>NOXB01000004.1:1200000-1800000 GCA_002901145.1 Cladosporium cladosporioides
CTTCTTTCGATCATTTGGCGTTCCGGGCACGGGAAAGGGCACGAAATCAGCAGACTTAATGTGAACGCAACGAGGAACTTCCACCAATTCCAATCAACACTCACAGGCTGAGCTCGAGCAGGAGGTCTTTGGCGAACGACGACAACAAATATCCCTGTATTATTTCCTTGTTTGATTTTTTCGTACATTTTACGTTTGTGCATATCTTTTGCGTTGCGAACTGAAAGAGTGTGAATGTTTCCACGGAAGATTTATATAGCATGGCCCAGAGAAGAAGAAAAACAATTCAAAAACACTTCAAAAGAAAAATTTCTCTCTCTCTCTCTCGATTGGAAACTTCGGTGATGCTACCGCCATAGTGCATGTATGTGATTGGAGTCCCCGCAATGCTACACAGATGTACAGTCGTTACTCATAAGTCTGCAAACAGCATCTCAGTGGTAACATTCGTCTCAAACAGGCGAAAGCTTAAGGTAGGGCTATATTGGTAGTCAAGAATCTTTGGAGTATTGCCTAGTATCTCTATGTGAGACAGACCAGGCTTTTATTCCATATCTGCTGGTACTGGCACAATAGGACATCGAGATGTGCGCAGACTTATGAGCCAGAACTGTAGACATGTCTGGATTATCTCTGCAGCATTCGACTCCGGCCGGCCTCCAATCTCACGCGGTGCAACGACTGCCACAAGGAATCGCACTGATCGTGCTGATAGGGTCTGAGATGGATATATGCATGTAGTACATACAGTGGACGTGTATACTTAATTCGACTCTGATCATCCCATACCACCAAAGCAATGTGCAAAGACCTGTACGCTCAAGCATCGGCGTATGGTTGTGCGGATGATTGCTATGCGCCACTCTTCGCTCCGACACAAGTGGTCAACGTGACTTCCAGTATAGCTGACCTTGACTCGCCAGAACAGTAGCAATCGGTGTTAGAACCATGCGGCGGCGTTGAGTGCAAACTGCAAGCTAGACTTTTGGGGTTCGTCGCACTGAAAGCACAGCTGTATGGAAATGTATTACGAATTATCTGCTTCTAAAAAACCGCGCTCGCTGGTTCGACAAAATGGCGTGCAAGAGATGGTTTCGAATTATAGATTGGTGTTACTCGTTCCTTAGATCTCGCTCTTGGAGATCATAATTCCATAAGGATCACGGTCGACTTCGCTGACAGCAACATCAAAGTGCTCGTCCTCCAAGCTCTCTTTGAGCTCGGAACTGACGCCGTCGGCCTGTAACTCTTCCTTCCTCACGCGCTCCCACTCCTCACCAATCGCCTCCTCCAGCTGACCTCTCAGCACACCGTGCAAGAAACCGCGCTCGGTGTTGCTGTGGAACAAGCAGATGACGCACTTGCCCTTCTCAATAGCTGCCAGGGCTTCGTGATGGCTCAGTTCGCCGGTGAAGTAGAGGTCGACATCCTCGCCTTCTTTCTCCATCTGACTGAAGAGTCCGCCACCGCTGCCGGCGCAGATGCCGATGCTGCCGATCACCATGTCGCCAGCGTTCTTGCCTTGTGGCACCGCGATGGGGAAGCCTTTTGGGTTGCCGAGGCCGAGACCAATGCGATCGATGATGGCAGTCAAAGGGACGGGTTTGTCGAAGCGAACAATGCGGCCCATGCCGGCGCCAGGGTGACCGTCAACCTTGGTGGCGGTGATGGGGTAGCGCTTGTGGGCGCTGCGGCCGAGAGCGAGAGCATTATCCGCGAGAGAGAGTTGAGAGGGATGGTGTTGGAGCATGTAAGAAGGTCGGGCTGGTGGAGCGAGGTTCCCGCTATCCATAGGATTTTCGGGCTCGAGTTCGTTGGCGGGTGCCTCGGAAGTTGGAGGCGCAGAGGCTGTGAGTTCAGAAGGGTCGGTAGGCGTGCCGGTAACGACGTCTGCGAGCCAGTCGCCGAGACCACCGCGAGCAGCATCGATTGCGGTATGGGGCGAGTAGACCTTGGATAATGGTCAGGGTGGGTAAGATTCATCGCACTTTAAGACGAAACTTACACTGATGCCTTCTGCCGCAAGTCTCAAAAGACTGGTCTGCTGTGTGTCGTTGAAGGTAAGGCTCTTAAGGCCTCTGAAGATAATTGGGTCTGTTTGATGTAATCGTGTCAGCAAAGGGACCACGTGTGGACGATCAAGACACAACCCACGGTAGGCAATGACGATCGAGTCTTTCCTCTCGATCGCCTCATCAGCAACAGCCTTTGTCAAGTCAACAGTCAACAAGACCGAGTTCATCTGCCTGCGGACAGGGTCGAAAGGTGCCTCAAGCAGGACTGTCGGGCGGATTGTAAGTTAAGAGGTGCATCGTTGGCCATCATAGAATCGTGCCGGACATACGGCCAGTGTTGTCGAAGCTCTTGTCCGCCAAAGCTTCAGGGTAGCTGTGAAGTGAGCGTCAGCATCGCTGTTGGTAGCCGCTTAGCAGACAGGGATCTCCTGTCCACGGCGGCTTGCAGGATAGTGCAGTGGATTTACTCACAGCTTCCTCATGGCGGCAACGACAGCCCTGGTGTAGGGCGCCGTTCGGGCTTGAGAGCTCATTGTATCGGATGCGAATCGAACGGCTGTCTTGAACATAAAGTGATACAACGAATGTGACCTCTATGGACACGCGCCAGTAAACAAAACGCAGGCGAGGTGTTTACTACTGCACTATTGACTTTTGCTATCAAGCCTGCCGACGTCATGGCACAAGCGCTGAGGCGGATTTTGATCTAATCTGATTGGCGGCTCGTGACTGCGTTCAATACTGCATTACCACGCATCTCACCACCGTATCCTTTACACATATTTACACAATGAGCGCGCGAACAGACACCGAAGCGACGCAAAACCAGCTCTCATCCGGCATCACTGCCGACTCGCTGGGCGCGGCGTTGAAGACCAGGCTGGACGCTTCGCATGTCGACATCCAGGATTTGTCAGGTGGGTGAATCATAGTCGCACCTGTCGGCGACATAACATGTACTGACATAAGTGCTCTTTCTAGGCGGCTGTGGTCAAATGTTTGAAGCGATCATCGTGTCTGCGCAATTCGAGAAGAAGATGACGCTCGCACGGCATAGGCTGGTCAACGCTGCGCTTAAAGAGGAGATCGCTGCGATCCATGCCTGGACACCTAAATGCTTCACGCCGGCGGAGTGGGAGAAGAAAAGCCTAGTGCTTGAGGGATCAGAGGCTGCCAAATTGGATTCTAAGAAACGAATGGACCTGGAGTTACGGCGAGAAGTAATCGGACGGGGATGATTGCACAAAGCGAAGCTGTCATGTCTCAACAGATGCTCTTACTCGGGACAACGGGACTGGTCGGACAGCGGAAGTGAATGTCTGTCGCTACAGTCTGGCTTTCGGACCAGAAAGCATGCGTGTGAGATGTTGCTTGAGGGCAACTACCATGTATAGCAGTATTCCTACAGATAAGCATGCCGACACGAGCCTGGCATGCACGATAACGTATTACGTTCGAAAGGCCAAAATATTGCCAACGACACCTCATGAGTAACTCCTGTCTGCCTGGCCAATCATGATTCTGAGCTCGCGATACGACTGCTTGACCGGCCGGTTATGCTCAATCCTTGAAACCGAGGTGCCTTCTCATATGTATCGTGCTCATGTGTCACCAATTATGAAGTCCAGCTTGAGGCTGACAGGGAATTCGACACATAACCATTACCTTATGATCAGATTGATAGAGTTATCTCCCTGGACTCATTACTCTCCGATTCCTGCCTCGGCAACAACGGTCATCTTCCCCTGCTCATCTATCGATCTGAGTGGAGATACACTCGTTGCTCGAAAGTCTGCACATGGCATCTCAATGGCAACCATCATTATCACATGTACCGAAGGTGATGGTACGACATCACTAGTACTCATGAGTTCCGGGAGTGTCTTCCATACTCTCCATACTATGCGACACAACGACTATAGCTGTGGCCGCCGGTACTGGCGTAATGTGACATCCAGGCATGTGCAGACTCATGAGCTAGTACTGTATCACATCGAAGTCTTGCTTCGGTGCATCCATATTCAGACGACTCCGAATTCTGGTGTTCAGAATACGAGACCCCTGATGGTGCACGCTGATCGTTGACCTTTGCTTTACTCGGCCGGGAGACAGTATGAGTGGTAGAATATGCCTGCGTGATCAACTGTGCGACGCCGAAAGATTCTCGTCCCTCAAAAGTAGCGGCACTTCCATGAACATCCGATCTAAGTTCCAAGATGCAGGTCGTCTAAAACCAACATCGATTGCGTTGCGCCATGATCGTGGCGTCTTTAGGTGACAAGACCGCGCCGTTACTCCTCAGTGCTTGGGTCCCGATAAGCAACCGTCGTGTATCCTGCCCAAGCCAAATGCGCATCATACACCCACACACACGAACCAGGGACTTGGGCTCTTTAGTGTAAGGTTTATGGCGTTTTCCGCTCCAGCCCTCAATTCTGGTTCAACTGATAGCGACGATCACTAGTACGGGGAGAGCCCTTACTCTCGAGATCAATGGTGTGCTCTCTTATACGCGGTGTTGTTCCGCAGATGCGTCAAGAGAAAGTTTGACCCTAAACCTTCTCGCTTAGCGAGTTTGTGATGATTTTTCAAACATGCTGCAGTCGGGTAGGTTTAAGTGGTGTGAGAGCCAACATTCTATGATGATGTTGTGGTCTACTACTATGTGCTGCGCACGCTTGTTAAGAACCAAAGTGTGATGCGAAGTAAATGATAGATACAGTCGTTACTCTTTGGTCTGCACATGGCATCCCCTTGGTCACTACCATTATGACCTTCAAGAAGGCTGAGGGTAGGACTTTGCTAAGACGCGAGGGTTTCCTGAGTGCTCTCCGCAATCTCAATGGGATGAATAAGAGACTGTGCAACCCATACCCTCTGATACCACCATCATTGGATATTGAGGCATGTGCAGACTTCTGAGCTAGTACTGCAACTGTACTCGTCAGGATATCCGGCTGCCCGACATCAATTGAAGATCTGAGTTGCCGACATATAAGCGATGTTGGCTGTGGCCAATGATGTGGTGATGTGCCGAGCCGAGGCTTCGGTACGGAAAGGATCCCCGTTAAGCGACTTTGTCTGTGTATCCGTGTGCAGAATCCTATGCTCAATCATGGTAGCAAACGAGGCGAGCAAACGGTGTCTCGAGGATCTGCACAGTCCTGCCTGGCCTGTTATTGAGCTGGGATTTGCCGGCTGATAACGGCGACAATCCTTCACGTGAAGGCCGCGGAGGATTCACTCTTCAGGCAGCAAGCGAGAAGGTTCGCCCGACTGTCAAATAAAGTTTTCCGCGTATTGATCCCACGGGCTGCGATGATCCGGGGAACTTGGAGCGCATTTGGGAGGCCTTACCGAGAGCCGTTAGAACATTGAAAGGCATGTTGATCTCTGTGGTGAAGAGGGTGGGACAGATACGTACCGCATCGTCAGGACAGTCCCGTGATCAACATGGCTATCGGCTCAAACCATTTTAGTATTCCCTCCGATAGAACTGCATATTACGCGCGCAGCATCGATCACATCATGCGAAAGGCTATCAACATGCTGGTGATTCACGGTTGAGATAAAGGCATGCATAAGGCTATTGCCTTCCAACACAAGACTTACTCACAATTGCCCTGGACTACCGAATTCACAGCACAACATAGACTCACATCTCTTACGACCTATTGCACAACAGTACAGCAACTCAGAACGTCTCCAATGAACTTCGATCTATACTTCACAGTCAACGAGCGGGACCTGCAGGCTATAGATGACTACATATCTGACTGGGCGCACATGGAGCATGTGGATTACAGTCCAGAGCGCTCCCCGACCAGAACGGAAGACAGCCTCACTGATATCAAGCTTGCAAGCTTGCAACCATGTCCACTTCGAACACGATTGGAGCGATCTCTCATGAAGCCGCTACCACCAATTCCTGAAGATGCATCATCACAGGCCAGCTCTCGACCCACATCTAGCAGCCACGATACGGTACCTCGTTCAGAAGTCAGACCAAAGTACCGGTTGACGCCCTCGTCATCTCCGTGTCAGCCGACAACAGATGAGGTCTACAGGACCGCATTACAACGACGCCCAAGAGTCAACAGGATAGCACGCAAAGGCGACGACAAATATCGATCCGATGACAACCATGCCCCTGAACCAGACCGCCTCAGTGCGACACGATTCGATCCCAATCTATCCCCGTCATCACAAAGCGTGACTTCTGCGGAGCAGCCCACCAACAAGAAGCTTGATCGTGGCCTACAACATTGGACTGATAAGCTTCGTGATGCCGACTACGACTCAGTACACTCCCCAGAAACATCTGACTTGGCTCGGTGGGCAAGCGAGATGTATGGTTCACAGCAAGGATCGATGACTGCTCTACGAGAGAAGCGCTGCAGGCGACCTAGCATCGACATTGTTAAACACCGCGATGAGCCTGTGCACAACGTCAACAAGAGTCCCGCAAAGCCCTCAAAGCTCGAAAGATTCTACGGGTGTTCAGACACGAGTGTCAGCAGCTTCAACGACTTTGATGGTGCGAGCTCATACAACCCAACAACACCACTGGCTGGCTCTTTCCAACGGCCGCTGTCTGAAGCGACAGAGGCGACTTCTTTCTTCGATTTCAACGACGATGAAGACGAGCTGCTTGAAAAGAGATCAGATCCTGATTCAAGGAAACGGTTCGCGGCGAAAGAGGTTTGGCGAAAGATGTCCGTGTCCTTACGTGCGGCAAAGGGCAAGCTTCCTGCTCCTCAGACAAGAAGCTCAGGCTTGCCACCGATCGATGTGGCAATGATCTTGACGTAGCGTTTCGGGCATGTGTTTACTGCATTTCGATTAGCGAAGACTGGCAGATAGTGTATTGGGTTACGTCGCATGGGCAATAATGATCAATGACAACGGCAAAATGGGCTGTATCAATATCTTGGAGGTTCCAGTAATGTATCAATGAATTTCTTCAAAAACAACTTCCTGAAGTGGTACAACGACCATATTGCAGTATCAAGACTTATGGCCGCTAAATCAGAGGACGATAGGAGGTAATGCGAGTCGCTACCTCCAAGCTGATATAGCGATGCTTGATTTTCGTAGTACATTGTACGACCACAAGCCTTCGTATGGTATCGTGATACTTCACATGACTGGCTCTTTTGACTTTAACGCTAACGGTTGCTTGCGTCGGGTATCCGCATGCAGAACCCTGGGCAGCTCTGAAAGGTGTGTAACACTTCCAGCTGCTGAGTAGCTCACAAAACTGCGCAAACTCGGGTGTCAGTCCCGCGCTTGTACCAGCAGCTATAGATCCTGCGTCAGTTGTATACACCATCGAGAGACTAACGAAAGCACACTAAGGCATGTTGATGAATGTGCTCATACTGACCGGCGTAATTATCGATATCACTGTGACACTATTGAGACGTTGTGTCCAGTCCATGTGCATCGTTTATAGGCGGATCAGTATATCTCCCGTGTCATTCGATGGAATCCTGATCGAGCAAAAGGGCTATATCGGTCGATAGAAGCCGATCGTTTATAGGTAGATAAGTATATTTTCAGTATTACTCGACGGCGTTTAAATTAAGCAAAAGAATTGGTTAATAGAGGCTTATCTTTTATAGGCGGGTCGGTATATACTCAGCATTATCTCAATGGCATTCTAATCGATTAAAAGAGCTATATCGGTCGGTAGAGGCTCATCTTTTATAGGCGGATCGGTGTATCTTTTGTACCATCTCGATGGAATTCTGATCGAGCAAAAGGGCTATATCAGTCGGTAGAAGCCTATCATGTTGCATGCGCGTTTGGACGTATAGCGTACACAGACTTACGATCATTTCCCATCAGCCAGACTGACGAGACTTGGGAGCTTATCAACAGCATATTATGAAATACCCCAGTATGCGACTGGATCGTGCAGATCAAGCAGATAGGCATCACTATCTATCAAAAGTAGCTCCACCTTCCCTTTGCCGGCCATCAACTATCGATGGTTGGATGCTTGAGTTGCCCTTGCCGTGCCTATCACCAACTTATCTCTGAATGCGGGGTCGTACGATTCCCCTCGGTCTCCATCTCTGCCCGCAAAACCCTGAGCAGCAAGACTTTGGCCGAAGCAGCGATAGCAACGCATGAGGTAGCATCCGGGCCAAGAGGCTTGTACGATAGGCAGAGGATGCATCGGCGCGCGTGGGATCGGCGACTTTTAATATAAGAAGAAGACATTCGCTCCGCGTGCTAAACAGCAAGACACGCACTTCGCTTCCGATGGGCTTCCTCCATCGCCTTCGCGTCGCCGTTTGGGGCGTACCGCCTGATACGGCGGCGGAGAGACGACTATTGTTCAAGATCGACTTCTTCGTGCTGACTTACGTTTGTTTGATGTACTGGGTAAGTGGCAGCCGTATTCAACCTTCCATCCCATCTCATCTCCCCACTCAGCTCGCTCATTGCATCGCAGGTAAACTATCTCGACCGCGCCAACTTGAACAATGCATATGTCTCGGGCGCTCGCGAGGATCTAGGATTCAAAGGCACACAACTCAACCAGATCAACACCATTTATGGAGGCTACTTGTTAGTAGGTTTAAGCAATGGTTATGGTGTAGTGAGATAAAACTTGGTCTAATGATGAACTAGGGTCAAATACCAAACAACCTGATCATGCAGAAAGTGCGACCCGGACTCTGGTTGCCCACCACTTGCATGGCGTGGGGCTTGCTCACTCTGGGAACAGCTTTCGTACACCACCCGTGGCAAATTATGGTCATTCGCTTCTTCCAAGGAATCTTCGAAGCCAGCTGCTTTGTGGGAGTGCAATGGATCCTCGGCTCATGGTACAAGCCCGATGAAATCGGCAAGCGGACTGCAATCTTCACAAGTTCGGGGCTTATTGGCACTCTGTTCAGCGGAATCATGCAGGGAGGTATTCATGAAAGCCTTGACGGAGCCGCTGGATTTGCCGGCTGGCGCTGGCTGTTTGTCATTGATGCGTTGATTACTTTCCCTATCGCTGCTTACGGCTTCTTTTCCCGGACACCCCGGCCAGCACGAAAGCAAAATACTTCAGCGCCAACGAGCGGAAGCTCGCGATCAGTCGCTTGCCTGAAGTGACTCTTTCTCGCGGACATCTGGGCCTCAGCTTGGTGCGACGTGTTGTGCTCAGTTGGCAGTGGTGGGCTTTCGTCCTTGTCTGGATTGCCAATTCCAACACTGAGATGTACAGCTCCAACGCCATTTTCCAATTGCTCTTGAAATCTACTGGAGACTACTCGGTTGAGCAGATCAACTACATCCCAAGTTCGGTTTCTGGCATGGGCGTAGTAGCCACTCTGACACTCGGCTGGTACACGGATTGGGCGCCTTCGCGGAGATGGCACGTTGGTGTGCTACTGTCTATTACGGCCATCGTTTCCGGTGCACTAATGCTCGGCGCTCCGACACGAGGAGCCAAGTTCGCTGCTCTCGTGTTGAACGGTTGCCAATTCGCAGGGCAGACGGTCATGTTCGCTTGGGCGAACGATGTTCTACGCAGTGACGATGCGAAGCGAGCAGTTGTGCTTGCTTCAATGAACATGTTCGCGCAGGCATTCTACATGTTCTGGAGCATACTGTTCTACAATGCCGAGCAGGCGCCGGATTGGTTCGAAGGCAACATTGCGATGATCGTAATGGGAGGATGCTTATTTGTGACTACGATGGCATGCTGGTATTTACAGCGTAGGGACGCTGTCGTCCATGGTGTGGGGTTGGGTGGTGGCCAAGCAGTGGACGACGATAAGGTTTCTATTGAAGGAGGTAGAGATTTGAAAGCGGTGGAAGCGGATTTACATTAAGCAAACATACAGTTGTTACTCAAAAGTCTGCGAACAGCGTCTCAGCGGCAATTAATCCCCTAAAGTAGACGAGAGCTACAGGTAGGACTATACTAGGGGTCAAGACTACTCGAAGTATCTTTTACTATCTCTATGGGAGATATTTCAATATTTGAAGCTATACCTGCCAATACTGGCATAATATGACATTGTGATGTTCGCAGACTTATGAGCTAGAATTGTATGCCTGATATCCGAATATGCAGTGCCACCTTAGCGTAGAGACGACCATCACAGTCTTCAGGCACACTGTGTACGCGAGGACCGGGTGCTGCCAGGTACCGATAGACTACGATGGGCTATGACCTGTCCGAAGGATGCACATGTGGCTGCTAGCGTACGATCATCTGCATCGCGGAGTAGGAGGTAAGCTTTGCGCACAACGTACAGGATGCGCAATTGAAGATGTCATCCTGACTCGCTCGTCCGTTCTGACAGGAAACGGACGATGAAGTGAAAACGCAGGGCCGGAAGGGGAAGACTAGCACAACGGGCAGATCGTGCGGGCGTCCTTCATCGGACATAGACTTCGAGCATTGTGACGAGTTGTGAGTGAAATCGCTATATGCCAGCGTACTATTGCATGCGGCGAACCGCAGTTCTTCAAGACAGCAGCAGCAGATCGCAAGAGCCGCTCAGGGCCGAGTGTGCAGGCGTCCAATTGCGTGGCGCCGAGGTGTCTTAGGCGAATGCTCCGGAGAGGCTGGTGTTCCCAGCCTCGCGAAGGCGCAAGCGTGGTTGCTGTAACGTCAACGCCGCCAGCTACTCAGTACTATGCGCCCTGCACGCCGGTCGCGCACTTCCTCCTCTCAATCCTATACCACCCGTCGTATTGCGGAATTCGTTCATTGCACCATCTTCTTCCCTTACCGTGTCCTCGTTGTTGTACATACCTTACTCGATCCACCACCGCATCTCGTCAGCCCACCGCAAGCAAGCAATTACCCCACCGTGACGCTCGTCCACAGCAACCAGCCGCGCAGCACAAGGCATCCAGGTACATCCGCGAGTTGGCCGGATTGCGCGTCGCACCACCCTCCAGACGGAATACCGCTCTATACACTGAGTGCGATTGATATCGACCTGGTCACCGCCAGTCGCTGTTATCGAGTGCTTTTGCACTAGAGCTCTCTACTGCCCATCAGATGGCACCAACACCGCCCTCAATCCGCAGCGTCAGCGCATCAGATACGCGCATACTCGACGCTAGACAACTGCACGCGCCAGCCGCTCACGCTCTGGCCCTGCCCGCGAACGACGAGCTCGCTCACACAGTACTGCACTCGCGACAAAATGGAATCGTCCCAATTCCTACAGTATACCAAGGACTCAATTCAGGTCCCGCGCCTGGTGCAGTGGTCGGAATCGTCTTGGGCTCGGTGCTAGGCTTCATCTTCCTCATATGGCTGCTATGGATTCTCTCCAACGGCAGCACGTTCATTCGCACAAACCGAGACGAAGAGGAGGAAGTTGTAGTCTCGCGATCACGTAACAACCGCAACTCCGACCGTCGCCGCTCGCGTCGGACTGAGATGTCACAAGCTCCTCGCTCGCCGCGCCGTGACCGAGTCTACCGCCAGGAACGCATCACCCGTGACTTCCCAGCACCTGCACGCTCACCAGGCACCAGCCGTGTGCGCGGCGAAACAATCTTTGTTGACGAGACGAGGCAAGAGCGCCGGGTGGATGGCGACGATATCGTTGAAGTGATAGAAGAACACAGTAGCGTCGGTGGCGGCGGTCCACCGCGCAGGAAAAGCAAGCGAGCCAGCAGTGGCTACAGGTCAGTCTCCAATTTCCCACCCTCGCCCCAGCCGCCGGGTGGTTTCCGCTCGGTTGATCCGGATCTTTATGCTGGAGGCAACTATGCGCAGAGGAGCGTGAGATGATACAAAATTACCCGAGTGTCTCAGAAGAAGAACACAGAGACTAGAAAAAAGAATATCGAGGATGATCAAGAATTACAAGACAAAAGAAAAAGAACTACATGCAACTTGCCTTGATTGGACCTTTTGACATCTCACCGCCGCCTCGACAGCGTATAAACGGAAAAAAGAAAGACTCAATTTCTGACATCTTGCTCTTTTTCTCTGCGTAGACGATGATCTATCCTGACAACCACCGTCTGTCTCGCTCTCGGCGTATGGGCTCATGGGCGATACAGGTGCGTCAAGAACTGGTCACTCGCCCAGCTCGCGTCCCTATTCTCCAGGCTCTTCAATATGTCTAGCTTGACCATGGATTTCACCCGGCAAGGACCAAGCGACCAATACCACCGGCGGCTACTCTCACTGATCCAATTCTTTCACGCGGCAACATTTGGTGCACGAAAGCTTACACACGAGAACACAGGCGCGGCGAGTACTCGGACATCTGAGGTGGCTGCACATCTTCTGGTGTGAGACGTGTCATCGGTATCGCACTGAAGTCCCTTCCCAAGCCATGCTACCCAAATCAAGAGAACACAATGGGATCGACCAGACGAGGATGCCGACCACTTCTTCTCGCGGCCAGCCTACTGCTCTGGGAGCTCTAGGACCACGAGCTACGTGGGGCGTCCGCAGAAGGCCTGGCACTGGGACATTCAACACCAGTGTGAATGGAGGAAAGAACAGTACCATCCTGGGTGATGTGGATGAATTGGCAACAGAACAGTAATATCTGGTGGAACGGGCCACTCTTTTCGATTTTCTCTTTCCGGGCTTTTTTGCCCCTTTGCTTTTTCTTTTTATGGGGGATTATTGAAAGATACAAGATACCCGTGTGCGATTTGCGTCTTTTTTTCTCTTCTTTCTTACTTTCCTCTCCGAGGGATCATCGCTTTTGGGGAGTTTCAGTCGGGTTCTATCTTTCTTTTATACTATATGTTCTTCGCACCTCTGAACACAATGAAGACTATTGAAAAACTAAATCTCCTGTATCTTCGACATTCTAAGTGTTTACTAAAGCTACCTTGTCCGAGGCATCTAACCATATAAATCTCTATATGCATGTGTAGCCTTTTTTGGTGTCAGTCGCCGTTGGGACTTGACGCCGTTCCCCCAACGCCGAGCTGAATCGTCAATAGTCTCATCTGAAAACGAACGGACTTTTCTTCTTCTTTAGCTGAGCAACACTCTAATCTCTCCACTCGTCCGTGGGAACCTCCCTCAATAACACCACGTCTTCCGCATCTTCGTCCACCCCTTCATCACCCGCCAACACCCTCTCCTCGATCTCTTCAAACACCTCACAGAAGCGCTCTGAGGCATCCTCCACCACGCTCCGCACGATGCTCTGGTCTTGCAGCTGAGCGAGGAAGCTCCGTGCATCGTCCGTGGCAGCTGGCAGGAAAGCGTCGAGTTTGCGCGCGGCGCTGGCGAGGGTATCGATGTCCTCGCCGCTGGAGCGCGGAAGTCGTGAATGGCGAGAAGCGGTGCGATACCGGAGTCGTTGAGCAGGAAGGCGTACGTTGCTTCGCGCAGAGTGGAAAGTGTGGGTTTCGATCTCGGCACGGAGCGTTGCCGACTGTGTCGCGGTGAATGCGAAAGGCTTGAGAGTGGTGAGGATGGCGATGGAGCAGTTTAGTAAGAAGATTTGAGCGTGTGGTGTTTGTAGTGTGCGGGCCAAAGAGGTGCAGCCGGCCAGGTATGGGTGGAGGGCTTCTTGGAGGATCGGTGCGAAGGCTTCTTCTTCTGAAGTGCTGGTGTGGGATGTGGAGAAAGAGGTCATGAGGTTTTGTAGGGTGGCGAGAGCGTCGGTGAGGAAGTCTGGCGGCGCGAGGTCGGATGGTGATATGGGGTGAGTTGAGGTTTGGATGGAGGCGAGATGGTCGCGAGTCGAAGTCTTGAAGGCTCGTAAGGCGGTCTCAGCTAACGGTGAAAGGGTGGCGAGCAAAGCCGAAGTGGGCGACAGTAATGAGCTGAAGATCGAGGTGTAGAAGGTGAGTAGGTTTGAGATGCGGTATGCAAGGGTCGCATCTTGATGAGACTGGACGACTTGCTCGATGCGTTGTTTGAGTTGACGGAAAACGCCGGCAAGATCGCGATCGACAAGTTGGTTAAGAGATTGCTTGCCATCGAAGACGGGTGTTTCTGAGTCAGAATCTTCATCGGGTCGAGTCCAAGGCTCACTCTCAATACCGAGAGCTATCGATTTGGCAATCTCGTCTCCGTCTGCGATGAACAGGACTTCGAGCGCCTCGCGCTCGGAGACTGTGGCCGAGTGGCCCAAGCGAGCATGTCGCCAACATAGCGTAGCGGATCGTGAGCGGAAAGTTCGATGGCTTTACCCATCACAGGATGTTCCGGGTCGACGGGTGCACCTGTCAGTGCAGCGTAGAAGTTGTTTGACAACACGTTCTCCCGAGCTTCAGCGAAGAAGTCCAGACAGTTTTGAAAAAGTGTTGGTCGCTCGGCAAGCACACGAAGGGCACGTCTGATGGCAGTACTGATCTGAGGATTCTCCAGGTCCAGGGATTTGAACTCACGCTGGACCCACCTGTATAACTTCTGGTAGGCGTTGTTGACTTGTTTGGAGCTTTGTTCGAGGATCTCGAGACCGAGACGTTGGTTTTCGGAGCCGAGAAGGATGTGACTGTCTTGGTGGACCTTCTTCACACGGGTCAGGATGCGGAAAAAGTCGTCGTTGACAGGTTCTGTACTGGAAGTGAGAGATGCATGGTCCTGCTCGGACAGTACGAAGTGGGCATTGAATGCGTCGAGCAACTGTTTCTTCCCTTCGACCTGCGCTTTGCCATCCAGGATCACCTTCGCCTCGTCAAGCATAGGAGCAGTCTCTCTGTTGGCAGCGGTGATGTGCTTTCGCATCTCAGCACAACTATCGTTCAAGCTCGAGATTGCTGCGCCAATACGTTTAAGCTGCTGAGCCACCTGGCCGAAGTCCTGGACGATCTCGCCATTGCATTGGACGAGTTCTTCCTGTACATCGAGACGTAAGTTCCGACGGGCTTCCGCTGTGTTGCTAATTTTGCGCTCATCAAGCACGCTCAAGGCATCCCTAATCTCGAGATCGGCATATGAAGCCGAGAGGACTGATGTGATACGATTTTGTAAGGCATTGGATCTGGTTGCCGATGGGGTGGTAGGGCTACGTGGCGATGAGGTTGCACCACCGGTGTGTAGAGACGGAGAGCTGACGCGGTCCTGAAAGTACGAAGTAGCCATTGCGAGAATGGACTTGTGTCGAGTTTATGGAGGACTTTGGTGTGATTGGACAAATCCTCGGCCTTGAGGCTCTAGGCGGCAAAAGGAAAGATTGCCTGATGGTCTCAGCCAAACCCAAATGGCTCAATGCAAGATAGCACGTGGGAAAATCCAGTTGATATGCTCGCACAAGCCAGACGGCAGCGTGTTGCTCGCGCGAATGAGATGCTCGAAAAGTCCCGTGACCTGCAGACCAAAGTGACGTGTGTTGTGAATGGTTATCCGTCTACCGCGGCTCCCTAGTCAGGGATGCTTTTGCTGGTCTGCACGGTTGTTTTGCTGTGGAGACTCAGCACTGGCGCAAGCCAAAGATAGCGATACGACGAATAGCCCATGGGGACATGCACGCCTACTGGAGGTCTATCGTGAGTACAGGCGAGGAGTGCATACGAGCTGAGCTGAGGCGATGCCTGCGAGCTTGATTGGGCATTTGAGCGCTTCCTGCGTGCTGACAGGCGCGTACAAAATGATTGTCGATGCGCGTTCTAGACGTGCATCGACGCAGTGTGGCAGTGCCGACGCCTCGCACGTCTGCTTCTTCTGCTGGACCCCCACCAAGCACGCACGCGGGGCGGCAGACAGGCAGGCAAGTTCGCAGCTCACATCATCTGCATGCTCGTCACCGAATAACACTACCAAGCCTTAGCCGTCCCTAGTCGACTCTTATCCTGAACTCTGCCTTCGTTTGGCAGAATCGCATTCCCTGACATCCACTGTATCCGCCGCTGCGCGAAGCACCCTGCAACAGGTAGCATCGCATCACACGAGGAACCGACAGCATGGGCAAATCGTAAGTCGACCCTTCCCCTTCCCGCACTCTGTTTGCTTGCAGCTACACCCGGTCACTGGTGCCCTTCTTCACACCTCACTTGCGTCATTCTTATTCTACAATGCGCGACTTGGCTCTCAATCTTCAATGCCTGCCACGAGCGCGCCGTAGCGAAGGACAGCGAGGCTTGCATCAGTATGCCCTTCGGAGCCGCCGGATCAAACAACAAAGTCAACGACACACACGACCCACGCTGGCACCATGAGCGACCTGCCGCGCGACCAACGGAAGGTTCACGACATCTATCCCGACGAGCCCGACGCCCAGTCCGGCGAGTCTGCGGCTCAGCGAACAGGCTCCACGGTTATCGCATCTGTCAACCGCGCTCGCAGACGACCTTCTCACGTGCCTCGTCCGGCTTCATCAAGCTACCAAGAATTCAAGGCGAAGCAAGAATGTGCATTGAAGATTGGGATCCACGAGCTGCAAGAAGAAGTGGCCAAAATGACGGGTGTTCAGATGATCGAGGTGCTGAAGGGAAAGCTAACGGTACATGTCCGCAGCCAGAGTAAGCTGTCGCAGCAGGAGCTGTCGGATCTTCAGAAGGCCACACACTTTGACAAGAAGGAATTACAGCAATGGTACAAGGGTGAGTCGGCAGTGGACACGGAATGCATTGTCTGAGACACGAACTCTGACCAATTCTAGGCTTCCTGAAGGATTGCCCTAGCGGCATGCTCACAAAAGCCGAATTCCAGAAGATCTACAAGCAATTCTTCCCGTTCGGCGATCCTTCATCATTCGCGGATTATGTCTTCAATGTGTTTGACGCAGACAAGAGCGGAAGCATAGACTTCAAGGAATTCATCTGCGCGCTATCAGTGACAAGCAGGGGAAAGATGGAGGACAAGCTGGACTGGGCATTCCAATTGTATGATATCGACGGCGACGGAAAGATCAGTTACGACGAAATGTTGGCGATCGTCGAGGCGATCTACAAGATGGTAAGTCAGTGTTGTCTTGTTATCGGAATTATCGCTCACGTGATCAAACAGGTTGGTTCGATGGTCAAGCTCCCTGAGGACGAAGACACCCCAGAGAAGCGTGTCAAGAAGATTTTCCGCATGATGGACAAGGACGAGAATGGTTCACTAGACATGGAGGAGTTCAAGGTATGTGAAAAAAAAGCTACCATCGAAGCTTCTCATTCGTTCAGAACTGACAACTTTTTCAGGAGGGCAGCAAACGCGACGAAACAATCGTCTCTGCATTATCATTGTACGACGGCTTGGTGTAAATGCATATCGCATCAACGCAGGCGAGCAACAAACGAGTCACATTAAGCCACGGCGTTTTGTTATGGAATCATTTTTGCGCAATGGGAGGAAGACGATGCGCGAGATACCTCTAGGTTACATGCATTATTGACACGCGCAGCAAGCTATATCCCACCACAACATGAATCGCGTACTTATCTTCTCAGGCAAGTGGCATGTTCTTGCTGCATCAACCCCCATCATATGCTCTGACCTCGGCCTTGGCGCAGCGACTCCCACCTTTTTAGCTGTATTAACCGTACTATACCCGCCAACCGCTCTGTATGCTTCGAATGCCAATGCTAACCCCGCGCTTCTTACTTCCTTGCCTTCATGAGATAATCGCGAGTCATTCAGGATCATCTCAATGGTAGCCAATGGTAAGCGACGATCCCCTTCGGAGTCTCTCGATGGCATGGTAGTCAGCTCTTGTTTGACACCCAGCGCATGGCCGCCTGCATCTGCCATGCGGTTGGCATGCATAACATGACGATCCCACAGATACGAACATCAAGCATGTACCTCGCGATGGTAGTGGAGATCATGTCGAGGGTATAAGTACTGTTGCAACCGCCCTACGAGGTCGGATCAGACTGCCTCAGCCGCTATCTTCTCCTCCCGACAGATAAAAAACACGCGTAACGACCGTCGAGATGCCTAGCACCGATATTAAGAAAGAAAACCATCGCGAAGCAGGTCATTTCGAGCATGCCTACCCAGAAGACACGACCATTCACATCGCCTCGGCACCTGATGCACAAGATCCCAGCGGTCCAGCATTAGCGCCAGGCGAGAAAGAAGACAAAGCGACACGCAGATTGATTCGCAAGATCGATATCCGCTTGCTGCCTGTATTGGCCATTATCTACGCTTTCGCTTTGATCGACAGAGTCAACTTGCCCAATGCGAGGATTGCGGGCATGGACGAGGACTTAGGCCTAAGTGTGGGCGATCGATACTCGCTCGTCGTCATGATTTTCTTTGTGCCTTATGTCATCTGCCAATTCCCAGCGAACATCATATGCCGCCGCCTCGGTCCTTGCCTGTGGCTGCCCTCGCTAGCAGTGTCTTGGGGTATTGTTACGCTGGGCGTTGGTTTTACCACGAACTGGACGCAGCTGATTGCTTGTCGAATCTTGCTCGGCATTCTCGAGGTATGCCTCTGATTTGACTGCTCTTTCTGTGTCTTTGCTGACCTTTGTGACACAGAGCGGCTTCTATCCCGGATGCATCTTCTTGCTTTCGTGCTGGTACTGCCGCTTCGAAGTTCAGAAGAGGTTCAGCGGCTTCTATCTTCTGGCGTTGTTGGCTTCAGGATTTAGCAACATACTTGCATGGGCGCTGAGTCTCATGAAGGGAGTAGGAGGCCTGAACGGATGGCGATGGATATTCATCATGGTAAGTTTTGGAGCCATCTTAGAGGAGATGCTCATGGTCTTCGACGCAATAACGATATCGCTGACCCTAGGCCGTAGCAAGGTATCATCACCGTCTGTCTAGGCTTGATGGGTTTCATCTTTATCGTCGACTTCCCGGATCGAAGCACACAACCTCAACTCGTCACTCGTCGCCCATTCCTGACACCCGAAGAAGCCGACATGGTCAAAATCCGTATCGATCGCGATCGCGGCGATGCTGTCGCCGACAGCCTCGACTTTCGCAAAGTCATGCACCACTTGCGAGACTGGAAACTCTGGGAATGGGCTTGGCTTTATCTTCTTAACAATGTCGTCACTTACTCGTTCGGCTTCTTCCTACCTATCATCCTGTCCGGTGACATGGGCTACAGCACCACAATGGCACAGATCCTATCCTTCCCACCATATGTCGCCGCAGCGCCCTGGATGCTCTCCACAGCCTGGTTCGCAGACCGCTACCGCAAAAGAGGCCTGATCCTCATCCTCAATGCGTCCGCCGCCATCGTCGGCCTCGCCATGACAGGCTTCGTCCGCTCAAACCCAGCCGCTCGCTATGCAGGCGTGTTTTTGGGAGTGTGTGGTTGCAACTCCAACGTTCCCACTATCTTGAGCTACATGCACAATAACATCGTCGGACAGACGAAACGCTCCGTCGCCAGCGCTCTGATCATCGGCGGCGGAGCGATTGGTGGTATTGCAGCTTCGAATATCTTCCGACAGGCCGATGCACCGCAGTACACTCCTGCAATGATCACGGCGATACTCACGCAGGCTGTGACTATCGTGCACGTTGGGAAGAATTTTGTGGTATATGCACTTGCGAACAGGAAAGCTGATAAGGGTACCATCGTCATTGAGGGCCAGCCAGGATTTAGGTATACACTTTAGGTGGGCTCATGTACGGATAGCCTCTCGGTGGCTAAGTTGGCCATTCAATGCCTATGGCTGATAGCATTAGCATGTTGTTCTTAGGAGCCACAAGTAGCGTTTCAATCGCAAGTATCACTGTTCAACGCCTATAGCTGATAGTATTAGCATGTCTGATAGCATTGGCATGGTATTCTTAGGAGTTGCCGGCAGTGTCTCGATGGCAAGTGTCGCTGTTCAACGCCTATGGCTGATAGCATTGGCATATTGTGCTTAGCAGTGTGCGGATGTTGCTAAGGATGGCTCCATGGTGCAAATGTTCTCAAGCATCTACCAACGCTGGCACCTCTATGATCTATCTCTATAACTTTGGAAAACGGACGCGATCGAATTGCGAAGGCCATGCAACATTCACGCCCAACTGCCACGCCACTTTGAGTACCCATTCGGGTTCCCTCATGAACTGCCTCGCAACCAGTACAGCGTCGGCCATGGGCTCCCCGCTCTCATTCAAATCAGTGATAGCCTTAGCAGCCTCGGCTTCGACTTTCATATTCGGTTCGTGTTCGCCAGATACTGCACTCGCAGAGCCCTCAACGATGCCTCGAGCTTGTTCCGCCTCTGTGATCAAACCGACGGCACCGATAAGCATTGAGCTACCTGCAGCACGAAGCTCTTTACGAACCTGTGCCGCGATCTTGGTTTGATAATCAGCGCTGCGGAACATGTTGATGCGCTGTGCTGGGTGGTTGCCACCGCTTGAGACGTCGAGGAAGTCGACGCCGAGCTTTGACACGATCTTGGACAGCTCGATTGTGCTTGCAACGTCCCAGCTACCATGTTTCTTGCCGACATCGGATTCTTCGAGCCATTCTGTCGAGCTCAAGCGAAGGAAGAGTGGCATAGTGTCTGGTATGACAGCACGGAGGGCTTTGACGATATCGACGAGAAGCCTTGTGCGGTTCTCGAAGGAGCCGCCATACTTGTCTGTTCGCTGGTTCGTCACAGGAGACAGGAATTGGTGGATCAAGTAGCCATGGGCACCGTGAATTTCGATGACATCAACACCAGCTTTGACCGACCTCACCGCAGCATCAACCCACGCTTGCACTAGCTCATCAATATCGCTTTGGCTGAGCTCACGAGGCGCCCAGAAGCCTCCTTCAGGATCGCTAGAAGACAGTCCATCCCAAGTGAAGGCCTCGCCGCCTGAAGGTCCCACAACATTGTCAGCCCAGCCACCGGCATCAGCCTCAGCTCTCACACTAGGCTTCTTGAATCTAGACGCGACGAAAGGAGCAACAGTGCTGGCTTTTCGACCTGCGTGTGCCAATTGCATGCCACATAAAGCGCCTTGGCTGTGAATGAAGTCCGCCACCGCTTTCACGCCAGGGATCTGATCGTCAGACCAAAGGCCAGGGCAATTGGGCGTGATGCGTCCGTTAGGTTGAACGCCGGTAGCTTCGATGAAAACGAGACCGGCACCCTTCAGAGCATAGTGGCCAAGAGTACTGATGTGGTATGGAGTCAATGCACCAATGTTTGGTCCAGATTCGGCAGTGCTGTACTGGCACATGGGAGCGACGATTGTCCTGTTGCGGAGCGTGGCACCGCGGATCTTCAATGGCGTGAAGAGAGTCGGCACTTTCTTGCCATCTGCTTGCTCGATAGGGGTGCCGGGCGAGACTGCATGTTGAGGAATGAAGTAAGGTACGCCGGGAGCTGGCTGGTTGTATGTAGCCATTGTGACTGATTTCGATCGATGCTTAAGCGACAGGGCGATTCAGACGATATGACAAAGAACGTCAGGTACCTTGAAAGAGCAGTATTTTGTATCGTGCAACGATTCAGACGATTGATATTGCGTGACGGCTTACAAATTGGCACACAATCTAGCCGAGGCTCCAGTGTGACAGCACTAGGCTCATAAGTCTGCACATGCGTGACCTGGGCCAGTATCCGTGGACATGCGCGCAAGTCCCAAAGTACACGCCGTGGAGATTGTAGAGCAAACTCAGAGTTGTTTCAGCTGCTGATAAAGTCCTACTGTTTGCTTTGATTTATACCAGAATGACGGTTTCCAGTGAGATACCAGGCGCAGACTTGTGAGCAACCACTGTGCGCAACGAGTATACACAAGTCTGAGTGCTATATCCCAATACATGCATCATCTCAACATCTAACCCTTGATATCCGTGTCTTGATGAACCTTTGGTATCTCAAGATTCTTCAAAGCAGTTCTATTGCCAGTACCTCCGAGGTATAGTTGACTCAACCTGGTATGAGCGATACGGAATGCCGTATTCAGACTTGTGGCTGAAGACTGAAGAAGCCTGAAGCGTCTGTGGTCGGCAAGGTGCCACGTATGTGCAGATCGTGCTGGTTGAATGGGCAGACACAATCATCTCGGTAATTCACTGATCTGTCAAGCGAATGCTAAGCGACCCTAGTCTCACACTGGATACTTGCGCGTGCCTGCTCGTTTATCGCGATTGCTACGCCAGCGCATGGAAGCTCATTGCAAGCCTGGGAGCAGAGGCAACAATGCTTGCGTGGCAAGTCATGGACGACGAGACCATACGTAGCGTCCGATCAGGCGTCTTAGCTGTCGTATGGAAATCGATATGCTCGCGGTGAAGTTGCTAACGGATTGTTGGTACGAGACCAAACCAAGAACCGTCTCCGCTTTTCGAGAACCTTCTCGAACGCTTGAACAAAGCAACGTCCAGCAACCACCAGCGATTACTAGATCTTACCAACTTATAGCATCGCCACCATCTAGCATCTTCTTCTGTATCGCGTGAGCATAATGGCTAGCAGGGACGCGTTGTCGCTGGTGCCTACTCGTAGATTCCAGGTATGCTCACAGGTAGGTATAAAGCTCTCATCAAAGCCAGGTCTTAGAATCCATCATCAGAACAAGAAATCAGCATCGACAACCAGCAAGCTCTCACATGCAAATCTACCGCATCCGAAACACTACGCCACAGGTCTATCGCATCAACAAGATACCAGTCCACTCTACCCCTAACAACATGGCCTTCTTCCCACGATTTATCGCTCACGACTTCGCTCCTGCGCTCAGAGGAGAGAGCCACAGTCTGTTCCGCCTTCTGGACGACTATGCTGGTCTCATGGCTAGCCGTAGCAGTGCATGCGCGCCAGCCTTTCCCCAATCCATCCGCACTTTCCAACCACGCTTCGACATGAAGGAAAGCAAGGACTCTTACGAACTACACGGCGAGCTTCCAGGTATTGCGCAAAACGACATCAACATCGAGTTCACCGATGCCACTACTCTCTCCATTCGCGGTCGCACCGAGACTGTAAGAGAAGAAGGTCGTAGGCCCACCGCCGCCGTGGAGTCGCAACCTGAACAACAAAAGCTGGCTGACGCCGCTGAGACCGAGAGCACATCGAGCTCGACCAACTACCACAAGGCCTCCGTTGAAGATGAAGACGGCACCACGACTGCTTCCAATGCCACTCCAGTCGAGACTCCCACCGCATCGGAGGCGCCTTCACAATCGCAAGAAGTCGCTCAATCCCAGGAGCAGGATGAGACACCGAACTACTGGTTCTCGGAACGCTCGGTTGGCTCTTTCGCCCGCTCCTTCTCTTTCCCACAGCGCGTCGACCAAGAGGCTGTCCGCGCTAGCTTGAAAGATGGCATCCTCTCGATCGTCATTCCGAAGGCTCCGGTTCCTGCCAACAGGAAGATCAGCATCGAATAGGCTGTCCTCAGTAATGGACTTTGAAACGGAATCAACGATGGAATACGAGACACGCATTTGACGGATTATTTGGGTTCGCTCGTTTATTGTAGATACAGCGTATAATACACGTGGTAATAAGGCTAAATTTGTCATGCGATACTTTCCGACGTTTCCACAGTTTGCTAAGCGACTCCAAAGTCAGTAATGCCTGCAAGCTTCGCCTTGATAATTATGCAGAAGTAGGACCACCGTGGAGATTGGCACGATGTGGTCAATGTTCATTTAATGATACATGCACTAACAAAGCTTGAATGTTGGAACGTTTCGTCTCGGGTTAAAGTCGTCCTTCAATGTCTGTGTGTAAACGACGATGATGATGCTAGTGGAGCTCTTGCTTCGTCACCCAGCGGCGCTTGACGCCGAGGTTCTCGCCAGATTGCTGCCCGTGGGTTCCCAAACACCAACAACACCTCAGCTATATCCATACACCCAAGCGATCATTCATAATATTCCTGCGCCTTCTGCTCGAGCGTTCACTATTTCTGCGACCATGGCTATGGAGCGCACCGAATACCCAACAATGCTGGTACGTTCTTCTGAGATATGCGCAATGCTCCCAGCCACTGCGCGACACATACAGTTACAATTGCGCACGACACTAACATGCATATAGGCGACGCTTCAGCCAGGCCAGGCTGTTGACGTATTGAACGACCGTGTCCGTCAGGTGGGAAGACTCAACACGGAGATCGCGGATTGGTTACAGGTATGCACGTAGCCATTGGCGTGGCAGCCACGGAACACCGGCTCACACAATTGTGATTGTAGGAGCGTCGACGAGTGGAGGAAGCGTACTCCAATGGACTGCGCAAGCTTGCGAGGCGCAACATCGAAGGCGCGGATCTAGGGTATGCTGCTTCATGGACTAAAGACGATTGGACGGACACTGACCCGGCCACAGCACCTTCGCTGCACCATGGAACACTTTGACAAACTCGGCGGAGAACCTGGCAGAATCGCACTCGCTGCTCGCTTCTAAGATCGAGGTCGACGTAGAACGCCCATTGCGCGAGTTCGTGAACAACAACCGCGAAATGACGGCCATGCCCAACATGCAAGGGAATCTCTCCCATATCGCGCGTGATGTTGATCGCGCAAGGCAAAAGCTGGAGCGACTATCGAGCAAAGGGGACACCGGCAAGATTGCAAGTGCCACCGGAGAGTTTGAGAACACGCAGGCGCAATGGGAATCTCAGGCACCATACGTATTTGAGAGCTTGCAGGCTGCCGACGAGTCGCGCTGGAACCATCTGAGGGATGTCCTGACGCAATTTCAAACGCATGAGATCGATCAGGTTGAGAAGCATCGCGTCTCTGCGGAGCAGGTTCTCAACATTTTGCTCAGCGTCGAGACCGCCGATGAGGTCAAGACATTTGCATTGCACGCTGTGGAGAACAGGTCGGCTCCGCAAGCATCATCATCTGCGGCAGCCATGCCTCCACCACCCTCGAGGTCTGCCACCGTAGCTTCATCGCTAGGACGTAGTATGTCGCATGCAAGCGAGGAAGCCGACGGATCGATCGCACCACTTCCGGAGAGGAAAGAGAAGGGCGCATTCAAAGGTCTCAAGCGATTGGGCACAGTAATGGGCAGGCGAAGGGAAAGCAAGCAGCCCCAGCAGCTGTCTGCGATGTCTGAGTCACCAGAGAGAAAGCCGAAGTCGTCGCCGTTCAACTCTTTGTCCAGTCGTCTGGGAAGATCCAAAGACACGCCCAACCTCGCGCCACCTGATGAACAGCAAAGACCACGCTCTCCGCTCCGCATGGGAAGCGAGATCATGGAAGCGCAGCCTGAACGTCTTAGCGCCGAACCTCGTAGTCCATCGCCTGCACGTGGACGACACGGAAATGGTGTCAATGGTGCTGCCGCAACAAACGGAGCTGCTGCTGTTGGTGCGGCAGGCCTCGCTTCCAGCATTCCTAACGGCAGCCATCAAGGCGATCTGGCAGATCTTGAGCCTCCTAAAGCCGCTCAGCCCGAGCCTACACCAGCACCTGTTATCGCTGAACCCGAAAGAGACAATGAGGGCTATTCCGTACCTTCCAGGGAAATCGATCCAATAACCCAGGCACAACAAGAGGCTGGTGATGAAGCGACTACGCCCCAATTCAACGTCAACATCCGCGACGCACCGGTTCAAGATGCGCAGGGTGAAGATGCACAAGCTGCGATTGCTAACCTAGCCAATAAGCTGCAGATGGTAAGTAACAATGGTCATCAGAGCATTGACATCTACTGACCCCCTTCTAGCAAGCCCCGCCTCAAAGGCTTGGTACTGTGCGTGGCCGCCGTGAAATGCGCAACAGTTATATACCACCTCCTGTACAACAGGAATTGCCTGAAGCCCAGCCTACAGCTGTAACCTGTCGTCGCACCTGTCGCCGCTCCTGTGGCTAAGCCCGAAGAACGCGCCATCGATTCCGCAGACAGGATCATGGGTTCTCCTGTGGTCCCAAATTCGCCAGGAGGTTTCTCACCTGGTGCGGTCGCAGCATCTACCTTCTCGCCCTTTTCGCCTTCCGAGCCCACTTCGCCTCAGCGTCAAGCTGCACGACCTGCACAGCTCGGAGCTGACCTCACAGGCGATGCTCATTCCATTCGTTCCGGTCGCTCTTTGGCCAGTACTGGCAGCCAAGCACATCGTCATCCTGACTTGAGCCACACCGGTCTCAACTCTTCCACAATCGAGTCCGTGAGTGCGCGCTTCGAGAATGGACAATTGTTGAGCTCATCTGTGACTGGCGAAATTGCTCTTGCCTACAACCCGCCTGACTTTTCCACTCCATTCGGCACGGATACTATTCGCCTTGACAACTTCGCTAGTCTCGAAAAGATTGCGCCGAACCCTGCTTTCATCAACCCTGTTGCCGGAAGGGACGGCGAATACACTGTCAACCTTGCCAGTATCGCCAAGACTCAGGTTGCCTTCAAATATCAGACTGCTGGCGGTGTGCAGAACGCACCCATCCACATCACACTCGCCTCGAAGATCGAACCAAACCAAACTTCCATCATCGCGTCCTACTCGCTTTCACCCTCCTTCCGTTTATCTACGGGCCAGGACAACATCACCCTCTCTAATGTCGTTATTGCCCTTACTTTGGAAGGCACCCGGGCAACGTCCTGCCTCTCGAAGCCTGTCGGTACTTTCTCCCGCGAGAAGAGTCTCATCTTCTGGACTCTAGGCGATATCACCCTGACGACCGGCGGCGCGCCGCAGAAGCTCCTCGCCAGATTCTCGACGGAGAGCGAGGCCAAGAGTGGTTCCGTGGAAGCCAGGTGGGAAGTCGCTGGCGAAGGACTCGGCAGTGGCGTTGGTATCAGCGTGAAGGGAGAGAATGGCGGCGCCGCAGACGCTTCCGATCCTTTCGCTGATGAGGAAGCTAATGGCTGGAAGGAAGTCCGTGGTGCCAAGAAGCTTGCGAGCGGGCACTACGTTGCGAAGTGATGGAGCTCTGTAGATAACGTGTGATACCCTCGCTTCTGATTTTTCTCGGCTTATAATTAGTTGTTCATTAAGTAGATAACGTGTATAGAGAGCTAATCGGGCTCTAGTCCTCGCTTGCGAATGAG
This sequence comes from Cladosporium cladosporioides, assembly GCA_002901145.1. Taxonomy (NCBI): domain Eukaryota; kingdom Fungi; phylum Ascomycota; class Dothideomycetes; order Cladosporiales; family Cladosporiaceae; genus Cladosporium; species Cladosporium cladosporioides. The sequence continues at coordinate 1,226,817 of NOXB01000004.1, forward strand.
CCGCCTTGCAACTAACGGAATGCAACACATATGTAAATCTCGTTAAATGGAAGTTCGTGATAGATGCAATGCATGCATATCGTTCTAATCAAGGTATCATCACACCCCTTACAGCTCCTCTTTACCATCGCCCTTCTTCCCTCCAAATCCAAACATATTCATGATCATGCCACCCAGTGACCCTGACAGCGAAAATATCAGCACGTCTCTCTGATACTCCAAAAAGACTTTGCAGATCAATTAATCGGTCCGTCACTCACCTCCCGGAGGATACAGCTTGCCATTCATCTCTACCTGCGGGCCGCAATTGCACCGCTCGCTCTGTGGAACAGAATCAAGAACTGCAGGGATGTGAGAGCCGCAGCCATACCAGGTAGTGCCCTCTGCAGTCACTGTCAGATTCGCACGAGTCTGGGGTTTTGACTTCAAAAGAGACTTACGGCAGGTGTTACAGGTTGTCGATTGGCACATTTCCGATTAGCGTTCGCGAGGCAAGTCGATTCTTGCTTGCTTGTGGCTCAAGTGAGGTGGGCGGAGACGTTGGCTTCTTGCAAGAGTGCCTCGCTTTCTTGGTCTAAGGGCCTCGACATTGCCAGGTAATGTTACGTCCGAGGTACCTTACAGCTTTAGCTCATAAGTCTGCGCACATGTCGATATAGCATTATGTCAGTATCAGCGGATGTAAGGTTAGATTCTGAACTCTTCCTAATAGAGACGGGAGAGTAATCTTCGAAGATTCTTAATTGCTAATGTAGTCCTACCTGATACTCTTGTCCATGTAGGAGATTGATTGCCGCTGAGATACTGTGCGCAGACTTTTGAGCAACGACTATAGTATCGGCGGACTTCGTTTGCCTTTGGATCACATCTCATGGAGATCACGAAGAGACACTTCAGATCTGATGGGTACCGGTGAAAACCTTTCTGTAGCCTGATTCATGGTGAAGAAGAAAATAAATATAGATACGAGCGAAGTATAAATCCGAGGTGGCTACATAATGCTAGCCGATTGTACCCCCAAAAACGCGCCAAAAAAACAAAAGGTGATATCTGCGCGCGAGGAAGAAAATGACACAAAAGCCGTCCCAGAATGCGTCGCCAGTCTGCGCATCTATATAGGTAGAGGAGTAAGGGAAAAGGATTCGACGAACATGCCAGTTCGGAAAGTAGATGATCATAAAAGCTTCCAGCTTGTCAGCATCGACAATATGTATCCAAGACCAGATGCTCAGCCAGCGTTCGACGCTGCAACCAGGCGCGTGTTGTGTTGGATATGGTATGCTGACAACTCGTGCCGTAACGGCTTTCCCTCCATAAATTTTCCTTTGCCGTTTCATCTCGTATCCGTATATACAACGCTTATGTACACATTTCAAGTGCTTATCTGGCGTAATTGCTCTTTTCCCGAAGCCTAAAGTTGATGGCACGAGCGCTTATCTTGCCGCTACCGAGGTCGGGACATGCCGTGGCCAGGCTGTTGGTGCATAAGATGAGGCATACCAGGTGTTACCGAGAGGTGCTGCATGTGTGGGCTGGGTCCGATGCCGCCACCATATAATTGTTGACGCTTTGCGTCGCCCATGTCAGGCGGTCCCCCAGAAATCTCTGAGATGCCTCTTCTGTGTTGCTGCACCGGAGGTCGTGGGCCTAATCCGCCGGGTGGGAGGGAAGCGCCGCCATACATGGGCGCTTGAACAGGAGGTGGTGGCATACCGGCTTGAGCTGAAATCGCGTAGGGCGCTTGGCCTGCCCCGGTGTTATTGTGTGCGGGTTGCATGTATGGGTCTTCGACATTGCCGCTGGCGGGTGAAACGCCAATGTTGCCTGGCGAATTCCAGTTGCTGACTGTTGCGGGTGAGGTCGCTGGCGAATCGTCTTCTCTGAAGCTGCGTTTGGCGTTCGCAGCAGCTTGTACAGGGTTCATATCGAGCGGTTGTGCAGGGTGCTTCTTGAGGTGGCCGAGGTGTTTTTCAAGCATACTGAGGAGACCCTCCTTCGTGAAAGGTTTAGGGAGCACATCGTTCATGCCTGCCAATATGTCAGTATTCGAGTCAAACAAACATTAGATTTAAGAACTTACCATGTTGGAAGTACATCGCAATGTCGTCGCTGCGGATATTCGATGTCATTGCGATGATGGGTGTGTGATCGAACTGTCGAATGAGGTGTGTAGCAGAAACACCATCGAGATTCGGCATGATAATATCCATGAGAACCAGATCGTACTTCGAGCCAGCATTGAGTTTGTTCACTGCCTCCAAGCCATCCAGAGCGCTGTCAACATGGCATTGGAATGCGTATAGGAATTTGCCGCCAATGCGCCTGCAAGTCTGGTCGTCCTCCACAAGCAAGATCTGTGGTTGACGAATCCAGCCAGGGTCAATCGCAGAGCTCTTCTTTCGGCCTTCTGCCTGAGGAAGCACAGGCGTAGAAACCTTGATCGGAGGCTCGACATATGGAATGTTGTGGATGTGGCCACTGTACATGGGGTCGATGCCATTGGAGTGACCAATGGGGTAAACCACGTTGTCCAGGTCACCATACGACATTGATGTCGATGAAGTCGCAGAGTGTGGCGCTGCGCCTCTGCTGGAAGATCTGGTTCCATTGATGGGTGGAGGTGTCGAATAAGAGGCATTCATGCGCATGTGGTGCTCGTTAAGCTGCTCCAACTTGTTGCTGTTCAGCATGTGGTCGGCGTTGACCTCGCTCAATAGCTTAGAGGCGTGCTGCAGAGGTGATGCCGGCACGTCTTCTTCATTTCCTGATGTCAGCTGGAGCTTGTCATTGGGCTCTTCTGGGGTGACGGCATTTGGTACGCCATTGGCGGTTGGTGGCGCAAATGGGCCACCAATGCGGCTTTCCCTCCGTCCTGGGCGTCGACTGAGTTCAAGAAATTCATCACGTAACCCATGACATGCTCATGGTTTACGACAGTCTTCTGTACGCCGATCAATTCTTGAAGAAGCATGGAGTGGTGCATGCTCAATTCGTTATATCGCTCCTGCAGAGCTTGCAATTGCTGCTGCGTCGCGACGAGTTGCGTATTGAACAAATCCATCTGCTGTGTCGAACAATGTCTTCAGGCATAACGTTAGACTTCCTAGGAGCTGGTGCTTTCCTTCTGATGTTGTCTAGAGCATCTTTGTTGTTCATTTTGAAATCGGGGCTTGAATTCCCAGGCCTACGCGAATTAGCCGTTGGTCTCATAGATCAGAGATATGGTAGTCTTACTCCAAGGCCATATGGTGAAGTGCCGCCCTCTTCATTGTTATGGCGCACTTTGTGGAAATCGTACTTGTTCAATTGGCGCACGAAACTGGCGAAGTTGCTGTGCTTGAAGTGTTTCGGCAGGATGTGTTTCGTGAATTTCTCGTTCTGTGGTCGAGTTTCAGCGGACGCGCCTTCCATTATCGGGTCGCGGTTGCCCGGATTTTGTCCTTACCTCCAGCACCACGAAGCTGTCTCCTTCATTGCCCCAGCGTACTACACTTTCATCTTGTGGGCTCTCCAACATCCTAAAACATCAATGTGAGCAGGCGCACCAGGTGCAGTCGCGTTCGGAATGCTTACTTGTAAAGCTTGCGCACCTGTTGCTGTTAGCGTGTGCAGCGCAGCCGCGCAATGCGGAGGGTCACTTACGAAGTCGCTGGAGCTGTTCGCCTGGGCAGCGTTTCCGTCCATGTCTGCGGTGTTTTGCGTGTATCGCCAGAAGCGACACTCGAGAAGGCGTGCGGTGTGAAGTCGTAGCGGCTACACGCACCGTAAGGGTGGGCAGCAGGAGTCGAAACGCGGGAGGGTCGTTATGTCATGTGCGCCCGTCGCAGAGATAGGCGCGCCGTCAGGCTGGATCCGGGCGTGGGTATAGGGAGCGGCGGCGTAAATGTAGGATGGTCCTGCAGAGATTGCGATGCGACCGCAAAGGGAACTGCTGGGTCGTGAGGGCGCATGCGGCGGGTAGCAGTGATGTTGAGTGTGCGGCGGACCAGGTTCAGGAAGGGCGGCGCAAATGGAGGCGAGGACCGGGGGAGGCAGGTGGCTTAACCTTCCAAGGTGACGGGATGGAATGAGGAGCGCGGTGCAACACAGCAGGGAAGCGTGCGGGTGCGATCTGCGCGCCGAGCAGCAGCGATATATGTATGAGCTGGCGTGAAGACGAGCAACCTTGGGAACGACAACGTGGGGGGAGGGCAGGGCAGCGTCTAGACGCTCGCGCAGGATGAGATGCGACGAAGACGAAGGCCTGAGCGGGCGTGCGAACGATGAACGATGGAGAGACCCGCCGGCGGGTGCCAGCAGCGAGGCCGCAGAGCAGACGCAGAAGCAGGAGACGCGGGCCTGAGCTTGCCGACGCCTGCGCCTGTACCGTGGGCACTTGACGCTACGCAGGCGTTTCTTGTCACCATGACCGCTTACAGACAGCCGATGAGCACCACGCTTACCTTGTCGGGCTACGCATGGGTTGATTAACCTCCAGGCGTTGCTGTTATGCTTCCTCTCTGCAGCTCCCATGCCCTCCTCCACGCCATAATCCTCCGCTGCCTTCCCTCGCACTCAACGGACGATATTCCGTCCGCGAGACCATCCTCGTCGCTACCTACCTCCTAGTACTACAGTACTTCACGTTGCTTCATCCTGCGGTACTGCACTTGCCGATCACTATCTCTCTATTCTCCTCATCCAGTAATCCCTGCTTCCCATCCCGCGACATGCACATTGTCATACATGTATTGTAGCTCTGCAGGTCCCGGTCGGTCAGCTGCCGCCGTACCTTTGCGCTACACTTCTGCTGGCGGCTGCTGCTGCTCCTGCTACTACTGCTGCGCTGTCCCCGGGGATCGCCTTACCGAACAGCCTCTGCGACATGGTTGGCTGCGGCTGGCTGAAAATCAGACTTTATTCTTCTACCACGGCACCAGTGTGAACTTCCACCTTCCCATGCGAGAATGGCAAGCCACCGCCACCCAAAGAGCCTTAGCCGCAGCGCCTCGTGTAGGACTCTCGCTTATGCCTGTGATCTCCCGCCGCCTCCCCGTCCCGGCCTGCAGGTAGCGATTTCCCTTGCCAGCACGTAAAAGTACAAGTATACCGCCTATTTGACGGATGACAGTATCGCGCTGTGATTGGACGTCAGCCAAGCGAGCATCAGAATTCGGCCATATGCGGTGCTGATCACGGCTGCCGAAACGCCTCGTATACCGTGGGAGGCACCCGAGTGTTGTCGGCAGTCTATGGATGGCTTGATGGATTCAGGACAACCTGGAGCAGATCAATATGGCTGCTGTCATTGGCCAACAAGTACGGAGTGGTGTTTCTGTTTCTGGGAACTCCACGACTCGCGCTGCAGCAGGATTGAATTGGCCTTGTGCGCGTCAAGCACACAGCAGCCCGCGACCAGAAATAGCTTGATTTCTGCGATGATAAGGATTTGGGGGCTATAATATCTTGCTGCCTGCAATCGTTGTCGCAAACTCAGTCTGTCATCACATCGAGACGGAGGGGGGCGAGGCCCTGACGTCCGTCTTGCGTGCAGCGGCTCAGGTTTGAGTTGGACTGCCCGAAAACGTGCTAGGCAGCCCAATACGTGCTAGCGCAGATATTGCTCCGATAGAGTTGACGTCCAGCCATGGCTGCCATGCGGCCGCCAATCGCCTACATTCCATCGACTCTTGACAGTCTCCCAACACCACGTCCCCGGAATCATCAACAACTACTATCAATATGTTTGCCACCCGCCGCTTTGTTTCAGCGCTCCCGCGCGCAGCTCGTGGCTTCCAGTCCTCGGCTCGCGCCAACGTCCAGGTGGGCGATGCCATCCCGAGCATCGAGCTCGTCGAGACCTCGCCCGGCAACAAGGTCAACATTGCCAAGGAACTCCAGGGCAAAGGTGTAATCGTGGGCGTCCCAGCTGCATTCAGTACGCTTCCAGATCCTCTTCCAACCGCGGTACACCGCCGTCCTCGTTCCTGTGCCTGTAGCTGACGAGCGATCCTACGACCCATAGGCCCGGCATGCTCCAGCTCCCACGTGCCCGGTTACATCAACCACCCCGCGCTGAAGAACGCTGGCAAAGTCTTCGTGGTCTCTGTTAACGACCCGTTTGTGTAAGTTTGCATGCAGCCTACTCATATCGCCCCCATTGCCAAGCAATGTCTCCTCACAAAACCGTCACTGCACCCTGGCTCTCTCGCCATCTCAGCCCATCGCCAAGACATCTTTGCTTGAAATCAGATTGGGATCCCTGCCATTGCTTGGTCACGCCTCTGTCCTGAGCAGGCTTCCGGCTTCTGGACCTCACATGCTTCCTGTTCAGGCCATCACTCATGCGGACTCGGTTGCCATCTCGCATCCTTGCTGCACTTCATCCCATCGCCAAGACCGCATCTCTTGTCGAAGCCTGATTCATATCCCTGCCATTGCTTGATCGCACCTCGATCAACCTTGTCAAGCCGTGCGGCACGAACATTACTGTATGACTGTGTCGCCACACTGCTAACACACTTCTCAGGATGGGTGCGTGGGGCACATCTCTTGACCCCACCGGCAAATCTGGCATTCGCTTCCTCGCTGATCCTCACGGCGAGCTCACCAGCGCCCTTGATCTGTCCTTCGACGGTGCCGCCATCTTTGGCAACGCCCGCAGCAAGCGCTACGCCCTTGTTGTTGAGGACGGCAAGGTGACCAAGGCCCACGTTGAGCCTGACAACACCGGCCTCGATGGTATGCTATACACTGCTCTGTTCTGGAAGGCATCTTACGCGGCCACGCAGAACAGTCTTTTCCGCGGAGCTTTCACTGACATTCGTACAATAGTCTCCGCCGCCGAGAAGGTGCTTGGCAGTGCTTGATCTCGCCAAAGGACGCCTCGCTGGGTGTCGAACCACCCTGTACGTAGTGAATCTACATGTATGACAGAACTATCAGATCGATTGATAATGTAACTTTTGACTACCCGCTCCACTCCATCAGAATAGAGTGCGGCGTTGTGCGGCACAGTAGTCGAACGCTAGGAAGTATATGCCATACGAGGCGCCACGATGGGACAGACATTGCCAGAACAAAAATTAAGCCGATGCCTTAACCGGAAGGTGTTCGTTCGGAAGGAAATAATGAATGTTGCACTACCTCCGTACCTTCTATACCATCCAGGCGGCTACTGTGGGCCTCGACTTGGGGCGATATCGTTCGCATAAGCCACAAAAAAACAAAAACAAAAACATACAACAGGCGGGATTCCCAGATGGTCACCCACTCTAGTACTAGTCGCCCGGTTCAGTGCTTATGTATGGCAGAGCGGACGGGATGCCCAGTTTTCACTGACCTATGGTCGTATGTGCTTGGTCTGCTCGAAAACCTATACATGATCCCCCTATCTACATGCCAGGGTCTGCAAACGCTCTCGATGGGCAGTACAGCTATTTCAGGACCGTGCCCGACAGTAGGAGTAGGCTGGCCACCAAGAGACTTAGAGGCTTTGAAACGTATCTCAATGGTGAAGAATGAATATATTGATGAGCATAGCTCCTGATATTGGCAGTCCGAAACGACAACGTGTGCGCAGGCTTATAAGCAAAAACTGTATAGTCCTCAGAAGATTCATGATCCATCAGACGGATCCTCGAATCAAGAAATGCCATCTCTGGTTCACATACTTCCTATCAGCTCTTGGCATGTCGCGTTGGCATGTCGCGTCGCTATAGTGTATGATTAACGATTATTGGGACACCCAAAGCTTTCACCTTTCATGATTGATAGGAACGATACGAATGGGCTGCTGCCGCGTGTGCGCTGTATAGGAAGAGTGTCCGATTATCGGGCGTCTGCCTTGCTATCGATCCGAAACAAAGCCGGAAATTTCGCCACTAGAAAAGGCCTCAAGCTCTCGCGAAAGGCTATATCTGCTGTTGTTTTTCGAAGATCGATATAGATGTACAACGTCTCATTCAATCATGACTCTGCAAAATATGCTGACAATGTGGTTGGTGCTAGAATTGCCGCTTTCGCGTCCCCAAGCTGTGACATCCTCATCGACTCAAAGCTGTTGGAATACGCGTTCCATCGTAACTTTGAATGCTATTAATACTTCTGACAGCCTCGCTGAACATAGCTCGTACTTTTGGATCATCGTGCAGTGATCTGTGATCGTTTACATATCGATATGCACGGTTTGCATCGCTTTTGGTTCCTGAGCGATCTAGACGTTTTTGCAAAAGGAAACAAAAAATCTGGCACGATCAGATGGTGCTATATATGGAGAAACCCGGAGTCGAACCGGGAACCTTCTCCACTTAACAGTGAGTGAAGTCACTCGATGCTAAGAAGATGTCATACCGCTAGACCATATCCCCTGTGATCAATTGCTTGATCGATGAAGCAATCAGCATGCATCATGATTATGATCCTCAATCATTTACTGACGCCTAGAGCATCGATTCGCTCACCTGCTTCCCAATTCGAGACACCGTCGTTTACGTTTAATCCTCCGTCGTTTAATCCTTTGTGTAACGCAACAGCCAGCGGCATAAAAACTGCAGCTTTCCTCAATCGATTGAAGATTACACTCTTTTCTATCATCACACTCAATTCTCTTGAAGAAAAAAAAAATGTCTTCGCAACCAAAGGTGGACACTTACCCGCTCGCTCGTGGCGTGATCGACTCCATCCGCTTGAACCTCTGTCACTTCATTTGGAAAAAGTCCTTCCCATGGGTCGTTCACCCTTCCGTATCACTCGAGGGACGACCTGATCTGCGCATTGCAGATGTCGGATGTGGTACAGGGTGAGTCTTATGCATTGTTACATCGAATGCTCTGCAGTGTTGTGGGGAGTAGACTGACATTCCGACCAAAGAATCTGGCTTCTCGAGGCAGCTGAGGATTATCCGAACGCCGACGCTCTGGAAGGTCTCGACATTGCGATGCATCAAGCTCCGCCTCAGCATCTCCTCCCAAACAATGTCCGCTTCAAGTACCTTGACCTGCAAGAAGAACTCCCTTCGGAATTCGTCGGTCGCTACGATCTAGTGCACGCACGCTTTCTACTTGGATTGGTCAAGAACAACGACCCTCTGCCAATCTTGCGAAACCTTTTGAGGCTACTGAGTACGTACACCATGATAGACACGCGAGGGCTAAAACGGCTTTACTGACAATGGCTTCCAAAACAGAACCCGGCGGCTACCTACAATGGAACGAAGTCGACTGGATCAGCGACGTCTACATCGGCCTCGAAGAGAACAACATGACACGGGAGTCTAGCGGCCTACACAGGATGCGCGCGGCTGGTAAAGCCTTTTTGGGCGAAGTCACCTGGCCGACTCAAATGCCTGAGATCATGCAGGGCCAGGGACTGCAGAACATCGCAGTTGAGAAGAAGACTCCAGAAAACTACCCTCGCCAATACGCTAGGTTCTGGACCGATGCGCTTGTGGCTGCGGGTATCGATACCGTGAGCAAGATACCGGAGGGTGAGGTGAGGAACCGCATGGCAGGTCTTGTGGACGAAGCCGGCGAGGATGCGAAGAAAGGTGTTGCTTGGTGTGGAGACCATTACGTTGTTGTTGGACAGAAGCCTAGTCAGTGAGACTGCCACGAGTCTGGGCTAGCATTAATCTGATTACACTTGAATGATTGACATTGCGGTGATTGATGAACTCCAGCACGCTGTGTGAAAGCTCTGTCACCTTCGGTCCCATTAGTTCATCATTTCGTCAGTGGACTTGGTGGCATGGCCATCCGAAGGTTCAAGCTCACACGTTGCGAGTAAGGTGAGACAGTCTTGTCGTCGTACAACGTAGCGCATCCTTCAATAAGGTCATATTTACTGGACCATTCTCGATTATATAATCTCAAGTGAATAAGGTGTTCGTTATATGTAGGGTAGAAATGTCGGTCTTGGGGTTAGCAGGGTTGTCCATTCGATGATCTCGTAACACGAACAACCATAAAGCGCCATTCTTTGTTGATTTAGGCGCCTTAGTTTGACAGATGGATACTCATGTTGGTGAGCCGATGTCAATGAGCTTGTTCTGTGTGTCGTAGCGTTGCAAAACACGGTTTGAAGTAAGTTCGCATTTTCCGCCGAGACAGTCGAGTTGAAACCGCACAGTATATGTCGTCCCAATTTGCAATTTTTAAAAACAGTATACATATACTCGCAGCAGTACCCCGAAAGCGATGGGATCATGCACACTCGCAGATGGCCATTTCGCAAGCTTTAGCAAGAATGAATTACGAGGCACAGTGGCAGAGAGCGCATCGCGTGAGACGACATCAGAAAGTACGCGCGGGTGTATCATTAAGGTTGCCAAAAAATCTCTTCCGAATAACACTCAACCTCTCATCGCTGACGCAAGATGTTCAGCGGCACCTCCCTGTAGTGACCATAACATGATTCCAGCGTTGCATCGTCCCAGTCCTGCTCTGGCTCAGTACCAGCATAGTTCCCCTTCTCGTCGCGCTTGAAATGCCGCAGGTATTCGCGCCGCGGCATCTTCACGGGGCGCAGGTTATTCCATTCATTATCGTTGTTGAAAACCCTGGAGCTGATACGACGGAAAAGGCCGCGTGGCTGTGGACTGTTCTTGGATCAGTATGCGTCGCGAGCGTTCGTTCTTGCTAAGCCAAACAGCGTACCGTTCGGGTAAAGGATCGTCAAATGATTGTCTTCGACCTAGTGGGTTGATTCGTACCATCGCTAGAATGATGTCGTCTGGGGAGGGTGGGATGCCGTGAGTCCATTCGAATGTTACACCAGCGCCAAACGGGAACGATCTCGTTGTTGGCCGTCTTACGACAGTCTTTGATGAACATGAAGGATATGGCGGCGGTGTTTGCTGGGCGTCGTATGGAGGCGGGAGACATAAACTCCTCTCGGATGTGAGGAACCTGGAAGTTCCGGGTAGAGGATGTGCGTCCAGAGGGGAGGACATCATGTTCTCTTTGTGATATCCGAATCGTTGCTGCGAGGTATCGATCGAGGTGATATTTATTGGCGCGAGAGGACAGAGGTAGTTGTTTGATAGAACTCAGGACGAAAGATATGGACTGTTCGAGGTAGCTGCCATCAATTCTATATAGTCGTAATGTGTAGATGGGGATTACTCAATCACATGCATCGGCGTTCCATACGAGGTTCATTACCGCAGCGTGTTCACCGTATTGAGACCATCATGATCCAAGTAGTCTTGATCCGAATAGACAGATCACGACTAGCGATGGTAATGCTGGGCGGCATGTCCCGATTGGGACATGCCCGCCCAGTGAGATCTTGAGCACCGGCGGCCAGGAGACAGAACACCCACGTCGCGTGAGACTTGTACAGTTCTTGCTGATTTGCTCCATTTGTGTATCCCTTCGTATGCTCATGTCCGTCGGCCTAATGAAGTCCGGGTTCTTTCAGTGGGCTGGCTGAGTGGAATTCTTGCCACAGTGGTATGGCACTTGCGCCATGACGACGAAGACACTGAGACACAATCATATCAGACCAAGACGATGCTTGCTCTTCACAGATGCAAGTCGGTGGCAAGATAAGGCCTCTCAGCTAGTCTGCCAAATATATAGAAGCCTATTCTTAAACGCCAAATCCGTAAGTTGAGAACCTAGAGTCGGGCTACTGCGAGAGAGTCCTCGCCGTACAGCAAGAATCTGCCTAGGTACGGAGGTAGGCTTAGGCAGCACGGTCAGATCACACTTGTATAGTTGTACGCGAAGGCCTGCTGAAGGTTCTGTTTTCGATGGCCCTCTGCTGTTTCAATCAGTCCGAGTGTCAACAGCCTTCACAGATTCAAGAGCTCTTGAGTGCTAGGTGAGATCCATTGGGCGAATGGGGAAGGGATTAGCTACGAGAATGAGATCAAATTTGCGTGTGATGTGCTGGCATATACTCCTGTCTTGCACTGAATCCACATATGTACCGTGGAGTGGATGTGGATGGATATCCCCTTTCTTCTCCATTTAGGCTTTAGCCACGCGGGGTGGACTTCTTCTTTTGGCGTCAGCAAGCAGTTTGAGGGAGTGGAGTCGGCGCTTCCTTCTTCTTTTCCCACTTTCCCCACCACCCAGCTGGCCACGCGAACCGGAGCTTTTAGCCAAAGGACGCCTTCTCAGTACGCTCGATTGGGCAAGATGCCAGACCAAGTAGTGTGAGGAGATATCTTCCTGGTGCGATCTCAAAGATGGTGCAGAAGATGATAAAGGGCCTCTTGTCGCTCTCCATGAAGGGCGACACACACAATCGGCATTCGACATGGCTGCCACTTTTGCGCAACATTGGACTACATCCGACACGTTGTCTGCAAGTCAGATAGCGCAGTCTTTACGGACCGCAGCCATCGATGATGTTGCCGCCATGGCTGTGATCGCCATTCTGAGCGCTGTCTATCTTGTACGGGGCACCTTGTGGGATCGTCCGGATCCTCACTTGTACAAGATGTTTCAGAGGCCACAGGAGAGCATGGGATCCAACTCCGTGACCACTGTCTCTAGAGATGCTCTAGAAAGAATGGATCAGGTGGTGGGTATACCTCAGAAAATGATTGTCTGCAGAGTGGTACTGACATCGTTACAAGGGCGCAGACATTATCGTGTTCTGGGGTTCTCAATCGGGAACCGCAGAACGCTTCGCGAGCAGACTGGCCAAGGAGATCAAGCAGCGTTATGGCAAGGTAGCTCTTGTTGCGGATATGTCGGATTTTGAACCGGACTCCATCGCTCGTATTACCGAATCGAAGGTGGCGTTCTTCGTCATGTCAACCTTCGGCGAGGGCGACCCTAGCGACAACGTACATGATTTTTGGACTTGGATCGATACCAAACGTGGAAACCCGCTAAACCAATTACGCTACATGGCGTTTGGACTCGGCAACAGCAACTACAAGCACTATAATGCTGTCATCGATCATGTTGTTCAGCGAATCGAAAATCTCGGAGCTACTGCCCTTCAACCAACGGGGTATGCTGACGATGCAAGAGGGGAGACCGAAGAGCACTTCATTGAATGGAAAGATACCGCTCTTGCTGTCCTCAAAAGCGCGTTCAACCTCGAAGAGCACGATCCGGTCTATGAGCCAGCTATCGAAGTGACCGAAGACCCATCCATTGACAGGGTATCGGTCAGTCATGGTGTGCCGTCCGAGCTCACAGCTACTCGAGCTACTGCTCGGACCATGTCCACCATCAATGCGCTTCAGGTGAAGTCGTCCCATGAACTCTTCAAGGTCACAGGGGACCGTAACTGCCTTCACATGGAAGTTGATCTGAGCTCTATCACTGGTCTGAAATACAAGACTGGAGACCACCTCGCGGTCTGGCCGATCAATCCCGAGGCTGAGATTTCAAAGCTGGTACGCAGTCTTGATGTCGCCAATAAGCTACAAACAATTCTCCAGGTCAAAGCACGTGAGGGCGAGACCACGCCAAAAGTTCCGGAATTGGTCACGGTCTCTGCCTTGATGAACCACTATCTCGAGATTACCGCGCCGATATCGAGGGATATTGTTACATCAATCATTGAGTTCGCGCCCAACCAAGCTGCAAAGAGTCGCCTTGCCGCACTCAGCAAGGATGCCAAATTGTTCTCCGAGTTTACCCACACAAACTATGTCAACTTTGGACGCCTTCTTGAGTATGCTGACGATGGAGCTGGAGCGTGGTCGACGATACCACTCTCTTTCCTCATTGAGGCGATTCCCGCAATGCGACCTCGCTACTACTCCATCTCGTCTTCCTCGGTGGTTCAGCCTCGTCAAGCTTCGATCACTGCAGTAGTGTCTGACAGTCCGCTCAGAGGCTCAAACACCGGAATCCCAGGGCTATCAACCAACTACTTGCTAGCCATAAATGGTACACTACAACAAATTCCCTCCATACACCCAAAGTCAATGAGCTATGCACTCGGCGGTCCACAGGAGCTTTTACGAAATGGTAAGATTTTTGCTCACATTCGCAAATCTAAATTCAAGTTGCCTGCCATCGCGTCTCGACCTGTAATCATGGTCGGTGCAGGTACCGGCGTGGCACCATTCCGTGCTTTCTTGCAAGAGCGCACCGCCCTTCTCAAGATGGGACGTGAAGTTGGACGCACCATGCTGTTCTTCGGCTGCCGCAACCAATATCATGATTTCATATACGACAAGGAGATCCAGGAGATGGCCAACATTCTTGGAAACAGATTTACCCTGGTTACTGCTTTCTCGAGACCAGATCAAGGATCAAGGGCATACGTTCAAGATCGGGTTCGGGAGAACGCGGATGAGGTCTGCGAGCTTCTGGTCAAGCAAGATACATACTTCTACATCTGTGGCTCTGCCTCTATGGCGCGAGAGGTTTCGAACACCGTCTGTTCCGAGTTAAGCAAGAGACAGGGATGGGTCGAAGAGCAAATGAAGGCTTTCGTCGATCAACAGAAGAGGTCGAAACGATGGCAGCAAGATGTTTGGGGCTGAGCAACCAAAATATGTACCCGTTGAGCAGCAATTATGATCCATGTAATCAAAAATTTGACTTGAGGCAGACCAGCGTTCGTGAGTACTTTTGTTTGAGGCCAATTGTCACTTTCATAATCAACAAAATTTGTGCCAGTCGCACGGGCAATCTTACCGTAACGACATTCATCATTGAAGGCCACCAACGCTGACGTTGATCGGCCCGATCGGCGGTAAATTCAGAAAGGACATAAATGCCGTGGCGCGGGGCATCAATTGCCGCGGTGTGTTATGCCTGCTTTCGCACATAAGACTATGATTCCCCCTTTGCAAAACATGTTGGTGCCTTTCACGATGCCGCTACTCGTTGCGGCGCAGACACTACTTTTTGGAACGCCCGCGAGTCATGCGCAACGGTAGAGGTTGTCAATCGTGTCGCAGTAGACAGTCTGTCTCGTCCATTTGCCACTCCCGCGACGACGAAAGCTAACTTTAAGGTCAGCATCAAATGCGTGACTGAAGCAGGGTCCTCTGTCTGTGCACGGTGCAAAGAGAGCGGAAGGTCGTGTGTCTTCGATGCTAAGTTTCGATTCAGAAACGTTCACCACGTTGATACATCGTCGCAAGGTGTGCGATCGCGAACTCATCTTGTGTATGATGCCAGTCAATCATGGGTCCCTACAAAGAAGGCTTTAGGATTCATCCTCGAGGATGGCGCAGGGGCCGAATATGGTACTGCTGATTTCATCGAGCGTGATGAGCGCGATGATCGCTCTGATGAAGCAGTCGAGATCTGTGATTCTCGTCAACCGGATACAGGCCTCCTAAGCCCTCCCAGTGTACAGATCTTACCAGTGGAAATGCCAGATGCTGGTCTGGGTGATCAAACGAACCCTGAGAGCAACACCAGACTATCGGAGAACATTATAGTACCTACTATATCGAAAGACACGCCGCTCACGACCGCTTGGCAGCTGCATGTCGAAGGACAGCAAGAGCTTGGACAGCAACAAAACGAAGCCGACAATCACTTGGGCGAAGACGGTGCTCCGACAGTAGCCGTCAACGAAGACTACAAATCTCCCGCCTCGCTATCAGAGCTTTCAAGACGACACGAGAGTGGTCGTTACTTGAGTTTGGGTACGGGAGACTATGGATTCCTCATTGGGGACAGTAGTCAGGACAGCCCTGTTATAGAAATGGCTCACACGACGGCTAATGCTACAGCCATCGATCTGTCCCACAGGGAAGCACTCTTGGTGCAGCATTTCATCCAAAAGTTGGCTCCTTGGATCGATTGCTGCGACCATGCCTGCCATTTCGCGCACGAAGTGCCTAAGCGAGCAGTCCGCGTCCCCATGGTACTCTATTCTTTACTCGCTCTTTCATCGCGGCATCAGTCACTGATGACTGGCTGTGACGAAACGGAAGCCTCTTTTTACCATGCACGGTGCATAGACTTGGTGATTGATGCGATGTCGAAGGACGAATCATCGTATGACGACAATCTCTTCGCCACCGTCGTGTGCATGAGAATATATGAGGAGCTCGATGACACGATAGACGGGTTTCTCCATCTGCAAGGTGTTGGGCGTTTACTGGGTGCTATACCAAATTTCGCACACTCTGGTGGTCTCGCCGAAGCTGCTTCGTGGCAAGCGTTACGACAAGACGTATACGTCGCCATACACAACCAGGTCCAGCCAAGTCTAGATCTGGATAATTATGGTCGATCTCGGGTGTTCGATTTTCGCGATGATGATTCGTGTGCTAATGTGATCATCCTGCTTTTCGGTCGGATACTCCGGCTTTTGCACTCACCTTCTGATTCCATGGTATATGATGCCTGGCATGAGATCGAGCAGCATGTAGAAATGTGGGATGCACAACGCTTGCTTCTTTTTCAGCCACTTTTCGTGAAAGAAGCAAGCGTGAGTGAAGACCGGCCATTTCCAGTCATACGACTAATAAACCCAGCTCAAGGTGAGTGACACTTCGCTCTTTCCATTCGTCATCGGACCTCGCCAAACATCACCACAAGCCTTATATTCTTGGAAAGAATTCTTCGGACCAATCGTGTCCGTCGTGGCCCCATATGCTTCGTGTGCTGACCACATGATAGTCGTTGCATTACAGTACTACAACTCGTGTCTAGTATTGCTTCGACAACACAAGCCGCCTAACCGGACCCTGAGTGGGTTCGAAGCTGTTAGGGAGCGAAGAAATGTAGAGGTACGAGCAAGCGAAGTACGTCGATGAACACAGCACTGACAGCGACCAGCGAAACCTTATGACAGCATTAGGAAACGTTGTTGGTCTTGCAGAGTCGAACGTATGGGTAGAGAACGCAAACTTCACAGCTCATCACATGCTAAGGAGCAGTCAGTGTCCCTCCACTTACGTTGATGAATTTTGCTGACGCCTTTTCCAGGTGGCTACCTTATCAGCAATGCGAAGCAGAGAGAGCACAGTATCGGCTTCTTACACCACATACAACGAGTCATGGGATTTCAGACTCAGTCGACTATAACCCTGCTTCTTGATCAGTGGCGCGATCTGGATTGATTGAATCAAGAGCTTTGAGGTTTTAAAACGCCTGGCTCCATCGCTGACCACGGTCCAACGATGAATGCTGCTACCACCCGGGAGAGGCAACGCGACTTTTTGTCCCCGGTAAAATCTGACGAAGCATTAGCTGGGCTCAGATACCATGTCGCCTCTCAGTGGCTGCCGCCATCACCTTCCAGTCCTCCCTCCACAGTGTTGCAGGTATTCCAAAAGCGAAACATGCGGGAAGAGTCCACTCTTCGCGAATATCACCACGATATACTACACCGCTTCGTCCTCCATAAAGGAATCAAAATAACTCTGCCACCCTACTCAGACGTAGAGAAGAGAAACGAATGGACAGCCTGCGAAGTGCGAACTGCGAACAGACATATCCAACGTGGTGACAAGAAGTGGGAATGTCTGTTAAGACGATAACATATGCTCTACTATCAGGCCGAATATTCGCGAGACGACGGGAATGAGATACATGTTTCAAAATGCATTATTCCAGTACCAACTCGTCGCATGCTCGGTCCATCCGTATCATCCAACATCTCCCCTCACGCCTCTGACTTCTCGCTCAGGTTCTCCCTTCGCGTGATCTTGACCGGTAGCTCTGTCAAGTGCAAGTTCTGCCATTCGTAGCGGCCAGGCTCGAAACCGGGCTTGGCAAACTCGAACTCATAGCGGTGCAGCATGCTGGCTAACAGCACTGTCTGTTCAAGATATGCAATGTTGCGGCCGATGCATCCACGAGCACCAGCGGAGAAGGCAATGAAGTATGGTCCAAGTTCCTTGCCTTCCTCACCGAGCCAGCGATCAGGGTTAAATCGCTCGGGCTCAGGGAAGACGTTCGGATCACGGTGAGCAATGAAAGCGCTCACAGCGACGGTAGTGCCACCTGCGATGAAGTCGCCAGCTACATAGCTGCCTTCCGCCGGCGTTGCTCGTGTCAAGCCATGTGAGATTGGAGGAAATAGTCGCAATGACTCGTCAAGACAAGCGCGGAGGTAGGGCAGGTGTTTGACTGTTTCGTACGGAGCGACCATCTCGTCTTCATCGAGGGCCTCGTCTACCTCTTGACGGACCTTGGCCATGCACTCTGGGTGCTTGATCAGTTGATACATCACATTGGCCATCGAGATGGCGGTTGTGGTGCTTCCTGCGTTCATCATGATAGTGACCTCGGCGACGATTTCGCCCCACTGAAGCTTATGCTGCGCGCCATTGCGATCCTGCATGAGGGCTTCGAAGAAGTCGTCAAGCTTCTCGCCTGCTTGGTAGCGTTTCCAACGTTCAGCGGCCAGGTAGCGAGGAATTCCATCCCAGCCATCGTTGAGTTTCCAGAGCTTGTTGAAATAGGGATGGATTTTGCTCAGCTTTGTCAGACGTTTGTACCAGTCGTAAGAGTAGCTGAGCACGGAAGTTGCTTTTGAGTTCGCGTAGAGACAATCGCGGAAGTCCACTTCGTGGACTGAGCCATCTGGGCGCATGGAAGTTGTTAGGGCACTACCATTGTCGAGTAAGTTCATGCGATGCGTGAGACCGATATCTGCAATGGCATCGATAGTGAAGTAATTCGTCCATGGACGATAGTCGATGACAATTTCTCTGTCCTTGGTCGAGCAACGCTCATCAAATTGAGCAATCAATCGCTCGATCTTGTCGGCAACTTTGAATTCCCAGTCTTCAAGATTCTTGATGGCATAGGCAGAAGATAGGACTTTACGCTTCCTTGCGTGCTCCGGCTTGTCAACGACATCGGCAAGGTTATAGTGAGTACCTGCTTGAACGATGTAGCTGGCATCCTTCGTGCACTTTGAAGCATGACCGTAGATGTCTTTGATGCCACGCATGTCGCTAACGGACACCGAGTTTGGGCCTGTGCGAATGATGGGCACACCCTTCGCATGTTGTTCATAAAGAGCCTTAGAGCGGAAGTTGGCATTTGATAACAGCATGTACGGGATATTGGTGATCCCGGCAAAGGGTGCGAAAGTAGGGTATCGTCGTAGGCCTTTCGGGTCTCTGAAGTAGTCAAATGTCCATTTCCCTAGGGTGACTAGGAAACCGAAAGTGATGGCGACGACACCAAAGAGCAGGCCGTACATTGTTGCGAATCGGGACGAAAGTCAACAAAAAACAAGCTGGTTGGGATATAGACTGCGTCAGTCGAGTACTTCCCTTATATGTAGGTCACAACATTGATACGACGAGCTCAAAGGCTACGGCATCATACTTGCTACATTCGGTCATTCGGCAGGAATGTACGCATTGCAAACATACTCAGCGGTTGCTTGTGGATCGAAAGCAGCAACAGCAGCATGGTTTGCAGATTTGTGGGGAAGTCATCCTAAAGGTGGAGGTGTGTGGAGACTGTCAAGGCTCTGGCGAGTCTGAGTCTGGTTGCTGTTCTTGGTGCGGAGAACATTTCTTCTTCCGGCACAAATCATCCCCTTTTCCCGTGCTCTTCAAGGCAAGACGAGCGGCAGAGGTGTGACTTGTATGCACGAGATCTTGTTCGCTTCGACCACCGATTGTGCAGTTCTTCAGGGTCTAATGTTGATACTCGCCTTGATACTCGCCATCGGAAGCAACGTCTTGCATGTGCAAAATGGGTATCGTGACGACGTACAATTGTATCTCGACTAGAGCTCTCATTCCTTGCCAATATCCGTCTCCTTCACACCGTCCTCTGCGGCTAAAGCCTTCTTCCAGACGCTCTCGAACGCACTGTCAACTGGAGCTGCTGGCTTCTCCGACGGCTCCTCAAGCGCCACTTCGTCTTGGACCTCCACTGGCGCGGACTCCACTACAGGAGCTTGGAAGACCTTCTCTGTTAAGGAAGCCGGCACGAGGACTTCGGACTCCATTAAAGATGGCGGGTTAGACTCTGCGGGCGGCTCCATACGTGCTGCTCTTGCCTCGTCATCTCCTTCCGCAAGCTCATACTCTAGGTTGCTTGAGTAAATGACAGCCGCAAATGCCTCAAGATCTGGCACGCGATCCATAGCTGCCATGTATTCATTGCCCATGTCCAACTCGCCGACTCCGACGATTGCATGTGCTTGTCTGCAGAAGACAGGTAAGATGTGTGCAATTTTACATTTTGTGTCTGTCACTTCAGTAACACGCGGTGAGTCTGGCGTAGGCAGACCACCGTTGTTGAAAGCTTCCAAGCCAACGCGGTGATCGATCAGGTTCGAGAAGCCAGCATCTAAAAGTCTGGTCAAGACGAAGGAGAAAGTTGGCGAGTCTATAAGATCAGAGGTCTCGTCAAGAAGTCTGCGCAATGCTTGTGTAATTTGAACATCGGCTGACATTGGATCTTGAGTCGCGGCAGTCTCAGGTGAGGGTGAGTCGTCGCTGTCGGGCATGCCAGCTTGTCTGATAACAAATTGTTCTTCCTCCTGAGGTGGCAGAAGGTATGACAGCCACCTCATCTGGCGGCGCTCCGTGTCAGTTGAGCCTTCGACCTTTTTCCTTACTTGCATAATCAAGTCGGCAAGGCGCTCCATAGTGACGTCTTCTCTGATATTCACAGCACCGAAGACCTCTTTGACGGCTGCGCTGACTTTGTCCATAATCTGCTTACTTCCGCGGTGTAGAAGCCACCAGCTGAATGTAAGGTATTTGCGATTGGTCTCAAAATCGTTTCCGTAGAAGTTCTCAAAGTTGTCGTCATCGCGATTCTCCAGAGAGATTGTAGATGACTGCATGTTCGCTTGTGGATTTGCCAGACTGACGACGGAAGAAAGGTAAGTTCTGCGCCCAAGCAAGTTGAGTTGAATTCGTGTGAGGATGTTAAGAAGCGAAATAGTGTAAAGCAGTGTAAGTGCTCGCGTGACAGCTTAAAGCCGTGTCAGTCAATGTTGCTGCATGCAGTTCCCAGTACAACTTACAATTTATCTTCATTTCTTGCCACAGCTGTGCCTTGCTGCGTTTTGTCTTCAATCCGTTATCGCCAACACTGCTCGCCATCTGACTAGCGTGGACGAAGCTGCTCGTACTGGCATCGTCGGTCACGCTGGGTGGCCCTGAAGGATATTCCGACGAAGCCGCTTCTGATTGTCCCAGTCGCTTGAGTCTTTCCTGCCTCTCTTGCTGTAGTTGCTCGGTAATCTGCTCGACTGGCAAAGCCTCGATGATCTCGTCCCGGACAGTGGGCAGTAAAGCCAGGACCGTGTATGTGCAATCCTCCTGATTCTGCTCGAAGCGCCGCCGCAGGCTATGATCGAGTCAGCGACTGTTCAGACAGGTTTATCCTCCACGCACACACTTACTTTTCTTTTGCTATTCTGTCTTCACTCATGCGCTGTCGCGCCTCTGAAATCTTGCCCAAGACATACTGCCCAGCAACGTAGCCAGCGCCGATCACGCCGGCACCAATGACGAGGTTCGTGCGATTGCGTCGGAACCATCGACGCGTAGCAGCAATCATCGTCGCATCGAGGTATGGAGTTGTGAGTGCGTCGTGTTGCTGGCGGAGATCAATGGTGACACGAAATGGTTCGCTGCTTGCAAGCCACCAGCCATCGGCCTCCAGCACACGCGATGACGGACGTTGAACTGCGCCGATGATGCCTCGGCTCTTTTCATCGGCCTTCCACGAGCTTGAGCTTGTCACACCCTCAACTCGACCAAGGACACTATTCCCATGCTCGGAACTTCCTCCATCGCTGACTATACGGGGAGCTACTTCGCGGAACCGTATATTCACGTGACGAGGATTCCATACGGGCAGATCCAATATTGCTAACTATCCTCTAACAGACTGATGGCCGTATAGGAGTGATGCACTGTTACAGTACTAGCTCATAAGTCTGCACAGGTCTGGGTGTTGCATTCTGCCAGTCCTCGCAAATACAGGTACACGCTTCACATCGTGTGATGTAGAGCACAGAAGGTACTCCCAGAACTCTCGAGATTCTGGTAATGTCCTATCTCCAGACCTCGCCTCTATGGTAACGACAGTTGCCGCTGAGATGGCATGCGCCGACTTATGAGTAACAACTTTCAGTCAACAACCTGTGACTTCTTTGTGGATGGTTATCTGGGTTGATGTTCATGGCGCTCGTTTTGTCGCTGCGTACGTAGGCCCTGGGTTGCTATTGTAATGAGTATCAAAAGGTTATCATTTGCACAAGAACTCCACGTTCTTACTGGCATTTGCTGACTTGCCTACAGACTGGCTTACATACACTTCCACATCAACCTTGAGGTCAGTCCGCACTGTGTCCAAGTGTCCGGAAAAATGCTTGTGAGCAATCTGGAGCCTCGTGCTTGAAACTAGGTACATGCGGAAAGTCTAATATAGACACTGCATTGTATGACAGCAGATCAAACAAGCGGAGATCAGAGTCCCGCTCGGAAATTATTGGCTGACAGCACGCGACACCATCGTTACAGACAAGATCAAAAAGAAGCGGCATAATAGTTTGAGGCGCATCAAGTTTGCCTCGAAGCGCCATTGGGAGTTGCCAACACGTGCGTTAGCGTCGGTTTCCGTGTTCAAGGTGTCGCAAGATACTACCTCGAATATGGCGCTGCAAAATGTGATTCGTTGATGTGATCGACTACGCCATAGAGTGCTACACATGAGCCAAAATAGTTCATTTATGGCATTATTGGAAGGTGTCAGTCATGTTGCTATTATGCAATCGTCTCTGGCAACGATAAGCCATTGTCAGCCTCACTCGCTTACAGAAATCATGATAGCCGGACCGTGCATCTGCGGCTGAGTATTAGTGAACTCTCAGGCAGCTGCGTCTAGACTCGGGCAGCACATGGTTTCGCCGGCGATCAGCTCACTATTTCAAGCTCGTTGCTGACTTTGCATATACATGTAAGCAAGTACCCCTTCCATATGCCTCCTTTCTACAACTTTCCTTTCCTTCCGGAACCTTGGTTACACTGGTCCATCACTTAAGACCAAGCTTCACGACAAACAATCATGCAGCAATACAACAGCTACCAACCGCAAAATGATTACCTCAAACCCGCGCTGCAAGCTCAAACATATCACTATCCTGCGACTATAGAGCACAACTCTTACGGACCAGTCGCATCTGATGAGTTCTTGGTTGGAGAGCAAGACCAAGCACAAGCCGCGGACCAGCGTCTGAAACAACGCATCCGCGTACTCAAGCTCATCTCCCGTGTCGTCGCCTTGGTCATGTCTGTGGTCACGCTCGTCCCACTGGCCATGACACTGGCCAAATTCCTCCTGACAAAGGACGAGTACTTTACCGTGGACGGCAAGGAGCGCACAGCATGGGCAGCCGATTCGATCACATGGTATACCTACATGTACTTCGGCGTCTCGCTGGTCTCGTGCTTGTTCAACCTTGCCATCGTTGTGGCGTACTGGCGTGATCAAGCAAGCAAACAGCGTTGCCTCAATTGCGTCGTGGTGGAGTAACACAGTACTGGCAGGACACGTGTGATCTGGGTTTCGGTGCTGCTCTGTACCGATATGGTAAAAACCCAGTCGATGGAAAGTTCCGTGATCTCTGGGGATGGTAAGTACTGTGTACACGTTTCGCAGCCACAGACAGAAACTGACGCTTTGACAGGACATGTAGTCCTGCCGCCGATGCAATTCAATCACAAGTGACCAACATTAATTTCAGTCAGTATTGTACAATGCAGGTGAGTTCGAGTATGGCAGTACAGCTCAAAGGCGATCTAATACTCATTCACCACGATCATAGACAGCATCATTCTACTCGGGACTTGTAAATGTTGCTGTAGGTCTTCTATCGGCTATCATTCTCTTGTTGGCGGGATTGCGCCTAAGGTCAAAGAAGCGGGTTCAAAGGGTGAACTCTAAGCATCAGATGAACTTGGAGCCGCTGAGATCATAATCGGCATGTATATGTCTCTTAGAA
The DNA here is from genome assembly GCA_002901145.1 of Cladosporium cladosporioides. NCBI lineage: Eukaryota > Fungi > Ascomycota > Dothideomycetes > Cladosporiales > Cladosporiaceae > Cladosporium > Cladosporium cladosporioides. The sequence goes on from NOXB01000004.1 coordinate 1,250,679, forward strand.
CTCGAGGGAGCAGCATGCACGTTCTGCTTGGGACCGATCATATGCCGTCCGATTGTTCGACATATAGCATGCGAAAATGGACCCTGGCTAGCAGTTTGTCGAAGCAACATGATCTTTGAAGCATGCGATGTGCGTGAAAATGTAATTGACTGAACTAATGCGACTATGCAAACAACCACTGTCCGATGCACTTCAGCTTTCCTTTCCAGCCTTCTTCCGTCCGCCACTGGCTCAGCTTCGCCACGTCTAGAGCCTTCTCGCGCTCTTCTGGCGTCATGCCAGCGTCGTAGCGGTCTGTCACCAAATCCATCTCTTCTAATTTCACAAACTTCGTCCTCTTGACCAGCTTCCACGCAATGAACATGACGATCATTATCGGGATCTCGATGTAAAAGCTGACAAAATCCACGGCCTGGAATTTTGGCGAAAAGCAAGACCAGCCCTGAACGAGGACCAAAACGCTGTTAAGCACAACTGAAAAGATTGGACCGTACGGGTACGTCCAGTTCTTGAATGGGAGTAGATGCTCCAAGCCTTGCGCCTTGATGCCTGCTCTGAAGCGCAGAGACGCGAATCCGATGGCAATCCAAGACAGCTGGTTTGACACACCAACGATGTTCTGCAACCAGGTCCAAAGCTGTCCGGCACCAATGTAGCTAGCACCAAAGCAAAGACCGCTGATGGAAGAAGTGAGCAATACTGCGACCCAAGGTACTTGGTTGCGGTTTACTTTGGCGAAGAATTTGGGCGCGTGGCCGTTCACGCCAAGTGAGTACATAAGCCTCGATCCAGCAAAGAGAGCGTGGTTGCCAGCGGAAATGACAGAGGTCATCACGACAGCGTTTATGAAGCTGCCGGCCACTTTGCTGCCGGCCATCATGAAAACGATGGTGAAAGGCGAGGTGTGGCTGTTCTTTGATGACAGGCCATCGTAGGTGTAAGGCACATTCAGGCCGATGATCAGGATCGAGAGAATGTAGAAGAAGAATGCGCCAGAAGACGTTTCGCACGACGCGTGGAAGTGTCTGCGAAGGATTCTTCGTCTCTCCGGCAGTGATTGCGATCGACTCCGTGCCACCGTATGCGAAAGAAGCTGTTACAAAGACGGAAGCGAACCCACCGATGCCACCGACGAATGGTGCATCACCAATGTACCAGTTTTTGCCGCCGATGTATTCGCCCGTAGTGTTACCACCACAGTTGACGGCAATGCCGAGGATGATAAAGATCTGGGACTTTGGTAAGCTCGCCGTACTATTAGTAATAGGATGGTTGGTATACAACGTACCACAATCGTGACGATCTTGAGGAACGAAAGCCAATACTCCATTTCACCGTAGACTTTCACCGAGACGATGTTCAGGCCAATCAAGACCGCAAGGAAGATAAGACTCAGAGCCCAGCCAGGGAAGTTGTCGGTCCAGTATTGCAAAAGCAGCTGTAGGGCAACGAGATCCGAGGCAGTTGAGACTGCGTCGTTAAACCAGTAATTCCAAGTAAGAGCGAAACCAAATGCATCGTCCACGAAACGTCTGTATAATTGTAAGTTTTGCACCATCCATGGCAACGAGAAGCGCAAAGACTCACCCAGCAAAAGTACAGAACGAACCTGCTACAGGAACGAAAGCTGCCATCTCACCGAGAGACAGCATGGTGATGAATACAATAGCTCCCACAATAGCGTAAGAGATCAGCATCGATGCAGGACCTCCCGTAGCCAAACTCTTTCCTGTTCCCAAGAACAATCCTGTACCGATTGTGCCTGTCGATAGGTAAGTCTTTGTTGCTGCTATAGATCCTGCGAAACTTTCCCTGTACTTACCACCAATCGCAATCATCTGCACCTGTCTTGCCGACAGCTTGCGAGCCAAAGTCTCAGTGACAACGCCATGTTCATGAGACGGGACACCGTTTAGCCCGACTTCCGCAAGCTCCTTCTTTCCTTGCTCGTTGTCTTCCCATCTTCCAGACATCGTTGCGTGGTGGTCTGAACTGACGTGAGAAGTCATGATGGCAAATGAAGGTTTGCCTTGACGACTCGAGCGAACAAGAGTCCACAACAACCAAACGACGATCAAACGGCTTATGCTTGTCGCCCACGTGTGTCAACGGTTGCTAGACATATAAGAAAAGTACTGGCAAAGCTTGGCATTCCAAGCACGTAAGTGCTTGATGTTGCACGCCGAGGTGTCACCCGGTCAGAAGCTTTTAGTGCTCGCTATACCATATCAAGCTACAAGTCGATGGCGTGCTTGAATTCTTAAGCTCAGAATACGTAAAATAAAGCGCAGAAACCTGGGGTATAGAATGTTCGCTTGGGAAACGAGCGGTCCATGCGTACAAGGCTTTGTAAGACAACGCCATAAATCTGAACTCGATATTGACAAGCAAACTACCTCAAGAATCGTGCCAGTTCGAATCAGTCCAAACGGTGTCAAGGTGCCATCGAAGGTCGCCGGATTTTGCTGGCGAGCTGGAGGGAACACGTGCGTCTGCTGCGTAAGGGCGGTGCAGAGTACCGATGCGAAGATTATGTATTGTCTGAGAAGACGGTACTCACACTTATGCTCCAGCTTGCACCAGACCTACCAATGCTTGATCATCTGATATTTGTGTCCAAAGACTAGAAACAACAACGTATATCTAGGAAGGAAGAGTCTTCTTTGGAATCAGGTCGCAACGGCCATTATTGTTTGAATTAACACACATGGCGTCTTACTTGCCAGCGGAACATAGGTATATGGACACGGCATTAGCTCCTTGGAAATCACCAGTCGTTAGGAGACAACGCTATAGGCAATAGACATAAGATGATCGACGAGTCAGAGCACTATGGAGGTACAATAGGTGATGTTGCTTCTTATCTGCCCTAATCGTGTTTAGCGCCGCTCTACATCTGCGTGTATGAGGTACTGTGGAACCCTTGCTGTGGAGCATTGTACGGCTCGTCAACATTGATACGCGGCATGCATTCACGTCGAGATCTGATGCCATCCTTCGGAATGAACACAGTACGAGCGTTCAATTTCCTAAATCAAGTGCAATTATGTATGTTCCCGTTGTGATCCATCCCCAGAGCATTGATCGATGTTCGAACCCTTCCTGGATCAACTCTACGGGAACGAAAGATAGGGGTGATCAATGCATGGTGCTTGGTAAGAGTGCTTCAAGGAGAAGACATGGCTACATGTATTCGGGATTATTGTTTTAGGGCAACAGATCCAATCGGACTTGTGCAAGCAGACCCGTGCTCAGAGGACTGGAGGTTTGATCGGCACATCATACCATGACGTAATGCTCTACTGAATATCCGAACGCGCCTACAGACAACAGAGCTCCAATGCCACTTGTTACATCTCTCACTGCAGTATAGTATACCTCAAACTACAGCCATTCTATACGAGAATGTCTCTCCTCTTTCAACGCCCTCTCTTCGGCTGTGCGACCGCAGCACTCGGCCTCTCCGGCGCTGCATACGGTCTTCTCGCCCATCAGCGCCGCAGCCCATTGCGGCTCGACAGCTCCTCCAACCCGATCGGTTCCTCTAGCTCAACGAGCCCCAAAGACTGGTCTTTCTCACAGTACCAAAATGAGGCACGAGCACCCATAGTCAACAGCCACGGTGGCCTGAACGCAAAATCCGTGAGGCAGATGACGCTGGGCAGCATACTCGGTACGTGAACACAAGGCACCGTCAAAATCAACCTCAAATCCAACCCACTAACACGCCCACCACCAACAGGCCTCGCCTCCGGCCTCACAATCTCCCTCTTCAGCAAACCCCTCGCGCTTCTCCTCGGCATGCTCTTCCTCGGCGTGCACACGGCAGAAAAACAGCTCGGGATCTCGATCGTGCCCTACAATACCGTGCAAAAATACGTCAAAGGCGTCGACTTGCGCAGCGCGGTGCAGGACAACGCCGCGCTGAAAGTCAGCTTCGGCGTGATGTTTGCGCTGAGCGGATTCGCGAGCTTTTGACGGCCAAGGACGCTGAAGTCTCATGAGAGAGGCTGGAGGCTTCTGGGGTTGAGGATGTGGAGGAAGGCTAGGAAGGCGAAGAAGATTGGGAAGGGAGGGGAGTAGGGTCTCTTGTCTAGGTTTGAGGTTTAGGGTGTACAGAAGGACTTCAGGTTATTTGTGAGAAAGAAAAGAGTCATGCATCGTATCCTCGAGGTGTTAAAGTTGAGAAAGAACTCGACAAATGTTTCGGTGGATATCAGTGTTCTTATATATGCATCAATTATACATAGTTGAATCTATCCGGAATGTTAAGACAAATGGACGAAAGTCGCACGGGCGTTCTGTTGGTAGAGCACAAACCTGCTGCCCAATGCAGGGTTGCTAATTGAGCATAAAGAGACACGTATTCCGTGTGAGGGGCACTTCGAAAGTGGCGATAAGTCGCATAGACCGATCGAGGCATTGGAGTCCTGGTATGATGGCTTGGCGATGGCACATCATGGCTCTCTGGCAGTCGATTGCTGATCGAAGAATGGGAGGACTGAGTGTCGATCGCCCAACCAGAGTCGTACTTGTGTCCCATAAACCACTTCCTTCCGTCGCCGCCTTCACCGTAGACACGTATTTGCCATTCTAGGCCCTCTCTTTCCCACGCGCCGTGTGCTGAGGATCGGTGCCGCCTCAGTTCTTGAGGGAGTCCCTCATGCTCTGCACGCTAGCGCTAGTGGGCAATACGCCCTTGCTAGAATCCTTGTCCTTGCTCTGCCACATCTTCGCAACGGCGTATACGAGACCAGAGACAAAGCCGATGAAGATGGCGCTGCAGCTGGCCAAGGTGGCTGGTGCGTCGAAGAAGATAAGACCAGAGAGAGCGATGGGCAGCTTGTTGAGGGCGCCAACCATCGAGTAAGTCGTGGAAGAAGTAACACGCACACACCAAGCGGAGCTGTACGAGATGAAGACGGAGCTGAGACCAGACAAGACCATGACGAAGATGACCTTTTGCTCTTGGCCGGGAGGGAAATTGGCTGCAATGTTGGCTGAAGACCAGTTCTCGAGGAAGAGGGAGCAGACGAGGAGGACGGGAATGGACAGAAGGTTGTTGTAGAACATAGCTGTGAGAGAAGGGTCAGTCAATTTGTCATTGATCACGGTGAGCGATGGCTCTGCGCTTACTGTCAAAGTCCTTGAAGTTTGTGAGCTTGATGCGCTTGCGCATGCCGAGCACGTAAGCAGCGGAGCAGAAGCAGTTGATCAGCATCCAGATGTAGCCAGAGTTCAGGGTTGCGACCTTGTCGGCTGCCTCGCCGGAGAGGCTGTCGCCGGAGTGCGCAGAGAGGGCGTGAGAGATATCGGCCCATGCTGCGATGACAGAGCTGAAGACCATCAAGCCGAAACTCAGCAGGGTCATGCTGGTGACGGAACCGCCGAACCAGAGCACCTCGCCATATGCGATAAGGATAATTGTCAAGTTCTTGAAGATGGTGTAGACGGGAATGCTAAGGAATTGGAGCGCTTTGCTGCCAGTGTAGATCATGCCGATGAGCAGGAGAGAGATCGGGAACCACTTGCGTGCCTCGTCGGTGTTGAACTCGCGAAATTTCGCGACACCCATGACCTTGAGCGTCTGGATGGTGACGATGCAGACAACACTCTGTGTAATGCCATGTCAGCTTACATGTTCTTGCCATCATGTGCCTGCTTGTTGGAGAAGCGACCTACCTGCACGGCCAACAGGAAGAAGTTGAGGTTGAAGCTGCTGTTAAGGACATATTTGTTGGTGACCGTCATGAGAATGCTGCTGCCGCAGTATGCCAGGATGGACATGGGCGGGTTGTTGCTGACAGAGGAGGGCGCTGAGGGAGCCATTGCTTGTGGCTTGGGAGCAGCGTCGAAGGTGCCGTTGGGTTGTCTGTCGCCCAGCTCAACAGTGTAGTCGCGCTTCTTGTTATCGTCGTCGGAGGCCATAGCAGCGAAGGGATCCTTGAAGGGGTCCTGCTTCTCGGCGGGAGAGGGTGTTGCCGATGTAAGGGGTGATCTTGCGCCGGCCCAGTGGGATCGACCGTGGCGTCCGAGCGACGAGCTGACGCCGATGAAGGAGGTAATGGTGGATGGCTGTGCGCGGTTGCGCGGTGGGAGACAAGCTGGTCGACGAGAGTGCGTGTCAGGACAAGACGACAACAGAGCGAGAAATAATGGCCAAAGGGTCGCGATGGATGCGGGCTGCGTATGTCAACGGCCGTTCGTTGCGACGCCCGGGCCACGTACATAAGGTAACCTTACTTTTTAGCGGGCCGGTCGTCGTAATAACTCTCACGACGAGTTTGACACGAAGCCACGCGAGGTTTGCCTGTATCGCAAGAGTAGCTCAATATATACTCTTCTCTTGCATTGTGTCGAGGTACCTTAGCTATGACCCTCCCATAACACCTTCTCATATACATGTCTGTTGAGAACGACTCCTCACCACGTGATTCTGATCCTGCAACCCTGGCTCGGCCACTTTACCTCGTACACGGGAAAGGCGCAATTAGCTGCCGAGGTATCATAGTACGTGGCGTTTCAACGAGCCGTTCGATACTCTTGTGAAAGCCCTACAGCTTCAATCTCGACAGGTCAGTCTTCTATGCCAAGCTGTTGCTACCGCCACGTGCGTTGTCTTCAGCGTGAAATATAGCTCTGCTGCAAAAGTACGTGTGAAATGTTCATGTATCACGTGGTATTGTGGTACCTCCTACTTTAGGGTACATGGTACAGTCTGAGCGCCGTTCCTTGGTTGATGCTCAACCTTCTTAAGCACACATGCAACGTGGTACGCGAGATGAGCACGCTTACTGTCAATGGCCAATGGTGCAAAGGGTTGGCTCCTGGCGTGGTATCTCACTATATCGATACGTATGGTGTTGACGGTCGCCCGTATATTGTTTATGGCCGCGTGAACAGCCTTTTGAGCAATGGATGTATGCAACAATCAGTAACGACTGACGACAAGACATTTCGGACACCATACGGTACATGTACCAAAAGCGACATTCTGCTGTAGGGTCAAACGGAAAGTGTGAGGCTGATGCATGGAGCTCGTCGCAACAAGTGATGTTCCGCGATACAATACCGATCCCTTGCTGCTAGGAGGTAGCATATCTCGTGATCGACTACCATTATCCACCGGGAGATTCCATAATACGTTGCAGTGTAGAAAGTTTGTTCGTTGACTTGATCGTTGTTGCGAGCCTGACAAGTCTCGGCGCTCGCTCGCGGCGTTGCGATTTCTCCTGTGGCGCGCGATTTGTGGCGCTCAGCCCTGGAGAAACACTGCAAATCAGCCTTCCGAAATAGGAGCAACCAACCAAAGAGAAACAAATTGCCACGCAACGAGTAGCAGACCACCGGAGAACGCGGAATTCTTTTGACAGTGTACATACTTCGAGTCAAGTATTGACACGCTTCCAAATAGCAAAAAAAGCAACCTCAAAAATGGCATCTCTCGACGCCCACGTTGCCAGAGTCTTGGACAGACAACAGCCTACTGACTCTGACGATGAGGACGCTCTCATCGCCGAGCTGGAAGATGAAGAGTCCAACTCCGCCGCCTTCACGGCTATGCGCGAGCAGCGTATCCAACAACTGCACGCCGAGCTCAACCGTGCCAAAATCCAGAAGGAAGCGTCCTATGGCACATACCAGGAAATCAAGGACGAGAAGCAGCTGATGGACATCACGACCAGCAGCAAGTACTGCGTCGTACATTTCATGAAACCAGACTTTAACCGCTGCCGCATCATGGATGAGAAGCTGAAGCCTATTGCTGAGAAGCACTACGAAACCCGCATCGTGAGCATCAACGTCGAGAACGCGGCATTCCTCGTCGTGAAGCTTGGCATTCAGGTCCTGCCTTGTGTCATCTCCTTCATTGATGGCGTTGGCGTTGATCGTATCATTGGCTTTGAGGGCCTGGGGACGAAGCCTGACAGCTTCAAGCTCGCACAGCTGGAAGACAGACTGCTGGCTTCTGGCGTTCTGACGAGAGCTAAGATTACTGAGGGTGACGAGAGAATTAGGAAGCAAGCTGCCAGGGCCGCAGAAGATAATGACGATGACGAGTGGGAATAGGGCAAAGTATTTCTACAGGCCTCGCTTGAACTGTTCTCGATGTTTGTCACCTTGCCTTGGGGACTTGCACGAAAAAGAAGACCACGAACTCATGACTCCCTCGACTCGGCTTCTTCCTCCTCGACTTTCTCGAGCCAGGTTCCCTGCGGCAGCACTTGATCGCCTTTACCTTCTTGCTGGCCAATCCCAGAACCACACCACCACTCCCCTTCTTTCCCTCGCCACACGCAATGGTTCTTCAACCACCAATCCACAACTTCGCCACCAACCCAGCTGGCCGACCCAACACTTGACTTCTCGCCTTTCAAGCGCACAGCACACTTCGGTCCACCCGCAATTCCATGACCGCAGACAAAATTCCTCTTATCTTCCATCACGCGCTTCTGGTGGGTCACGGTCCACACAACACCAGCGACGATCAGCGCACCGCCGAAGAGGATCACCATGCCCAGGATGCCATGCAAGAGCTTGTCATGCTTGCAGCGTGAGATGAATGAGCGATGTTTTCTTTTCACCGCTGCCGGCGTCCGCAGGCTCGGGATCTCGAACAGATTCTGCGTCATTTGCAGGCTTCTCGCCGGTAGTGGCACGGATGCGAGGATCCCAAAGATCGACCAGGAGCGTGACTGGAACAGTGATGTCGATGTATTTTTGCGTTGAGGACCTCCCTCGGATTGCGTACCACCATCTGGAGGTACGAGACTGTCTGCTCGTTTGGCAGCTTTTCCAGCCGACTTGGAAGTGGTCGCGTAGGATGACCTGTCGGTTCTAGGAGCCTTGAAACGGGGTTCCGTGAAGCGAATGGTTTGTGGTCTGTTCAAGGTGCGTGCAGGGATTGCGGCGGATGGTCGAGGTCCGAGCATCAGGCCTGCGGAAGGCATTGCGATGGTATTGCGACGCTACAAAGAAGAAACTGTCAGCTTGGCGACTCTGATCGCATCGGTGCCATAGTGTGTAGGTGCAGCCGAGCGCAATAGAAGTAGACAAGGCCACTCACCGGCTCTATCTTAGCAACGCTATGCTTCCTGCGATCCTGTCGCATCTTCGCTAAGTCCATCGCATTCATCTTTGCTTTCCCGTGGGCATGTATGCTAGACAACTTAGGAGAGACAGTGTATGTGTGCGCTCACATAACACCGAAAGACTCGAGTGGACCATGGTAGGGTACAAGAGCCTCGTCATATTCATATTGTGCATTTGAATCATCTACCACTTCATTGGACCTCTTGTTTCGTGGCCCCTCGTTTTGCGCGGCGCAGCTATGGCAGATGATCGAATGGTCAGCAGTCTGCCGAACTGGTCCGAGCAATTATATGTACTCAAATAAACAGTATCAGACATGCAATCAGGCATATCAACATACAATCGTTGATGCTTGTGTCGCCGGGCGACTTCAAATCAGGTAATCGAGCTAAGTATATCACTACTCTAAACCGCACATCAAGCTAGCCAACTTTCGTAACTCATGATCATTAGGTCCTAGGATACAACAGCTATGCCCACAGCACAGCACAGCACAGCCACTACTTCCCTTGCGCTTTCCGCAACATACCCAACGCGCCATGCATAACACCCGACAGCCCGCCACCGGTACGCGTAGTACCAGGTGGAACATTGCCATCCTCATCACGCCAAAACCCATCCTGTGTAGCCCGACCGTACCTCGCGGTATTCTGATTCCTCTCAATGCCTGCGCGCCAAACAGCGCACACCTCAGCAGAATCGATCATTACATTGACTTCTTGGCTATGGTACCAAGTCTGCGTGTCCTGATTGCCTGATCCTTGGATAGCGACTTGCTCGTCAGCGATGAGCAGTTTGATGTGACAGCTGCGTTGTTTGAAGCTGTTGTGTCTGGGTATCTGCTGGTCGGCAGCAACGTAGAAGAAGACGCCGAGGCGGGAACGCGCTTCATCGCTAGTCAGGCTTTGATACAGCTTCTTTGCGGCTTGTTCGTTTGTGCCGCCTTGGCCGGGGAGCATTTCGCCGGCATCGTTGTAGCCGAGACAGACGTAGTAAGTTACTTGGACTCCTCTTTCCACGGCGGCTGTCAGAGCAGGCAGCAGATCTTTGGCGTTCAGGTTTGGCGTTTGTATGAAGATGCTATGCTTTGCGTGCTCGATCAGGGCCAAGAATGCCTCGTTCTGAGGGACGTGAATGGACTCGTTGTTGAGATTGGCATATGGCTTTCTGGAAACCATAGCCATCGGAACCAGCTTGGGCGAATGCATCGCAATGAACGGCAAAAATTTCACCCGTGCGTCAGGCTCTAGACCAGAAGAGAAATTCGACTGGGTTGTGCTGCTGAGATGTTGAGCTACTGTTTCTGCGGCCGACGTACCATCTTTGCCACGCAACGTCGCTTGCATGCGCACCATCTCCTCTCCTACAGAAGGATCGTATTGTGCACCGCCAGCAAGGTGTTCTGGCAGGTCATCGGGGAGTGTCTCACGCTGACTTTGAATGTGCCCAGCTTCGTCGAGCTTTATGGCTGCGAAAGTGTGATCTGCAGAGGAAGGAAGTGGTTGACTGCGAGCATCCGTTTCTCTAGTCGGGAGTGGAGATTCGAGACTGTTGTGCCATGAGACAAGGAACGTGTCCCAGATGCTATCAACGATCGGGCCTTCCAGGTGGGTTGTCATCTCCAGATTATCGTTATCCTGCACGTTGTTGCTAGACACGGTAGCAATACGCCGATCAACAACCATGAATTTGCAGTGGAAGGTACCAAGTGGCGGCCTGTGAAAATTGACCACTTTCAAGTCAATGCCCGGGATGTCTTGTGGATTGGGCAAGCCAACGTTAACGTTCGTCCATCCTTGCGGTCCAACATTCTGGTGGTTATTGAAGACTTGCGCGGCTGCTCCGCGGTCGTACATGATTCTGACGATTACTTTGACGCCACGCTGCTGACTGCGTTTCGAGAGTTCTCGTAGAGCGTCAGAGATATACGTGCTCGACTTTGAAGCTTTCCAGAAATTGGTGGCAAGCAACACCTCGTGCTGGGCGGCGCCACGATGAGATTGGACACATGTCGCAATTGATCATGAATAGATCCGATCACAGCCATCGGCACTATACCAGTCGATCCGCTGAGAGACGGAGAGCAACAGTTCGCCAGAGCATCGCCTTCGATGGGAAGCAGTGAGCGATAATAAGCGCTCAGGAAGAGATCGCTCGGCTCGGTCCCTTCGAATCGTCCACATCTTCGCGCAAAGTCCAATTCAAGCTTAGTGACCGGTGTGAATTCATTCCTAGGTGTGCGAGTGCTGGCAGTCAGAAGGTGACTTTTGTACAGCGAGTCGGCTATAACGCCAGGTGATCTTTCGCTCTCGACGGCATAGACTGCAGAGACCGATTGCTTGTTGGTGCATAGCTTTTCAATGCGATCGAGCTCCTCTTGTTCGCGCATGGTAGCTTGCAGACGCGATGTTATAGCTCAATGGCAGTACAGGATGTCGTAGGTATGGTATGCCAAGGTGTCACAACCAAGAGTGGTTTCAGCCCTACTACATTATACCAGCTAAGGCCAATGACGCAGCGGCATTGACCAAGGTCAGCTGCAGGCTGTCCAAGAATTAATGCTCCATTCACGTAAGGGTCGAGTAAACTGCATGTGGTTGTAAGACGATGACGCGGCCCTGCGGCTCTAACGGCAGTCGCGGTATAAACTTTCCAAGACGACTGGAGCTTCCAAGACACAGAGTGTGCCCAAGCTTTGGAATATTATCAAATTTGGGGAATTGAAGGGCATCTAGGAAATCAACAAACAAGAAGCACTCAAAGTAGAGTGATGACACTGCGGGCCTCCGCTTACTCGAATATAAGCCAGGTCATAGCAGTCCGTTTGGTCGTTGCAGCTTACGAGAATCTATCCAAACATGGTCAGAATGCATAGTCGCATATATCTGCAGCCAAGAGGCGTCCACTAACGCACGACGCTCAGTAAGGCGCACACTCCCTCTCTAACCACTTGCGCGTCATCTCATCCTCCTTGAAGAAGTGGCTCGTCTTCTCCAAAAACCTCTTTGTGGTACGCATTCAGCCACTCCTTCTCACCGTCGCTCAACAGTTCTAAATCAACCAATTTCCTGCACATTGGCACCATCGTCACATGCTCGAGCCCAAGTAGGGCTTGTCGCCGAATTGGTACTTGGTCTTCGCCTCAGCGACCATGATCACGTTCTCGATCCTGATACCATAGTTACCGTCTTCGTAGTAACCTGGCTCGTTACTGATCACATTGCCAACCGCAAGCGGTACTTCGGAGTATTGCACGCGTGTGCCAATACCGATGGGACCTTCGTGCACGTTCAAGAAAGAGCCGATGCCGTGGCCAGTGCCGTGACGATAGTCGAGGCCGTATTGCCAGAGATATTGGCGGGCCATGGCATCAATGGCGAAGCCGGATGTGCCCTTAGGGAAGCGAATTCGTTCCAGAGCAATGTGACCTTTGAGCACGAGGGTGTAGGCTTCGCGTTCTTGGGAAGAGGGCTCACCAAAGTGTAGAGTGCGTGTGGTGTCAGTGGTGCCGTCGAAGTACTGAGCACCGGAATCGCAGAGGTAGATTTTTGCAGGATCAATGACAGAACAATTGCCTGGTTCGGCTTTGTAGTGGATCACAGCAGCGGTTGGGTCCAGTAGAAGAGATTGTGTCGAAGCTGAGACCAGCAAACTTGTCGTGCTTACTGCGAATGGCTTCAAGCTTGTCTGAGCCTTGCACTTCATCTACGGTGGATTTCTTTTCAATAAGCTCGTGTTCGAGCCATGCAAAGTATTCGCTCAAAGCTGCACCATCGCGAATGTGACACTGGCGCATACCCTCAAGCTCGGTTGCGTTCTTAACCGCTTTGGCATCGCCCACGGGGGACCGAACTTCATCAACCTTCTCTTCGCCGCCCAGTGATGATGACAGAGCCCAAGATGCCTTGGTCGAAATGAGGTACTTCTGTGGCTTCGAGTCTGAGGTGGCTGCGGACGATAGGGCAGCGATGTCAGTGAAGATCGACTCGTAAGGACGGATCGTAACACTAGAAAGGTGAGACTTCGCGTCCTCTGGAAGCTTGGACTTATCCACGTAGAGAGTGGTTGTCGTAGGTGTGATGACGGCGTATGCGAAGAAGACCGGGTTGTATGGAATGTCGTTACCGCGAAGGTTGAACAGCCAAGCGATCTCGTCGAGCATGCTCACAACGAAGCCTGCAGCCTTCTTCTTCTCCAATTCCTTTCTTAACTCCTCGATCTTCTCCTCAAAGCCTTTTCCAGCATACTCTTTGCCATGTACCCTGACTGACTCGTTTGGCCGTGCCGGCCTCTCGCTGCCCCAAACGTGATCCACGAGGTTCTCGGTAACAGCTACGAGATCCTTGCCTCCCTTCTTCTTGATCTTCTCGGCCAATTTCCTTGCATCAGGTGCTGTAAGCGTGGTCGGATCGGCACCGACTATCTTCTTGCCTGCACCGTCGGCTGCCTGCTCAGCAGCCCAGTCCTGCCAGGTCGGCACATCCTGGAGACCCTGCTTGAGAAGCGTCCAATTATTGTCGAGCTGCTTACTGGCCTGGTTGAAGTATCTTCCATCCGTGGCCAAGGCAGCTTTATCGTGGGTAATGACAGCGGTACCTGCAGATCCAGAGAAGCCAGAGATGAACTCGCGTCGTGCATCGCTTGGTGCTATGTATTCGGACTGATGTGAATCTTCGGAAGGTACGACTGTAGCACAAGTCAATCAGCGTTCATGTGTGGCTGTATTCCTCGACCGTACTGTAGATATCTACCTTCTGCTGGGCCATGAGCTCCCGCAGGCGCTGCAAACGCGCGGTTGTATTGACCTGATCCATCTCGACTGGTCTTCGAAGTGGTGACGAAGTGTTGAAGTTACGGACCGGTACTCTTGACGAGTTGGCGACCAGACGGGTCAGACTTCTGAACATGGGCAAGTCGGTATACGCAACAGCTGTATGCACCAGAGCGGGACGGCAGTCGAATCGGACACTCTAAGCGTATCTAACCGTACGTCCTGCCGAATCGAGTCGGCGTTTGTCCAGTCTGAGGGTTAGGGCAGATATGATCCGATCCGCCGACTGCGGCGAGCATGGACAAGCTTTCTTTGGTGTGGCTTGTCAGATGGCGCGCAGGACATCAAATCCTCTATCTCTGTGTCACATCGTTTCCGGTGGTCCAGTCGAGGGTAGGGCGTGAAGTGTCATGCATTGAGTCAAAATACACTCATCCCTCACGTCCGCGTATACTGCCCAGGGTTTCCTTTGCACACACCGGCGTAGACATTGGCCGTATCGATTGACCGCATCACTCACGACCATTGGCTTGAACTCTTTCAATTGCAGCATCCGCTTCAAAATTATGTCTCCCAAGACCATCAACGCGAAGCAGGCCTTCAGGGCAATCTTCCAGGTCCGGCAGTATTCGGCGCCTGCAGACCGCTCGATTCCTGCAGCGAAACAGAAATACATTCCCACCACTGGCACTTATCCCAAGGGCTTCCTCGTGGGAAGTGCCCACGCCGGCGTCAAAGCCAGCAACACCAAGTACGATGACTTGGCTTTGGTGGCATCCGAGGAGCCATGCGCGGCCCAGGCTGTCTTCACGCAAAACATCTTCAAAGCTGCGCCAGTCCAAGTGTCGGCCGACTTCCTTGCCAAGCGTAAAGCTGCTGGATTCCGTGGCGTCGTTGTGAACTCTGGATGTGCCAATGCCGTCACCGGAACTGGCGGTATGGAGGATGCTGTGGCGATGGCCAGCGCCACCGACAAAGCACTCGGCGCCGATGGCAGCGAGTTGCCCTCGACGCTGGTCATGAGTACTGGAGTCATTGGTCAGAGGCTTCCGATCAAGAAGATCACGGATGCGATTCCTGCGCTCCACGCATCCATTGGAAACACACACGACCATTGGTTGAGTGCTGCCCAAGCGATCTGCACAACTGACACCTTCCCCAAGCTCATTTCCAGGACGTTCACTCTGCCCTCACAACCCGACACCACATACAGCATCGCAGGCATGACCAAAGGCGCCGGCATGATCCACCCCAACATGGCAACTCTTCTGGGCATCATTTGTACAGACGTCTCCATCGACCCATCGTCCATCCGCCGCGTCCTCCGCCAAGCAAGCAGCAAAAGCTTCAACTGCATCTCCATCGACGGAGACACCAGCACCAACGACACCGTAGCTCTCCTCGCCAACGGCGCCGCCGCGCCAGCAGGAACCACTCCTCTGCACTTCCACGGCAACAAAGACTACCCATCATCTCAAGCCACCCCGCCTCGCAGCCTTCCAGGAAGTCCTCCGCGAATTCATGATCGACCTTGCGAAGCTCGTCGTCCGCGACGGCGAAGGCGCCACCAAATTCGTGACAATCCGTGTCCAGGGCAACGAGAACCGCGACAACCTCAAACGCGCCGCGGTCAGCATTGCCACCAGCGCCTTGGTTAAGACCGCGCTCTACGGCAAAGACGCCAACTGGGGCCGCATTCTCTGCGCCATCGGCTACGCTCCGGGCATCATGAACTCCCGCGAGGTGCCGCTGTACCACAAGATCGCGCACGACGACCCTCAAGCCCGCCGCCACAAGGTGATCGAAGATTACCAGCCGGTCAAGCCCGAGTTCACCAGCGTCTCTTTCGTGCCAGCCGACGGTAGCGAAGAGCTGAAGCTCTTGGTGCGAGGCGAGCCGGAGCAGGTCGACGAGGAGCGCGCCAAGCAGATTCTGGAGATGGAAGACCTCGAGATCTTGGTCAAGCTCAACGACAGGGGCGATGGCATACCCGACGAAGTGATTGAGGAGGTCTTCTGGACTTGTGACTTCAGCCACGAGTATGTGACCATCAACGGTGACTACAGGACTTGAAAAGAAAAGAGAGGTACCATGTATACTTTCTGTCAATATACAAAACATTATACGCCCGATGCGAAGCTACTTTTCGTCAATGATACTGCTCGTACGCGGAATAATGGAACACTCGGTAGCTCTACAGCAGATACAGCAGCATGTAGCGAGTGATGCGTGATCTTTGTAACTTACTTTGCAGAGGCATGCGATACTGATGTATAAACCATGCGTTCGAAGGCTCATCATCTTACCAAATGAAAGCATGTTCATACACAGAAAGTGTATCCATCGTTTCTCATCAGAACTCGCCTGCACAGCCCGCCCTTTCAGTCAGTCCCAGACCACGTGTCGCGTGCGGACAGACGACGCAGCTACTATGTTAGAATGTACCTAACTCACGGCAAGTCACAGAGCCAACCGGAGCATGATACATCAAACCCCGTCCCGGCATGTCCCCGACGATATCATCGATCAAGGACACAATGACTAAAACCGAACCATGAGAGGGAAATTAAAAGAAGGCACGGTAAGTGTGGTTGTAAAATGAGTGGCTTTTGTTGAGGGTCTCTAATACGTAGAATGGAAACCCATCAACCCCAGTAATATATAAAACCACATTGTAATATGAAAAAAGCAAAAAAAGCTCTTTGTTTCATTCAAACCCAGCGCGAGATAAAAGCGGGCGGAAACACTTTCCTACCCAGCCTCCATTCGTTGTATCCGCTGCGGCTCAGAAGATGAATGTTGAAGCCATCTCCGTGACGCCTACGCTAAATTATCAATCGTTTGTCATCGTTCCCCAAGAGAGAGGAATCCCGTTCTCGAGATCCTCTTCTCCTCCCATAAAGTCAACGCGCAAATTGGTATCTTTTTGTATCTCAGAGCCCACCCAAGATCTATGTTGAATAACGCTTCACATGCCCAGGGTGAGCGCGCCGTAGTGACCGCATTGTCGCTCATGCAATCATTTTGTTCTAATGTTGTTAGTACTTTTCGTTGTTTTTCCCTCTGTTCTTTAAACCAAACGCCAAGGCCATGCTAATGAAAATGATGGTGCGACCGCACCCAGGAACCGCTCAGGTAATCTAGAACTTGAGGGTCTTGGGCTTCCTCCCAGGTGAAGTCGGGGTTGGAGAAGTGGCCGTTCTTGGCGGTCTCGCGGTAGATGGGGTTGGTGAGGTTAAGCTCCTTGACGATGACACCGGGACGCATGTCGAAGTTGGCGTTGATGATCTCGACGAGCTCCTTGGAGCTCTTCTCGGAGGTGCCGTAGGTCTCGACGAAGACGGAGAGAGGCTCGGCGACACCGATGGCGTAGGAGAACTGGACGAGAGCACGGCGAGCGAGCTTGGCGTGAACGAGGGACTTGGCGACCCAACGGGCGAGGTAGGCAGCAGAGCGGTCGACCTTGCTGTAGTCCTTGCCGGAGAAGGCACCACCACCGTGGGCACCCCAGCCACCGTAGGTGTCAACAATGATCTTGCGGCCAGTAAGACCGGCGTCACCCTGGGGACCACCAATGACGAAGTAGCCAGAGGGTTGGATCTGGATGGTGTAAGTAATGATAGAGAACATGGAGAATTCAAGTACAACTTACGTGGTAGATGGTCTTGTCGTCAAGGTACTTGGCGGGGATGACCTTCTTGACGATCTCCTCCTTGATCTGCTTGCGGAGTTCCTCAACGGAGATGTCGGGAGAGTGCTGGGCGGAGACGACGACGGTGTCAACACGGAGGGGAATGACGGCACCGTTGTCGTGTGCGTACTCGACGGTGACCTGGGTCTTGGTGTCGGGCCTGAGCCAGGGGAGAGAGCCGTCGTTGCGGGCATCGGTCATGGCCTTGTTAAGCTGGTGGGCAAGCTGGATGGTGAGGGGAAGGTACTCGGGGGTCTCGTCGGTGGCATATCCGAACATGATACCCTGGTCACCGGCACCGAGCTTCTCAAGAGCCTCCTCGTAGTGGAGACCCTGGGCAATGTCGGGGCTCTGCTCCTCAATGGCAACGAGGACGTTGCAAGTCTTGTAGTCGAAGCCCTTCTCGGAAGAGTCGTAGCCAATCTCCTTGATGGCGTCACGGACGACCTTCTGGTAGTCGACCTTGGTCTTGGTGGTGATCTCACCGAAGATCATGACCATGCCGGTCTTGGTGGCAGTCTCGCAAGCGACCTTGGAGAGAGGGTCCTCCTTGAGGCAGGCATCGAGGACGGCGTCGGAGACCTGGTCAGCGATCTTGTCGGGGTGGCCCTGGCCGACGGACTCGGAGGTGAAACTGTGGCATTGCGTGTTAGCAGACGTGTTTACATGTGCAGTCAGACACGCAGGCCGGGACAGCGTGACAGTGGAATGAGACGTACAGGAAAGTCTCGCCCTGGGCGGCGACGCCGTTGGTGCCGTTTTGGTGGACCATGTCTGCGGTGTGTGTGGTGGTGTGGTGAGGACGTGGAGGATGTGCGTAGGGGTGTGTGAAGAGAGAGGGAGGGCTGTGGGAGAGGGTGGTGGAAGAACAGAAAGTTTGCGCGTGGTACGATTGCACAAAGATATGTGAGGTGGATGGCCAAAGTCCCACCCTGGCTCACATCCCACCAGCCCACTCTCTCGCTTTCTCTCCAAAACTAAATGCCGAGCACAGAGCAGCCCCGAAAAAATTCAGCCCAAGCCAATCACGCAACGCACTCCCCTCACACGCTCGCAGTCCGCTGCGCTCTGCAACTCCGCGCGTTGAGGCATTTGCCCGCCAATTTCCCCTCTCGAGACTATGGAGTTACTCTTCTTCACTGCGTGCTTGTTCCTGTTCCTGCGTGGCCCGCTGAACCCTCGTCGCTGCGTTTGTAAGGCTGCCCGCGCGAGACTCATCAAAGCCCGCCCGCCACCACCGAGACAATCGTAAGGCGTGCTTGAGCGTGCAGCAGCCTTGTCCCCTCCCGCACTCGGCTCTACAAAGCAGAGGAATGTTCACTTCGGGCCAAAGATGCCTTAGGGGCCCTCGGGTATCCTCTCCGTGTATCCTCTCAACCATTTGTCACGTCACCACTCTGCCAGCGCTTCGCCGAGTCCTCCGAGCAATTGGCAGGGCATCTCGGTACAAACCTCCTATAGCCATCTGACTTCCAGAAAGTCTCCGCAAGCGATTGCGGAGTCGTACGTTCGCGCGAATGAGAAGTCCTTTAGGTCCAACCTTCTTCGGCTTAGCGGCTGGCACGATTAATTACTTTGCTTTAGGTAGGAAGGTAGTCACCTTGCTCGTGAGTGGGATGGCACGTGGATGACTCCATGGCCTTGTTTGCTGGCTGCAATACTCTTCAGATGGACATGTACTACAGCATGCTTACAGTCACACACGTACCTGTGATCAAGTGGTGTTGACATCGGAAAATGGTTCAGTCGACTTGTGCCGCGAGCTCCAGTCGCTTCATGGATCTGACTCGTGGGTTCTCCTAACCCTGGTTACCACATCTGATGGGAGTGATGAACTTGAACATTGAACACATGTGCACGTGAAACCACTCTACAGTGACGATAGTGACTCAAATATGTACCAGTCTGATTTAGTGGGCTACTCGAATGATCAAGGATCAATGGATGGTGTCCCCAAACGTCCGTGGGATAAGTGTGGTGATATCAGAAATTCGCCTGAAGTCTGGTGGAAGCTCTTGTGGATTTCTGCCTGGAAAAACAGCATGCGCTCTCTCAGATTTTCAAAACAACAACAACGATTGCAACAACGCAGAATGTACACAATACCTAGCGTAAAATTCGCATGGGATAAGATGTCGCCAAGAATGGCAGCGCTCGAACTAACTATAACTGTGGTTTAAATAGGAACATCATCATCGCGATAATTGCTACGTACATACGCATGGGTATCTCATATGTAGCTTCTCAGCCATCAAATGCTTCAAACAACATAATCTGCACAAAATACTGTCCCAAACACTCGTGCATCCATAATGCATCACACCTAAGCTCCCCTCATGACCCCCAAAATAGCCTCACACACGCCTTCAGGGCTAGGCTTCTCAGCAACAACATCCGGCTGGAAGCCAAACTGCTCAAGCAAGTACTGCTTCGTCGTAGGCCCGATAGCAGCGATCCTCGTCCTCATAGGCGTCGAACTAGCCTGTCTCCTTGCTTCACTAAATCTGCCATTGGAAGTCTCCAACCATCCAAGAGCCATGAGCATCGCTTCGCACCCTTGTGGCGAAAACACCACCACCCACTGCTCTTTGACACCAGCCTGCTCCGCCGCGTGCACCAAGTGCGTGAAGTCTTCTTCGAAAGTCGCCATCTCGCCGGTCTCGTAGACGACCAGTTCCATCACAGACGTGCGTTCTGCAGGTGAGAGGCCTTCAGATGCCAGAGTCTTGGGGATGATGTCTCGCCTCTGCTCTCCCACTGGGAACAAAAGGGGTAGCCTCACTCCATTGAGATGCGTGACATCTTCAGGCAAGCTCTTCTGATGCTCTAGGATGAAGTTCGCCAATGCCTCTCCGTTGCCAGTCTCTTGGCCAACGATCGGACACGGCAGTTCCATTGCCCTCACACCATTCGCAGTGGCAGGGCCAACAACGTAGATTGGCATGCCCGCGTCAAAGAGCATATTCTTCTTCGCGGGATCCAATTTCGCGACCACGATTGTAAAAGCATCGACTGCTCGCTGCGATGTGAAGATCAAGCCGCCGTAGCGCTTCGCCGGGTTGTGAGTTGCTTTCTGGCGTGCAGTGGCCGGGCTTCCGCCTGCGAAAGCAAATCTTTCGCCAGAGAGTCGCAGTTTGCGGAGAGCATCGTCGCGGAAAATGTGCTCTAGGACGGGGACGAAGATTGGTTTGAAGTTGCCGTTGTCCAATGCGGCGAAATGTGTTTCGTAGCCATCTTTGGGCGAAGAGATGGTTTTGAGGAGATACACGGGTATCTGGTTCAGCTTAAGGTCGGCTAATGCTGATGTGACGCTGTCCATTTTTGTTTTCCTGTAGGTTCTGTGTTTCCTTTATTCTTTTGTGCTTGTGTTCACCAGGCAAGTCACCAAGGGTCCAATCGATGGAAGCGACCCCTCGAAACGCTCAGATGGATTTCTGGCTGATCGCGCTTGACGCGTGAGGTCATCGATTGCACGCGACTGACAGAGCCCATTAGGATTCTTTGCGCCTACGCCCAACATTTTTTCTTTTTCAAGCATCACAACACGACTGCAAAACAGTCTATCATGGCGAAGAAACAGGACCAAGGTCTTAGCGACTACGAGCTTGCTCGACAAGAGAAAATCGCAAAGAATCAAGCCCTCCTCAGACAACTTCAACTCGATGCGCAACAGACAGGAATAGGCAGCAAGCCAAAAGCTGCTTCGACGGCTGGAACGAAACGCAAGAAACCGCAGGAGAAGAAGATCAAAGAAGAAGTCGCCGCGCCGCGAAGGTCCTCAAGACGACTCCAAGGCATTGTCGCAGACTCTGAGGTCGCAAGACAAAAGCAGGAAGAGGAGGCCGTGGCCTTCCAAGAGCACCAAAGAGCGAAACGAATGAGAGTTAGCGATGACATCAACCTTGATGATGCGATTGTCAATGGCGGGACGTGGAATCGTTCAGGCAACTGGCTCACTGCTGTTGGCCCGGCGAATCCTGGCGAGCGAACGTTCGATGTGCAAGACATTAAGGACACAACGGATAAGGAGCTGCGCGAGGTGCGAGAGCGTATGAGCGGATTGCAACTATGGGAGGGCGCAGAACCCAGCAGGATCAAAATCACGCCGGAGCGGATATACAGTATGGGCATGCATCCAACGAAGGACAAGGCACTGGTGTTTGCTGGCGACAAGCTAGGCAGCCTTGGCCTTTTCGATGGATCACAAACTGCTCCAGACGTGATCAAACAAGAAGCCGACGACGCCGACGAAGATGGCGACGAAGACTTCGAGCCAGCGATCACAACCTTCAAAATTCACACGCGAACAATCAGTGCCTTCCAATTCGCTCCTCACGATCAAAATGCCCTCTTCTCCGCGTCCTACGACAGCTCAATACGCAAACTAGACCTCGCCCAAGGCAAAGCAATCGAAGTCTACGCGCCTGAAGACAAAGCTGCCGACGAGCCCATCTCAGGCGTCGAGATCAGCCGTCTAGACCCAAACATGCTCCACTTCACCACCCTCAACGGCCAATTCGGCATCAAAGACATGCGCACGCCTTCCCACCAATGCACCGAGCTGCTGCAGCTCAGCGAGAAGAAAATCGGCGGCTTCAGCCTGCACCCCGCGCAACCTCACCTGATAGCAACCGCCTCGCTCGACCGCACGCTGAAACTCTTCGACCTGCGCAAAATCTCCGGCAAAAACGAGAACCGCATGCCCTCTCTCATCGGCGAGCACGCCAGCAGCCTCAGCGTCAGCCACGCAGCCTTCAACGCCGCAGGCCAAGTCGCGACAGCGTCCTACGACGACACAGTCAAAATCTACGACTTCTCCTCGCTAGCAGACACCAAACCCGGCGTGCAGCTCACTGAAGATGAAATGCAGCCCAGCACCGTCATCCGGCACAACAACCAGACGGGTCGGTGGGTGACGATTCTGCGCGCGCAGTGGCAGATGCAGCCGCAGGACGGGATCCAGCGGTTCGTCATTGGAAACATGAACCGGTTTGTGGATGTTTACACGAGTAAAGGCGAGCAGTTGGCACAGTTGGGAGGAGAGGGATTACGGCTGTTCCGGCTGTGGCGAGGTTTCACGATTCGATGGATTGGATTGCGGCGGGGACGGCGAGTGGGAAATTGTGTCTTTGGCAGTAGTTGTGGAGAAAAGATGGGAGGGTTGTTGTGATAGCGATTGCTTGTTTTGGGAACTGGGACTTGGTTTATTTGAGCAGGGCGTTTGCCACAGCATGGCGGTCTGGGTGGAACACTCATACTTGTATTGTCGATCTGAGAGACGACTGTGTTTATCTGTTGGACACCTGGAACGAGGACACAATCTGTAGCATCTCATTCTACTGACTTCATTGTATTTATCCAATTGGCAAGCGATCTATTGTTCGCTTTAAGGCGAAAGCTTCACCATTTACGAGTCTACTTCTCGTGTTATCAACAAGAGATGTACTGTAATACCAACGATCTTGGTGAAAGGTAAATTTGCTTGAGTCAGGATAGTCATTATTTATTATATCATCAAAGCTAGACTAGCTTGCAAGCAGTTACGCTATCGTACAGAGAAACCAAACCAAAGCAATCACTTCGAGATAATCCCTCTGCCGTCAACGATCCGAACAAGGATTCCCTTGCGCGTATCGTCTAAGAGTACTGCCAGGCACCGGCCTCGGTGAGGTTGGAGCTCAGAGCATCGAAGCCCAAGCACTTGGAGTCGAAGTCGACGCAGTCGAGCTGGAGGAAGACCTTCCAGGAGTCGCCCTCAGCAGGGCAGGCAATGAAGCCACCCTTCTCGTTGGAGAGGACGCCGAAGCCGTCGCCCTCGTTGATGTGCCAGCCCTCCTGGATGGCGCCCTCGGGGACGGCGGCGGAGTGGGCCTGGGTGTACTTGACGGCACCAGTGTCAGCCTCGACGTAGACCTGCTGGCCGCCGGGGACGACGACGCCCATGCTGAGGAGGCCCTCGCTGTAGGCGAAGACGGTGGTGTTGCCGGCGGGGCAGCCGCCGGTGGGCTTGATGTTGTCGGGGCAGTAGGAGGCGGTGGGCTTGTTGAGCCAGATGGACTGACCAGAGGCGGTAACGCTCTGGTAGTGGATGGGGGAGGCCGAGCGGGCAGAGGTGAGGCCAATGTAGCCGGCGGAAGCGGCGGAGAGGAGGCCAGAGAAGGCGGCGATGGTGGCGGTGGTCTTCATGTTGGGTGGTTTGTGTTTGGTTGTTTGGTTGTTGTTGGTTTGTATTGATGTGTGTTTGATGGAGTGAAGGATCTGTTGGATGCACGGAAGGATTGGACGTACTTATACCTTTCTCGAGTCTACATGGCTCTTGCTCGCCCATGCCTGTTCTCGGTATACGGAAGGGTCGCCCTCGTATCTGGCACTCTGTGCAATGGTAATCGGGCAGTAGCACAGGGCTAGCAGGAGCCATCCCTCCACATCGAAGTCGTGCGGTGCTGAGCTAAGATTGGCGGCTTCACGGGTTGTGGCAACAGCAAAGTAGATCTCTCGTATTTTGACCGTTGTGCTTGCACCGACAGGTTGCATTGTTGCTTTAAAAAGGTATGACGACAGGGTGCCGCCAGCCGAAGTCAATGGTGGGCCACGGATACAGAACCGGCGGAGACTACTCCAGAACCACAGGTGCCGGCGAAGTTTCGGCAGCGATGGCACAGTTCACGTTGCCTCGATGCTTGCACGGAGCAGCGTCTTCTTGTGGACGCAATCCAAGGTTGTGCAAAGTGCGCATACAGACTACCCTGCAGTGGAGATCGACTTCGCAGGCGGGGTGTGCAGCAGCAGTGCAAAGAACCCTGTCAGCATGCCTGTCGCACTTGACACCTCTGCAGTAAGTTCTGCCAATTGGGGCTCATAGCGCCGCGCAGCCGAGCATTGTTAGTGGTATAGGTAGCGTAGCGTATTGATGCACTACTACTGTATACAATAGCACGGCTAAACAGCATGCATGAAGTGCCGCAGGATATATTTGGCGAGATTTGGCAAGAAGGTTGATCGCCGTCCATGGCTCCCAGCGCGCCTCTCTCGACGACTCGTAACGGCTGGTCACCTGACAACAGCAGACTTCTGTACTATAGACAAACGGGCTGCCTCACCTGGGACCTGACGTGTGCGGTGCGGCAACATATACGAGAGGGACCCTTGTGTGACATAGGCGCTTCGTATCTGAGTGATATTGCGGCCAACATGCTAGTGACGTTAGCTGCAACACCGCTCGACTTCTTGATTAAACTGCAGCTTCGTGATGCTCGAGCATGATTCGAGTTGCAGCCGTGCGACTGACCGCCTGCCGATCTCGATTTCCCAGTCGACAGGACCCATGCCGGCGGGTGTTCGGCACCCGTGACCATGTGCCTGAAGAAATGGCTGTGGAGACGGCGCTGCTATTTTTGAATCAATTTATGCTGTCGCAGAGAAGTGATTTGAATATACTTGATGTTAAGTTGCAGCAGGTGAAGGTGCTCGTGCTCGTGTCGTTCGTGAACGACGGTGGCACTTGGCAAGGATTGCAGTGCACTCGGAAGATGGATGCATACCTCCACAATGCGATTGTGTTGTTTGACGAGCGTTGCAAGTGCTGCAGTGATTGTAATGTTATAGATCTAGATAGAGCAAATAGGCAATGCAGGGCACCGGAAAGGATCGATCCTGACCCCAGGCGAGTGGACACCACAGTTCGGGCAGCGACTGCTCGCGCGGTTCCGTCCGCAGCTTCCCGCAAAGCCGAGCGCCGGCCGCCGGAAGCGGCCTTTGTTCTTCCTTCGTCAGCTGGCTTTGTCAGATAGCCAGCCTCACTCACTCTCACCTCTGCCTTCGCTTCCTCAACCACATCCAGCACCATCACCTTTGTTCTCGCTATACCATCAAGACCTAGCTGCCGCCATCGAGACCAGCTCTGTAAGTCCAACCATCTGCCGGTAACCGCACCGCGCGCGCTGCCGCGATCAAGCGAAGAGGGCGAGACATAGGGAACACCAGGAGGCGCAGGGAGCACGTGCAGAAACAAAGACAAGGAGAAAGAAGAATACGTGGGCGAGACAAGGCATCGGGAGCAGGAGTTGGTCGCGCACACTGACTCACAGATTGTCCCTATTGTCACAGACAGAGACTTCTGAATTGAAAAGACAAGCCTTGTTTCTTGCAGGCCTTTGAGACTTCCGTGCGCTTTTGGCTGCCTCGTTACCAAAAAGGCCTCAGAGCTCACGCTGTACATTACTTGCTCTCCCTCGTATAATATCATCCCCACTTGCACTGAGGACCTCTGAAAATCCGCGCGTCCTGTCCACACATACTACGACAACCACACCACCCAGCTCGGCTATATTTGCCAGCTGAAGCAAGACATCTAGGAGGACAATAGGCTCGTCGGTACTCTGGTGTACAGTGTTGGCAACACTACCACCCTTCTTACAATACAACCATGTCTTCATCAATCTTCTTCAAGTTCAAGTCACAGAAAGAACCGTCGCAGATTACTTTCGATGGCACTAGCCTCTCTGTGTTTGAAGTGAAGCGCGACATCATCGCACTCTCGAAGCTTGGTGACGGCACCGACTTTGATCTCGAAATCAACACTTCTGACACCAATGAGCGTGAGTACATATCTGTGGTGAAATTACTTGAAACAATACTGACGCACAAATAGGTTACGATGATGACACCGTCCAAATCCCACGTTCAACAACTGTCATCGCTCGACGGCTGCCCGCGACCAAACCAGGCGCAGGTAGAGCCGCACGATATGTCTCGGGTAAGATGCCAGTCAACGCTAAGAACCAACATCGCGTCGAGGACCACTCGCACAGATCCAGCAAGGGAGCTCCAGTCGCATCCAGTGTTGCCACAAATGGCAAGCCTATGACCGAAGAGGAGAAGTTACAGGCCATGTTCAATGAGAACAAGGCATCCTGGGCCGCTGACTCGGCTGACATCGCTGCGTAAGTGGAATTGATCCTATGATAGCTCGCATTGCAGTACTAACAGCATGACAGTAAGGGTGTCAACAACCGTCCATTCTTCCCCAAGCAGGCTGCAGTCCCAGACAAGCCTCCGCCTCCCGGCTACATTTGCCACCGCTGCGGCGAGAAAGGTCACTGGATTCAAGCATGCCCTACCAACACCGACCCGAACTACGATGGTCGCCCCAAATTCAGGCGAACCACTGGCATTCCTCGCTCCTTCCTCAAAGTTATCGAGAAGCCTGAGGCTGTGGACGAGAACGGCAAGATTGACGTCTCTCAACTGCCGGCTGGTGCCATGTACACAGCGAATGGCGAGTGGGTGATTGCGAAGCCAGATGAAGCGTCTTGGGACAAGTTCCAGCAGACACAGAAAGTAGCGGCCGATCAGGCCAAAGAGCTTGAAGCCGACAAAGAAGTCATGCGTGCCCGAGGACTTGAATGCTCGATAGATCATAAGATGTTCTCCGATCCCGTCAAGACACCCTGCTGTGGCCAGATCTACTGCCGCACTTGCATTGAAAATGCCTTGATCGATTCTGACTTCCTGTGCCCAAACTGTGGCGAGCAATGTCTACTTGAGAGCCTTGAAACCGATAGCGAGACAGTGGACAAGGTAAAGGCCTTCCAGGAGGAAATGAAGTCTGAGAAGCAGAAGAAGCAAGCCGAGGAAGCGGACAAGAAGAGCCCATCTGCTGCACCGAAATCTCCCAGCAAGTCTCCCCAGCCGTCAGACTCACGACCCGGTTCCGCCAACGGCAAAAAAAACTCCTGCCGAGGAAGAAATTCGAGAACACCCACAAGCCAGCCGGACCCACTGAGATGAAGCGGACTGGATCCAAAGAAGCGACTCCCGCCCAATCCGCCCAGCCCAATGCACCCAAGAACAACACCTCCAACGCACCACCCGTCATGCCCATGGCAGGCAATTTGCAGGACTTTGCCATGCAAATGGACATGATGTCTCGCATGAACGGCATGAACGGCATGCCAGGCAACGGCATGATGAATCCGATGATGATGGGCATGAACCCAATGATGATGGGCGGGCCCGGCGGCATGAACCCCATGATGGGCTACGGTGGCATGAACGGAATGAACGGCATGAACGGCAACATGAACGGAGGAGGCTTCGGCTATGGACATCAGAACTTCGGAGGCCACAATGGTGGCGGACCGCCTGCTGGGCCGAGAGCTTGGCAGCAACAGCAACACCAGCAGCAGTGGGGTGGTATGCACAACAACAATGGCATGAGGAGCCAGAGCGGTACGCCGCAGGGCCCTGCTGCTGATGGTGCTTACTTCCGTCAGCCTGTTAACCCTGGCAGAGCTCAGAACCGCGGTCGTGGGCAGAGGAGTGTGGATTACAAGCAGCTTGGCCAGTAGATGGCAAGGCATGGCGTAGCGTGTGAGAAGATGATGGGTTTTTAGCGATGGCGTTGGTGGTTTGCCTGATCCCTTCGATGGATCGGCTCGTGTACATGCATGCATCTTGCGATTGAGGGTTTTCATGGTTGTTTTGTGGCTTTGGTCTGGTGGAAGAGGGCTATTCTTTTTTTTCTCCTCCTACTCTCGTATATACATCACGATGGATTATTCCGAACAAAATTCATCCCCCTTCCGTCCACCTAATCCTCACAGGCCTGCTTCCAGTGTAGGTTTCGAAGTCGCTGCGCTGATTTGTTTTGGTAGATTTTGCATTCAGGCGTAGGCGCGCGCATCTGCATCACTTGAGCTCACAGCGCATCACTTTCATGGTGGTAGATACGGCAATGCAGAGGCTGTAAATGACAAACTGGCATTCACGATGAAGCTGCTGACATTTGTCGGCGTGGTGGCCGCACGATGATTGGTCCTGTAGCAAGCACCACAGTTCACTTACAACGTATAGCCACCATCACATTCCACCTATCACATGTCTCGTGACATGCCCAGTTGGCTTAATACTTTATGACCCCGCGTCTGACCGAACACGTACTGACAACACGCGACCACGTCACTCAACTGCTCGTTAGATGTGACTATGGTCGCTGTCGCTTCCCAATAAACTATAATAGGAACATACCTGGTTTGCTGCCTGCGCCACACGTGAACAAGCAACCTCGCTGGCTTTCGATCTGCTTCCACGACAGTCACTCAACCACCAGACAGGACTTTTGAGAAGCCGGACGCTTGCCATACAGCCGTTCGATCTCTACCTACACGACTTGATCACCAAACTTCCAGCCATCCACTCGACCCAGAGCGAGGAAGCCGACCATACTCTGCCGCCACGAGCCTCCCGCTGAACGCCAGGAGACAGCACGCCTAGCACGTCACATTGCCAGCAGATTGGCCGCAGCAGACGAAGACAAAAATTTCACACCCACGGCGCCAGGTATCATGTCCGACTGCGATGGATCAGATAAACGCAAAGGGACGAACGTCGGGCAACTCGAGCATGAGCAGAAGCAAGACTCCGCTCTTGCCGTTTCCGCTACCACCAATATTGTTGCGGGCCAATCGAGGCTAGGCGCTGCACTGTCCAGCGCACCGAATACCAGGCAGTCGTTCGCCACAGCGGATGCGGGCGACCCTCCTGCTTCAACCTTGTTCCGTGGTCCATCGGAGAGGATGGGGTCTAAGTTGTTGGAACGACTTGATGCAGCAACAATCCATGCCGATTCGGGAAGCGCAGTTGGTCTCAAACGGTCTTACGATGATATGGCCAGGCAAAATGGAAACGAGGGCGAAGGCTCAGCAATGGGCAAAGCAGCGGCGACACCGACGCTTCCTTTGCGGTTGCAATACGATGCGACGGCCCAAATGTATACCCAGAGGACACCCGAGAACTTACTTGATATTGTGAATGGCTTGAAAGAAAATGACAGAATGAAAACTGCCAGCAAGAGACTGGTCCGGTCTGCAGGTCCCAATCAGATCGCCACATCAGGACTTGGAGCCATGCCAGCGGATCCCATTGATCTCACTGACCGTGGATCGTCACCAGCAACTCCGCAACCGCCGCAGGAATCTCTCCTCCATCGCCTGCCAAGCGAGCTCCGTAATGTTGTCTATGAGCACATAGGGCTCTTCGGCACTCGTCTGGACCTTCGTACACTCCAGGAGCCAGCATTGGCAGTCGCATTTCCCGACCTCAAAGACGAGCTGCACTCCGTGGTCTTCTCCTCGAACAAGCTTCGCGTACCCGTCTACTCGGACTTCAGAAGCAATGATGGTCTGGTACTGCATCGACCGGAGGACCCAAGATCGCGCTCTACGTTTAGACCGAAGAAGGTTGTGCGCCGCTTCGACGCCTCTCACAAGACTCCAGGCATCGTAGCAATCACACCAGATAGCTGGGTGATGAACGTCGACCCGCGCTTCGTGGTCATAAAGCACGTCTGCTTCCGCATCATGGAGTCGGAGTACCCGCACAAGCATCTGTGCGATTTCTTCCTGAATGTCAAGATGACAAACGGCAAGCTCAAGGCCACTTACCTTACCTTGGGATACGAGTCCAAAAAACACAAGGAGAGGATGCAGCCTATGACCCTGCTGGCGGCTGCAAGGGCAAAGAGCTTCGCGACACAAGATGGCTTCGATGGGTTCAATTGGGAGCAGGCGCAGCAGATCGCGGCGAGCTTCGTTTCAGCGTTTGATGCGAGCTCGAGATATACCGAGAAGCAGGGCAAGGTGACGTTGAATTGAGGGATACGTAGGACCTAGCGAGAGCGAGGAAGATACCAATGGGCGAGGTTGACTATGGACTGAGTTCTCTCTAGATCACAGGTCATGCAGGGAGTATCTGTACGTGCTAGTGTATATCGGAGCGTGCAGTCAGCTTGGAGGCCTTGCGCATGAGAGAGGAGTGTTTTCTGGCGTTGATCCTTTGACTAACTTTAGCTTTGTTCTGAGGATTACCTCTTACATTGGGCATTACTGTAGTGATGTACTTGAGCAGCAGTTCTCACGATTGCGCCATAAGTTCTTTGGTCTCAGCAGCTCAAAGAAATTGCCGACTCGCCCGTCCCACGCAACGTGCAGGACAATCTCCTCGCTTCAAAATTTTGTTTGAGTCCTTGGTGGTCGTGGGTATCCGTTTTCGATCTCCGACCAATATGTGGGATTCCGTGGCTTCTTGCCTCCGCATGGGCCCATGTGGCTATTGGCGTTGATGCAAAGACCAAGCCATCGGAGGGAGGATAAACAGAGAATCAGCTGGTAGAGCCCTTCATATGCATGATGTGGGTGTCTTCAAGTGACTCGATGCAGTTTCTTCTGCCGACAGCGTTCCTGGTGTGTCGAGGTGAGAGCTTTCATGCCTTTTTCTCCACAAGCTTCTCCCATGGATCCTCCAAGAAAGTTGGCAGGAAATATGCCACATCTCCACGTTCGTTGCGAACGCCACGGCGCAGTGCCTGGAGACTCATCGAGGACCCATCTGCCAGCTTGATAATGTCACGCTCATTGTCTACACGCAAGTTCAGCATTCTGTTCTGTCGAACCACTGATCCAAGTATCGAATGTGGCAACTCACCTGCAGCTGGCACTTCTGCAGGACCCCTGCGAGCCTCTGCCAAAGGTACTGCATTAGCTTTTGATGCGACCTGCTGGCTGTCTTGCGCCCTTCCACCAGTCGGCTGAGCGTTGGTGAACGCGTCGTCGGCACCAAACTTGCGCTTCTTGCTGCCGCCGAATGAGTCAAAACCCATTGCCGCGGCGATTTCGGGATCGATCTCCATATCCATGTCCCATGATATTCCCTGGTAAAGCCAGAAACTTTGGTTGGCTTGGAAGTAGTGAATGCAAGGAGGCGGGACCCGTACGATGAGGCCGGGCTTTGAGAAGTGGTCGTTGTTTGCAGCAATTCTGAGACAGAAGTTTACGTGCGGATGGAGAGCACTAGACATGGATACAACGCAACATCAACACTGTAGGCTGTGAAGTAAAAATGGGGTACAAAAAATAGCCTTTCACAGAAGATATACCCCTACTGAGCTTGTAAGCAATCAGCTCCAGGTAGCTACCGAGAATGCTGTGTTGCCACGATCGCGATGTATGTAAAGATGTGACCATATAATTGTTAGCCTGCAACACATCTGCACTGGGAGGCCAAAACCTCGTAGAGGTGCTATGAATCTCAGCTGATATGTGCGGGTGATTCAAAAAATCGTTCTAGTCCTGTGGCCGTAACTACATATCTGTTCGTAGAGCACTAAAGAGTACTGTACCCTCTTAGTACTTCGGCTTAGACGGAATCGTGCTCATCTGCTGCCCTGGGTTGCCTTCAATGCCAAACAAGTTGTAAATCCATTTGAGGATGACAAAGAAGCTTTCCGGCTCGCCCATGTGCTTCGTATTCTCGATGAACCTTGCCTCTTTGGGCGCACCACGACGCAAGGGCAACTCAGAGTCCTCAATAGGGAAGATCTCATCACCAACACCATTGACCAGAAGCAACCTTGCGCACTCAGGCTTGTCAAGCGTACCATCATTCAGCAGCGAGAACTTGGAGGCTTCTTTCTTGAACTTCTCCAAGTCGTTGCCGTAGCCCCACTTATACGTACCCACTTATACGCAAGTGTGTTCGCCAGGTCGAAGGGATACTCGAGAGTGTTGACGTTGCTGAGCCATTTCTCGTCGAACATGTAGTGGCACCCACCACCGAGAGCAACAATGCCAGCAAGCCGCTTCGGGTGGGTGTGAGCGAGTCTCATAGCGTAGTAACCACCGGTACTGAACGCCCAGACAGCGACCCTCTTGTGATCAATTTCTTGCTGCTCGTCCACCCAGTCAAGTAGACTTGACCATTGGCGATCGGGAGACGTTGGGTCCGTAGGCTCAGCTGGAGAATCACCAGTGCCAGGAATCTCAAGCACAACGACGCCAACGCCCTTCTGTGACCAGCCCTCAATCCAGACCGCGAGTTCGGTACGGTAGCCGTCGAGTCCGGTAAAAATGATCACCAATGGAACTGGCTTGTCTTTTGTGGTTCCTGGTGGCAAATGATAGAAAAATGGGATCTCTTTCCCTTCACTGGGCAGACCATGTTTGTGTGGAATGGTGACTTCCTGGGTCGGACGCTCACGCATCGCCAAACCTTTGCGTGCTACCTTCTTGCCTTCCCCCAGGCGTAACGCTGCTTTTCCGAGCGAGGCGCAGGGAATCTTGAGATACGGTAGAGCGCAGATGCTCGCCTGAAACGAATTAGCCTACCAAGTTCACCGATAGTGACTGAATCTGCGCACAAATAGAGCTCAGATGCCTTCTCCTGGTTGCCTTCTTCTTTCTCGGCTTTCTCTGCTCGTGCCGTAAGCTCTTCGGCCTTTGGGAAGAATGCTTGCGCATACTTGTCCCAGTCGTACGGCGGCTTCTGGCCTTCCTGTTCAGAGGCGGGTCAGAAGTGCTCCCAAAACGTAGCACGTACTGCAGAATCTCACCTGGACCAATCGTTCCACTACAGGTTCAAAGTCCTTCACCGAGGCGAACATGAAGGGGTAAACACCCATAGTACACTGTACTCGTTGTCAGGCCCAGTTCATCGTTAGCTACAGACTGTACAAACCGGCGCCTTCCACTTCGTCTCCCAGAGTTGCTGGAAGCTCTCATGATGCGGTGCTGTTGTGCCTAGCTTGTCTTCGACAAAAAAGTTGCCGTATGGAAGAGCCATTATGAAGATGTAGGAGGCGAGAAAGAGAAGAAGTACGTAGTGCTGTATGGTAAAGCTTGGATGAATGTATATATGCTACCACAGCCTGAGAAGCTTAAGAAGAGAGTGATATAGGAACTCACGGTAGCCTACGGAGATTTAACAGGAAGCTTACGAGCTACAGCTGCAATGACGGACCAGTCGTTACAGTCGGTATTTCGCGTTTCGGACATCGTTGCAGAAGTCCGAAGGCCGGATGCTGGTCTTATAGGCACTAGAAACACTGAGGTGGGGTGAATCGCTGGCGTTGCGCTGGTTGGATCAGCGACGATCTTTGAAGTCACCCCACGAGCACTCAAACATCAACACCAAAGCACCTCACAAGGCACCACGACTGTCACGATCGCAAGCATGGCGGAGCTGACAAATGTTGGCAACA
Source organism: Cladosporium cladosporioides (assembly GCA_002901145.1). Taxonomy (NCBI): domain Eukaryota; kingdom Fungi; phylum Ascomycota; class Dothideomycetes; order Cladosporiales; family Cladosporiaceae; genus Cladosporium; species Cladosporium cladosporioides. The sequence continues at coordinate 1,284,267 of NOXB01000004.1, forward strand.
TCTTCCGGAATCTCATGGGGACCTGGAAACTGCGAAGGACACTGAACAGCACTCTGGCTGGATTTCCGTCAGGCACTTTTGAAGGAACGGCAACATTCGTGCCACGAAAGCCTACAGCAGACTCTGTTACTGCCGAACTACTATATCACGAGGAGGGCGAACTAAATACCGACAATGGCTTCACGCTAAAAGCCAATCGCAAATACATCTACCGGTACACACAAGATGAGGACAAAATGAGCGCGTGGTTTGTGAAGGAAGACACGAAGGACAAGCGAGGCAAGGAAGAAGTGGATTATCTTTTTCACGACGTTGAGATGTCGACTTCGAACACTGCCATAGCAGGTCGCGGCGAGCATCTATGCAGCATGGACATGTATTGGGCTTATTACGAATTCAGGATGCCTAAAGTGACAGAGGAGGATGCTGAAGACGACGAACCTGGAATGAACGTCTGGGGTCTGCGATACAAAGTGAAAGGCCCTGAGAAAGACTACACTAGCGACACGGCTTACGAGCGCGCGTGAGCCGAGGACTCACGTGAAAGTGTAAATCTTCACCAATACCCGAGCTATTGTTCTGCTATTGTTCCATCGGTGCCTGTACGCGACAGCATGCCATGATGTACACCGACAATAAGAGTCAGCTCGGCGTTTGCTCTCCCACGAGAAATATATCTACTCGGACCATTCGTCGTCTCCGAGACCCAGATCAACACCATGGTGATAGCTCACACAGCCAAGATCGATGGTTTCGAAGCTTGAGGACATCTTCCTGCGCCACCACAAGGGAAAGTCTCGGTTGCGGACGATATTACTGGAATGTCTGGACGACTCATCTATACGCAAACTGCGCCTTGTATCCAGGATTCTGCACGGTTTACTTGATCGCCGCCCGGACAAAATGTTCGGGCAGCTCTTCGTCTCCGCGCCCTGGTCTGAGCGTATAGATATCAACTCTCTCAAAGCAGTGGCGCCTGGCTGTCGCACCTTAGTGGTGAAGATTGGTCATGAAGAAGCTCATTCAAGGCAAAGACCACGCGGAATGGTGCAGAGACAAGGGCCGAACGGAAGACCACATTCACTGGGCGATCGCAATGCTTCTACCTGGGACTGGTGGCGGACTGCAAAGAAAGCACTTGCAGTTCCCAATCGCAACTCCACTCCCTCAAGTGTGACAATATCTATCGATCAATTCTCGGACATCACACGATCGACGGACTCTTCGAAGCGTCCGGTGTCGAGTAGATCTTCAGACACGTCATCTCAAAACATATGGACCGAGTTTCTTTCGCATTGCAAACAGCTTGAGAAAATTGTGATAATCACCAATGGCGAGCCAACATGGCCCGGAAGAACAAACATCGAGGTTGAATTGGTGCAGCTTCGTGTTGCACTCGAAAGCGCTCACTTGCCCAGCTTAAGGTATGTAAGCCTCTCGCCGGTCCACGCTATGGGCATAATCCATTTGCGCTGGTCGGGGTTTGCAGCTTTCGGAGACGTCTCAATCAGTCCTACCAACATATGGTCGAATCTACACACGCTCGATGTACAGCTGAAAAATCCGTTCTCGGCACAGCGGAAGCTGAGCGAGCGGCGCCAAGTGATGTTCAAGAAGATCTTGTATGATTACCTGCGCAGCTTCGCCACCACTCTGAAGTGCCTGCGTTTTGTATGGCTAGATGGTGATGGGCCGAGTCCCATGACGCTCGACCTGGAGCCTGGGCTGGAAGGCCACCGTCAACCTATCATGTGGACCGCGCTGGAAGAGGTGTATCTGGGTAACATCATGTTGCCACACCGTACAATCCGGCTCCTGCCAGAACGTGTGGTCAAAGCTAATGTGCGGCTCAAAACTCTGAGGGGTACGCATAGGAATTCTCGTGTTGAGTTTGACGATGACAACGCATGGTTGGAAGTATTGCTCAACTTGACACCGCATGGTATCGAGCGAGGGAGAATGAATAGTCAAGCGAGCAGTGTGTATAGCCAGTAGTCATCGACGCAAATATCATGTTATTATCAATCACAGTTTGCACATGCTGTCTCAGCGGAGGCCATCTTTATTCAAAGCCTGTGCTTGAAGATACTAGCTCATTTACTACAGGGAATATTCTATACATCCGGTACTCGGTCGCAAAGTCCTTGTTCCTCATGCTAACCTAGCACCACAAGCTAAAGAGACAAGCATTCAACTGCGCGTGAGGACGTGATGCATATAGCAACAGTGATCAGTCGCATTTGTTACACGAATGCCATTCCCCTTGTTCAACAGATGTGAGCTGTCTAGAGATATTCCCTTGCACGAGACGAGATGGATTTGCAGTGGTACGGGTCTCGTTCGGCCGAAGGTACGTTGTACACAGAATACGCCTATCAATCATGAAAGACTTCATGGTCAGAGGCGTGTTCCACAGTTGCAAAAGATTGAAGCACGTATATGATACGTCGAATTTCTAGTTGTCTAGTCAATTAAATGGTGGTAATAAAATAATGAAGTTCTTAGCAAGGCAGGAAGCGGGGCAAGCGCGGAAAGTCAAGCGCGCACTTTCCTCGTGCCAAGGCGCCCACTTGAACGTCCATTTTCGACGACTTTCACGAACGACGCCGAAAGCCTTGCCTCGCCGCAGACGACCATCGATAACCATCCCTACAGCTAACGAACAGCCAAGATGTGAGTACCGCCCGAATACTCTGCTCGCCGAATATACGACATGCCGCACGAGAGCCCGTCTACACGTCCACCGCACACGCACCTCGAATCCCAATCTTCCGCGAACACCCACATTCAATCGCCCACCGCACGCAAAATGGCACAACCCAAGGACGCAACATACTAACATGCTCTCTCTGCAGGGTCAACCTCCGCACCCAGAAGCGCCTGGCGAGTGCCGTCGCCGGTTGCGGCAAGCGCAAGATCTGGCTCGACCCCAACGAGGTCCAGGAGATCTCCAACGCCAACAGCCGCGCCACTGTTCGCAAGCTCATCTCCGATGGCTTGATCATCAAGAAGCCCGTCACCATGCACTCTCGCGCTCGCGCGCGTGAGCTCACCGCTGCTCGTCGCATCGGCAGACACCGTGGTTTCGGTAAGAGGAAGGGTACCGCCGACGCCCGTATGCCTAGGTGAGTTTCGTCACCCGGACTGGAGAGAAGGATGGAACCTGGTGGATCGAGGAGAGCGAATGGTTCAGATGGAGGACTGCTTGGAGTTATCGTGTCGGATTGAGGGTGGAATTGTGGCTGACAATTCCTTACAGCCAGGTCCTCTGGATGCGCCGTCTCCGTGTCCTCCGTCGTTTGTTGGTCAAGTACCGCGCCGCCGGCAAGATCGACAAGCACCTTTACCACGAGCTCTACCACCTGAGCAAGGGTAACACCTTCAAGCACAAGCGTGCCCTCGTCGAGCACGTAAGTTCATCCCATCACGTGACAGCATCTTGGCTCGGCATGATTGTCGCCACTACATACCAACATCGGACAAATTCTAACAAACCATGCAGATTCACAAGGCCAAGGCCGAGGCTGCCCGTGAGAGCAAGCTCAAGGAGGAGATGGACGCCAAGCGTGCGAAGACCAAGGCTGCCCGCGAGAGGAGACAGGAGCGTGTGCAGAACAAGCGTGCTGCCCTCGAGGGCGAGGAGGAGCAGGAGGCTACCCAGTAGATCCAAGCTTCCGACTTTCCGAAATATCATCGACATCAATAACGTTGAGGGTGTTTCTCCAATGCATCAGCCAAGAAAAGCAGCAGCGCTTTCTGGACGACAGCGGGTGCTTGAGGCGGATGCTCACACAGCGTTGCCTCTTGCAAAAGGGATCAATGGGGCTGTCTGCTTTTGGGCGTTTCCGAGTAGTGCGTCGTCTGTCGCCGCAGGTGTTTTAGTCCGAGGCCAAATGAAAAATGTGACGTCTCGTACGAAAAGAATAATGTTTGTCCTGCATCCTTTTGACGGTCCCAGATTGCTATTACATGTCAACGCCTACTTTTAATTCTCGACATATGCACTCACTGAGCCCTACCCTACGAACATCTTCGCGACTCTAGAGTCGGATAAATATGTCGTACGTGCTACGAGTACAACTATAAACCTTGTCAAGTACAAATGTGCTGCCATCTAATCTAACATCTTCTCCATCACGGGCAGAAACAACGCATGCTTATGACCAGCCATACCGTTACATGCTGTTTCCTGAAGGCAATCAAATCTACGTCACCCGTCCTGCCAATACCTGAAGTGTACATGTAGCCACATGCATGGAGCAGGTCTGCTCTACATAAGCACTCTCAAAGATTATATCAGATACTTCTATCCTCGATCTGACTAAAAGTAAGCATTCCGGATCACAACTATTGCCTTTCATGCAACGACAAACAAATGTGCAGGTCAGGTATCAATGGTAGCGACGTCACGTCATTGCCTTCGCTGAGGATGAGAATCAGGCTGAGAATGACATCGCAAAGCAAGATTGATGGTCAGAGAAGAGCTTTCGATTTTCGTAGCCCAGTAGCTATTTACACACAAGTCATACACATGTCTCGAACGATGCTGTCGTTCGTCTCACGTTCTGTTTCGATAAATCCTCCGCGTTCTGGAGACTGCCAAACACATTACAACTCTCGTCCCGTTTACGAGTCCTGCTTCTTGTTCATCGCGGCGGCGGTCTCCTTGTCCTTGGCAAGGGTGGCCTCGTTGTCGGCGATCTTCTTCCTGAGAGCGGCGAGCTTCTCGGCCTCCTGCTTCTTCACGTACAGACCCTCCTCGGCCTGCTCCTTCTTGGTGAAGGCGTCGCCAGAAGCGGCGCCGCCTGCGCGGGTAGCGCCGGTGTCACCGCCGGCCATGCGCTGGGTGATGGCGGAGAATGAGCGGGTGGCTGTGGGAGCGGCGGCGCGGGGGATGGCGCGGGTAGCGAGGCGGAAAGACATTGTGAGTGTTTGGTGGTTGTGGTTGGTTTGAAGATTGGTGGAGTTGCTTGTTCTGATTGAGTGACTTTGGTTAGCTGAGTTGACGTGTAATGAGTAATGAGAACTGAGGACTTGGCAACTCACTTGAAGTGTTTGTAGAGTTTGCTTGGGCTTTGATGTGGTGTGATGAGTGTAGAATGAGGAGTAAGGTAGGGATGGAATAGCGAAGTAAGATGTACGCATTCGAGCTGTGCCATGTAGGAGCTCTCCGGCAGCAGTGCGACGTCACATGGGTCATCACGTGCACGCCAGGCGCAGCGACTGGCACGAGCTCGGCGGTCGAGCTGACTACGTCAATGCTCCGATCAGGCACCGAGGGCTCTGTTTGAGGACGTTGAGGTGACACGGCGCAACCGCGTGGGGGAAACACTCGAGACTCTTTACTCACCACCGCATCTGCTCTCGACACTGCGAGCAGACGAACAAACCACTCTCGGTACGTATGAGCCAGTTCACTTACACCCCATCACATGACCATGCCTTCCGCAATTGCCAATGTCTTCAATGCATCGGCGGCGACTTCTCTGCGTGTTGAGGGCATGGCGGGGTCCTGCCTGCCGACCGATATTTCATTGAAGCGAAGCGCGGCATGCGTTGGTGATCACCACCTCCATTGCCTGTCTTACCGCAGATCCGGCATTGGCGCACCTTAATCACTGTTTTCTCATTCAATCACCCGCACCTGCACACTCTTCAACTAATCACTACCTGAGCGTTGTGATCTGAAGCACTCCCATTCACCTGCTCCTACATCACTTGCGCGTCACCTGCACCCTGCTTTGGTAATCGCTGACTACGTCGTCAAATGACTTCCATCACAAATCTTCTAACATTTTCTTTTCCATAGCAACACCCACCTACACACTTCTCCACCCAGTCCCTGTCTGTCCGGGACTTCCTTCACCACACATACCCATCTTCGACACTCTGATCAACCGTCACCATGGTTGGCTTGGGACCTAAGAGGACACCGAGCCGTAAGGGCTCCATGGCCGACATCCCGCATGACCTCATGCAGGAGATCAAGAAGCTTGAGGAGGCCTTCATCGTGGACACCCCCAAGCTCAAGGCCATCAGCCAGCACTTCGTCGGCGAGCTCGAGAAGGGTCTGACCACCGAGGGCGGCGACATCCCTATGAACCCCACCTGGTGCATGGGCTTCCCTACCGGCTATGAGACCGGTACGTTCCTAGCCCTTGACATGGGTGGTACCAACCTCCGTGTTTGCGAGATCAACTTGCCCGAGGAGAAGGGAGAGTTCGACATCATTCAGTCCAAGTACCGCATGCCCGAGGAGCTCAAGACTGGCAACGCCGATGAGCTCTGGGGTTACGTCGCCGACTGTCTCCAGCAGTTCATTGAGTACCACCACGAGGGCGAGAAGCTCGACAAGCTTCCTCTTGGTTTCACCTTCTCCTACCCCGCCAGCCAGGACTACATCGACCACGGTGTCCTTCAGCGCTGGACCAAGGGCTTTGACATCGACGGCGTGGAGGGCAAGGATGTCGTCCCGCCTTTCGAGAAGGCGCTCGAGGAGCGCGGTGTGCCCATCAAGCTTACTGCCCTGATCAACGACACCACCGGTACCCTGATTGCTAGTGCCTACACGGATTCGGAGATGAAGATCGGCTGTATCTTTGGCACTGGTTGCAACGCTGCATACATGGAGACGTTTGGCAACATCCCCAAGCTCGCTCACATGAAGATGGACCCCGATGTTCAGATCGCCATCAACTGCGAGTGGGGCGCTTTCGACAACGAGCACAAGGTCCTCCCTCGCACTCGCTACGATGTGATCATCGACAAGGAGTCTCCTCGCCCTGGCCAGCAGACCTTCGAGAAGATGATCGCCGGTCTCTACCTTGGCGAGCTCTTCCGTCTGGTCCTCGTTGACCTCCACGAGCAGCCGGCCGTCAAATTCTTCGAGGGTGCTGACATCAGCGCACTCAAGAAGCCCTACTCTCTCGACGCCTCATTCCTCTCTGACATTGAGAACGACCCCTTCGAGAACTTGCAGGAGACTCACGATATCTTCGCCAACCAGATGGGAATCAAGCCCACTAGGCCCGAGCTTGAGCTTCTCCGTCGTCTTGCCGAACTTATCGGTACTCGCGCCGCCAGACTTAGTGCGTGTGGTGTTGCGGCTATCTGCAAGAAGAAGGGCTACGAGACTGCACACGTCGGTGCCGACGGCTCGGTGTTTAACAAGGTATGCATCTTTCCTCTCTCATCACTCTTCCCTAACCATCCTAATGAACCCTCAGTACCCTCACTTCAAGGCCCGTGGTGCGCAGGCGCTCAAGGAGATCCTCGACTGGAACAAGGGCCGCGACGGCAAGGCTCTCGGCAAGGGCCACGACCCGGTCGAAATCCTTCCCGCCGAGGACGGTTCTGGTGTCGGCGCTGCTCTCATCGCCGCTCTCACCCTCAAGCGTGTCCAGGAAGGCCAGGTCGCTGGTATCCGTGACCCCGAGGGCATGCTCAAGGGCTTTGGTGCCGCCAAGTCCGGCTCCAACTAGGTGTAAGTACAGTTTCACGATCATAGAGCGATTGGGAGTTGGAATGATGGTATAGACATGCGGCACTGCAGGTCAGGTGTGCTCCGGCAAGGGGATATGAACATGGACGGACTGGAAAACTCATTCGATAGAGAAGCCCTGGGTTGTTGGTATAGGGCGTGAAACGACCTGAGTTGTTAGCCAAAGGCTACGAAATGCACAAAAATGCAAATATGAAATCACGTGCATGCGCTGTCTCATTACTTCCGTTCCTATTCCTGCTATATTGTAGAGCCTTCTAGTCGTTGAAGCCACGGACCTTGTTTTCCTTTAGCCAAAACTATCCACAACGAGCTTAAGGTATTTGGGGTACCTTCATATCGCGATTCTGCTTTCTTTTCGTATTCCACAAGTGTTGCAATGCTTCGGCAACTGGTCAAAAAGAGACCTGTGTTGAGTTCGTGTTCCTGACTACCTGGATCAAATGCTACCGCTTCCTTAGACAGACTGGACCAGTGCACGTTTTTTTTTTTTTTGAAGACGAAGGTTCGCCTACAACGAAGCTTTATCATCGTTGAGAGAGCAGCCGCGAGAGTGCATCTTCCACACAACGACGCTTGGGTATGTATCACACGAGATTCCCGATGTTTCCTTTCACATTTCCTACTTTGTGCGTGCTCGATGCGATTGGAACTTGTTGAAACGTTGGGTGCAGTCATCGCGATCAAAACTTGACAGGAACGCGGTGGCTCTCCACATCCAGTCGTTTCCTTCATAATTTTTTGGTGTCGCTATTGTGCTTGCGCAAGGCGTCTCCTTCTCGCAAGGTTCTTCGACTCTTAGCGTGTATGTATAGTTGGATGGCGACGCTGCTCTCGCTCGACCACGCTGTCTGTCTGGCATGTTGCGCTCACGTTTCGTCACTTTCGCCAAAACCTTCGGAGACATGTTGAGAGTTCGCTCCTAGCTCCTAGCGATTCGATAGGAAGACAGGCTTACGCAGTGAGAGATGAGGCAGTCTAGGTGGTCACAATCGTCAAAGTAGGTAAGGTAGCATCGAGCCGCTTTCTTGGATTTCCTTGGGTATACACAACCAAAGCCCATAATCCTACCATTTCATCATCAAAAGAAAAAACAATAGTTACAGTGAATAACGCCGCCTTGAAGGGGTTTAAGTATGCCTCACACAAAAGAGCCCGCTAAAAACACACACACATAAATAGGTAAAACTTTGCAGCATTCTGGTCTTTGCTGGATTTCCTCCTCATTCTTGGCTTTCCAAACGGTTGGGCTGTGAAGCCTTTTTATGCGGTGGCGGACACCTTCTCGATTTCAATCTCGGGCATGGCAGCGCCGGTGCCGCCGAGGTCGGTGACCTTAGCCTTGGGGTTCTTGGTGTAGTAGTTGCTGATGGCGGACTTGATGGCGTCCTCGGCAAGCATAGAGCAGTGGACTGGAGGTCAGAGTTAGCTTGTATTCATTTCGGGATCCTGGTAAATCAACGACATACGCTTGACGGGTGGCAAGCAGAGCTCCTTGGCGATCTCGGTGTTCTTGATACGGCCAGCCTGCTCAAGGGTCATGCCGCGGACAAGCTCAGTCAGGTAGCTGCTACTGGCAATGGCAGAGCCGCAGCCGAAAGTCTTGAACTTGACATCGGAGATGGTGTTGTCCTTAGGGTCGACCTTGATCTGAAGCTTCATCACGTCGCCGCAAGCCGGAGCGCCGACGAGTCCGGTGCCGACATCGGTTTCGTTCTTGCCCATGCTGCCGACATTGCGAGGGTTGTTGTAGTGGTCCAGAACCTTCTCGTGGTATGATCTCTTGCTCACGGCTTGCTGGATCGAGGGAACGGCGGCGCGGGCGAAAGTGCTGGTGGTGGTCGGGCGGGTTGCTGAGGCGAGAGCGCGGCTGGCCTGCGCGGGCGCGGTGGCGATGACTCTGCGGAACATTGTGGGTGTGGTTTGTGAAGGGAGCTTGTGGTGTCGAGTTCTTGTTGGAATTGGATAGGTTCGACGGTAACAGGTGTGGTGTTGGGATGTCGTTGACGTCGGAAGGGCGTTATCTCTTAGTTAGAGTAAGTTTGATTTATTGGGGCGAATGCATCCTCGGTGACTTCACCGGCACGTGACTTCGACCCTTCTTTGACCTTCCCCGCTCGGCTTTTCGGATTTAGCATCAATCGGAGATCTTCGTGTGGTGGAATAGACGCATTTGCATGCATTCGTGCATGGCATGTTACATGATAACGGAAATGCGTACCTAACGCAACATCCATTCTCTGCCCACATATGAAGATGGTCAGGTATTTGAGTCCTCCAGATGCTGCTGATAGATCATTGACGGAGCCTTCCCGAAACTTCAAGACTCGTATACAAAGAAGCGCCGAAGCCCTCGGAGATATGGACAGTGCTACGACATACGTTGTCTCCGTACGAAATAGAGACAGACTGCAGGTAGCAGATATTCAAGCACAGAAGATCGAGACCTCACGACGTGTCCCTTGACAGACCTTCTGCACCAGTCGTAACTTCGCTTCGCCAGTCAAAGACGACGTCTGTCCCGCACAAGGTCTGAGGGAATTCAAGTCCGAAAGTAGGCTGTTTCCCCCGAGAACTCCTGCAGAGAAGCATAAGACCTGGTAAAAGCTCAGATTCGTGCCGACTGCGCAGCCACTACCCTGTGATTATTCTACTCGTAAACACGTTTAAGAGCTAGGAGGTACAGTCTTGGTTTTGAGGAATGTACAAGATGGCTCTATTTTAGTTATACAAAAATTCTATAAACGCAACGCTCCCAATTTTTAAACGCCAAAGACTATTCATCGTTCAGCAAACCTTCAATCTCCCCCAAGTCGACGCCGACCTGGTGAGTATGTACAGATGAAGATCGTCAAGCCGATGAGCTCTGCAGAGTTACACCTGCGTTCCTGTGGCCCTCCACAAAGTCGACGGGCGGAGTGTATTGGGCCTTGCCGTAGGCGTAGTAGTAGACGATTGTGATAATGCCGGTAGCGACCCAGACCAGAGGTGACCAGTTCGCCGAGGCGAGGTCGACGGGCAACGTAGAAGGGAAGCAAGACCAGACGATGATGAAGGCGCAGTAGAAGAAGGCGAAAGCATTGATGTACACGCCATATGTGCCAAGACCCCAGCGGGCAGGCGGGAGGGGCTCGCCCTTGATGCGCTTCAGCATGACACAGCCTGGTGTGAGTCGTTAGCGTGGTGTTCCAGGATCAAAGTGGAATTCACTTGACTTACCAATGCTGATGAGGTAAGTGGTCAAAAGACCCTGGAGGGAAAGAGAGACAAGAATCTCGAATGCGAGCGAGCTGCCGAGGTTGATCAAACTTAGGAGTGCGACGATGGCAGAAGTAGCATAGACGGAGTTGAAGGGGATGTCCCACTTGCGATCCCTATTGATTCTCGTTAGCCTGATTTTTGATAGTGTCAATTGAGTGGCTCAACTTACATCTTGCCCATCCAACCAGAGAATGGAAGTCCATGGTCGCGAGAGAACGCCCACACTTCACGAGCAGTAGTAGCCAGCGAAGTGATGTTACCCAAGTAGATCAGAATAAGCAAAACCAGATTGAGGAACAGAGAAAGCCCTTGAGAACCAGTGTTGTTGAACATCAACGCATATGGCACGTCGACGGAGAGGACCTCCTCGAGAGGCCCAATGCAGAAGAGCATAGCAATGAGCATGACAAAGGCTGCAACAATGTTGCCGACAAAAGACCAGACCATGCAGCGCGGTACAGTGACAGATGCGTCTTCGACTTCTTCGCTGATGTGGACCACACTGTCACTTCCAAGACTGCAGTAAAGAATAGTGATCTGGCTGAGGAAGAAAGCCGTTCCCATGCTGGGCCAGCCGCTGTTGTTCTCCCAGTGTGAGAAGACCTCCTCAGCGGAGTTCTTAGGGCACAGAACGAGAATTGGAATGAGCACAATCAAGAATCCAATGCCGTGCAAGATCAAGCTACCAATTTCCAGAGCAGGCATGAACACAGATCCCCAGGTATTGAATGCAATGGTGATAAGGTTGAAAGCCCACATGATCAGGCAAATCTGCCAGCCAGTGCAGAAGAAATCGGGCTTGTAAACTTGAATCATGGCCTCAATCTGATAGGCAAGAACCTGTGTACTTCCAGCGGTACCGGCAAGCCATCCAAGAGTTGACATCCATCCGGAAGTGTAGGAGAGAACCTTCTGCCAGGCGGGAGGAGAGAACTCAGAAACCCAGTGATATTGGCCACCAGAGGTTGGCGCCATACTGGCCATCTCAGCAAGACTGACGACCACGGTGAAGAAGCAGATCTCTGTGATGATGAAGCAGACGAAAAGACCGCCGAAGCCACCGTTGGCGAAACCGACCGAGAGAGACGTCAAGATGAATTCCCATGAGGCCATGTACACGGCTAAGTCGTTTGTCAGCCATCATCAAATATTTCACAGGGCGTTGCCAGCAAATCCTTACCAACGAAACCGAGCGCACTCCAGAAGGAAAAGTTACGCTTGAACTCCTGCTTCTTGCCCAAACGCTGCATGTCGCGCTTGTCCTGCTCGCCATGGCCCATGATCTCCAGGGTGCTCTGCGAGGACGAATCGACATCGCCCTTGACGTCAGTCGCACTGGCCGTGGCGCCCTTCAACTCGATGTCTTCGCCATACGGGCGCTCCATGGAGTGCCGTTGGCGTGTAGAGCTCTCGGCCATTGTGATCTGGTCGCAAAGGCCCGAAAGGAGTGTGATGGATAGAGAGCGGGTGGCTGCAAAGAATGGCTATCAAGGGAAAAGGCGCACGCGAAAAGCTACCTTAAGTCCACAAGCGACATGGCCACGCGACTCGGTTGCGCTGCATCTTGCACGCCAAAAAATGGTCTAAAGAGAGCAACTAGCTGCGACAATCTGCAGCGGGAGGGCATGATTGGTGAAGACGGGGCCCAGATCTCTCGGTTGTGGTGAGGAGGATGCGCGGTCCGGCACTTGAGCTGCAGCGCAGTGGAGGGGTGGCGCAACTTGGCCGGCGTGATTGGGTGCTGGCGGGCCATCTTGTCTCGCTTATGCCACGAGCCCCGATCTCCCCGGCCCACCAGAGCTTTCTCTTCCCGTCCCCTTTTGATTGCCAAACACTTTCTGCCGGAGCACTTGCCTCGCTCGAGTTTCACTCCGGCAGTAGGCTCTTCACAAGTGCATCGCCGTGAGGCCATACATCCTTCGCCCACGTTTGGAACGGCAGAGGGTAGCTAGTTGTTTCTCTTCGGCCGAACTGGTCGATCATGCTTGCGCATTGAACGCAGATGGGAGGTCTCGAGTAGAGTAGTGGCCGGGGGCCGAAGAGTGCGGTTGCATTGACATGATATTTCGTGACATTCGTATTGCTAAACAAGCCTACACTAGCAGCTTGAGGGTTGCAGCCGTGTAACCATGTGCACTATCCGGGCACCAATACAACATCGTCCATGCCGGGCGAATAGTACAATGCGGCAACGATGCGCCGCCGTTCACACGACCGTTCAAACTCTCCAATCAGTTGATGCTTCACTTCTTGCCGTCCTGCCTTGCCATGATCCTAGCCTTGAGCTTTCCCATGCCAGGAATCAGACTGTCCTGGTGCTTCTTTGGGGTCATCAGTCTGTTCGCCTCATCTTCGTCGCCTTTCTTGAGGGCGGCCATGATCTCGGCCGCTTTTGCACGTGCCGCTTGAGCTTCCGGCGAAGTCATGGTATTCGCGTTGGCGACGTTTGCATTGGGAGCTGGTGACCATGGGTTGGGATCCCAGCTTTGGATGGTGTTGCCTTTCTCGGCCATGGTGAAGTATAGCACTTCTTAGTGTACAGAATTCTAGGTACAAACTAAAGAGTCTAGGTGGTGGAGATCTTGTTTCCGAAGCGTTTCGTTGAAAGAAGGGGATAGTAGTGGTGGTGTTCGCTTCAGATGCCACGGCGGATAGGACGGAGGCCGCGAGCGTAGTGGACTCAACCGAAAAAGCAAATCGGCCGCGCGATGCAGAGTAGGTAAGGTAGTAAATTCTTGCCGTATAACAGAGGCGAGACAAAGGCTCTATATATACAAGCTTGATCTATACACAGCCCTCTGGCGTTCCTGCCGGCATCCCTCCGCGCGCCCACATCCTTCCATTCTTTCTAGAAAGGCCATGATCACCATCACGCGCTCTGCGCCTTCGCTTACACTTCCGCTCCGCCCTGTGAATCCTCGCACCTGACAACGCACAGCCAGCCCTAGCGCATCCTTCTCTAGGCTCTAGCGATTCGGTCCCACCAAAGTTCCACTCAAATCAGTGGAAGGGTCTGCAACCGCAAAAACCCCTTGGTGTCCATTGCAACTCCACGGCAGCCGTTTCAGAGCCATTGCAAAGTTCAATAGAATGCGTGCACTCGCGTGCGTGCCATGCGACTCGGCAGATCTTCTTCATGCGTGCCGTTCGTGTCTACCGTTGACGAGAAGATCACACGGTCTCTAGGGCTCGCAGCATGCTTGCGGCGAGAATACAAGGGCAGAGGTCTTTTGGTCTGTGCATTACGAGGCATCTCATGATATTTCTCGCTTGGCCTTCCCGTGTTCGTCGTCGGTAGGCTGATGTAGCGAGGTTGACAGCAAGAGCGACTGCCTTCACCACAGCCATGCATGCCACAGCGACGATGTCATCAAGTGTGCCTTATCCTACCTGAGGCTCTGAATCGACCACATTGATTCATGCTCTTTACATGTACAGTGCAAGAAAATAGCGCAATTATGGTCACGTGTTTTTGTCAAAGGGTTAGTGTTGATGTACGGCCACGGTCGTCGTCTCGACAGTGAGCAATCAAACATCGATTTTTCATACACGTATGGCTCCGGATGAGTACTGTGCAGACCGTAGTACAACTTGCCGTGCTCGCGTTGCGGTTTTGTGGCCATGTGGCCAGCATATAAGCTCGATAAACTTGTAGATGATGACAGCTCAACTCTACCCGAATTCAGAGCACAAGTCATTCTTCATGTAAGGTATGTAGCGTTTCGAACCACGAGTCTCACAACGGACTGCAACATCATGCCTATCGGTCCACGACACAGCAATGCATCTGACAGATTTTACACCCTTCCTTGACAGACACACAGCCTAGTAAGATCATTTTTGTCTAACCCATCTGGCCATTAAGGACATGAAACCATCTTTCCACTCCGACCATCATCATATTGCGCCCCACTGAGATATAATTAATGCCACATATCCGTCGATTATGCTTCATTTCATTCTGATTATCACACTCGAGCGCCTCAGATTGCTAGAACCAATATACTACATCGTATGCCAGGGACTCAGACCGTGCCACCCAGTACAACACATTCCACAATTTTTGTCCCCCTTCGTACTGTTTACTCCGAAAGCAGACCAAAAAACCCATTCCCCATTCGTCGCTCAACCCAGAGTCCTAGTGTGCATATCGAAGATATCGTTGCGCCACCCATCAGCCTTGAAGTCGTCCACCCTCTCAGCAGCCTGCGCGGCCTCTTCATTCCAGAGCTTGACGATACTGCCCGGAGCGTATCTGTTCTTGAAGACGCCCTCACCGGGCTGAGTGACACCAACTCTGCTGTAGAGATCGGGATCGTCTTCTGGCGTCAATCTGGCGGCGACAGCCTTCAGGAATGTCATGAGATCGTCGGGGTTGGAGATGCGAGTTGCGCGAAGGCGCTCACGGGCATAGAGCAGTTCGCGGTTGGCGGTGTGGAAGAAGTCTGTCAGGGCTGTGGCGAGCTGCTTCTCCATTGTCTTGCGAAGAATGGGCCGGAGGAGTGGCTTGATGATCCAGGCGACCCAGCTGAAGCGGCTCTTTCGCAGAGTGTAGTTGAGCTTGTGAATGTGCACGCGAACGGCTTTCAGGGTGAGGATTTGCTCGAGACGCTCTTTGCAAATCTCGACGTCGACGTGGATGTCGATACCGCGTCGTCAAGGGCGAACGATGTGATGCCCTCGTCCATCATGCGCAGAATACCGCTGTGGGCGCGAAGCCAGAAGCCGACTTCGTCAGCGCGAGCGGAGAGACCGTCGAGCTTGATGGTCATGAGACTGGTGGTCTTGGTGGCAGTACGGAACCGGGCCTTTTTGAGCTCAAAGTCGTTGTATGTCTCAACCTTGAGGCGGTAAGGAAGGAAAGAGTGGTTCACGGTGTGTCCAGGCTCGATGATCAAGTTCTCCAACAGCAGGTCGATATCTGGTGTGCTGATTTCCATACGTGGGATGGGCACGTACTGAACAGCCGAGATAAGCAGAGGGACAAAGACGTTAATGGAATCCTGCAGAAGTTCAGGGTTCGCAAGTGTGTTGGTGGGAGAGAGGATGGTAGCAAGACTCAACGTTGTTTGAATCATATTGTGAATGTCCTTGTCCTCGAGCACACTTTTGATCGTGATTTGAACTTGCCCAAGAAGGGCGTCGATGTCGTCGCGAAGACTGCTCTCAGTGCCGATCTTCTTGCTCTTGTCACGAAGCTCCTGGAATTTCTCCTGTGCATGTTGGAAGAAGTCGGGGTCTGTCAGGAGCTTTTGCAGGCTGTTTCCAATATCCTGCATCAGGTCCTCGAATTCTGGATCGTTCTCCTTATGGCTCACAACCTTCTTCACCAATTCTTCGCATTTCTCCCACTCCTTGATATCGCCAAAGCTCTTCAAGAAGGACCAGAAATTGCGCAATGCTCGGTCTGTCTCAGGATTCTCTTGCACATCATCTTGTGCCACCTCGATGACCTCCTCTGCGGCACGAGAATAGACCATTGCATAGCGTTGGATCAGCTTCGATAATGTTGACACCGAGTCAGAGTAGTCGTTCCGTTTCCGCAGTTTCATCACAGCCTCCTGCAAACGGTTGACGAGAGTTTGGCCTTCATCCCCAGCAAGTCGTTCCTCTGCACTTTGGACGGCAGTCTTGGTGACCTGAGCGGTGCCGTTTGCAACGACCTTGCTTACATCCTCGATCTCGTGCTCTAAATCTTGCGCAGTGGGAGCAGGCTTGTTAGCATCAGCACCGGGCTTCGCGACTGCGGCCTGCTCTTCAGTAGATGGCTCAATGGCTTTGCCTGCAGACTCAGCCACCTTGCTAAGTGTGAAGGCGGAGTCCTTGAACACTTCCTTTCCGACAGTGCTCAAATCGCTGAGGAATACTCTGAAATCAGAGTTGGTGAGAAGTAAAGAACCCACGGTGCGCAAGCTCTGGTATGCAGCTGCAGTATCGGCCTTGGCTTTGCTCGTCTTGGCCCGTCTGGCGAGGTCTTCCACATCAATATCAACCCTGCTTTTACTGAGGTACCACAGAAGGTCCTGGATCTGATCTTCACCATTCTTGTGTTGCATCAAATCCATGAATTGTTGCAGCCATCGCTTGGTGTATTTGACCAGCAGGCGGCCGCTGTCCGAGAGGTCTGTATTCTCGGGATTGAGAATATCAGCTGCGAGGATGGTGCGAAGGTTGATGATGATCTGTTCATTGCTGGGCATGAAACCCTTCGTGAGGGCGCGGACCTGCTGGTAACTGTGCAGCTTCTTGTGGAGCTCATGCTGGAGCTGAGTCTCATCGGTCTCATATTGAGGAAGCAGCGGCTGGCGATCGGAAGCGCTTTTGCGGCCGCCAAAGCAGGAGGAGAGTGACATGGCGCAGGCTTTCCTCTCGATGGAGTGGGTATGGCGAGACTGTCGATGTTCGAAGCTATATATGCTTCAATGTAGGTTCTGTGGAGGCTAGAGCTCGCGGAGGTGGAAGGAGCTCGCGTGATGGGATTGATGCGGCAGGATACCAGGCAAGAAGTCGGGAGATGGTATTGAGAATAAGCGAGAGATGCTGATTACACCATCTATACGACAATGAACAATGTACTTCCCCTCACGGTTGGTTTTGCTTTCTGATGCGCAAACAGGCTCCGCGTTAAGCTTCAAGCTTGATGATCAACAGTGACGACATAGCCATAGCCTCCTCTCCGCAAAACGCGAGACGCCATGCAGTCGATTTCTGAGCCAGCACGCGTCTCCGTTTTGTCCATATTGGCCAGATATGAAGACGACTTTCGAGATTTGAGGGCGACACATGGGTTCATGGATCTTTCGCCTTACTATTGCAAATTTGTAGACCTTCCTAGCAAGTGCACAGATCGTGAGACCAGAAACAAACCACCAGACATGCGCTGTCAAACTTACCGTCGTCATAGCTTCGTGCCTCCTCGAATTTGGCAAGAAGGAGAGACCAAGGCTCACGCGACCGGCCACGAGGCTGCATGATCTTATCTCGTCCGATCTGATCTGATCTGATCGCATCGGCCTGGCGTCGTCGGGTGTCTAGCCCAGCCAGCCGTTATGTCTGTAAGAAAAACAAGCCTCAATAATGCATGAGCTTCTGTTGGCGGGCGGTTGAACAGACGGTCCATGCTGTCAGCACAACCTCTCCCTACGCAACGGCTCTCATCGGTCCAATATTTCGCTCAAGATGTATTATTTCGCTCATTCGTGACTCTCGCAGTCTCGCTCTCATTACTGATGTCCGGTGCCGGCGACACGTAAGATGTGAGACGCAGGAGTGGTACGGTACTTGCACCATCGGATCACTCACAACAGCGAAACCCGGCCATTGCGGGTGCTGACATTCCGCGCGGGCAGCGCAATCCGCCCAAATGCAGGTCAAGTCGCGCCACGAGGTCGGAGGGATGGCGCGCTAGACCGCAGTCGGTATCATGATGACCAGCCAGAGGCCGGCTGCTGTGGGGTGTTTGCAGGGCTATCGGGATTTTTCGTAGTTTGCAGGCAGACATCAGAAAAAGTCGGCCGATGCAACCCGTTTGGGGACGGTGCACGCGGTGTGTGACAAAACACCGCCAATGCGTATGGTATTGCTATTAGAAGCCCGCGTGACCCGAAGTGAAGTGTGATTCTGCCGTTGGGCTGTACACTCGCCATCTCTCCTGCATCTTCGTCCAGCGCGCATCGCAACCCCAGGCCAAGACACCTCGCACAGGCGCCCTGCTCGCCGCCCTGTCTGCCGGCTCTCCTCATGATCGTAACGGCTCGCTGCTAGCTTCCACTCTTTCCCCGGACGGATCCACCGAGCCTGTACCCGTCATCTTGACTCTTCCGAATCTCGACTCTCGGAAGACTGCAGAGCGGAGCATCTTTTGACCAAGCGCTGCAAATCGTCGCCCTCCCGCCTGAGCGCTTCCTGTTCATTATCGTGACGTGAGTCGGGCGCCCGCTGAGACTGCTTCGGATTGGCTTTTGCTTGCGTTGGCCTGCGGTCATAGCTACCCTGATCTGACTGCCGTGCCTCGTGCTTCGTCCACAACCCGAAACCATCTTAATTATCGTCGCCTGATCTCGTCTTGCTTATTGAAGCAGCTCCCCTTTTCAATGCCACCGCGCTACTTTTCTCGCTCGTCCTGCGCTTCCGTCTTCCACCATCAGACATCCCTCCCTCTCCACTCACCGCGAGCATTGAACAGCAATCGCATAGCGTTGCAAACACGATCAACAGCTTCGCAGCGCCTTACTTCCCATACCGCCGCAACATGGCTCCTCACGCAGACGCCGGTGCCAATGAGACCAACACTCAGCACCTCCCCACCGCCAACTCACAGCACGCTCACCACAGCCCTGCCACTCGCCATGTGCACCCTTCGCCGTAAGCAATTCTGAGCCGCGTACGCTTTGTTTACGCTGCGGAATGCTGATTTCCCTCGCAGGAGTGACTATGGCACTGCCAACAAGAACGAGGCCAGAAAGTATCTGAGGACTTACGGTCTTGCCCCGCCTGGCATTGATTCCTACGAGAACCAGATGAAGCGCTGTAGGTCGAACTCTTGGCAAAATACAAACGAGATCAAAATTGACGATTGCCCAAAGGCCTTGGAATCCTTGAGATGAAGAAGACCAACATTGAGAAGTACCAGTACCTCTCTGTCCTTCGCAACACCAACGTCCACCTTTTCTACCGCCTTCTGTCCAACAACGTCAAGGTTCGTCTAAACCCAAGAGCCGGAATGCCAAGAAGTGAAGTCGGACGCTGACATGCTTGTTGCAGGAGCTTACACCTTTGATCTACACTCCCACCGTTGGTGAAGCTTGCCAGAGATGGTCAGAGCTCTACACCCAGCCTGAAGGTATGCAATAGCCAGGAGACGATCAAACGAATATGGGACAAATACTTACGCCGGACAGGTCTCTACCTCTCTTTCGCTGACAAGGGCAACCTCGCCTCTGTCATCGAGAACTGGCAACACGATGTGGAGATCACTGTCGTCACCGACGGCAGCCGTATTCTCGGTCTTGGTGATCTCGGAATCAACGGTATGGGCATTCCTGTCGGCAAGCTGTCTCTGTACACTGCCTGCGCCGGTATCAACCCGCTCAAGACACTTCCCATCACCCTCGATCTTGGAACCAACAACCAGGACCTGATCAACGACCCTCTCTACCTTGGCTCTCGCCGCCCCAAGGTCACTCCCGACGAGGAGCGCGAGTTCCTTGACGAGATGATGGCTGCTCTTACTGAGCGCTGGCCCTCGATTGTTATCCAGTACGAGGACTTCAAGAACCCCTTCCCCTCGCTCGAGCGCTACAAGGACACCTACACCATGTTCAACGACGACATCCAGGGAACTGGTGCCGTGATTCTTGCTGGCTTCATCAACGCCGTCAAGCAGTCTGGTGTTCCTGCCAAGGACCAGCGCGCCGTCTTCCTCGGTGCCGGTTCCGCCGGTGTCGGTGTTGCCAAGCAGCTCGCCGCATTCTTCATCAACGAGGGCCTTACCGAGGACGAGGCTCGCAAGTGCTTCTGGCTGGTCGACTCCAAGGGTATGGTCACCAACGACAGGGAGGCGAGCTTGCCGACCACAAGCGTTACTTCTCTCGTGACGACAACAACGGCCAGCAGTACAAGACTCTCGAGGAGGTCGTCGACCACGTCAAGCCCACCATCCTTATGGGTCTCAGCACCATTGGTGGCGCTTTCACTCCCGAGATCCTCAAGAAGATGGCAGCCATGAACGACAGGCCCGTCATTTTCCCTCTGTCCAACCCCAGCTCCAAGTCTGAGTGTACCTTCGAGGACGCGATTAAGTACACTGACGGCAAGTGTCTCTTCGCCTCCGGCAGCCCCTTCCCCACCCTCGACTTCAAGGGTGAGAAGCTCGTTCCTGGCCAGGGTAACAACATGGTAAGTCGTTTATTCCCCACAATCGTGAATTGTCTAGAGATGTGTGGTGGTGGCTTTGGTTGGTGTTGGCTTCAGAAGCCGTGGTGCCAAGATCTGGCTTCACGACTTCACAACACCATCCGAGACCACCCCTCGCATCCCTCGATCAATTCAATGATATTCTAGATCGTTTTAAACATTAAACTAACGTCAAAAGTACGTCTTTCCCGGAGTTGGACTGGGTGCTATTCTCTCGAAATCGGTCTCTATCACCCAAGCTATGATCTACGCATCCGCCGAGGCCCTCAGCACTTCCCTCACCAAGGAGGAGGTCAGCAAGAACTGGCTGTACCCAGCCGTCGAGCGCATCCGCGACGTCTCCGTCGTCGTCACCCGTGTGTCATTCGCTCTGCCCAGGCCGAGAAGGTCGACCGCGAGTTGGCCCTTCGCAACATGTCCGACGAGAAGCTCGATGAGTACATCAAGGCCCGCATGTACGACCCGTTCAAGGAGCACGACAAGATCACCAACGAGATCAACGCTCTGATCAAGGGAATCGCCTCCGTCGGCCCTCAGGCTGACATCGGCGCCGCCAAGGAGCTCAAGGCCCAGCCCAACAGCACCGAAAGTGGTAAGTCCCAACCCTGATCCCTGCCTGTGTCTACTCATCCGTCTCTCGTACCGCTCGTGAAGTTGTGGTTCTAACGACGATACGAGGTCCGCGATCAAACTTGTGATTTGGTTTTACCAGCGACACAGCGAGAGCGACGAAGACACAGACTTCGCATACACGCATACAATCGAACACAGCAACTGACTCATAATTTCTTCAGAGGGCGTCTCGGGCAAGCCCACTCACCTCAACTAAGGCTTTCCGCGATTTGACCAACCATAACGAAGGAAGAGTTCAGGAGTGAACAGAAAGAAAAAGTTTGGAATGATGGGTTTAAGAGATACCACGGGGCATACCATGAGCCTTACTGCACACGGCTTGCAGGTTTTTGGCTTCCTTGCTTTGATAATGATGCTGGAAGCGGGAGTAATTTGGCGTTAAATGATCTGGGAGACTGCGTCTTTGGCACGCAATGTCAAGCATAGTGTAGGAAAAAGGAATGAGAGACACATGATGCACAATCTTCGAACTTCTTCCTGATATCCTTACTCGTCAACAGCTTTGCTTCTGCCATCTCTTTGGTTGCAATCGATGCTCATAAGTCTGCACGTACCCTCTTCGAGGCTGCGATCATGGTGGTTCTATGCCTCACGGTAGAGGCACGATCAGCAAATGGAGACTGGTGTACTTTCGCTCGTGTCTCAATGGTATCAAACCCCATCTCAAGCGCTCCAGCTGCTGGTACAAGCAATAAAACACGAAGGAGTATGCACAGATTAATGGGCTGAGACTAGCTATACAGACTGTGCTTGATTTCGCAAGCCTGCCCTTCACCTCCCGCCCTCTGACCTCTACGGTCTTCTCTCAACTTCCCTTCCAACCCGGCGGCCACCTTACTGTCCTCCTTCCTCGGCCTTGAAGTCTCGTAACTTGACATCAATTGATATCGTCTATTTTCAGGACGAGTGAGGACTAGAACTAGAAGGAGCGCTTGCAACTTTGACACTAATCGCTGCATCACAGTCATCGTGTTCACTTCGCCATGCCAAGTAATGTGATCATCCTTGGCACTGCCTGCATTCATGACGATAGCCAGCCAATTCACCTGAGCTCCGTAGTCAATGGAAAGATAATTGCTATAAGCGTGATATGTGAGTCCAATCAACACGACCGGCGTCCGTCGATAAAGCCGTCGCTCAGTGCCGAAGCTCAGAGAACCTCGATCGCACAAATTCGCACCTGGTCGTTGGCAACAGCCAACGACAGACTGAGTCTACTTGGAGAGAGGAGGTAAATTGAGTCCGTAGTGGTGGGCCGAGGAGGAGGACAGTAAGGTGGCCGCCGGGTTGGAAGGGAAGTTGAGAGAAGACCGTAGAGGCAGAGATGGGCACAATCAAAGCGAAACTTGATAGGGGTTTAAAGCTTTAATTGGCGAGTCAAATAAAGCTTTACTATACTTCTATCAATTAATTAAAGGGATTTTTATTAAAGTATTAAGTTTTAAATACTATATTGTTTCGCTCTAACTCTAATCCTTAATTATAGTATCTCTATATTCCCTTATAACTTTAAGTTAATTAAGCTCTAATCTATAAGATCCTACGCTTCTTATATATAATTTTACTATATTTAGATAGCTCTATACTATCTTTAAGCTTCCTAAATTCTCTTCTTTTTAATAAGAATACTATAATATAAATTTATTAAACTACTATTATAGTATTTATTATTTTAAGCTACTTTTTAAGTACTTTTCTAATATTATAACTATTAGCTTTAAGTAAGATTTAAAGACTAAACAACTTTAATAGTATTAATAAGTACTTTTATTAAAAGTAATTCTATCTATATATCTAAGAATATTAATTAAAGCTAGCTCTATAGCTATATAGTAATACTATAATTATCTAAGTAGCTAAAATTATTTATTTAGCTTTATAAATATAAAATAAGAAAAGAATTAGATAATAAAAATTATTAGCTATATTATATATACTATAAAACTTACTTATTATTATATTAAATAGTTATATATTATAATATTTCTATAACTACTACTATTAAATACTTTAGAAATAAGTACTAAATTAGTTTAAATAACTAAATTACTATATAACTATAGAGAATAATATAATAAATAATCTATAGATTTAATACTCTAATAGATAAGAGAAATACTATAATATCTATTTTTAATTTATTAACTTTTAAAATATTATTAATTTAGCTATTTACTACTAAGTAGCTATTCTTTATTAAGATTAAGTTTATAGCCTTTAAGAAGCTTCTAAAGTATCTTTAGCCTACTATATATAAATCTATATTTAGCTAAAGATCTCTAATAAAGTATATTAGTACTATATATAATAATTACTTAAGAAGATTAAAAATATAGTATAAATAGTATAAGTATAAATAAATCTATTATTTAATTTATAGATATCTCCTAGCTACTAGCTATCTCTTTTAAATATTATATATTATTTAAATACTATATAAGCTAATAATACTTTTATTAGCTCTACTATATATAGTTAGTACTTATACTAGTATTAGTATTATAAACTAAATTTATATAATTCTATATTACTTTTAACTTAAAGAGTATTTTAGCTATACTATTATAGATAATACTTCTAAGAATATAGTATATATAAACTATTTATTTAAGCTTCTTAATATAGACTTAAATAGTACTTATATATATAGGCTATATTATTAACTTAGTAGTATAATAGTATCTATTTAGCTTTAATATTAAAGCTTTTAAAAAAGAACTTATAAATACTACTACTATAAAACTAGAGCTATAAAGCTAGTAGTAAAAGAGCTTTATTAAGAAACTTATAATCTAATTTAGTATATTCTTTATTTATTTAAGTAGTATAATTACTATAAGAGATATAGTACTTTTAGTATAAGAGCTAAAATAATAGCTATAATATCTTCTTTAGAATTTATAATCTTATCTATAAATCTAATATAGTAGAATTTATAATATAATACTACTATATAAGCTATCTAATTATATATAATTAATAAATTTATAAATTAAGAATTTAGTATCTATAATACTACTAAAGTAAGATATTTAAGTAGCTACTTATAGTCTTATAAACTATTAAAAAAACTATTACTTCTTAAGAATATTCTTAATATTAATAATTAATTAATTATTATTAAATATATAGTATTACTAAAGCTTCTAAAATAAGTAACTATAATATTCTAAGACTATATTAGTATAATAGTTAAAAAGAAATATTTTATTAAAGAAGCTATATAATAAGTACTTCTTATATTTAAATTAATTATAATAACTTTTAAAGATATATAAAAATAATACTTCTTTATAGAGATATTTATAAATTAATATTTATAATAAAGAAATATTTAATTATTTATTCTTTTATAATTATTATTTCTATTAACTTTTAGATTTCTTAGAATTACTAAAAGCTTTTAGAATATACTTATATTTTAAAGCTCTATATTTTAAAATAACTTTATAAGCTAGATTAAATTTTTAATAGCTAATAAGTAAATAACTAATTAATATATTATTTTAACTTTTAATATTAATAAGTATATAGAATTATAAAAGCACTTTAATACTAATATTAATCTTAAATAGTAAAAGATTAATTACTACTTTTTTAAAACTAATTCTATAGCTTATTATACTACTATTATTCTTTACTTATATTTAAATAGTATTAGTTTAATAAGTACTAAAAGAATAAATCTTAATAATATATAAATATAATAATAGCTATTACTATACTATAATATAAATATAAGTATATACTAATTTAGTATAAGTAGTTATTAAGCTTTCTTCTATTATAATTTATAATAAATAGTCTTTATTTAAAATAATTCTAAGATTAACTAATTTGCTACTTATTTTATAAAGCTATAAGTATTAATTAGTATTAATTAATTATTAATTCCCTATTAAATTAGTAAAATAACTATTTAATTATAGCTTATATATATAGTATTAGATATATATAGTACTTCTATATATAGTAATAAGCTAAAGCGTATTTTTAGTTTAATTAATAATTTTCTATAACTATAGTACTATTAGATAATAGCTAATTATATAAAAGAGATATAATACTTATAGAGCTAGTAATTAACTAGTATTATAATACTTAATATAGTATTATTTAACTAGGTAATAAGATAGAGTAATAAGGAGTCGAATAATAATAAGATAGATACTAATAATACTACTAAGAGCGATAATAAGATGCTATATTATAATAAAAATAAAAATAATAAGATTTCTATATATATAGCTACTCTTATAATAAAAAATAATACCTTCCTTATGCCTATACTACTAAATTCTTAGCTTCATTTCTCAAATTAATCAATTCTTAAAAAAGTCAAAGCTTTGGCTAATTCTGTTAATCAATCAATCAAAAGGCTATTTTCTATCAATCAATCAAAGGGGACCTCCGTCAATCAAAGGGAATTGGTTGTGCCCATCTCTGCGTAGAGGTCAGAGGGCGGGAGGTGAAGGGCTGAAGTGCTCTTTTCCCTGAACACTTATCTCACTGGGCTGTACTGGCCTGAGTGCTTTCGGTATCCATGATTCTAGCACGTGCAGTACCGAGATCATGAATTTATCTCAATGGGCTGTCCTTGCCGTAAAATGTCGAGATCCGATGGCAAAAGTGTGCGAAGCAAGGATACATCCAACCTATCTCAAAGGACTGCGCCGACCTAACAATATCGGGACTTGATGGCAATAGCGAGAGATGTATGGAGGTATCAATCTTGTCTCACTGGCGCAAGATCCGCAGCATTTGGAGGTGTGTGAATATTACTGCACATCACTGCTTGCTGGACGAAATGGAGCGTTTTTCAGAGGTCTTAATTTGAAAAAAAAAAAGCCTGCGACGCCATTCAGCAATTTGGTCGCATGTGTACATGTAATCTGATCGCAACTTTCAATTCTATCATACCAACAACTTTCAAGTCGAGCTGTGAGTGTCTGTACAATGAGTATGGCAAGCCAGACCTCGTCCACCTGCCCGAGTAAGCTTCCCTGCAGCCATGTTACTCTATGCCTTGAGGATAGCGAGAACCAGCCTATGAGCATGCCCACATGCGTGCTCGACGTTGTCTAGATGCCGAGTATGTGCAAGCAAATATGCTTGCCACCAAAAGCTTCCAGATATCTGCAAGTGTGATGACAAGCTGCAGATGTGGATTCAGCCTTGCTGTGAAAGTGGGGCTGATGACACACTTCCACGACTTGCTACACCAGCACGTGGCTCATACCACAACATTGTTGGTCAGTATAGAAAGAGCGTTGAAAAGCGCTAGAACTAGAAAGGCTGCTCGCAAGAACGTCCTCTCCTCCAAGCTACTGACACTGGCGCCAAGAAAAGTCTTCAGCCTATTGTCTGTCGTAGCCACTACCATCCACCAACGGACGAGGTACCTCAGCATATACATTAGATCTGGCCCGATCTGGAAAGAGGTCACACGACAGCTGTGCTACGAGTTGCAACCCCACCATAAGCAGATCATCAGGTCATTCGTCTTCCAAAAAGCAAGACATCTACTAAATCTCGATCAGACACCTCGACCGGTGTATGTTACAATCTCAACAATGGCCACCACGCACCTGAACAAAGATGACCTCCACGCGCTCGTAGATATGGGAAGCAATGGCATACGCTTCTCCATCACGAACCTCGCTCCTTCAACAGCCCGCATAACACCAACACTGTACCAAGGTCGGGCCGGGATTTCTCTTTACGATGCACAGTACCCTGCTTCATCCAACGGTGTCCGTCAGCCCATAGACGCGAAGACAATTGAAGCGGTGGTCTCTGCGTACCGCAGATTCAAGCGAACATGCGTAGACTTCAACGTGCCAGAGCGGAACGTCACAGTCCTAGCTACGGAAGCGACGCGGACTGCGATCAATGGACAGGAATTTATGCAGAGCATCTACGAAGCGACTGGCTGGAGAGTGTCGCTTCTCGCGAAATCCGAGGAAGGCAGGGTGGGTGCTATGGGTGTTGTGAGCTCGTTGCCAGAAGTACGGGGACTTATGATGGACCTGGGAGGAGGCAGTACGCAGTTGACCTTTTTGATGGGAAGCAAGGAAGGTGTGAGGATGCCGGAGAGCGGTGCAGTGAGTATGCCGTACGGCGCTGCTGCCTTGTCAAGGCGACTGGGTGAGGCAGAAGCGAAAGGCAAGAAGGCAGTCGACGAATTGCAATCAGAAGTCAAGAATACTGTCAGGGAAGCATATGAAAGCTTACAGGTACCGAAAGAAATGCTGAAGCAGGCGGACGACGAAGGAGGATTTACGCTTTACTTGTCCGGAGGCGGATCAGAGGCATACATGCCACACACCAAAGCCTTACCCTGTACCTGTAATCAACGGATTCAAAGTCTCGCGCAAGGACTTCCTCTCGACCGATGTGGTCAAACAAGCTGCCGCAGCAGTACTCGAGGACGAAGAGGACAACAACGACGACATCTTCCGAATCTCAGCCGTGGTCAAGTCCTGCTGTGGCCTTCCTCGTCACTGCCCTATCGCAGGCACTGCCACAAGTCAAGGAGATCCGATTCTGCCAGGGGGGTGTCAGAGAGGGCTATCTGTACTCAAGCCTGCCGAAAGAGATACAAGCACAGCATCCGCTCATTGTAGCAACTCAACCCTTCGAGACTCGTGGCACGTCGTCTAAGATGGCCGATCTGTTGATCTCTGCTTTCCCGTCCGGATCCACCA
This sequence comes from Cladosporium cladosporioides, assembly GCA_002901145.1. Taxonomy (NCBI): domain Eukaryota; kingdom Fungi; phylum Ascomycota; class Dothideomycetes; order Cladosporiales; family Cladosporiaceae; genus Cladosporium; species Cladosporium cladosporioides. The sequence goes on from NOXB01000004.1 coordinate 1,312,284, forward strand.
CCGGAGCACAGAACGACTACAAGTCCGTCTTCGATCGCAATCTCGTACACGCGTTCTCGAACCTGATGTACTACCACGCCAGCCACTCGAAAGACCTACAAGCAACATCCGCTCTGCGCAGCACAACCTCAGGAGTCCTAGCAGGCGTCCACGGCATCTTGCACGAGTCCAGAGCCCTCCTAGGCCTGTTGCTATGCGCTAGATGGGGCGGAGCAGTCCCGCCGAGCGACGAGTCGTTCAAGCGGAATCTGGAGCAAATCGTGGAGTCGAACTGGACCCTGTGTGGATCAATTACTTGGGTGCCGTGTCAGCGCTGGTAGCGGATGTGTATCCTGCGGGTTTCGCGGGCGAGGACCCAGATAGGGTGAGACTTGGGGCAAGGTGGGATAGGGATGAGAAAGGGCGATCAGCACTGGTGCTGCAGATCGCTTTTGGTCAGGGCATTGATACGACTGCATTTGGTAAAGCGATCAAGGCTGTGGAGAAGGCGGGCAAGAGGAAGAGGTGGATTGGCGGGAAGGATGGGGCTGGACACCGAGTTGAGGTCTCCGTGGTCTAGTTTGTTGGCAAGCCGGTTGCACGTGAGGGTTGCGATTCGAGGTATTCGGCCCTATGGAACAAAAGTGGAACAGGATGCTGTAGACGTGTATGAATTGTGTTGCGAAGCTCTCTATATGGCGTTTCGTCAACCAATTGAGAATCTGTAGACATTAATGTCGGCTACGGCGCATGTTTCGTTGTGCCGTTCGCCGCGGAGGAGAAACAAGTCTGGTGGGTATGACACGAGAATTACAAGGCTGCCCTATAATTGCATGTAGAGCTATATTGATAGCTATGACCCGCATAGCCCAGTCGCATCATCAGTGAGTCAGCTGATCTTGACCCTGGACACAGGTAGTCAAAACTAGGCCACGACCATGAATCAGCCGCCTGTACGCGGTTCGGCTCCTCTTTCCACTAATGTTCGATTCCCGTGAAGGCGACGACCATCGAGACGGTAAATGAGACAGCTGTGACAATCAAAGCGCCGTTGGACCTCCCACAGCGCTGGGTCAGATACGAGGAAATCTCGTAAAAGTTGAAGAGTGGGATGTCGTTCAAGTGTTGTCGCTGGTGAGACGACTAAGACGCTGTTATGGATCGATGCACATACCCTTGCAGCACCTCAGTGGAACCAACAAAACGCCATTCCACGCGTACACTTCTGTCAACACGTCCCGCGTGCGCAATTCGACCCTCAGCGGGACCTGAGCCCGCGAAGGATGGCGATAAGAATAGCGATCGTTCATCCAATACGTGCTCGAAACAGTAATCACCAAGGCGCAGAAGACCACGTGCGGATCAGTGGCAGTAGGCCAGCCTCATCCAGCCAGCCGCTCTGTGTTAGTCCAGTAACGTCTCTCGAACCCCAGACCTTTCCAATGGCCGCGGAGCCGGAGCGAGGGAGGACGGCACTTGGCACTAATCCCTGAGTAGTCATCAGACGGTCTCGCTGACTACTGTCGCAGTGTCAGGGAAGAAAGAGGCGAAGGAGAGAGCGAAGGATTCCGCCATGAAGTCACAGAACAGGGCAAACCCTAGGGCCAGGCACGCGCAGCGCTTAGTGGAGAGGTCTTTGCTTTTGACAAGGAAGAGCGATGATGGTAGTGGTCGTCGTGGCGCATATCTGCGGCGGTTGTCGCGCGCACGCGCACGGGAAGAGAGATCTTGAAGCAGTCAGCCAGCCTTACCAGGGCCAGGGCGGATCTAAAAGTGCCACGGGTTGTTTCTGCCGACGCCATCCGCACGCTCACCGCAAGAGCACTCGCATGGCGAGGCAGTAGACTGAACTCTGTAGCATTTGTGCCGTGTATGGCTTGACAAGGGACGAAATGCTGATGATGCGATCCCGGGGTACCACTCGTCGTCAAGTTGGCGTCGTCTGGTCCTGTAAAACCGTCGCGCTAGAAAACGACGCGAGCTACACCATTCGCTTCTCGTTCGCGCAGATGATCAACGTTTTGAGCCAAGGAGAGACGACGACGAACGGCTCGTCGCGCGGTCGATTGCAATACCAAAGGGCTGGGTTAGACTTCCTCTTTGTAGCTTAGGTACCTCCCTGACAGCCGCTTGCTTGGCTCGTTCTATCTCGACCTCACGCTGTAGGTACAAGTCGCCTGCCTTGAGATTAAGCTGCATATACCGCTCTCAACCCGACGGACTGGCTCACTAATGTCTCCAGTGACGTTTAGTGCAGTCTGCACTGCACGCTTCAGGCGCATGTGGTCCCGATATCGCAGCATGCCATTCTGAAGGTCTCTGCTTCTACTTGCTCAATGCAAGTCGCTAACGTGGGATGGCGCGATCTGATTCGAGGGCCAGAATTGATGGCCAGGGCGGATATCAACGGCGCGCAACTAGATCTTCGCAGGTGGCTTGTAATCGATCTCGAACCTATTACGAAATAGCTACCTAATTTGCTGTGATCACCAAGCAAAACAGCAGTGAAGTCGAAGAAAGACGGATCTCGGATCCCGGCTCGAACTCTGTTCAACATCGAGATTCAGATGGTGCAAAATCTCCCGTGACAAACTCTCCGAGCATATCGCGAAAGATAGGCGGAACAGCCCCGCATGGCGATACCGTTGAGGAAAGAAATGGATTCTGGAATGAGCGTGTTTGTCTGAATCCTTTCATCTGGTGGTTGGTGATCCGCTTTCTTGCGCCAATTGACACAATTAAAAGTGCTGCTACCAAAATCTGTAACATCTCTCTCCGATATGTTCCGCTTAGTGGCTTGTTCCGCGTAATCTGACGCCAAGCCATGCAGCATGGTATATCTCACAAATTAGCGCTAAGCATAAGCTGTGGTGACGATGGCTACGTGAGATGATGGAAGTACTCTTCTCACAGGAGTCGGAAAAGAGCTTCAGAAGCGCGTGTACTGGTATGCAGACATGGTGAGATCACGCAAGCCAGCCGTTGAGGGCCTTGCTATCGTTGTTCTGGGCAATGGTAGCGTGTTGTGCACCTTGCTGGCACAATCGAGACCAGAGCGCTCGTAGCCTACGTTCAGGCGCATCTGCGATCATGTAGCCAACTTACTCCACTCGCTATCTCATGGCACGAGCACGTGTACATGCACGGACGCCATTCCTTTGAGTATGGACAAGGGTATGGTGTCTAGCACAGGTCTAAAGCAAGGAGAGTTTGGTCTTGTAAATAAGATGAGGCTGACGAGAATATAGGCGGTACCTGTGCCGTGGCGCATGGCGGCCAGCCTGTTGGCCGTTATCCGCGCAACACGGAAACGATCGTAGTATTTGACAAGTCGGATCTGGCTACATTAGAGTTGTGGCGACTGCAAGAAGATGTTGTGAAGACGGTGGACCAGACCGTGAACCGACATTAACCTTCGCAGACGATTGCTTGCGACGCGCAAGAGTGCAGGATGGAACTCGCATTCAGGAACGCGAGAGATCACCTTCTTCGACCCTTCTGCAGCTTCTAGCGCATAGGCAAATGCTGACTGCCGAGTGGTTCGTCGGCTTATCGATTAGCACGCGGCACACAGGCCCCTCGAGACGAGCAGACTTTTAGTCCCTTGGTCCGGAACGTCAAGCGAGATACATCTGATGACATCCGGATTCTTTTCCGGATCGTGACGGACTAGCATCACATGTTGGATGATAGAAACATTGGCAAATTTACAACAGGCTTATGACAGGAGATCGAGATCCTTCGATCGTTGCTTGTCCTGCCAGGACTACATGGATTGAAGATCGTGCATGCGCGCGTGCACATCGTGTGCAGCAATGATAATGCGAGCAAAGTTCTTCGCATTGAAGTGGAACCCTACCGATTGGGCGAACTTTACATCGTGGACACGATCATTTAGGGTCAAACTGGTAATTCGCACGCTTAATTCGCACGCAGTCCGACGCATTCGAGATGTTCGGGGCGAGTTGCGATGGAGGCGTTCGGGACGATAGGCTATGGTAGCGATAGGCTCTCGCAACGTTGCCCGTTGCCCGCGTGTGCGCATACGTGCTTCGAGGGGCTGACGACTGGAGGTTTCGGTGAAGAACGCCAAACTCAAAACTGAGAGTACACCAAGCGCGATTGGCGGTATATAAGTATTGAGTTTTGCCAAGGATCCGTGCGTTCTGCAGCGTCCCTCAGTTTCAGGATCATGACCACGAGTGATGCTATGATGCAAGCCGCACATGGTAGGGTGATAGCCTTCGAAGTAGCGGTTTGAGTGGTACGTTAAGCCTTACGATGCTGGCGGAAAAGCCTCCCAGTCGTGTATGCAACTCTAAGTGGAAGCCAGTCGTTCAAGCCAAGGTACACCATCTGTGGAGGTGTGGTGAGATTGCGTTGCGACTTCGCAGTTGATCGGAGCCGCTCTCCGGCGATTCGCAACGCATACACACACTTTGTGTCAGGGCGTCAGCGTGGGATGAGCCCATGATTCGAAGACGTGTATCCACAATTGATGAGATGTGTGAACACCAAGTGTCAACACGCGCGAATACCTGTTGTGGACGAGGTGAGGTCGATACAGGCTTCAGCACATGCCGGTTGAGCTTCGGGTTGGTAACGTCCAGCCAGATCAGGGTCAAGATAGCAATGGTCTATAGGAGGTATACACAAATGGTACTTGGAGCTGCAAGCTGCCGTCATGAGCTCTAGCAGCAACAACCACCACACGTTTGAGGACAATGCTTCGCTCGAAGGTTAACGGCTGCATGGCGTTATTGCTTTCAAGATACCGCCATGACACGGGACGGACGCCCAATGGCTGATAGGAGCTGCATGACAATCAAATGGCTACATGCGGTTTTCAAGCCTACCGACTTCCGCCTGAAAGATGCTCCTTCGAGGGCTCGAAGGCATGTCGTCGAGATGCCCTGGCTGCAGCATAGCGAGTCAGCGGCAGGCGCTAGAGTAGGAACAGCGCTCTAAACCGTTGCGATGGAGATGTCGAGCGGCAGCTAGTGTGGGGCAGCGCAGGTGTGAGGAGTGGCCCGCGAGGTGCTAAGCGTGGTATGGAACAGGATGTGATACTGATGCGGCTCCTCGGAGGGGAGGTCATGTGCGCGGGCAGCAGAGTTCTGGTGTGCCTCACAGGAAGCGGCAGGCGAGACAAGACACAGCTTCTAGCGCGTGTGCGGGACGTGTTCGCTGCAGCACGGGAGGAGCGCAGGCACGGAAGATGAGCGAGACGACAGTGCCAAGGCGCGCGAGAGCGCGGCGCTACGCTCGAAAGACCCAGGTACAAGCAGCAGGTATCGATAGCAGCGGTGGTGAGGGAGAGGGAGCCACGCAGCGATCGAGCCACGCCCACGCCGCGCCACACGCAGGGCAGCGCCGGCGAGCATGCTGGACAAACACCTCGATCATCGTCACCCCCACGAACACACCAGCCTCCAGCACACCCTGTAGCGTGTACCGCCTGGCCGCGCGCGCCTTGCCCCATTCATAGCATAGAGTACGGCGCTGGGACGTGCGCCTGCTCGCCGTCGACTCAGGGCCCGCCAGCGTCAAAGTTTGCGCCTGACGTCCTGGCCGCCGCCTCCACCACCCCAAGGCTGCATATGCGCGCGCGCACGTACGCGCATTTCTCTGTGCTGTGCTGTGCCTCCCGACCGACCGACTTCCTCTTCCTCCCGTCGCCGGCTGATTCTCGCTTCACCCGCGAAATATCACCGCCCAACCTGGTCTGAGAGCCTTGCAGCCGCATGCTGGATTAGCCTTGTTCGGTGCCGCTGCTAGCTAGCTGCCATCAGACCTGCGCTTGAGACGACAGGACGATCGCAGAACGAGCCCTCGTAAGTACCATCCTGCCCGTACCTCCTCCAGTCCTATTTACCGGCCTGTGTGTCCGCCTTCTTGCCGTGCGCCAGACCAGGCACCGTTTTCCTGACTCCTCCACTCTACTCTGCCCGAATGTCTGCCGCAGTTATGTCGAACTTCCGCTCACAGCTCCAGGTAGAACACTGGATGCTGGCCCAGATGTCTCATTACCCTCCGCCACCGCCGCCGGACCAGCAGCATTACAGTCCTCTGTACCCTACCTCGGCCGGGACACCTCAGCTGCTGGATCACTCGCAGCAAAACCAATTGCAGTTCAGCAACCTGAACCAGCCTGCGTATCCTAAGATCGAACCAACCACTCCTGCCACTCAGAACTCGCCACAGATTCACGACATAGCACAGGAGCTTCAGAAACACGCTGCTCAGGAAGAGCACCAACGCCAACAGATCCAGCACGCTGCCCAGAGACTCCAACATCAACCTCAGCATCAACCCCAACATCAGCCGCAACAGTTCCAGCCTCCACAGAACGCAGTGCAACCAGATGTTTCATCGGATTCACAACAACCGCAGAAAAACTAACAGATTACGGAAAGCATGTGATTCTTGCAGTATCCGGAAAGTGAAGGTTTGTGGCAATACCAATCTTTCAACCTTCGTCTAAGCTCAGTTTCTGACTCTTACAGTGTGATGAGAGCGGCCCACCATGCCGTGCTTGCGCAGCACTCGATATTCCATGCACCTTCGAACGCCCAAGTCGCCGAAGAGGTCCACCCAATCGTCACGCTGAGGCGGCTTGAGGAATCTAACGGTGGAGGCTCCATCTCTGGAACTTCGACACCCTCCTCGCCGACTCACGCTGCTCAGGCGCTTGCTGCACTCTCGTCCCACCCCTCAAACCAACAATTATCGGCCGAGAGCATCTGTCCAATCGAACGATCAATCTCTTGATCAACATTTCTTCACCTACATTCACCCGCTTTGCCCTTTTCCTCACGAGCCTAGCTTCCGTGAGGCATGGAAACGACGTGAGGATCTGTCGAACAAGTCTTTCTTGGCCCTGCTTGCATCAATGATTGGAGCACTAGTTGCATCGTTCCCTCGGGAAACCTCGGCAACATCTCAAGGCCCAGGGCAAGGAAAACATGTTTCCGAACCATATGAGCCTTGTTCACAGATGTCAAAGCATCTGCGCATTAGCCCGAGGCCCCGCATACTTGGAAAGCGAGAACCTGAGCGTTTACGACGCCGCGACAAGTTATTTCCTTGCGTTGATGGGCGTCTACACCTTCAGGTGGCGCCAAGGTCGCCTTTACTTTGGCGAATGCTTGACTATAGTCCGGACGCTGGGTCTCCACAAAGGAGACAACAATCAAAGCAATGGCAGCCATCTTCCTAGTGCCGTGGAATCGCGCGTGGGTGGCCAAGATGGTGGACGCGACCCACCGATGGACAACATCACCCGGCAGATTGGTTACCGCATCTTCTGGACCATGTTCGTCAGCGTAAGGACCGTTCAACAGTTGGGTGCCTCGTTTGGTGAACTTCAGATCCCACCTCCGACACCATCAGAACCCTACCCGCCATTGCCCGACGAGCTCGATGATTTCTGCATTTACCCCACACACAGTGATCCCCAACCTCACGGCCTAATTCCCATGATTGCTGGTTTCAATGCGAACGTCAGAGTGTATAGCTCGTACAACCCTTTGACAACCATGGAAATGGCATGGGGTATTGATGCGATCGTAGACTGGGAACGTCAGAAGAAAGTGCTTCACGAATCATTGCGGAGATGCAAAGGCGCCATCGCGGAGTTGCCACATCAACTGATCGTGTATCCTAACGCAAGTCCTCTCGGCCAGAACGGCCATACAGATGGTGCACAATTCTTGGACGGTTTCGCACAGAATCAAGATGCTGCATCTCTTCTGCTCAACCCGAATCCCAATCTGCCATACGGCCAAGAACAGACTCCCGAAGAAAGGCGCAACATGCAATACGAGATTCAAAAGGCAAACATCTACGCGAGTAGTCTGGCCACGCGCTCGTACCTTGTCGAGAAGTACTGGAATTTGGTCGAAGCGCACGCCCGATCCAGATCCTCACAACCACCGAACTCAATGCCAAGCTCGCCCGGCCATGGCGTCACTGCTGCTGGCATTGATGGTATGCTCCCGCAAGCGCCAACGAGTGGCTACGACATGACCGAGCATGAATTCCGCGAAGAGCGCGAGACGATTGTCAAAGACCTTTTGGTGGTACTCAGCAGCATTCAGCAAGTCAACATGGAGCCCAATGCTGATAGCTTTGTAAGTCTTGAAAAAGTTGGACGAAATGAAAACTTACTAACAGTCACCCAGACCATGAAGATTCGATCAATCGCTAGCACACTTCTCGACATGCCCGAGCAGAGAAAGGGTCAACTTGCCATCCAGGCACAAGAATACCTTCACGTTTTCTTGAACATTCTTATGAAGCTGGAGCGCGTCAGCCCAGCCAGCAGCGACCCGGACGCCCCGGAAGACGAAGCGTCCGAGCTCAGACATTGGGCGGACCTTCGTGAATATCAATTGAAGTTTGCTCAGCAGGGTGGACTTCTCGGCTTCTCGTAAGCGAAACAAAGCCAAAATGGTAACAATGCATACACATACGGAGTTTGGGTTTTGTTTGTCTATCCGACATTACTCCTATTGCTATGGTCTCAAGGAGTACAGGTTGCAAAGTGCAGCTTTGTATGGTATGGAGGTCAGGAACACGAAGAGGCCACGTCGATATCCATGGGAGTTGCTGTTTAGTTTTGGAGAGTTGAGCCATATGGCTCCTCAGGCGTTGGGAACTTGCATGGCATGAGTGTACGAAACCCCGAATATGCATATTTTGTAAGATCTTTGGTAGCAGCATTGAAATGTTGATGCCCATGATAGTGCTTCTCACATGTCTCACCTGGCAAATCACCCTTCATTCAACCACGCTTCAATTGCTCTGCGGCTAACCCTACCCTCCATCTTTGTTGATCCGTGACAGAGGTTGAACCACAATTGCGGCGCTGTCACAAGCAATCGACCTCAGCTTCTGTAGGTCTTTGACTTCACAAGGCCTGCTTTCACGAGCAAATATCCCAAAACGGATAGATCAGCTCTTTGACTTCACAAACCCACCACTCCGCCTCCTTCTCCGTTGACTTCTTCACCTACTTAACACTCCTGACAGTTTCCTTCCCTCAACATCAACAACATCCTCTTCTTTGTCGCTACGCTCTCGCTCGCTCTTCGACGCTTTATATATACGCCATTGCACTTACTTTCTGGTCTCCAGCACCATAACACTCAATTACAACGTCTCTTTCCAACCAAAAGTCATTGAACATGGTCGACAACGCCGCTTCAGCCAAAACATCCACTACCACCAGCCGCCTCAGAGCCATGAAGACACGCCGAGCGACAAAAGCTGCCCTGAGCAATGCTCAGAAGAGCCACGACAGCTATTATATAACACGCCGCAAGACCCGGTCTGCTGCCAAACAATTCCCTTTCCTACGACTCCCAGCTGAGCTCCGCAGCAACGTTGTAAGTGTTGCTCATTCCAATGCAAGACCGAGCCGCTGATTCATCCTCTCTTAACGAATGCAGTACACCCACGTTCTCAAAGCTTTCAATCGCTGTACAATCAACAGCTTCAGACCTCAACCACTGCTCCAAGTAAGCCAGCTGATCCGCAGTGAGAGCATTGGACTTCCTACGACCGTCAATAAGGTCGATATGACCATCCGGTCCAGCTACATCGTTCACGCGAAGACCACAATGCCCAGCATGAATACCGATGACATCGGCGTGCTCCAGATCAACAGCGTGGTCCGCAATTGGATCGCAAGCAACGGAGCGAGCTTCCGCAACCTCAAAATCATCGTGAACTGCGCCTGCTGTACGAAAAACAGCCTCATCGGCGAATTCCACATCGTTCTGCCACAGAACAGCCAAAGGTACGTTGTTAGTGCGGAAATGCACCCCAGTCGCAATGATCAGCGTTTGAGCGTTTTGTTTGGAGGCATTCAAAGGGAGATCGAGCGGGTCTTGGGCGAGGCGGCGGCGAAGAATGGGCGCTTGGAGATGGAGCTTTCGGACTTGGAGGCGGTCGCGGCCTGCTTTCGCTGGACTGAGGAGCAGGGGAAGGCGGAGGAGGAGTGAGGTGGGCAGCTTTTGGATCGGTTCGTGCAAACGCCACTCGTATTGTCATGTGAGAGTGGCGCAAGTGAGGTCTTGGAAGAAGTGGCAGATTGGGGTTGGAGGTGGGGCGGAGCATGTGACCTCGAGTGGTGGCGGGAAGTCTTGCTCGTGACAAGACCTGTGGAAATCGCCAATCAAAAGCTTTGCGTTTCACACTTCAAATTCATGCCTCAATGTACGCTTCTCTGAGCGGCGCAGATAGTCCTTTATATTTCTGTGCCCGCCGATATGAGCTTACCCGCCCTTCGGGTCCAGCGAGACTTTGCTATTGTCTCAATGGTAGAACAACCGAATTTCAGGGCCAGAGTAGCTGAAACTGGCTCGAAAATTGAAGAGAAAGAATTTGTACCTCATTGGTGCATAGGCCGAAATTAAGGACAGAAGCTGGCTGACACGACCTTGGGGCTAGACGTTAACCAAGCAAACGAATCATTATCTCAATGGCGTATTGAACAAAATTTGGATCAATAGCCGCTAACACTACCCTCAAGCACGCAGCGAATAAAATAGTACTTCGGTAGAAAGTCAGCTCATCTTCAGAGCCACAGCAGTCATACCTGCCTGAACCGCGCAGCGAACGAGTTGACGTTCCAATGGCAAGTTGACCAAGTTCCAGAGCAAGAGGAGCTGATACCGCTTCGACTTTCGTAGTAGGCGAATTATTCTCTCAATGGTGGATCGACTAAGCTCTTTACGTGTACCTTTTGATCCTGCCTCGAGGCACGTAGCAGGCAATTCAGGATCTCAAAGGTACATCGACCAGAACTAGATCAATGGCTGCTTATACTATCTCGACGCGTAAGGCGAGCGATTCAGTATCTCAGAGATGCAAAGACCAGAATTAGACGGAGAACTGTTTTAAACTACCTTGAATAGCGTAGCAAGCAAATCATTATCTCAGTGGTGGATAGACCAGGATTACATTAGAAGCGGTTGATACTACCTCGATGAGTGTAGCAAGCTGACTAGTATCTCTGTGATTCATATATCGAGTTTGAGTGAACAGCTGTTGATACAAGTATCAAGAACTACTCTAAAGCATGTGCAGACTATGCACTAGAACTGTGGGTAAACACACTCCCTAGAGTCGATCATGCGACCCTCATCTCTTCTCCTCTACTGCAAGTATGTATACAGTATCCAATGGATCGTCATACGTCTGCGCGGGCACCTCTCAATGGCCGGTGCACATTTTTCTAGCTCTGTTACTGTTAGCATAAGCATATGCATAATTTGCAGGCTGACATACTGCTATAGGTCTCTCAATGCCAATATAATCGATCGTTGTTTCATGCCTGTTGGAATGGGCATACCGAACGCTAGCAAATCGACATACCTTCGCCCATAGCTCGATGGCTGACATCCATGCTCCCATCTCTATGCCTGCTGATACAGGTACATCGATCTCTCCAAGACTGGCATACGTTCGTTCGTCGCTCAATGGCTGACGCGCTTATCTACTAGTTCTAGTATCGGTTACTAAGAGACCGGCGTGATGCTTTTCGTTTCTCACTGGTACGTAGAGCCATTTCCGGATTACAGACTCGCCTGGTTTCTTATGCGTCAGAATGAGCACAACGTGCTTCGAACTCAGACTACATTGCTTGTACCAATGATTCTCGATTTTAAATGTCAAGAGGAAGAATCGTCCGCTCATACGCAAGAACAAAGTCCAAGGCAAAAAGTTAAACGGCAAAAACATACAACAGGCGGGATTCCCAGATGGTCACCCACTCTAGTACTAGTCGCCCGGTTCAGTGCTTATGTATGGCAGAGCGGACGGGATGCCCAGTTTTCACTGACCTATGGTCGTATGTGCTCTTATATCTAGCCGCATATCATATATGTCTTTACACGTAATCCATTTGAGGCGTCCTGAGAGCAACAAAGCAGTAGTCGGCACATGCTCATGTAGTTACCTCCCTCATCATATGCGTCATTGATAATCACTGTTACCCTTTCTACACAACGTCAACTATAGGTACAGCGGGTAAGGCTCTATAAAATTCTAAGAATGTGCAGGTTGTGGTGGTATACCTTGCCGTGCCAAAACCATGAAAGATGATGTTATCACAGTCCGTCATGCTCTCCCACAAGCGCACTATGCCGTGGCTCCATGGCTTGCAATGTAGCTGACACTTCATATTTAGGCGACCGAGACTTTATGGACAACTCATATGAAGTGCTAGAGGCGATGTACGACACAAAGGACGACGCGACAGATTCGACGAGCCCGAAAGACTTTCTCGAATCTTCCGAGCTGAACGGCGGCGAACTCGATTGCCGTGGCAGCAAGGATTACGGCAATCCGTCAGCGTTCTTCACGCTCGATAACATTAACGCGACTGCCGAGGATTTCTGCAAAGATCGCGTTGCTGCCCCGTTCAAATGGTCAGGTACTGATATTCCAACAACGAAAGAAGGATACTACAAAGCCCTCATGAAAGAAGCCGGTGACAGCGAGGTTCTGGTCTCGATGACTTGGACCAATTATGTGCAAGCTGACAACAAATGCGAATGCCTCCAAATCATCTTCACTCTCCTCTTGATATCGCCACACTCGTTCCACGAGCTCTGGCCGCGATGTCCCATGTACAAAGTAGCACCGCATGTGCTGAGTGTATATCTTACAGCTCGTAGGCTTTGTGTGGTCGCCACATTTTTTGGACTCCACTCGAGATTCGCAACACATTTCTACTACAGTTGGTGCTTCAGACTCTCCTTTTTTAGGATGTGGTCTTGAGTGATGGCAGCTGCTAACGTCGTAGCTGAGATTGGATCCAATGCCTCGGGATCTAGCAGCGTCATTCCTGCTACAGTTGTACTAGCACCAACACCAACACCAACATCTTGATGTTGGCACAATTTGATGCTTTCTAAGTACACATCAACGGAATGATATAGCAGCATGCTCCCTCGAGGACAACTGTGTGCGATCTTGGTATCCTTTACGCATGCGAACAAAGGCGACCTCGACATCTTGACACCCAACAGCTGCACAAGCATCCAACAATGCGCATGGGCAGCCTCATGGATTGGATGACTGGACGCGATGGCTCAGCGAAGCCACCTCGCCGCACAAGACGAACAGGCTTCCTCTGGGAGCGCGAGGATATCATAGATCCGCCACTTCGCTCTCTCCCGCCAACACGCCCGCGCCGCTTGACTAACACGTCGCAATCACATGCCCAACTACAGTCTGGACTTATCGGCCGCTTGCCACCAGAGATCCGTACTCTGATATGGGAGCATGTTGTCGGACCCGAAGATGCTAAAGACGTGTTGCACATCGAGGTCGGCGATGGGATTCTTCGGCAGAACCGGTGCTACCAGCGGGACAGCACTGCATTGGGATTCCAGCACGACTGCTGGTCGGCTATGTGGAGGGGCAAATACCGTGTAGGAGGCGGGAAGGGCATACATGAGCCAGCCGCACACTACTATGCATTTCTTCCACTACTCTTTACGTGCAAGCTCATGTAAGATAATCACACTTCAGGACATGAGCAGCTGGCTGACTCGTGCAAGCTATACCGAGAGCGTAGGTTTGCTATACAGCAACAACACATTTGACTTCCGCCGGTCCGCTACTGTTATCCGCTTGCCGCACGTCATGCTCCCACATCGCTTCCAGCAATTGCATCGTGTGCAATTCAGTACAGCTTTCTCCTGCTACGTATCGAGGCGACAACTACCGCAAGGCCTTCCGGCGGACTTTTGGGAGCTTCCTGACGACCGCCGTTTGTGGGAAGAGGCCTGCCAGGTGCTTGCCTCCCTCAATCACTTGGGGTATCTGCGAATCACGATCGAGATGATGTGTCGGCTCGAACAACACAAGCATCCCGTTGATCCTTCGCTCTTGCTCGAGATCTTGCTACCGTTGAAAGCTGTGAGCGCAAAGAGTTTCGTGGTCGAGATTCCCGAAGGTATTAGCTCTGTGCGTGAAAGGCTTGGGGAAGTGCCGTTTCGCTTCATTAAGCGGCTTTAATAAGACAATCATATACAAAACCTTGAAATCCAAGTTTAATAAACGCTACATTCTATTAGACAGAGCTGTTTCTAGAAAGCGACCTTACTAATCTAATACTAATTTGATCGAATCTACTATATTTTCTTTGAAAAAAAAAAAGAGTTATCTAATTTTACTAAGCTTCTACTATCTATTAGTAGTAGTCTAGCTACCTAGGTATTATAAATTAAGACTTGAATCTATGACTTTTAGATAGCTCTATATTCTACAGCTGTCACGCTCGCAAGCTGCGTGCGCGACAGGATGCACTCACTACTCCAGCCGGATCTCTGCTCCAAAATCCTGCAATCCAGGTTGTTGCGCTAGCGATAGGCGCGCGAGCTTGCCGTGCCAAATCCATGAAAGAGGATGTGATGCCATCTGAAAGGACAGGTGCAAGCTGGCAGCGGGCCATGATCTTCTTCCACATGATTCAGGCCTAGGGCGGCATGCCTAGTGGCCATCGCTGCCACAAAGTCGAATGCCGCTACCCCTCGGGCACACGCTGGGCAGTCGTACAAGTGGTAAGAGTGCGCGCCTAGTGGCAGGCGCCGTTCAGCTCATGCAGTGACGGCAAACGCGGTATGCCATACGGAAGTGCAGCTGAGCCGGTTGACATGCATACGATAGCAGACCAGCTTGTCATTTCGGACTGATCACTGTTTACGTGTGATGATCTGCGTTGAATTCTTCGGAGCCCAACCCTTTAGGCATACCTTCCTCGAACCCACAGCCTCGCAGGAGTTTGTATCTATGTGGAACATGTACACGAAAGACCCACTCTCAAGAAGGCAACAAGGCTGAGCCTGCAGCCTGCAGACGGCAGTTCCAGCACTGATTTTACAGCCTCGCAAGAGCTTGCATGTGGGTGGAACATGCACCCTCCACAATATAACAAGGCTGAGCCTCCAGCTCAAACACGGTGGTTCCAGCACTGATTAACAGCCTGATCCGCAGCCTGATCTTACATATAGCTCATTGGAATCTCTCGCCTCTCTTCGGGGCTTCGGGTTCTGAGAACCAAGCGGCTTCAGCAGTCACAGCTTGCGAGCAGTATAATCAAGATGTCAAACGCACTTAGGCAGATTCACTGGCTGGTCCCGGCAACCGCAGTTGGCTGGCTCACTGCTGGTATCCTGTTTGCAATTGGCCATCACATCTTCTACGACAGCCTCAAGGGTACAACGCCTTCGCTGGCAATGTACAACATTGCCGGCTCACAGGTCTCTGGCCAAGCACTCAACCTCGCCGTAGGCACTGCGTTCGCTTTCCTTGTGCGCTCATGCCTGGCTCTCGCTATGTCGTTGTCGTACACTCAGCTCGCCTGGTATACGATCAAGCAGTCTACTCGGGACCGGACAATTCCGGATATCGACAAGGTCACGAGCGCTCTGAGCAATCTCCTCGTCATAATGAACGTTTTCGCTTGGATCAAGTGGCCTCTGTTGCTGCTTCCTGCACTTCTCTCTTGGTGCGAGGTAGCCCAATCCCCAGCTTGAATCTCTAATCTGATCTCTCAAACAGGCTACTACCAATTGCAACTGTCATAACGCCTGCTACGCTGACAGTCGGTCAGAAATCACCTTTGCCTGAGATGCGCGATGTGCCAAATGTTGCGTATACCAGTGCTAACATGTTCACTGTGTCAACAATTTCATCAGGGGATACTTTTTATCAAGGCAACAATGGGCAGTGGTACACAGAGTCGTATGAATACCAGGGACCAAGCGATGCGGTGAATCTCATCGCGATCACCGTGGGTGCACAAGGCGGCGTCCTACCTATTACTCCACCTGCGCAGAACTCGACGTGGAGTGTCAACTTCTTTGGGCCGTCAATGCACTGTCATAACGTCTCTGGCCCAATGCACGACGCTATCACTCTTGATATAGCTCGTTATATGAACGACTCCATGTTCGTTAATAATCTGCGCGACGAATCGTCATCCACGGGTCTCACCAACAGCGCTTTGAATCCACTTTACATCGCTTGGACGCCTCCGGTCCCAGCGGACTTCAACCCTGACAACTCTTCGTTTGGGTCTTATGTGCACCCGATACATAGGCCTACTAGTGGTTCTAAGAGCTACGATCCTTCTGACCGCGGCAATGGCGATCTGGCGCCGTTGTTCGTGGCGGCCATCCCTTCAGCAAACAAGTTGCTAGACCCAGGACATTTGGGTGAGCTGCTTGTCGCCACCAACTGGGACAGGAACACATCTCTACCTCAAGTGGTTGACAAATACATCGATCCTGGCTTGACACTGGTGCAATGCGACCTGCTAAATGCGACCTACAATGTACAGTACACCTTTTCTGCCGGCCTACAAACGATCGAGAAGACGATTCAGCCGCTCGACGACAGGCCTTTGCATGTCATCGACCTTGCGTACGGTTTCATGCCAACGCAAAACGCCCCCAGACTCATGCCAGGCCAGGTCGGAGGAGAAAGCCTTCCGATCCCTGCAGACTGTCAAGGTCTTTGGAATGCGTCGACTGGGACAAACACTACTTGCAATTTCGATGCCAATGTCTTGAACAAGTTTTCTTATCAAGCCGTGTGGGATGCCTTCACAAGCCTGGTGAGGGGAGGCTTGCATGTTGACGTGGGACTGTACGAGCCTTCCGCCCAAAAAGACACATCAGTAACGAACACAGTCCTTGCCAGGTCGGCGGAGCTCGAACCCATCGTCGAGCTCGTTCGTAGGAGAGGAGAGGAGTCTCTCCAACAGGACCTTCTTCATCGATACTCTAGAACGCCGGGCATGTATGTCTCGCCAAATGAGACACGCACACAGCCGCTTTCGAAAATGTTGGAAGACCTGTTCCATAACATGACGCTCAGCTTGGCAAGCTCGCCAGAGCTTCAGTAAGTCTCACAACAAGGTCATGGAGTTGAGCTACGTCAGTAGAACAAGAAGCTAATCTTCGATCACATCTCCAGGGCCAACAGTTCCTCGCCTTACAAGCTTCACCATCGGAAGTCACATTCACGATGATATCGCCCATCTACGAGTATTCTCGATCACGGCTCTGGCTGGCCTACGGTCTCGCCATCGCGATCTCCGCGTTCATTGTGATCGCCGGCTTGACAGTCATGTATCTAGGCAGTGCGGCGTACAACAACAACTTTTCGAACATTCTCCGCCTGGCGAGAGGTGCTCACCTGAGTCACGAGATATTCGAGGAAGACCACGACGGCAAGGAACCACTGCCCAAGTATCTGGAGAAGGCGACGGTGTCCTTCTCGGGAACAGCGCCTTGGAGACACCATGCTGCCAGCGACACGGAGTACAAGCATATTCCTGCACAAGTGTCTGAGCATTCGATAGCACAAAATCATCACAATCCGGATCCTAGCTCTGGAAGATTGTCTCCGCGCCGGGCGTCGGCCGAATTACACGATGCTGATACTACACCCCGGGAGCGTTCGCCTATCATCTCGCAAGCTGCAAGTTTTGATGGAGAGTCGCACTCGCCGCGCGTATCTATCGGCGAGCCGTTATCATCAGATGACGGAGCGCGAAAGATGGAACCGCAGACGGTGAGGCTTGCTTGATAACGGATGAAAATCAGCGTTACGACTCGGCACCGTACTTCCATGCCCAGCCAATATACTACGTCTCGAAATTCTGTTATGTACAATGGTGGTCCCAATCTTGATCTCTCGTATCAGACTGCCAAAGCCGGCAGCTTAGTGTCATCCCTGCCTCCCTCCCTCCTTTTCCTTTCACGAACATCTCCCACCTACGGCAGGCCCAGCCATAACTTCAGCATCTTCGGGTAATTCGGCGTCCCCAGCCCCGTAACCGGATCCCACCCAGGAGCTGAGGAGAAGCCCGGCGTGCCACAACCTTGGTTGCCACCCTCCGTGATATCGTTCAAGATACCCGGATGGGCGTAGAGGACGGGGTTGATGAAGCCGATGCTACTTTTGCCGGCGTTGTAGCGGGCTTGGTTGATCAGTGTGAGGATGGAGCCTGTCGTGGGAGAGGAGGCGGAGGTGCCGTAGACGAGGGAGAAGTTGCCGTCGATGGCGATGACATAGTTTGCGCCGTTGGCCTGGGTGGAAGGTTGGGTTAGGATGGGGATGCGGTGGTACTGGTTGGGATGAAGGAGCTTACTGAAAGGTCGGGGATGCCGCGGGTGCGCTGCGAGTTGTTGAAGCGGTCGGCGCCATATGGTGGCGGATGGTTTGCGAACCAACTGTGCACGGCTGCGGATTGGTAGTCGGGGATCGGGAAGACGTTGCTGAAGCCTCCGCCGGAGTAGATGACTGTCTCGCACGCCTCTTCCGGCTGCGTGCCAGTGGCTAGAGCCTTGGTTATATCGGTGTTGTTTTGACCTTGAGGCCGGGTCAGTAATGGTCGGACGTGAAGATGGTGCAGAGCGGGAGGATTGGTTGCTTGCTCGACTCGCTCTATAGCTTCTACTCACCTGGGTCGCTCCCACGGGACGTGACGTACGGGCATGTGCCTGGGAAGCTGGGGTTCTGTCCAGAGAGAAGATTATAAATCAGCAATTGTCTCAGACACTTTGAGAGTTATACTCTTCACACTTACGAACTTGCCCGATGAGCCATTCGTGTAGGTGCTGTTGCCAGGTGCGATGGTTTGGTCAATGCATTGGCCTCCGTTGCCGGCGACACCGTAATCTCCCGACGAGTACAGAACCGAGACGCCCATAAGGCCAAGCTTCATGTATTCGTGGCATTGGCGTTGCTCGTACTCTGGAGTCAAATCTGCCTCGTTGTAACCGTAGGACGTGGAGATGACTTTGGTCGCGGCGTAGCCACCGCAGTTCTCGGGGCCTTGGTATCCACCGTATGGATCTGGGTAGACGGCATCTTGGTTTGGGTCGTCACCGCCGTCATATGTGCAATAGCTACCATCGATCGCATCCTGTGCCGTTAGCAAACTGCGCTTGAGCGAAGGGAGCGTGGACATATGGATACCAAGAAATTATTGAAGGATGCACCTTCAACGAGGTCGCCGGCCTGGTAAAGAGTGACTTGCTGGGGGTACACGAGCGCCATAGCGTACTCACTACAGATTAAGGATAAGCATGTCAGGCTGAAGATGGCAGGGTGGGAAGCGATCTAGGAGGTAACTCACAGATCCAAGTCGCTCTCTCCATTGAAACTGAAACTCATGTTCGTCTGCTGAACCACACCACCATCAATGCTGTCTAAGATTGGCCGGTTGCCGACCTGCGATTTCGAAAAGTTGCTGAAGAATAAGTCCAAGTCGCCAGGTACGTAGGCCTGCGGAGTGTACTCGACGATACCGTAGCTGTTCTTCGAGTTTGCTTGGTGGTTGACAGGGAATTGGTACAGCGCTCGGAGGCAGTCGGGTGTGATGTACATGTCACAGTTGGCAAGGTCGTTGGTCGGCTTGTGTTTCTGCGTGGATATGTCAGCTCCTCCAGCTTGAAAGTCACAGTTGGCCTACTACATAGCCGGCCTGGCACTTACTTTGGGCATCCTCCAACCACCTCCCGGAGGCTTCCAAGGTCCCCAAGGTTTTCCAGGTCCCCAGCCACGACCACGGTTAGAGTCAGAATCGCGTTTCTCGACCGCCAGATCTCCAGCAGCATCCTCAGACAAACCACGAGCCTTGAGCTTTGCATCAAAGTGGACAGTAGGATACACGAACTCGACATGCTCCTGCAAGTGGGCGGGAATGCTGTATTCCTCACAAGCGATGTGTGGCTGTCCAGACTCGTGCTCGTACACGTTGTACCTCGTCTTGAGAAGCTCCTCAGCCTCATCAACCGTGGCGCTAAACTCCAACCAGTTCAGTGACTGCGATTGCCTGACGCGAGGTCCATCGATGCCAGCAGAGGCCAGCCATGCCTTGACTGCGTCGACAGTGCCCTGGCTTGGTGCGAAAGCTTCAGCGACGTCTTTGGCGGACCAGTGCTTGCCGTAGTTGGCCGACGTAGGTTGCGAAACGTCTTTCAGCCAGTCCCAGCCTTTGTCCAGATTGCCTTGGGCGAGAGCAACTTTCATAGGTAAGATGGCACGGCGGTCGAGGGTCTCGCGTTTCTCCCATCCGTGAGGAATGGCTGTTCGGACCTCGTGTACAGCGTGAGGCACGGGAGAAGTGACAGCAAGAATGGCCAAGGCGCCAACGACACCCAAGAAGAACATCTTGCCCAGGCAAAACTAAACAGGGCCGTGGAAGCTTGGTGAAAGCTTGGTACAGCATAGCATATCTTGGCTACAGGATGCCAATGCCATTATGTAGGCTCTCCTCATCTCTTCACAATCGGCGTATCGTCCAAGTCAAGTCCGACGGCCTTCCTGTTGTGGAAAACACAGTCGATGCCGGTGATCTATCCCGCGCCTAGCAAGATTGTGTGCCTGCTGATGGACGCCCGGCATGAAGGCTTGCACATTCGCAGACACGGTTCATATTTTAGTGGCGATGCGGCATCTCGTAGGCGGGACGAAGTGTGTGTGAATGGCCTCGTATGCCGTGTTCTCAGTGCCATGATTGGCGGGAGGATAAGATTGTGGCCATCAGCCAGCAGCGAGCTGCCTGAAAGAGCTGGTGTCCATGATGTCTTCGCATGCAAGTCGTCAATAGTGCGCGCGCGTTGTTGATGGCCGATAGTGCGCGTCTCAGAGCCTTCCTATTTGGGCGTAGATACAGATCACAATGGTGGGGTCGTGCTCGTCCATCATCTCAAGCCTGAACCGCCACGCAGAAGCAAAGATAGTATTATGATCGTCGATGCATTCATTATACGATTGTTCGCTCGAACGTACATCTGTCACCTTTCGGCTGTGCTTGATGAGAGAATGCAGTCGTTGGATACAACGCGAGAGAAGGTAGCTTCGTTTACTAGCAATACACGAAGTATGGTACAGTCAGTCTAAAGAGCCCAGAAGCTATACAGTTGTACACCGACAAGTGAGATCACATCAATCCTCCTTTCTCGAGATTCCCTTGCCGCTACCTTCGCCACTCCTGGTAGGTATAGGAGTAGGGTTGGCCTCACGCAGTCCTTCGCTGGATTTCCTCGCGTCATCTTCATCATCAGTCAAACCATCTTCGTCATCGACCACGAATCGCTCGCGCTCCTCGTCAACATCGGCGTCAGCTTCGTTGCTGTTAACTTCTTGGTAGCCTTGGCCGCGCTTGTTGTCTTTGATGAAGCTGTCGATGATGTAGTATTGCATGATGTTCATCAGAAGCGGGAAGATGAACATAACGAATGCGATCTGCAATGCTTCGCTGCCTTCGGTCCAGCGCAGAGCCCAGTCGCCGACCCAGGGGAGCCACGGCAGCAGGGCGAAGAGGAGCCAGACGAAGAGCTTCATGCTCACCAGGCCGATGGTGTAGATCAACAGCTGCTTGAAGAACCAGGGCCAGCGAGGCGGACTACCGTAGTTACCAGAGTAGATCGATTCGGCCGGTCTTGCGAGTGAGGTGCGAAGGAAAATTTTGTGGAGGACCTTGAGGAAGACGAAGAGTACGGGAATGCCGATAGTAGTCTGCAATAACGTTAGTCTTGAATTGAAGGTACGTCGGACATCGGAACAACTTACGTCAATTGCAAGGTTCAGCAGATAGAAAGAGCAAGGGTTTGGCTTCCTGCCTTCGTCGTCCTGCACCTTGCTGCCAACCTCAGCAACCTTGTTCTCCAGATTTCCGGCACCGAGCTCACTCATCAGCAAGTTGATAAGGTGAAGAATCACAGATCCGGTTTGTTTGGCGACATCGAAGAACCAGACCCTCCAAGGACGCTTGGGTGATTCGCGGAAACGCTTGAAGACAAGCGTAAGCAATGCCAAAACACCCAGTGCACCTTGAACGAGTAGAGCAAATGGTCCGAGAAGTTTGCACTGGTTCTCTTCGGCCGCTGCCTGCTCTGCCGGAGATTGTCCAGCAACACGGTCCGCAGAACCAGTTGTACCGGTGGGCACAACTGCGCCGGGGATCGGCCAGGCAGGTGTGGGAGGCGCGGTCGCGAGGATGGTCTCGATAGTAGTCTGGGTGGTGTAGACAGAGCCGTTGGTCTGCGTCATGGTAGTGTTGATCGCCGTCGGAACCGGCACGGGCACCCAAGTGCTGACGCTCTTCTGCTTGTGGCCGTAGATGGCGAGCATTTCGGTATCGAAGACCAGTGTAGCATTTTCCGGAATGTCGTCACCCGATCCCTTCGATCCGTATGCCAAGTCAGGCGGGACTGTCAAAGTGCGCGTCTCTCCCGGGCACATGTTCAGCATTCCCTGATCCCAGCCCTTGATAACTTGTCCCAAGCCAACCATGAATGTAAACGGCTTCTTGCCGAAAGACTCCTCGATCACATCGTCCGAGCCGAACACCTTGAGACGGTAGTGGGCCTTGACGGTGTCTCCCTTGGCGGAGGGGTGCGAGCAGAAGACATGGTTGGTGATCTCCACCTGCAGTTCCTTGGGAGGCTCGCCGGAGTCCTCTTCGACGTCCTGGGCGAAAGACGAGGTGGTGGCGGAGAGAAGGGCGAGCAGCGCCGTGGGCAGAGCGCGGAAGTACCGCATGGCGGGCGTTCGTCAATCGTAAGGCGTGAAGAAGGGTCGCAGGTCGTGTTCACGCAGTCGGGAGGCGAGGAGAGCGCTGCGCTATATACAGCCACGGCACGGAGGCAGCTTTCGGGGCTCAGACCTCAGCGCTCCACGTTCCAAACCTTGGCTTCTCCTGGATCACACGCTTGGTGACCTTTTTCCGGGCGATATATGTTTTGAGTCGTAGCCAGCTAACGTCTCGCAATACTCGTTCGGGCCTCGTGAGGATGGGATGAGGACATCAAATCAAGCATCCAGGGAACGCGCATTACTAGTAGGCAGGCGGAAGGCCTCGGCGCTGGATCGATCATTCGCCGCTGGCGGGCTCCACTTCGAAACTTTGCTGCCGCTTTCCGTGGCATATTTTAGGACCCTTGAACTCGGAGGGTTAGGGTGTGTATCACGAGGTGCATGCACATACATGTACATACACATGTGTGTGATGCGTGCACGTGTACATGTATACAACATGTGTACACGTGCTGTAGAGTGTCACCACGAACGTTGTAACGTAGAGTGAAGTAGCACGGGTCGTACAAACACACGGAACAATGGTCGCTGTCACCTTGGAGCCTGGAGATATCAGGTCTGTAGATCTGGCTAAGCAGATTCATGATATCCATGTCATAGTCTAACATAACCTCGTGCATGCAATCAAACTGTTTTCGCAATCCCGGTCCGATCCAGAGTGCCACCAGCCTATTTCCTCATTTCCTCTCCGATCTAGCAAACACCGCCTCAAAGATATCCATCCATTTGCTCAGCCTACCGCCCAGCTCGCGTCCTGGGAATTTCAGCAATTTGCCCAAAACCTCTCTGAACCTCGCTCTGAGCACCTTGAGCACGGCCATAGTTTTCCAATCCTTGACCTTGATTCTCACCCGATTGCCGTCAACGACGATCACACCCGCGTACATGTGGAACACAGCGTCGCCGGACAACAGCACTAATGCGAAGTCTGATACAGGGCTTGTTTCTTGGGCGTTGGTGAAGCGCGAAGTAGACTGCATGATGCTGTAGAATGAGAGATACTTGACGTCTGTGTTTAGGGAAGTCTTGTTGACGGAGGTCGGATGCAGGCCAAGAGTCTGGTTGTTGGCGATATTGCGCCAGCCTTTGCCCTCGCGCTGCCAATCTTGGGGTAGAAAGACCAAGCCACAATGGAATTGGCAATATCGTCGTTATCTTCGGCACGGGACACCGATGCAGGTAGCATCACGAATTGGCGCTGACGTTGGTTGTACCGCATCTTGGACAGAGCCTGGCGTTCCTCTGGGCCAAGGGTGACGAAACCAGCATCGCTAAGAGACATGAGAAGCTGGCTCTTCAAGTCTTCAATGTTGGCCAGGTTTTGCGCGCTCAGGAAGTTCTTGTTACAGTAGTTGTATTCTGACATACCGGGCGTGGTACAGACTTTGCGCCAGCTGACATACGCATTGTAGGCAGTGAGCAGGTCTGAGTCTCCACGCTTGAATCCAAGGCGCACTGTGTCAGCTTGCTTCTTCGCGCCCATCGGACTCAAGAAAGGTGTCTTTGAAGACAGGGTGGCGGCAACAGTGAGTGCAAAGTCGAGGCAACCATAGATGCTGCCATAGAGGATAAGCTTGCCCAATTGTGCATCCAGAGGTAATTTGGCAAGCTGCAGGCCAAGAGGTGTAAGCTCTTCCCGCGAGGTAAGAGCGTCAACTTCGATCAGCGCGTCAATGGCACGTCTGATGTTTCGACTAGACGGAGGGTCAAGCGCTGCCGAAGCGCCGTCTCGATATCGCCGAGCTTGCAAATCTTGACTCTCATGACCAGATCCTGCAATGACAGACGAAGCATTTCAGGAGTCTGTGCATCAGCCATCATCTCGTCAAAGGCGATACTTTGTGAAGAGATGGAAACAAATGCCCTCCTGCACACGACCTGCACGACCGCGACGTTGCTTTGCGTTTGCTCGGGCAATAAACGATTGGATAAGCCTTGACATCTGGCGACGCTCATCGAAGCGCATTTCCTTATGCTTACCAGTATCAATGACACAGGTCACATCAGGAATTGTGATACCAGTCTCGGCGATGTTGGTGGCGATGACTATCTTCCTAGTGCCTGGAGGCGGAACCTCAAATGCTGCTTGTTGATCTTCGCTAGAGAAGGTGGAGTGGAGAGGGTGAATGCGCCATCCCTTCAAGAAAGATGGGTGGCCTTGCAGCATGTCATTGAGCTGTCTGATTTCGGCGATACCAGGAAGGAATACCAAGACGGCTTTGCTGAATTGTTCGTAGTCCTTCGAATATGCCACCTTCTCGATAAGTTTGACGATAAGACTGTAGTCGATGCGGTATTCATCATAATTGGCCATAGTATTCCTTGTACGCTTGCTGTACGCGGATAATTGCTGTGCATCTCCGGACTTGCTTTGGCCTTCTGCTTCGATGTCATCGTCCTCTTCGCCTCCTTGGGCTTGTGTCTTGTTGTCTTCAATAGTGTGACCAGTGAGTTCGATGGCATCCTCAAGAAATTTGGCCTGGACGGGGAAAGTCCTTCCAGGCACCGAGATGATTGGAGCGTTGTCTAGGTAAGTCGAGAAACGCTGAGCATCAACAGTTGCACTCATGAGTACCACTTTCAGATCAGGGCGGCTCAGCAAAAGTGTGCGAAGCACGATGAGCAAGAAGTCGCTGTCTATGCTACGTTCGTGCACTTCATCAAGCACCAAGTGTGTGATTTCACGAAGTCCATCTGAACGCTCGAGCATGCGCAAGACAATACCCACGGTAGCATACACCAGACGCGTGTTCGCTGTGGTCTGAGATTCGAGACGAATGGCGTAACCAACAAGAGATCGCGAGCTACCGACGTCGCCTTTGCGTTCGCCCATCTCTTCACTCACTCGCTGAGCCAAGGAGATCGCAGAGATACGGCGAGGCTCCGTACAGTAGATCTTGCAATGCCTACCTTGAGACAACTCATTCTCAAGAATGAATGCAGGAAGCTGTGTACTTTTACCACATCCTGTTTCACCACACAGGATGGTAATCTGATGCTTTTCGATAGTCTCCAACGCCTCAGCTCTGAATTGGAACATCGGCAAGTTCATGCGGGCTACGAGCATCTTCTGATACGCTGGTGTTGACTGTTTCTGTGCCCACATGTCCCGAAGAGCCGGAGAAGGCTCGTTGCCGTTGGGCTTCTGAAGATCTTGTCGAGACGATGGCGTGGATGTACCGCTTGCTGCGCCATTTAGTCTTCTAGCTGGATTGTATATGATCTCGTCATCATCGTCATCTTCTTCTACTTCAGGCTGGACATGCTTCTCGATTGTTTGTCGTAACTCCTTTACAAGCTCACGATCAGATGCGTCAACGCTATCACGCTTCAGCTTCGCAAACTCGTCCCACAGATTCCTGAAGGCGGGCGGTAGCTTGAGATGTGCTTTTCTTCTTTTGGGGAGCCAGAGAAGATGAGATAGAGAGCCGCTGTGGCGATATATGCCTCGCTCTGCGCAGTGTCCGGTGTGGCTTCTTTCATCATGGTGAAAACAGTGCGTGTGGGGCCAGCTTCCACTTTGAGCATTTGCATGAATTCTCCATCGATAGGCTCTGGCTCTTTGGACCACTGGACTGTAAGAGAGTGTCGACTGGCAAATGTAGTCGGCGAGACGAGTTTGTAAGTATGTTTGGTCTTGGAGTCTCGTGCTTTGCATGCCTCCTCTAGTACACGCTTGGGATTCATGCCAGTGAGCCTTCCGAAGTCTCTTACGACACCCTGACTGTGAACTACTCCGGCGGACTCATCGCCTGCGTTCGCTGTTTCCCCATCTCCAGGGAGAGCACCGAACATGCCCCGAGCATATCCTCATCTTCCATAGCTTCCGCCTCTCGCAGCAGCTCTTGGCCGAGCCTTTCGGCTTCGTCGCTAATGTTGTCTGGCGTGGTTTCATCGGTCTTTGCAGACCATTTGAATTACCTCGTGGCTTTTGGATTGCTCCTCTGTTTGCAGTTGCCATCTTCGTCGCTCAGAAAATTCGCGCGTCAGATCGATCTTCTTCTCGTTCCAGCGTGCCTCGCCTTCACGTTTGTCAAAGAGCACATCGGATTCAATCCTTTGCACTCTCGCTTGAAGTTTCTTTTGTCCTCGTCCGGGTGCAGATTTGATGGATGGTTGACCCTTCGGGCCTTTGCCCTGCCTTTTTCTTCGCCGTGCCACCTTCGCCTTCAGGGTCCAAGTCGAAAAGCCTGGCTTTTGTTGACAAGTAGACGGAAAGCAATTCGTCGGGCTCAAGATCGCTGTCGATGTCGCTGACTTCGATACCGTCGTCAATTGGTTGTTCGCTTTCCGCAGAAGTGTTTGTTTGTGGCTTCTTCCATTTCGGAACCTTTGTCTCCTGTGACTCGGGAGTCTCGTCTATTGGGTCCTGGGCCAAGGTGGCCGTTTTTGGTTTCTCATAATCATAATCATTTACTTCTTCACTGCTACAGTTCCAAGACAGCCAGTCCAGCGCCTCGGGTAGTCCCCATGGTTGGCCAGATGCGTCGTCAGCAGGAGGATTTGACAACATCTGAGCGACTGCATCGCTCACACGGTCGGCAGGAATCTCGAGGCCGGCTAAGCACAGACGCAGTTGCCAAACTTTAGAGACAAGATCATCGCCTTTGGGAAGAATCCGCTTGTTGGCCACTGTGGATTCGTTGTTGTTGCTGCCCTGCGTGGCGTAGTCCATAACCTGTTGCATTAGCTCTTGAGGTAACCAGTCGCGGACGGACATGTAGTCTGATTGGCCACGCAATACGCGTTTGTCGGTTTGGAGTCGTGACACGTGACGAGACGACTCCTTCCGCACTTTGGCAGCATATTGCTCGACGAATTGTTGGAGCTCAGATGCCTCGAGTTGTGCCTCCAACTCCTCTGGACTGAGCTCGTGAAGTTCACGGTCTGTATCTTTTACAGGCGCACTGGTCTTGTTGCCATTCTCGGCGCTTGGTGTGGCAGCTTTCGCGCTGGGAGTATTTGCGCCTGACGGCTCGACGCTGCTTGCACCCTCGGCCTTCTCAGGCTTGGGCTTTGATGCCACAGACGTAGTGGCAAAACCACGCGCTGGGTTGGCGGCCGGCTTCTTCTTTTTGCCGGCCATGATGATATATGTTGTTTTGTGTGTTGATCAGCGGTGGTCTCGCTAATCAACAAGGCACGCGACCTGGAGTCGAACGGATTTGTCGTGACACGCCCAAAGTTCTCCATGTGGATTTCGTCACTCTCACTCACTTTTGCCCGCCGCACCTGCCCAAGACTCCACGCACCAGCTGGAACGTTCGACTTCGCGGGCGGTCACACGATTTTCCACATCGCATTCAGGACCGCGGTTCTTATTCACACGCGATCACTCTCTTTTGCAGCATGGCAGACGAGACACCTGCGAGCCGCGAGATCCAGGCAATCGATCTGGGCGAGCTGCGCAAGGTGTTGCTGTCCAACTCGACGAAGCAGCGGACTTCCGAGCTCAACCAGCTAAATGACAAGCTCGTAAGCCAAGGTAGGTAAGGCTCTTGCTGTACGGGCATATGCTCTTCTAGTTCGGCGCTGATGCAGAATGTAGGTGGTGTAGGCTCTCAACTTCCTTCCGTTCTCAGCATTCTTTTCGATACATACCCTCTATACATCGACACGAAATCACGACGGCAGTTGAACAATGCTTGAGTTCAATAGCAGCTTCGACAGAAAATCAAAAGGTGACGACAGCCTTTGCGACATTGGTACAGCAGGAGGCGGCAAAACCGAGTTTGGCACCCGGCAGTGCATTCGTGCTGGTAAGATGGAGCTCGCAATTAGTGCAGGACTCAGCGAAGGATAAGGCTCTTTGGGATGCCTTCGGAAAACAGCTTGTGGTTGCGCTTAATAATGCGCTGAACACTTTGCTCTCTTCGGATCCTAAGGATAGCACTCGCGCGACCGCAATTAGAGTGATCAGGCGTGCATTCCGTGCCATTTTCAGGAGTGAATTTGGAGACGACGCCATCAACGAGTGCGTGGACAAATTCTCTGGAAAGGCGGCAAGTCCCACACCAAAGAACGCAGTTGCGCTTGGTATCATTGCTGGTGTCAGCAAGCGCATCCCCAACAGGAGCGCAACTCTTGAAGCCAGGAAACAGGACTACATTGCCTTCTACCTTCGAGAATTCCTTGGCTCAAAGGTTATTCTACCGCAATACCTCGCAACGAGCCTCAAAGACTTCTTTGCTTCATACCTTACGCTCGAGGAAGTTCGCAAGGATGTTGTGCCATCAATAGAGAAGTCGCTTCGTGCTCTGCGTGCCCAGAAGTCGTACTGAACGATCTAATTGCGCCTCTATTCGCTTCGCTATCAGACGACTTTGATCTCTCTGAGATCTTGAGCTCAAATCTACTTAAGCCACTTCTCTCGAACATCAAATCGTCTAACGCCACCGTCCGCAACGGTGCCGTGCACACTTTCACTGTTATTGCCAAGCGTTGCACAGATGAGCAGCTCGTTGAAAAGATTGCGGACGAGGTTTTGAACCCGCTGAAGACCAACAAGGTCCCAGCTCCTGATCAGAAGGTTATCCACGCTCAGATGCTGTCAGCTCTGAACGCCAACACTGCACTGGCTACCAAGATCCCGCAAGGCATCGTTGGTGTTGCTGGTAAGGAGACAAATGAGCTCGCTGCTTCTGCAGAGATGAACTCTGTTGTCAAATACATCATTTACGCTTTGCAGAAGGATTTGACTGTCGATAAAACAGTTGTTGATGCATTCTCAAAAGGTATTGCGGAGAAACGCATGCCGCTACGACGCACCTGGACTCTCGGGTTGGCTATTATCATTTGGTCACTAAGCGACGAGGAATTAGGCAGAGCCAACACTGCTGCTTTCTTCGACCCTTGTGTTGGAAAGCTGGTCGACTCGTTCAATGAAGTTTTAGCCAATCCTTCGCAGGCTGCTCAGAATGGGCAGGTCTCGGTCGCTTGTGCTGCAACCGCGCTTTTTGTCTCTAGGGCGCCTTCTATGACGGGCCTTCAGAACCTTGCCATTATCAAGAAAGCCGGTATTGCTGAGAAGGCGGTTACCTTGGAGCCCAAGCCATCCTTCTTACTCAGTGCTCGGGTCTACTCTAAAATGACTGCCGAGGAGGACTTGACATGGTTTGTCCGTGCGCTGTCTGCTACTCTGCCGAAGCTTTCCAGATCAAATGAT
The DNA here is from genome assembly GCA_002901145.1 of Cladosporium cladosporioides. NCBI lineage: Eukaryota > Fungi > Ascomycota > Dothideomycetes > Cladosporiales > Cladosporiaceae > Cladosporium > Cladosporium cladosporioides. The sequence goes on from NOXB01000004.1 coordinate 1,342,063, forward strand.
GCATTGAACGTACGCAACGCTTGGGCTCAAGCTTTGCTGTATGTTTTCTGTGCCACTGGACTACCACCTAAGGTAAAGACCGAAGCTGCCACTGCGTTGCAGAAGCTTTACGCGGCAGACCCATCTTTTACATCCCAGGTCGTTATCGATGGCGTCTGGCAATGGTGCGAAGACGTCGAGGCTGAGGCCAAGGAGAGCGTAGCGCTGATCGCAAAGACTGGACGTGAAGAACTTTTCAAAGCGATTCGTGTAATATGTCTCGATCCCGAAACTGCCGCTCGTTTGGGAGCCAGCATTGATAAAGAAACCATCGAAACACAGATGACAAGACTTCTTGTGCTTTGTAGGCCAGAGCTACTTCCACGTACGTCGTGGATCGAGCTCTGTCTCAAGACTGCTACCGATCCCGGAAGCCTTGCGAGCAAGGCTCCCGAAGACTGCTTGGCAAATGTGCTCTCTGTTACAGAGGACGCAAAGCGAAGATCACTACCTAACTTCCAGTCTGCGGCTTTTGGTGCTATGGCTGAACTTGCGTTCGTCGCGCCCGAAGTCATGACTCCCCTGATCGTCGCACAAATAAGCCGTGACCTCGACGCTTCTCAGCTGTACGACATTGGTCCGACGGAAGCCGCGATCTACAGGACGCCCGAGGGCACAGCGTTTGTGGACGTCCTTTCAAAGCAACAGACGTCTCAGGTCATCAGCAAGAACTCGAAGGACTACGACACCCTTAAGTGGGAGGAAGAACTCAGGGCATCTTTGGCTTCCAAGAAGGGCACCACAAAGAAACTCACACCTGAAGAACAATCCAAGGTGAACGCACAGCTTGCGAAAGAATCTGAGATCAGAAAGAACGTTGCTGGAATTGATGTAAGGCTTAGACGTGGTATTGGTATCGTCCATGCTTTGGCAGTTGGGCCGCCCAGTGCAGCGGAGTCGTGGTTCGGTCCCGCTGTGAAGCTTATATTCGAGGCTATTCAAGCTGGCGCCGGATTGATCCTCGGTGACGCTGCGGCTCTTGGCTATCTTAGCTGCGCTGGCAGGACTTCGACTCGCCTTGGACAGCTACGACCATTCGTTGGTGTCGCCACATTGCGCGCAGCCGGTGTAACAATCTTGCCCGAGAACCTGCTTGCAGAGCCTCTCGGCGACCTTGTGACCAGGCTCCTTTACCGACTGCGTTCGCTCGGAGAGCAAAGGCCTTTCGACACTGTGACGCTCTCGTATATCTTCTCGTTCATCTTCTTGGTGCTGGAGAATGGTGGAATCGATCGTAAAGAGGCAGAGGAGGCCGACGAGCAGATCGTTCTGGCGACTGAATTCATCTCCTACCACACCGACGCTTGCAACGACACGACCCTTCCCCGTGAGAAGTTGATCAGCGTATTGATCGACTCGATGCAGACATACACGCAGCACTTCCGTGCTTTCAAGGACTGCTTCACCGACCTGTGCCGGTCCATCGCACCCAACATGAGCACCACTGAAACCGACACTGCTGTCAAGGGTGTCATTGTCCCCGATCCATCGGTAAGGAATGCAGTGCTGCAGGCTATCAGCGCCGAGCTAGACTTGGACGATCGCGAGTTCTACGAAGAGATCTGGCTTGCGTGCCACGACGACGTGACCGAGCACCGTGACATCGCAAACGAAATTTGGGAGGAGAACGAGCTGAAGGTCGCACCAGAATCCGCTGCCAAGGAGCTGCCTTACCTTGAATCCAAGGATAGCCAACTCAGAAGAGCAGCTGCTCGCGCTATCGCTGGTGCCGTCAAGTCACAACCAAGCTCCTTCGAGCCGATGCTCAACAGCTTGCAGGAGACATACCTGGAGCGAGCCAAGCCTAGGAAACCAGAGCTTGACCGCTATGGCATGCCAGTCAAGAAAGATCTTTCCGACCCCTGGGAGGCTAGGCACGGTATCTCGCTCGCCTTCAAGGAGCTATCTGTCAGTTTCCCAGAGCAGCACCTAGTGCCGTTCGTGCACTTCTTGGTTGAGAGCGGACCTTTAAGCGACGCGAGTGCTACAGTGCGTGACAGCATGGTTGAAGCCGCCGTCAGTGTCGTCACGGCTCAGGGCAAATCTCTGGTCGAGCCTTTGATGAAACTATGTGAGAGCACTTTGGAAGGCTCTAGCACCTCACAAGCACAAGATCTGGTCAACGAAGCTGTTGTCATCATGTACGGTGCACTTGCGCAGCATTTGCCAGAAGGGGATTCTCGTACACCGAAGGTTGTCCAGCGTTTGCTCGCGACTCTCAGCACGCCTTCAGAGTCCGTACAATATGCTGTAGCCCAGTGCTTGCCACCTTTGGTACGTGCTTGCAGCGAGCAAGCTACTGCCTTCCTGCAACAGATGGTCGACGAAACGCTCCACGCGAAGAAATATGCGGCCCGCCGTGGCGCAGCATATGGACTTGCTGGCATTGTCAAGGGCAAAGGTATCTCCGTGCTGCGTGAAGCACGCGTACTTTCCACTATCAGGGGAGCTGCCGAGAACAAGAAAGACGTCAATGAAAGGCAGGGTGCCTTCCTCGCCTACGAGCTGCTCTCTTTGATCCTTGGACGCATCTTTGAACCGTACATCATTCAGGTCGTGCCACAGCTTCTTGCCGGTTTTGGTGATGCGAGCGCAGATGTACGTGAGGCTTGTCTGGATGCAGCAAAGACATGTTTCTCCTCGTTGAGCTCTTACGGCGTGAAACAGATCCTTCCCACGTTATTGGAGGGTCTTGACGAGTCGCAGTGGCGCAGTAAGAAGGGTGCTTGCGACTCCTCGGTGCTATGGCCTACCTCGACCCCGAACAGCTTGCTGTCAGCTTGCCTGAAATCATTCCTCCGCTTACCGAAGTTCTCAATGACAGTCACAAGGAGGTTCGCGCATCGGCGAACAAGAGTTTGCAGCGATTCGGTGAGGTCATCAGTAACCCCGAAATTAAGAGCCAGGTCAGCATCCTGCTGAAGGCACTGAGCGATCCTACGAAGTACACCGAGAGTGCTCTGGATGCTCTTATCAAGGTCAACTTCGTCCACTACCTGGATGCGCCCTCGCTTGCTCTTGTGGTCCGCATTCTGGAGCGTGGTCTTGGTGACCGCTCTGGTACCAAGAGGAAAGCATCTCAAATCATTGGTAGTCTTGCACATCTCACTGATCGCAAAGATCTTGTGGCACATCTTCCCATTCTTGTTGCAGGTCTTCGTGTTGCTATCGTTGATCCAGTACCAGCAACTAGAGCCACAGCTTCCAAGGCATTGGGGTCTACTGTGGAGAAATTGGGCGAGGATGCTCTGCCAGATCTTATCCCTGGCCTTATGGCAACCCTCAAATCCGACACCGGCGCTGGCGATCTCGGTTCCGCACAGGCCTTGTCAGAGGTGCTTGCTGGTCTTGGAACAAGTCGCCTCGAGGAGACTCTGCCTTCCATTCTGCAAAATGTGTCCAGCAGCAAGGCTTCCGTCCGCGAGGGCTTCATGTCGCTGTTCATCTTCTTGCCTGCTTGCTTCGGTAACAGCTTCGCCAACTATCTCAGCAAGGTCATTCCGCCGATATTATCGGGCCTTGCCGATGAAGTTGAGGCTATCCGTGAGACCTCGCTCCGCGCTGGTCGTTTGCTTGTCAAGAACTTTGCTACTCGTTCTATTGACCTCCTGTTGCCCGAGCTGGAGCGTGGTCTTGAAGACGACAGCTATCGCATTCGTCTCAGTTCCGTCGAGCTTGTCGGTGACCTACTGTTCAACCTCACCGGTATTACCGCTAAGGCAGATCAAGAGGATGAACTCGAAGAGAACGCCACCGAAGCTGGCGCATCACTCCTCGAGGTTCTTGGCGAAGAGAAGCGCAACAAGGTTCTCTCTGCGCTCTACATCTGCGCAAATGATACATCTGGTCTTGTGCGTACCGCTGCATCAATGTCTGGAAAGCACTTGTCTCAACCCCGCGTACTCTTCGCGAGCTCATTCCCACTCTTACGGGGCTGGTCATCCGCAGACTTGCAAGCAACAACATGGAGCAGAAGGTCATTGCCGGCAACGCCCTCGGCGAACTTATTCGCAAGGCCGGCGAAGGTGTCTTGTCCACCCTGCTCCCGACCCTCGAGGAAGGTCTCCAAACCTCGACAGATACAGACGCAGGCAGGGTATTTGCATCGCCCTTCGCGAGCTTATCTCTGCTTCCGCACCCGATGCGCTGGAAGACTACGAGGCGACACTTATTTCCGTTGTGCGCACCGCCCTGGTCGACCAAGATGGCGATGTCCGCGAGGCTGCCGCAGAGCATTCGACTCTCTGCAGAAGATTCTTGGCAAGCGTGCAGTGGACCAGGTTCTGCATCTGCTCAGTCTGTTGCGATCCGACGAGGAGCAGAGCACGCCCTTTCGGCGCTCTCTCACACGCTCACCGACACGTCCAGATCCAACATCATCCTGCCCAACCTTCTCCCGACGCTACTCACTCCGCCGATCTCGCCCTTCAATGCGCGCGCTCTTGCATCACTGTCCGAGGTGGCCGGATCCTCCATGACAAGAAGGTTGCCGACTATTCTGAACTCCATGATGGACAGCATCACCAACTGCAAGGATGAGGAGCTCAAGTTGGAGCTCGAGACTTCGTTCGACACTATCCTCACGTCGGTCGACGAGTTCGACGGCCTCAACACCATGATGAGCGTCATGCTGGCTATGGTCAAGAACGATGACCACCGCAAGCGTGCGTCTGCGGATCTTCACCTTGCCAAGTTCTTCGCCAACACAGAGATTGACTTCTCACGCTACTACCTACCTACCCTCATCCGCGCTTTCCTCATCTCCTTTGACGATAGCGACAAGGAGGTTGTCAAGGCTGCATGGACTGCGCTCAGCGCTCTCACCTCGCAACTCAGGAAGGAAGAGATGGAGTCGCTTGTCATCTCCACCAGGACAACCCTCAACCAAATTGGCGTTGCTGGACACGGCTTGCCCGGATTCTCCTTGCCAAAGGGTATCAACGCCATCTTGCCCATCTTCTTGCAAGGTCTCATGAACGGTTCGGCGGACCAGCGAACACACGCTGCACTTGCCATGTCCGATCTTATCGACAGGACCGCTCCCGACGCGCTCAAGCCATTCGTCACCCAGATCACTGGTCCACTCATTCGTGTCGTCTCGGAGCGTTCTACCGAGCTCAAGTCTGCTATTCTGCTGACGCTCAACAATTTGCTTGAGAAGATTCCCCTCTTCCTCAAGCCATTCTTGCCTCAGCTCCAGCGCACGTTTGCCAAGTCTCTCGCAGACCCGTCTAGCGAGGTGTTGCGCACCAGAGCAGCCAAGGCACTTGGTACTCTTATCGTGATGACACCGCGTATTGATCCCCTCATTACTGAGCTGGTTGCCGGCGCAAAGACACCGGATGCTGGTGTCCGTAACGCCATGTTGAAGGCACTGTACGAGGTGGTCAGCAAGGCTGGCTCTAAGATGAGCGATGTTTCGACAAACTCAATTCTGGGTCTCATCGACTCAGACCAGGACGAGCATGACGATTCAATGACCATCACTTACGCCAAGTTGCTCGGCGCATTGATCAGGTGCTTCCCGCGGAGAGCGCTACTGGTCTGATCAAGTACGTATCCGGCTACTACCAAACTTCAAACATGATATTGTCAAACACGATGCTAACATATCTACAGGAGCCGCGTGGTCACCAACCACTTCACTCATGCCTCCGTTCTCGCATTGAACGCCGTCCTTGTCGAATCTTCCGAGTCTCTCACCACGGGTACCTTCGCCGAGATCACGCCGATCATCGCAGGGCATTGCCAGCTCGCAGCCCTTCGTCGCCGACAACTGCGTCCTCGCAGCCGGAAAGTACCTCTTGTCAGAATCGAGCGACAAGAGCTTCGATGCAAGCAAGCCCATCTTCGAAGCCCTGGCACAGGTCATCCCGCCCGGCAACTCAGTTGACACGCGCCGCCTCGCACTCGTCGTCCTGCGCACAGTCGCCCGCGAGCACAACGACGTCGTGCGCCCTCACCTCCCCTCCATCATCCCGCCCGTTTTCGCCTCGGTGCGCGACATGGTCATCCCGTCAAGCTTTCCGCCGAAGCAGCTTTCCTCGCTTTGTTCAACGTCGTCGACGAAGACGCCGAGGTCTTTGACAAGTACATGGCCAGCCCTAGCGCTGGAGGCGCTCTCCCGCCTGGCCCGAAGAGGAGCATGCAAGAGTACTTCAAGCGCGTTGCGCTCAGGTTGAGCAGCCAAGCCAAGGAGAGGAGGGAAGCAGAAGGTGGTGCTGGTGGTCTGGGCCTTAGTGGCGATGAGCTGGAAGATGAGAAGGAAGTCTGGTCTGTTGGACGGATGGAATCTGGATCTGGCGCGTTCGGTGATGAGTAGCGAAGTGCCAAACCGATTCATCTGACGAATAGCATTGCATCCATGTTTTGAAAAGCGTTTGTTTTATTGTATAGCGAGAAGGAGAAGAGAGAAAAAAAGGCGAAATGCCATTTCATTTATTATCAGCAAGCTAACAACTTGCCACTGGTCGTGATGTCTATCTGAGCTGTTGTCATACACTGTTGAGCTACTTCTTCATAGTCGGAAAGAGCTCTGTAGCCGTCGAGATACGTACGCGAGGTAAGCTAATCGCTGCAGGGAACAATACTTGAGTTCTAGCTGCAAGGAACAATTGCTTGGATTCAATCTACATTCACATTTCAAACTCTGGATAGGCACAGGCACGCTTCTTCTTGTGTCAAAAAACGTCGTCTTCATCTATCTATCTTACGCCTAACACTAGTAATCCTTCTCATCAATTCCGCACATCCGGAAGAAGAGAGAGAACAGAAAAAAGGTCCCCCAGAAGTAAGACAATGCCAGGAAGGTGGAGGGATTACACGAAAAGATAAAAAAAAGTAATGCGCAACAAATGCTCCGCCGTCTTCCCTGAGAGAACGCCCGTTGTCCACAATTGCGTGGGAACTCGGATAGTAACAATTCGCCGTCCCTCTTTACTTCTCCAAACCGCCCGTCCGCTAGGCGGCAGCAGCAACCATCAACACCATCAATAATCAACTATTGCTGCCACTTCAAATCGCCTCACCCTCTTCCTCCTCGCTGAGAATCTCGCCGTTTCCGGCGTAGCCACCACTGTGACGGCCGTAGCCATTAGCTCCTCGTGACACACCGCCCAGGTCACCGTCCTCCTCGTGTCCATCGAGCTGACCGGCACCGGCGCCCTTAGCGTCGAGCTGCTGTTGCAAGACTGCCTGTGCGCTCACGATCTCGGCCAGGCGCTTGAGGCGCGGCGTCTGCAGCCAGCTAGGCGTGTACGTCTCGAGAGCGGTGATGACGCGAGGCTCGGCGATCTCGTAGGGACCTGAGTCCTCCATATCGACGGCTTGCAGGAGCAGGACGTCGGACTTGGGATCGGTGACTCGTGAAGCCACGGCCTTCATGATCTCGCCGTTGATGGGCTGTTCGTAGTCGGCGACAAGGTACTGGTTCAGCAACTTCTGAATCTGGTTGGGAGTGAGCCTGGGAAGTTGCATGTTAGTGTCTCGTCCTTTGCTTGGGTTTGGTTACGACATTGGTCACTTACATCCAGCAGATATCCTGAATAATCTCGATATCGTTCAGGGTAGCCTTCTTCAGCTGCAGAAGCTTGGTGGCTTGCATAAGGTGCTCAAGCTGCAGTGTACCTTCGGGCATGTCGTGGCTCTTGCACCATTCCTCAATCCTTGTGATGTTGTAGTTGATCTGAAGGCCTCGCTTCCAGCTCAAGAAGTTACGGCGCATGAGCAGGTCGTTGAATGCCGTAACACCAACAAGTCGCAGCAGCTCAGTAACGGTCTGCGTGATGATGGTGTTTCGATGTAGAAGGCCTTCATTGCCTTGAAAACATTGTTCAAGAGGGAGAGAAGGTTGTCCATGCTGAAGGCCGGTGCGTTGGAGGACTGGAGAAGTTTGCCTAGGAAGCGGTTGCTCTCGTTGGTCACGAAACCAGGCAAGCTCTGGCTCTCGATGATGGCAGGCACAATCATCTTTTGCAGCTTCTTCTTCAGCACCTTCATCCATGTGTGGTAAATGTTAAATTCCAAACTCTCGAGATCATGCTTGACGATCTCCAGCAATCGGTCATACTCGAAGTTGTCGGTCTTCTGTGCCTCATACCAGTCCTCTGCCAAGAAGACGAAGGACAACATCTCGTGAACGTTGCTGAGCCAGAATGCGCCGGGGTTGACAGCTTCGTCGCCATCATGTTGCATCACTTCTTGCTGGATGGACTGCATGACATTGGCGAGGAATCTCTCGCTCTCCTTGACGAAGCCGTTGTTTCCACATTTCACTTGTAACAAGGTTGATGAGGTAAGCGGGGAAGAGGACTTCCTTGTCAGTGGGTGGTGGTGTTGAGCCTGGTGAAGGAATCTTGAGGTTGCGGATCAAGCCCATGGTGACCTCATCGTTGAGGCCGTCCTCATCGGCAAGCAGGTTCTCGAGCTCCATCTCAACACTCTCTTGTGCTGGGTTGAAAGTCGAGCCGGAAAGGGTTTGCGCGTGACCAGAGGTCGCGCCGAAAGCCATAGAGACAGGCCTTGGGTTGAAGGCACCGCTGAATCTCTCGCTGTGAATTTGTTCAGGACCAGCTGATCTCCTCTTAGGCTTCTTGCTCGAGACGAGGTTGATAAGTCCACTGGGCTGTGTGGGTTGTTGGCCAAAGCCGTTAGCACCTTCACCGTTGACGGGAACAGCACGCTTCGCAAGCTCGAGCTCGTCCTGAAGGTCAGCCAATTGTTGTCTGAGTGACAGCTTCTCTGTCTCAGACACAGTCTTGCTCTGTCTGGTGGTTTCGAGCTCCAATGAAGTCGTCCGGAGTGACTCGCGAAGTGTCTTCTCCTCGTCTTGTAGTCGTCTCATGGCCGATTGCTCTCGTCGTAGTTGGTCCTCAGCTTCTGCATTTCCTGCTCCATCGCGTCCAGCTTAGCCGCCGTAATACCGGCCTGGTTGGCCTCAGTCTGAAGGTCCTTCGTCCTGTTCTCCAGCGCATTGTGGCGCTCTCTCCATGACTTGAGTTGCGACTCATAGTTGGGAAACCTGGTTCTTGAGCGTCTTGTTCTCACCTCTGACAGTGCCCAAGCTCTGTGTGAGCTCGATAACCTTGTTTTCAAGCTTGTAAGAGATCTGCTTCAGGTCACGAGCCTCCTCACGCAGAGTCTTGTACTCTTTCCTGGCTGTTTTACCACGCCACAGACTTTGTACGAGCGTGACCTTACGACGGTAATCCCTCCAGCCACGAAGCTGGTATCGACTCCGCCACGAGCGCTGGATTATCCTTGCGGCATCTCCGACACGCTTGTCGAGAATCATCTTGCGCAGAAGGAAGGCCTTGGCCGCCGCTTCAAAGACGATGAGATTGTTGCGGAACTGTACGTATTTCTTGCGTTCTTTCGAACCCCTCCAAACACGTTGGATATCGGTAGCGCCTTTGACGCGGCGGCGCTCGTGGGCCTTTTCTCTTGCAATGTTGCCTCGCGCAAGGGCTTGAAAGGCACGGAAGCTGTCCGTAGCCTCGAGGTAGCGACGGCGGTAGTACTTGGCACGCAGATTCTTCTGGATCATGATTGCGGCATCGTTGAGGCGAGCAGTACGGAGGCCTTCGAGGAAAGCGAGCATGCCGGCACGGAAGAAGATCTTGGTAAGACCAAGCTGATACTTGTCTGTACCGTCATTCTTAGGCTCGCCAAGCGCTTGTCGGAGGATATTGTTGCCCATTTCGCGAATTTCTGTTGTCCATTGGGTCGAAGGGATGAGCATGTAGTATCTGAGCGCGAATTCTTCGTACACCCATCTTGTAGGGTATCCAGCACAGCTGATGCGGACGGTCTCGAGGACACCGCAAGCTCGCAGTTGACTCAACACCATGGGACCTTCAAACTTCCAAGACTCCTTGCTCTCGTTGGGCTTGATACATCTGATGTAGTGCACATCTGTGGAGTTGATAGTCTGCATGAGCTCGATCAAACTGCTCTTGAAGATGCCACCAAGTGTGGGCTTCTTCGTAGAAACAGCGCTCCTCTTAGCGACGGCGTTGGATCCTTTAGGGTTTGCTGTGGCGGTCTCACGGTCCCTGACAGCTGTGGAGGTTTCCAAGACGTCTGCAAGGAACGAGTTCGTAGTGCTCTTGAGATTTTCCAGGTGCTCGTCAGGCACAGTATCCCTGTTCTTCTCAATGAAGCCTTCACTCTCGTATGTGACGTCAACTGCGTAGTGGCACACGGTGAAAGCGCTCTTACCGAACCTGGGCTTTTTGTAGAACTTGTGCTTATCGCCGGAGTAGTTGTGATGGAGCTTGTTGATGTAGCTTTCGTCAGAACCCATTGGCAGCCTCGACTCCTCGTCAAGAAGAGCAAGTACACCAAGCTTGCCCTCGATGAGATCAATACAAGGCTGGTTATCCGAGAAGTCGATGAACTTCCAGTCAATCTGCTCACGAAGGTACTCTTCTTGTTCCAACTTGAAAACGTGTTGGTTAAATTCTTGCTGAAGTTTCTCGTTGGCATAGTTGATACAGAACTGCTCGAAGCTGTTTTTGGCGAAGTGTTCGAAACCGTAGATATCCAAGACACCAATGAAGCTCTTCATTTGTGCGATGATTTCGGCAGGTCCGAGGAAGCCGTTCATTGTCTCCACCAGCCAGTCGAACAGGGAAGAGTAAATGTACTTGGCGACAGAGTCCCTGACAACGAGTGCTTGAGCTTGGTTCAAGTTGGACATGATCTTTTCTCCGCGTGTAACAAGCTGCTTCTTGACGGTCCACTTCGCGAAGTCGGCCGGATCTATTCCCAGAAGCTCGCAAGCCTTGACGAGGGAGGGCTCATCGCAGCAAGAGACGAATCGGATCTGGAGGCCGTGATCTTGATGTTTCCGATGTGCAGGAGAGCGGCGAGGATGCGCCAGAGTGAGCTCTGAACCTCTTCCGAGACGCCTAATCTGTCCAAAGATTCCTTGGTCTCCTTGAAGTCCTTCGCATCGTCCACACCATCAATGACAGGCGCACCTCCCTGGTTCAGGTAATCGTAGTGTTCCACTGGGATCAAGCCAAGCTCTTCTCTTTGGGCATCGCTTGCACCTGCCACAAGCTGGTAGAAGATGTGGTAATTACGCTCCTTAAGCGGCTGGAACACCAATCTTGACCGCTCAAGCAGGTAAACTCGTATCCTCGCACCAATGATGTCGGTCTCCTTGTTGAACATGATCTCGATGTACTTGCCGAAACGTGAGGAGTTGTCGTTTCGGGTGGTCTTTGCGTTACCGAAGGCTTCCATGATCGGGTTGGTGGCCAGAATGCGTTCTTCGGTCTCACTCATGGTATCCGTACGACCACGGCTTCTTGCGCCGGGCTGATCAGGTGGCTCTCGCGTAGCAAAGTAGCGCATGATGTATTTGGCACTAACAGTCTTGCCTGCACCAGATTCACCAGAAACAACAATGGTCTGGTTGTGTCCGTCGCGAAGCATGTCCGCAAACGCCTCTTCGGCGATGGCGAACAAGTGAGGCGCTTGTGAGGATCTGTGCTTGCCGGCGTAGATTTGTACCATGCCCGGAACGTACAGAGAGTCGACTCTTGCGAAGGGATTAGTAGCGATCAACACGATACCTGAGTATGTATATATCTCTTTCTGGGCATATCGAAGCTTGATGGCCTGCAAGACTGCGGGCTCGTTCAAGTGAGAAAGGTTCGTCAAGTCATCGCTAGCCTCCAATATTGAAGGGTTCATGAGCGGAGGAAGGGAAGCATTGCTGTCGTTGAGCGCGGACAGTGTCGTCTCGATCGTTTTGCTCTGCGAGAAGCACGTATTATCAGCTCAGGGCGCAAGATGCAGGCATCGTGTAATGATGTCCATCAACATACCTCTCCGTTCTCCAGAGCAAACACCAACTTAACGTTCTCTCCATCAACAATCTTTTGCTCCACCTCGGAGGCAACCCAACCCTCAGTCGAGTCCGGCTGCCAGGCCTTGGTGCCAACATCGTAGGTGTGCGACATGATTATATTACACCCAGGCTCACGCCTCGAGGTCTGGATAGATCACAGCTCAGGCGGATAGCAAGTGCCGTGTCCACCTCCTTGGATCTTGTTCAGCGGCCCAGGAATGGAAATACAAATACAATGTCCCAGCTATTCTCCTCGTTCCTGCGGGTCGGACGCTGGAAAACAAGGCGAATCTGGGTGGTGAGCCGGCGGAGAAACAATTAGGAGCCGGTGGGTGAATGGAAACGGGCCCAGGTAAACGCCAGCGCTATGCGATGCGGCAAAGCAGTACCTCCGTCACGTCAGCGCGCGCAAGCCAGCGGTGCGGCAGACGTGTTGACGCCGGCGGGGAGTGGCGGCGAGGGTGGTGGGAGAAGTAGGGAGGATGGGAGTGGTGGTGGTACAGGCACAGAGGCGGGTATAGCAATGGGCGGTGTCGGGGTGGTGGAATATCAGAGCATCGACATTATTGAACGGCCACCGCACGACCCTGGTCCACTGGCTGGCTTGCTTGCTGGCTCACCTGGGCGGCGCTGCTGCTTCCTTCCCCCTTGAACGGCACGCGGGACGACGGGCGAGTCCGGGGCTATGCCTCTCTAGACGCTAGGGTTGAGCGTGCAGACGGTCGGCGAGTGTTCAGGTGGTGCTGGCGTCTGGCGACTCGAGCAGGTCGTCGCCATCCGGCCAACCTTGCTCGTGCCTGCTCTGTCACGCCCTGGCCCCCTGCATGCTTTTGCGTGTTCACCAGCGGAATAGGGGCTCGACTTGCCCACCCGCGTCTTCACATCCCCACCACGCTTTGCTTGACGGCAACGCTCCTCGGCCCATGAGTGGCTGAGGACATGGCTGGTGTGCTTGCCGATATGGCTGGTAGCAATTGCAATTGGGCTAACCTTGCCACGCACCGTCATGCTCAACTACGCATGCAGTGCAGATCTGGTCATCCAGTCCTGGTGACACTCTGGCAGTGGTCTTCATACCTACTTTCATTAGGTAGTAGACCCTGGCCATCCGGTCGAAGCCCGGACTCTTTTCGAACTCCCGTAAAGCTCGGTCATCTACTGTACCACAACGGCGAAACAGTTGTAATCTGTGAAGACGGCTGACCTCTACCAAAGATCCATGAGACACCAATGTCAGGGCTGTGCCTATCAGCCTGCCATGCTTCCAGGCAGAATATTCTGTTTGTGCTTGTCTCTAATCGGACAGATTCTGAAGATAGGGCACAGTATACTTCGTCTGTCATCACAGCGATTCTTAGCTGCCAACACGTTCCACAACTAGACATTGTCTCAGTCAAGCGATATACATCAAACGCTTTTGATCGAAGACAGTTATATCAGTTAATTGCGGATTGTCTGATGCTTGTGCACAGAAACAATGTCAATACAAGTGATACGCCTGCTTCCATATACCCAAGATCCAATTCTATCCGTTTGGCTGTTTCTCCTCCTTGTGACTACCGGATTAACAACAATCGATTGACACATCGTTGCCAGATTGTGTGCCGCTGAACCGTCGATTCGTGCACTCTTGAAGTACGGATTTCCCTTATACCCGATTTGTTGACCATTCAATAGTATATAGGCACACCTCCTCGACATCTGCACTACCAAGCCTGTGCAGCCAGCACGATTTCAATCGATAACACCTTGTACAACACAAGAAGCACATTGTAAAAATGCGGATGTGTTTATATATATATTTGAAAGAGCCCCAACCCTCCTTACACTGCATCTCCTTGTCGACATGTACTACATGTATGTATAAACACACGTGCACTCGCGACCCGGCACTTACACATACACATGCATCCATTCACAGCATCCGAATATCCTTGCTCCATCTGTCCTTGCTCACTTGTGTGAGACCTTTCCATGGCACCGTGGCAAATGAGAATGCGCTTCGATCCATCCGTCGAATGCTTGCCCTTCCCCAGTCCCATCTGACACGACCAGCAATCGCGAATGGTTTCACAAGTGCTTGTAACCCACCACACGATGGCCGTCGTCCATAGTCAACACACCAAAATAGCTCATACCAACAAGGACAACCTTGCAGAAATGCAATCGCTGCTTTCCTGCTCTGACCTCAACACAATCGTCGATGCGATACAGGCAGCCATCTTGCCAGCTCAGGTCAAGCATGCTTGCTTTGAGTCGCAAATAGCGAGGCACGACCATTACCAGCCTCGTGCTCGACTTACACACCACACCCACAGGCATGGAGCAATGCGGTCGGAGAGCTTTGTGTCACTTCCCCTCGTCAGTCTAGCTCGCTTCATTTAGAACAACGGGCAGGCGTACACTGTCAAGGCTGCGTGCCACATGGACAATGAAGTCGACATGTCTGATCAGCCGTGCTCCATGGGGACGATGCCTGCAATGGAGGGCTCAATCCCTCCTCTCATCATTGGTGTGATTGACGCCACCCACTGAGTATGCTCGGAGGTCTTGCTTGAAAGCTTTCTGATGAATATCGAACCGTGAGCGCAGCACGAGGGTCGACTACATTGACGACCTGGATCATCAGACACGACAGTTCTCCCCGATTGAATTCGGGAAGATTATGTAGAAGGGTTGCACAGGTTTTGGAGATTCGCAGGCTGGGGATATGTGTATGGTAAGAAGTTTGCTTTCATGGAGCTTCAAATGCAGCATCATATTACACATGTCGACTTGAAAAGGAAAAGGAAAAAAAAGAAGAACAAGGAAACCCCGCCAGAAAACTCCCGTCGCAGGCCGCTAAAGTGAGAAAGATAAGTAAGAAAAGAGGGAAAAAAGCAAACCAAAAGAAAATAACGAAAAAGAGGCCCTTCCCAACCCAGCAATTCCTGCCCACCCGTCCTTTTCTTGACTCTCGTCTTTCATCCACCATGGTAGAGCAGACCAGCCAGTCACCTAGTTAGGCGTGGGAGCAAGCTTCCAAGCAGCATTGCTCCGTCGTGTAGCTCGTTGGATGGGGTGCCGTCATAACCCATATGCGGGGAGAGGGTGGGAGTACAAGAGATGTCTTGCATCTACTCCCACGTCTGTCTGCGATCTAGCGCAGGAATACTCCCCGCCGTCCATTCGATATCCTTGCGCCCATTACATTATCAGAGGGCTCACCACGCTTTACTCCTCCTGTCGCCTCCCCGTCCAGTGAAGACTTCGGCGACTTTCACGCTGCCGAACTTCCCTGAGAAGCCGCTTCCTTTGCTGTTGGTGCTGGATGTGGGTGATGAGACGCTCGTCTCGTTGCCGTAGACATATTCGCCGTCGACGTACTGTGCGCCAGAGACCCAGGTGCTCCGCTTGTCGCGGCGGGTGTAGCGTTGCTCGAGGGGTAGATTTCGAGCTGGCTCGGAGGTTTGTCGATGAAGCCCATTGTGGATGTGGTTGTGGATGTGGTTTGATTGGTGTTGTAGATTTCTGGGTGTCGATTCGTACGCGAGTAATCCGAGTCTTCCAATGCTGTGGGTCGACGAGAGGGTTGTTGGGTGGATGGTCGGACCGAGAGCAAGATGTATGTTGAACGATGAAGTACGTGTCGGTATCAGAGACTGGTATAGATCTCCGGCGTGCGATATCTGAGCTCAATGGCTGACAGCAGAGTCTCTATTGCGATTGAACGAGTGAAAGCAGATGTGTAGATCTCAGGGCAGACGAGATAGACAGATAAGTATATTGCCCACGCAACGATAATAATAGATAAGCGAGCGTAGATAGAGCAGCAGCAGCGCGATAATGATAGCAGCAAAGCAAGCAACCAGGGTGTAGTACAAAACAACAAAGCTCAGGAAAGCAAAAGCGGGACGGGAGGTCACAGCAGTATGTAGTAGCAGGTGATAGAAGGGAAGAATCGCAACCCAAGCCCCGGGGCACGCAGCACGCGAGCGAGAGCAGGCCGTTGGGGTGCTTAACCCACCAGCCGACCATGGCCGCCATGTGGAGGGACAGCTTGGTGGGTTTTTCGTGTGGCCGAGCATCCCTGCGCGCTATGCATTCGACGGGCCAGGAACTCGCGTGCGACTAGTCAAGGCGGAGTCGCGGGTAAATTGGCCGGAGGCAGCGTCGAGACCTCTGTGGATCACGATTGCGGCTTGCACGGCGAGTCGTGCTGGATAGCATTATTGACGGTTTGAAATTGAACTTCGTATGCAGAGTCATGTCAAGGTTGATCAGGGAAAACGAAGGACAGAACAGACTCCTTGTCGCAAGGAAAGCTTCACAATATACTTTCTACCGTTAGTGGTCCATTCTCGCTGTCATGTTCCAGGCGGATGCCCGCGTGAAGACAAAAACTCAGCACGAGACAAAAGGGACCGGGCAGGCGAGCGAGCACTAGTCGACTTCCCACAGCAAAGATAATGCACGTGCTCGCCTACAGGGCGCCTTCCAAACTCCATCTGGAAGGTAGGCGTAGGGCAACGCGATCATTGTTCCAGGTAAAGGAGGCTCGCTTGATCTTCCGATGTCAACGGCTGCAAGCATGTCAATCGCGTGCAGCGTCGTCAGTCTTGTGAAGAAATCGGTACCTGCTAGTGAAATTGGCCAAAGCGGATAACTTCTCTGTCAATGCGAGCTCTACAAAGTAGAGGATGTTGTCTAATGCTACCGCGGCCCTCAGGATACATCGGAAACGATTCCTACCGAACATAATATACTGGACCGTTCTTCATATATGTATGATACTTCAAGAAGACACACGCCATCGGTCTGTTCACTTCATCAAGCTAGCACCTACCAATTCTCACATATAGTCCGCGTACTAATTACCACGTGGCTGCGCTACATCGCAGGCGGACGTGCGTGCTTGCCGTAAGCCGGGAAGCCGGCTCGCCGCTATGAGGAAACTATTGTTTGCGACGTTCTCAATGCTATGTCAGGGTCATCGCCCGAGGACAGATGTAGGGCTGAGAAGATATGCACAAGTTTGATAAAACATTGGTGCATTGCACAATGGTTGAGCATGTGCAACGGGAGGACGAACAGATGACTCGGCTTTTTTGGAGTTGATGTTAGCATGACAGCTGCGCGAAGTGGTCTTGAGCCAACGCATTTTCAGTCTCAGCTTTGGTGCTGAAAAGACGGTAGAAGGTAGGTGACAGACGGCGGTCTCGTGACCGGCTTGCGACGAGGAGGACGGAAGGATGATGATTGGGACAGGTTTCGAGGGATCGGTTCGAGGAATATGGCTTGCTTTGCCGGCGGTAACGAAGGGAGGGACGAGGGTAGAGGACGGAAAGAGGACTCGGTGGGTAAATCGAACGGTTCGTCTCGTGTACGATCGTTTCTGCTAACTTTTGTTAAGAGGCATCCCTCGTTCCATTAATAACGCCAATTTCAATCTGTCATGCTCCTATCTGGCACATACTCACGCATGCCAGGCGAATCATCCAATCAGACCTTTCTGCGGCTTCTGATGCTGATGTTCCTCCTGGCGCAAGTACCCGCGGAATACTACTCGGCGGT
Organism: Cladosporium cladosporioides; assembly: GCA_002901145.1. Taxonomy (NCBI): domain Eukaryota; kingdom Fungi; phylum Ascomycota; class Dothideomycetes; order Cladosporiales; family Cladosporiaceae; genus Cladosporium; species Cladosporium cladosporioides. The sequence continues at coordinate 1,359,515 of NOXB01000004.1, forward strand.
GTCCAGGTCATCGTGCTGTGGGGCCGGTTCGTCGTTTTCTGAGGTGATCGTAAGCTATACGCTAATGTCTTCGAGGCTTCTGGGAAATCTTACCCTTCTGGTCGTTACCGTTCGTACCGTTAGGTTCGGCTTCACGCTCCTCGCGCTCAGGCTCAGGCTCACCATCACGCTCCGCATCGCGCTCAGTGTCACGTTCCCTCTCGCGCTCGCGGTCTTCGTCACGCTCACGGGGGTCTTCACGGTCGCGAATGTCCTTTGTGTCGCGGTCGCGGTCATCTGGGCTACGGGAACGGTCGCGATCGCGGCGGTCACCGCGACGGTCATCGTAGCGGTCGCCACGAGGAGACAAGTCGCGGGTGGAACGGCGAGGCGGGGTACCAGAGCGACCACGACGAGGTGAGCGGCGTCCGCCGTCGCGCGGGCCATCACGGATCGGGCGTCCAGTGCCAGCGTCGAAGCGCCAGCTGGCGGACGGGGGGGAGTGCGTGCCCACTGCGTTCCGTTAGCAACACTTTCATGTAAGGTGTTCCCAGCTCATTCTATGCCATACCTCAATCTTCAGGAGGTCATCGCGACCAATGCGCTTGTTGTGCATCTCGTGGTAAGCATCGTCAGCATCGCGACGGCTCTCATACTCGACGAAGGCGAAGCTAGATTTCCAGTTAGTATCCGAGGCTGAGGCCAGCATGTATAGGATGTAGATACTTACAGTCTGCTGGATGCGGTACGAGGGGCAGGGATGTCGCATCGGACGAGGCGTCCGTACCTTCACAGAGTTGTTAGTATATGTTTTGCGCAGTGAATAGAGCGGCCGCATTGGAATGCAGGTGAACAAGATTCGGACGGCGCAGGCGTGAACGAAAGGTGCCCCATGCCATTGTAGAAGGCCGGTATCTCTTTCGCCGTCTGCGTTAGCTGCAGGGCTGGGCTGTGTTGCATGGGAGGATCGCGAGGCTGCTGGTCGCAAGCAAGAAGGTGGTGACGTACCGTTCGAATTCGTAGGCGAGGTCGCGCGCGCGGGTGCCCTGGCCGAAGCCAGTGACATAGAGAGTGGTGCCGCCGCCGCGAGACATTTCGGTGGTGTGGATGAGAGTGTGATGGGAGGATTGGAGAGAGGGCGGTGTTGGTGGTGGTGCGGCGAGGGTGGAATGGCGACTGCGAGATGGAAGTCGTCCGGAAAGAGCTGCTGGCGCAACCGCTTTCGGTCGGCAGCTCGGCAGGAACCGATGCGAGCTCGAGTCATGTGACCCAAGATGCTTGCTCGGTCATGCAGAGGCGCTCGGCATCTGATGTTCCGCACGAGTGAAGTCAAGGGACGGACCTGAGCTACTGCTCTGCTTGCTTGTGGAAGAGCTTGCCTTCGACCTGGACAGTGGATTGTACTACACAGTCGCAACCCTGCCACCAGACCAATCCTGTCTATACCTTGCGACTCCTCTACCGATTGCTCTCGGGTGCCCAAGCATTCCGCCATCTGCCTCCGCGGACCAGGTCCATCAGGTCCATGCAACGTGCGCGCTGCTGTGCAGCGAACGCCTACGATGCTACCTCAGCCATTCACGCCATATTCGGGCGCAGTCCCAGAGCACACTTGTCGACGCAGCCTACGGATGTCCGCAACGGAGGAAGGCCGCAAGGCTGCAGAGCAGAGCGTTCATTCAGTACAGCCACTCGCCGTGCTCAGCAACAGCCTTCCAGGGCTCAACCAGAACCGGCCATGGTAGATGACAGGCGCGCGCGCAAATTGGCTTTCTACGAGGAACTGATGCTCAACAATTCGGAAGACACAAGTGATACCAGATCCAACCATGATCCAAGGCAGCAAAGCGGAGCACAGAAGAAAACGCAGGCCGAGAACTCGTCTCAAAATGCACGCCGTATCGGCAAGCCAACCTCTGACACCCACTCTTGGAAAGTTCAAATGGCGGAAATGAGTCAATATGTAAGAGCAAATAAGCGTAGCTGGATCGAAGGAGCTCCCGAGGAAGTCAAGCACCCGCGATTCTCCAAGTCTCTCGACTACGAGGGATTTGCCCTTGCTCCAGATGAGAGCCACGAATCTCCGTCAACTCCAATACCCTGGGCCAAGGGGTACGGTACCCGGCGTAAGCCGTATACCGCAGCTGATATCCTCGACGTCGAGATTGAGGCATTTTGGAAACATATGTCACTTACCAACGAGGAGAGGGTAGCGCGAAACAAGGTACGCAACCTTGTTTTCCGATGCATCCGGACTAAACATGGACGTGCGGACACCAAAATATACACCTACGGATCCCTCGCAACCGGGCTTGATTTGGTCTACTCAGACATTGATGTCGGCATCTATGATCCGACGGATCCAGGAAATGACATGGAGAAGATAATGGAAGAAACAGTTGGGATCCTTCTCAGAGGTTCGGATTTCATGTGCACTGTGTATCGTGGTCCGCCGCATGCTATCATCACCACCCAGCACAAAGTCACAGGCATAGAGGTCCAAATCCTTGCAAAAGGCCCTCCAACCTGGCAGGATAATTACGTGCGTGAAATCTTGGAAAGCACACCACACCTCCGTGAACTGTATGCCGTGGTGAGAACTGCACTCGGCATCCGCGGCCTTGTCGATCCTTACATTGGCGGAATTTCTGCATATGGCACCTTTATGATGGTCGCCGGCGCTCTGGGCCGCCGCGGTACACCGTCTCACATCCATAATCACGGTCGGCGCAACTTCTACAATTCTTATCCTTCTGGTCTAACTTCGACATGGTCAAATACGGCTTGGCGATCAACAAAAATGGTGCATCGAAACCGTTTATCAAGGCACCCCCTAATCTTTCTGCTGCCGACGAAGCCGAACGCGAGAGGAATGTGCTCGCTGCTCGGCGCCATTGCAGACCAAGCGAGCAGGGCAGTACCGCATCGGCCGCACAAACCTCGCCAGCCTTACATGCTATGTCTCCAAGACCCGTCAAATCACACCAACGACCTAGGCAGGAATTGCCACGCCATAAAAGCACATCCAGGAGACCATCAGAGCGATTGTACCGCGACCTTGTAAGTTCCATGGAGCATACGACGAGGGGCGTAGAATGCATGGAACCAGCAAAGACGAGCAATGCATCCTCCTCCCATCGTCGGCAGAAGCCACGAGCTTTACAAAGAGCGCCGGGAGCGCATGACCGCGAAGACGCTAGGATCCACTCCCCATGACCAAGCGATGAACCCGCGCTGAAACCCAAAGGATGGCAACAAGCTTGAGAATTTGGTGGGGATCTTGACTTCAACATTCCGAGGGGGAACAACTAGACGGGTCGATGGACAATGCCGCGCCCGGACCGCCAAGGGAGAACAAGGAGCTCAAGGATCAGTGGGAACTCCCTGAACGCCAAAAGCAGGGCAAGAAACTTTTGTCGAAATACGTCAAATCGGCATCTAACCGGAAGAAAAAGGGGTAAGCGGACCTGCACCGCGTGGGCCTCAGGGAGACAAGAAAGCCTTGGTTTGTGGTGAACCTCAGCTTATGCGCACTGCCAGATGACGCGAGCAGTGTGTTGCTTCTAACCCATCCAGGTCATCAATATGACTGAAAGTACGAACGAAATGGATCCATTGTTGTTCTTGATGCATGAAAGAAATTTCCTCGAATGTAAACACTTAATATAAAGTACCCCAGCATATGCATTAATAAGTTTCACGCTACCCTCACAAACATGGCTCTGGCAAGACTCAAAACTTCCTACTCAGCATCGGCAGATGCACATGTAATTGAAAAATCCAGCCGTCAGGTTTTGATTCGAAACAGTTTTTGCTCCAAGCTCGTTCTCCAAAAAAAAAAAAAGGCGAGAGGCACATGAGAACAACCCCCGAAAGCTTTTCCATAGACAATGCCATAGATTTTGCGATTGTTTGCTCCCTTCGTGAAAATGCCTTTTTTGCAGCACATAAGAAGCCTAGATAGACAAATCGAGGGATCAAGTGAATTGAGAAAGCGAAGGTGAGACCGGTGAGATAAGGCGGGCCAAAAAATCGGTATGAACACAATTCAAAGTCACAAAGTTGGCAGCAATGGCCCAAAGTCTGTCTGCCTAGTAGTCGGATTCCCCGAATTATCCACATGGAACACGCCACCACCCAATGCTGCCCTCGTTCGCTTGCTGGATGCACCGAAACCTCATGATGAAGACGTAAGCAAAAACCCTCCGTCTCGACTTTCCCTATCTACGCCTTGATCGCCATTTTGTTCTTGCCTCTGGTAGGCCGTGAAGCCCAAGTTGTGTACGTTTACTGTTTAGGTTCGGGTATTGCGCCCTCGACAGCGGTGACGGCGGCGACGTTGGCACCGTCGGTATTGCCGTTGAGGAGCGAAAGCGCTGAGATAACGTCTGCGGGCTCGAGTACGTGCCACGAGGCGATGGTCTGCTTGGAGCTGGCACCCACGGTGACTGCGAAGACGTGCTCGTCGGGCAGTGAGGAGGCGCGGAGGGAGCGGAACATGTCTGTAGGAGTTGGTTGTTAGTCTTTCTGCTGCAATTGACACGCTGACAAGATTGTACTTACCTTCGTCTGTGACGTCGTCTCCCAGGCAAAGCACGAATTCTGGTGCTTGACCTTCCTCGGCACCGTACTCGTTCACGAGCCTCTTCGCGATTTCACCTTTGTTGACGAAGCGAGGACGGACTTCGAGGTTGGCCTTGCCAGGCATGACTTCAACGTCCCATTCCTTCGCCACAGTCTGTTCGAGCTTCTTCTGACACTCCTTCGCGTGGTACAGACCAAGCTCATGGTCTGCCCTGCGGTAATGCCAGGTGAGAGCGATCTTCTTGCGCTCGATGAAGCTGCCCTGTGTTCGTTCTGTGTAGTGCTGGAAGACGTTCATGACAGCCTTCTGCCAGGACATGTCGTAGTGTTCTGCAAGATTCTCCCATTCCGTGGAGTGAGGGAGGCGCATGAAAGAGCCATGCTCGGCTGAGAGACCAAGCTCAGGAATGTGGCCCATCCACTCATGGAAGCCTTGGTCGCGGCCAGAAATGATCCAGAGCGTGGCGCTTCTGCTGGCTGAGGTTGCGAATAACGCGGTCGGACGGAATGGCGGCTTGAGGCTCCCTGACGATGGGTGTAAGAGTGCCATCGTAATCGAACATGAAGAGGCGCTTCTTTGCCTTGCGGTACTGCTCAGTAGCTTCGCGCGATCAAGCAGAGGTGTAGCGTGCGACTGGTCGAAGGCAGCGAGGTTGGTCAACAGACGCTTAAGGTAGCTTGTGGTCCAGTTCTGTACGGTGTTGCTGGTGACATGGTCGAAAAGACGCTTGTGCACCCTGGCCTTTTCGTGTTCAGGCATGGTAAGGGCGACCTCAATAGCATCCGCAGTACCACCAAGATCCCATGGGTTAATGTGCATAGCATTACCCAGGCTGCCGGCAGTACCAGAGAACTCTGAGATTATCAAAGGACCGTGACCATCACGTTGGGATGCGACATATTCCAGGGCGGTGGTGTTCATACCGTCCCTGACACTTGTGATAAGTCCAACATCTGCGATCCGAAGAAGTGCGAAGTACTCCTCCTTCGAAAGATACTGCGAGTAATGCTGGACTGGCGTGAAGCTCAACGAGCCGTAGGAGCCATTGATTCGGGCGACCAGATCGCTGATCTTATTCGCGACCTTGTCCGAACCGCTTTCCTCACGATCCTCAATACTAGTGGGGCTCGTGACCTGAATGAGCACGACCTTGTCATGCCATTCAGGGTGGCGTTCGAGGAATATCTCGAATGCTTGCAGCTTCTGCGCGACACCTCTGACGGAGTCCAAGCGATCTCTGCCAACGATAATCTTCTTATCGTGGTATAGTTCACGCAGATGCACAATCTTTTCCTCGACTAATTTGTCCTCAAATGCCGCCTTAAGGGTGGCCTCAGCACCGATTCCAAGTGGGAAGACATCTGTAGAGACGTGCGCTCCATAAGCGTCGACACCCGCCACAGAGGAATCAAACCCAAGAACTCGCGTGCAACAAGAAGAGAAGTGGCGTGAGTAGCTGTAAGCCTGGAATCCGATCATGTTGGATCCAAGCACACCTTCCAAAACCTCCTTGCGACGGCTCAGGCAGCGGTAGAACTCGCTACTCGGGAAGGGAACATGAAGGAAGAATCCAATGTAGACATTCGGCAAGCGCTGCCTGAGAAGGCTGGGAAGTAAGAGCAGGTGGTAGTCGTGGATCATGACCACGTCGCCGGGCTTGTAAACGTTCATGATCGCATCAGCGAAAGCTCTGTTCATCTTGTAGTACTCGGCCCAGGCTTTCGTCACAGCGCGACCATCGGTGGGCTCGTTTTGCTTGTAGTGGAACAATGGGAAAAGCTCGTGCTCAGCGTAACGCCGCCACTTCCTCTGGTTGCTGAAGTGGGCAACGCCATCACTGTCCACATCGTCGGACAGCCAGACAGGAGCGACGCGGCCACCATGGTCGTGCTCGAGCTGCTTCTCTAGGCGGCGACGGTCTGCTTCAGGGACTTTGATATCGGTAGAGTCGTTTGGCAACGGTGCCTTGTGGTGCGAGCTGACCGGAATTGGGGCAGATGCCTTGTTGAGAGGAACCGCGTTCATCGAGGTTCCCTCGTTGTTGCTTTTCGAAGCGATGTCGAACTCGCCAGTCCAGCCTACGAGCGTATGCTGCCATTTGGAATCTTCGCTGGCGAGAAAGGCAAATGAGTCAAACAGGGCCGAAGTTCCACGGCGACTGGTGATCTTCCAGTCTTCACCAGGAACATAGCCGACCTTGTAAGGCACGCAGAATGTGGCGCTGATGATGTTGCCAGTGAGGCCAAGGTTAGGATACTGCGCAGGGTCGATGTCCTCGAGAGACGGGCTCTTTTTGCGTGAGCCACCTAGACTTAAGCGGCGCAAGACTTCCTCTGGGCTTCGTGCACCTGCAGCTGCCTGAGACGGTGAGCTTGGTTGGTCGTTAGGATCATCGACGGCGACCGGGCGTGATTGTGACTGAGACTCCCTGTGTTCACGTCGGGCATCCTCGGGCGAGATACGGACGGTCGATTTCAGACCAGTCCTGAACACCGGGGTCACGGGGACTGAGGTGTTGTCTTCCTGCAGAGCAGGGTTGACGGAACTGCAGACGGGCGACTTGAGGGCGGCCGTGATTGGTCTGGCCGTGTTGGTTTGGCCGCGACGCGCGAATAGTCGCTATTGGACATGCTTGCGATCGGCACGCAAGGCAGTGTCCGATATGCGCGCGGGAGGATTTCTTTTCTGGCCAGGGAGGATCAGCAGTATTCACGTGGCGTCTGCGGTCTTTAGATGTTGGTGGGCAGCAAACTGAGCGCACGGCCAGCAAGCGGTGATCGCAAAATGGTGAATTACTTACGACCTTTGAACGTCACCGTCACCGGGGGAGGAGTTGGCACGGGCTCGGCCGACTTTCGACTTGAATTGATGTGAGGGACGAGTGATGCAATACTGCGCAGGGAGGCGTTGGGTGATGGGATTCTGCCTGCCCTGGAGAAGAGATTAGTAGGTGCACGCGGGCTCCGGCCTAGGGCCAATGTGTATCAATAGCACGGGCGAGGCTGGCGGTGTGACGGGTATTGGCAGCGTTGAGATAAGTCGCAGTCTGGAAGTGACACCAGCTCGCGCCTGCCTCCCCCACGCTAATCGCGCATAGCTCTGCATACGCCCGCATCTCCAAATACTGCTCCACCGCTGACGTACCCTGCGAACCACGCCTCAGGCACGCACTACATCTTGGACAATTGATTGACAATAAGGTGTACATACACGCTCGGGGCATATAGCTCATTCGTGGGTCAGCACATACTGACGGCCGGTATCGCCAGGCATCCACATCAGAGCGACATCGCTGGCCGCTGATATAGCACACGCAAACCTGTGGCTTTTGGAGTAATCCAGCGGCCCGCGCTGCAGCGTACCTGCATTTTGCGCTGGCTTGTGATAGGCTCAGCTTGACTACTACTCACGATTGTCGATTACTGGCTATACCATCCACGCACTGTCCCGCATCTGCGTGCCTCTCCTGTGGCGTGGTGAGCTGCGGACATCCTTGCAAACCTCTGGCCTCTCAGCTGCCTGTCTCTTGCATTTTCACGGATTATCAAGCTACAACACCGACATAGTCATCGCTCGGAGTCATGTCTGGTCCTGCTTCAGAAGGCCAGCAATTCTGGCATCCAGCGTTTGAGCAACGGCTCGTCCGTCATTCCTTCCTCAACGCGCGCCGACGCTCAGTTCGCAAGGAGATCAAGGTCAAGCCCGGCTACAAGCCACCGGAGGACGTCGAGCTCTACAGAAACCGCACAGCAGCAGCCTGGAAGAACCGTGGCAAAGGCGGCATACCTGGTGTAGAGAGCGCACAGAACGAGAATGACGAGGGTTCCGCCAGCGCTGCTGCCAACAAGAATGCAAAACGCCGAGAGGCGCGGAAAAGGCTGCCGCAACCAAGGAAGAAGATGGCAGCGCAGAGGGAAGCAAAGCTCAAAAGGACGTTGTGCAACCTAAAGTAGAAGAGCTTGACCCAGAGGCGGAGAAGGCAAAAGAAGCGAAGAAGCTGGCAAAGAAGCTGCGTCAAGCTCGCGAGCTTTCTGATAAGAAAGAAAAGGGAGACAGTCTGCTTCCAGAACAGTTTGCCAAAGTCATCAAGATGACGAGCTTATTCGACAGCTCGACTCCCTCGGATTTGATGCTGAGGGTGAGGCGAAGAAGGCCTCCTCTGAAAGCAACAAGTCCGGAGAGTCCGGAGAGAGCAAGACCATAGGCTGAGGCATCCTCGAAAAGTCGTAACTTGAGCCAGCTGCGAAAGCCACAACAGCCCATCCGAGGAACTCTGCGACTGTTCCAGCTGTGTAATACCGACATAACGGTATCCTGAAGTCCCGCAAGCACGATCTGAGTACGGCTGCTGTGCTCTCGGTACTGGTCGTCTCCACCACCCCATGCCACCATCAACACGAGAAGGTTCACAATAGCAATGGATTATAGCATTCGCTTCGACGTTGCTCCATCTACGGCACTGGACTGGTAAGCTGTTTGCCACCGCCACGACAAGCACCCAATTCGTCTTCCAGCCGAGTAATACTGAGACCACAAGAAGACGTCTCGATCCATGCTGGATGAACTTGCGTTCAGCATCGACTATACATTTCGCGAACGCCTCCGAGGGCCATGCAAATGCAAAGGCGGTGGTTCGACTGCTTGTATAGAGCATGTGACGGAAAGAACTCTTCTTGCCACATCATTGCGAGGCTGCGGGGAGTCTGAAGCCGCAGCTCGCGCTATAAGATATATGTTTTGATATATACCTTCTCCAGATAGTATTCTCATTCATACTCCACCTTGCCCTCCATGACCTTAACCGAACTACCACTCATCTCCAACCTCTCAACTCCATCCAAGGCCTTATTCAGCGTAACAGAAATACCAATATCACTCTGTCTTCCCATCTCCACTCCTTGAGTGAGCTCATAATCCACAACCCTCTCTCTCGCTTTCAAACTCAAGAAAGCACTCAACGCACAAGAAGCACTACCCGTAGCCGGATCCTCAATTACACCCTCAATCATCCTCGTCCTCAGCATGACCCTCTTTCCACCCTCCTCCTCCCCAGTCTTCACATAATACAACGCGCCCACAAACCCAACGTCCCACTCCCGATCCAGCTTCGCCCAGGGTCTCTTACCCGTACACTCCACCACCGCCAGCGTCTCGAGATCTTCCAGCTCAACGCAAACGAAATTCATTCCTTTCACCGGGCTGACGACGTCGATACCCAGCACCTTTCTGCCTTGCAACTTCGGCTGCAACGCCTCGACGTCAGCAACAGAGAAGGGCGTCTCGCTGTGCAAGTGCACGTTATGCGGAATCGCAGCTTTCGCCGCGCCATCCGCAAACTCAGCCTCGACCGTGCCGGCCGGGATGTGAAGACGTCCTTTAGCGGCGCCTTTGGCCAGCGAGCCGAGAGCGTAGCACGCTGTGCCTATAGTCGGATGGCCAGCGAACGGCAGCTCCGCGTCGATCATGAAGATGCGGGCGCGCCATTCTGGCACATCACTGCCAGACTTACCAGTGCCATACTCGCCCGCATTCAGGTAGAGGAAAGCGGTCTCGGAGAGGTTGAATTCGCGGGCGATGGTTTGCAGGGTTTCGGTCGTGGGATCCTGGTCTGCGGGGATGAGGACGAGGGCGAGAGGGTTGCCTTTGAATTTGGTCTTGGTCTTGGGTTTGGGGGAAGGTTGGTTAGTGGAACGTTCGTTTTCTCGGTTGGGCAGGCACGCAGGGAAGAGCTGTGTTTCAGGTACCGCTGTGAAGCTACTGCTGCTGTATTGCTGTAGCTATACGGTAGTAGTAGCGTCGGTGAAGATCACACTCTTCTTTGCGCAGCTTCGTCTACAAAGAGCCGAGGCATGTTTTGCAGTTGAGGCGCTTCGTGAAGCTTTTTGCCAACTGATGGGGTTTGGAATGGTGACATCGGTGATGAAATGGAATGATATCGAGTCGAGACTTCACTTCGCGTCGCAAGGGTCAATACATACTACAATGCAAGTTAGTACAGATTGCGATTTGCACAGATCTTCAGGCAGTTGAGATTACCAAAGACATCCAGAGTGACAAAGTTAAGTTGCGGCATCTTGTAACGCTAGATATTCGAGAGTTCAGCCGGTTTGATAGGTTGGGCGTAAATGGACCGATTAGGGAACAGAGAGCACAATCGCGTGGCTGGTTGGTCTGTTGAGGTTGACTTACCTACCCAGTAGATGGTATGGCCCGATGTGGAAATGCCGATCGATCTGATGAGGATAGGGTATTTGAGATGGGATTGTTTTAGACTTCGAAAGCGGGATGATCGATTCGGTTTCCCCGAAAAGCAATTGAGGAGAAAGTGGAGATTGAACGAGACGAAACGCGAGCAAAAGGCTTGCTCGGCTTGTTTAATACATGAGTTGGCAAGCCACAAAGTATGACTCCCATTCGCACGTGGTTTTACTCATACATTGCCGAGCACGGTACTCGAGCCATCCCAGGTTGTCCTGCCTGTCCACGGCACATACGATTGATAAGCAATGGATCTTCAGGAGACGAGTACAAAGTCGAGCGCGGCATTGAAGAAGTCTATTCTCGAAATGAAGCTTTGTGATAATGCGAATTACTTGCAGCTATGTAGTCCACAACGCCTTATCGCCGCCACATCATTTTAGTGCCTCGTCCCATCACGCCATCGCCCATCCATGACAAACATTATTGCGTTCATCGCAATTCTGCGTGGCCACCTGTGACACCCATGGCCCCGAGAAGCTCTATTCCTGCTCATAGCAGCCCATTTTGTGTCCGTCCTGACCCGGTCAAGGGTCTTCTCCTCCTACCCAGTCCAAGTCCATGCTTGACTGCAAAGAGTAAATCCAATAAGCAATTTTGCCGCCGCGAGGCTTCCTCCGTGTGACTTGCGTAATGCATTGATGCGCCATTCCCATAGAAACCGAAAGGGAATAAAATATAGAAACAAGGACTGTTGAACAGGAAGAGGATAAAAGCAGAAAATAACGCCCGAGTCGTGGTATCGTCGCAACAAAGAATTCGTACAGTCCAGAAAACAGTAGTGAAAAGTCGTTGATAGTTCATCGTGGTCCATGCTTGGTATGCTGGTGTGTGCTGTCGCTCACACCTCAAAGCTGCGACCAGTGGCCAGTCGTGTCTGACCCGCCTCGTATGCCAGGCGTTGACGGCGCATCTCCTCAACATCGAATGCGGGGGAGTCGCGACCGTGTGCAGATCTGAGAGAGCGGTCTCCCATGCTTCTCATCTTGCGAAGTGATTTGTGTTGTTGTTTAGGCGGTGATGTTACGAACATCTCCTCCTTCGGGCTGATCTCAGTAACGTCCGTTCGACTGCGGCCAATTGTCTTGAGACCTCGGGCGAGCTTCTCTAGAGCAGTACCGCGGCCTCCGGATGGGGTCTTAGGCCTGTGGTTCTCATCTGGGGACGTCGCTCTGACGGCGGTGGTTGGTCGCAAGCTGAAGCCACTGAGTGATACGCCAGAGTCGGTCTTCGATCTACCGTTCTTGCTGTTTTTGATCGGCTCCAGGTCTTCGAGTTCGTGAACGTTGCAGCATTCATTGATCATGCTGTTTGCAAGCTGCAAATACATTTGTAGCTGACGTACTATCGGCGCCCAGCCATTTCTGTCGCCTTCGGCCATGCCCTGGTTAATGACATTGGTCAATACTCGAGGACCATTCTTGTCGACCGCGGAGATATATTTGAAGAAGCCATCTCTCTGCTTCTTCAGGTTATCTTCGGTGATCTTGACATTTGCTGGTGCAGAAGCAAAGGGTGGGTACAATGTGTTTAGCATCGCCACGCAGTTGTGTCTGTTGAAAGGCAGTAGTGAGAGCTCGTTGATCAAGATCTAGTAGCTCTGTTAGCTCGAAACTGACAATATATGTAATGTTAGACTTACCCATCGTCTCAATCCGACGTAGAGCTGAGTGTATAGAGACTCGATGATTTGCTCTTGGGCCTTGATGTTGTGTTTCCAACCGCAATGCCAGGGTACTGTCGGCGTAGTTCTAGCTCATTGTCCAAGATAGAGGGGTCGATCTGAGTGCGACCAAGTGCATAGACGACTTCCCGCTGTCTCCTTGTCTCGAGATCCTTAAGATAGTCAAGACCGGTCAGAGCTTGAGGAAAATCTACGCAGACAAGATCTGGCGGAAAGCATCTTCCAAGGAAAGAGGTAATGAAACTGGGCGGCAATGAGGTGGCTTGTGTGGGCAGGTTTGACATCTGCGCCATCAAGTTCTCGTTGAAAGCATTGGTCGTCAAATTCTCTTGCCATGCATTGCTCATGAGCGGAGATGTTGGTGAACTGCCTGCACTTGATAACGGAGTGCCATTTCGGGGTGGCAAAGGCTGAGCGCGAGGCGCACTGTTGAGTGTGTACATGGTGCGAAGAGGCAATTCGTAGCCGGCGTTGTAAGTCAATACATGGTCGAGAATGTGCTGGTAAGTCGAACCGGACGAGGAGGTGTCAGACGAATCAGAGCGAGCGTGGTCGAGGAAAGCCATGTCGGCAAGGTCGTGGGCGGCCTAATTGGAGGCCTGACACGCGATTGAAGTTTTTTAAAGTGCGTATGGAGCGAAAATGAATTGAAGGAATGAGTGTTCTGATGCGTGAGCAGCGAACGGCGACGTGTATTGGGCGTGTTTCCCGTGTGTTGACGTCGTTGTTGATGTTTGTCTGATTTGATGTTCCAGGCCTTGAGACAAAGCTTGCCCCACAGTAATTTCTAGACTTCCTGAGGACTGCAATGGCGATGGTTGGCAGCAGCAGCAGAGAATGAGCAGAAATCGAATGCGGATTTCGACGTTACAAGAGGTCGAAGATGTGTACCGGAGGTGAGCGCGCGTGAATGAAGGACCGAGGGCGTGTACAGACTTCGGGTGGGCGACAGGGCGAAGGTGAAAGCCAAAGACGCCGGGATTGGGCTTGAAGGCTGCTCCCACCGTCTGGGTACAGGGTCCGAACTCAATGGCTACCCACGGGGATGAGAACGAGCACGAACCGGGGAGCAGGGGTGTGCAGGGCGGATGGCTGTTCTGTTGTCGTCGGTATCGCTGCTGCGTTATCGTCTCGTCGTCGTTGTTGTTGTCGCTCGACCCGGCGCTCTACAGTCACACGAACAGAGGAAAAGTGCAGAAGAAAACAAACGCACAACAGTTACGCCTGTGAAGAGCGGCGGATATGCAGGTTGCCTTCCGGCGCTGCGCGTGCATGAACACGATGACAATCCACCAAACACGCTGCAGCGCGCCAATCACACTGCCTCGCCTTTCTCCAATTATTCCAATGGGCCAGTTGGAGCGGGCCGCCAGCTGGGGTTCTCTGCACTGCGTGACTGCAGCAGTATGCCTGTGGGGCAGCGCGTGCAGACGACCAGGAAGCGGCCTCTAGATCGAGGCCTGGCTCAGAGCTTGCGTACGTGTTTGTAAGTGCAGACAGCTTGGACCAGCACGCAGCTCCTTCAGCCTCGCCGCAGGCCAGTGAGAGCAGGCCGCGACCGGTAGCCCGCAGCTAGAGCAGTGCCCGTCCGTGCCTGGCAGCCCGATACCGATACGGTTGGGGACTGTGCCGTGCTCGAGCACGAGCAATTTGTCTATCAACCCACACAAAACCTACGCACATCACGGCCATCCCGCGAGCGAGCGCGACCGGGGGGTCGTCGATCACATACCACCGCCGAGGTCTTCACGGAGCGCCGTCGTGTCGAAGTCCGCATGTAGCTGAGGCAACATCTCGTGCTCTGTCGTGGGCCAGCTACTGTAAGGTACTCCCGCATAACAACAAACGGCTGACGATTCATGACGATGCAGCGAGAATTGCCGGCGGCGTGGAAGCTCAGCAGCTGTTGAAGCTTCCAAGCCACCGGCACTCATCACCCACCGTCCTGCGCTACCGTGCCTCTAACCACGTAAACTCTCCGCCTGCCATCCAGTCGCCTAAACTGATCCGGCATCACACTATCACATTTCTGGTTGGATGCCCTCGATGCCCTTCTGCACTTGCTGTGCACTGCGCCGGCTTTAGCACTTCTGCATCGGGAACCATGTTAATTTACGGATGCAGGAGGGAGAATCCCGCCTGCTGCACTGCTCCACAGGCCAAGAAAAGGATGCTGAAGCCGTTTTCTACGCGCATACGCCATTTCCACGTGCGTGCGTTGGTGCACGCCACCGAGTCCTTTCGCACCACAAGGCAAAGACGATACGAAAGCAACGCGACGCGGAATCGATGGCTCGAATTCCACCTGCCGCCGCGTTGCAGCTACAGGCCACTACTCCTCCATTTGCTCCTTCGTTCGCGTGCGGTAAGCAGTCTGCCCGTGCCGTTGCGGCGTTTGGCGGCATGTCTCCACGTAGCTTGCCCTCTTGCTCAACTCGCTTCAGTCGTTTGCTCCGCCTAGCATGCCATGTGAAGTCGCACCGAGAGCTCGTAGCGGACGTTGCTCCTCAAACGTCCTGCATTACTGCCGCCCGAGCTGTAGGAACAATCGATCTATCGATACGGGTCCCGGTCGTGCTCTGCTGTCTCCACACTCAACAGGCATCCTCTACCTCCTAGCGCCGTGGACTGCTCCCATATGAAGCTCGGCTAGAACAGGGTTCGATAAGTGTTAGGAGAGTGCCGCACGCTACCCCAGTCACACCAGAATGGAAAACATGGGAACTCAAACCAATCCGGGCTTCTGGGCAACTCACCGAACGGCCGCTATTTGCCTTGTAGGCGCGTTCCGCGTCTATCTGAACCCGGTATCTTTGATCTCCTCCGATCTGCCATCCGTTGATATCGGAAACGCCAGCCGCGAGCATGAAGGCCATACTCTCAGGATGCGTTTTAATCATGCCACCAGATTGACGTTCTATCTCGAGACTATCCCGTTCCTTTTCTGAGGAACAGGTGGCGTGTTGCTGTTTCGTCAACCCTTCCGAAGAATCGCCAAGTGATTGCTCGTCGCCAGCTACATTTATCCGCTGATTGTTTTCGGGCCTCAAGCGAATGAGTGACGCCGCAGTAGTGTATTTTACTACACTCGCCTATACTCGCAAGACTACTGCAGGAGTCCCAAGCGTGCTGTGCGCACTCTTCGCGTACACGCGAGCACTTTGCACCCATTTGTGTGAGCTCCGGTGTCCAGGTTCCAGCACGTAGTAGACTTTGAGGTTGCTCAAGCCTCCCCCATGTGCATCAAACACGCCGTTTGCGATGTCCGATTCAGGCATACATGAATGCCCATCATCATATCCTGGCGAACCTGGGTCGGATCGCTGTACTGATCGCGGAAGATAGGTCAATTTCATGACCCGCAAGCGCTGCGGCGCAATCGTGGTGCTGCAGGCAATTCGATATCATGCCGTTCTGCATCATGCAGCCGCACACCAGCACTAGGGTTTCGACGCGATCGTTTTCTAGTGTGCCTCGTGTGCTATTTCGTGCTGGCACATCGGGCTGGTTTCCAAACGCGAATCTGTGAAGACTCGTACCCTGGATAGATTGTACGGTTCCTGATGCCTCGCTACCTGGTACGCACATCGTACTTGCCACCCTATCTGGTGAGATCGTTTGCCAGTCCCTCTGGTCAAGTCACGTGCCACGTTCACAGAAGGTGACAACCACGCCCAGCGAGTGGCTAAAGCGATACCAGCGCTCCGTGGATAACACATCAGGAGCTACTGGCCAGCATTCACTGATTGCTGTTGATTGATACAGTATTGCATAGCATATCGATCAATACAACTTGATGAGTCGACGCACCTTACTCATCGCAATGTTTGTCAAGCGATCGCAAGTATTGACCGTACTCTTAAAAGCATTGGTTGCAGTGCTACTTCATGATACTGGCCTCATCTTTTGTACCTGACCTCCTTGAATAATTGACTGAAGTATACGTCTAGTGAACGATGCAAGTGTCTCACAACATGCTAAAATTTAAATATACACCACTGCATTTTGTTCTTTCGAGAGCTCTTGTACAATCGCGCTTTGAACCTCCAGCATTGACGGGAATTCTTCACAGCTATGGAGTTCACCAACGCTGCACAAAATTCACACTCTCAGGAATACGAATACCCCAGCGACACTGTTGGTCCCGAGATGATTGGCTCGCCGCAAACCGACCAGCCCCAGTCACACGAGGATGCCTCGGGCGCCTTGAGCAGTCAACATGATGACCCTGACCAGGCCCTCCGGGAAACCATAGCATCACTGGAAGCCCAAGTAGATGACCTTTGTGGCCTCTTGGACAACTTCAGATCGACCTTTGAAACAAAGCTGCAGGCGTTCCATGCATACGTTCGCAACTTGCCCGATCGCGTCGGAGTTGAGTATAACGGACGCCAACGTGCTCACTTATTGAGCATGTACGGCAAGTCAATCCGAGAGTCGAGCGAATTGGCTTTGCATAAGCTCCAGCAAGACTTAGAACGTCTGGCAACGCTGGGCAGCAGCGATGCTACCTCTCTCTACGGCGCATACGCTGATACGGCGTCACTGCTCTCCTCGCTACAGCCATCACCTTCAAGCTCGATGGCGCCACTGAACTCTACAACAGCCAGCTTGGGTGAACAAAGTGCCGGGTCCGATGGCGTACTCCCATCCATTGTTCCACCACGGGCAATAACGTGGGACACCTCGACGCCAGAGCCAGAGAGGAAGTCGATGTCAGACGGTCATCACGAGGCTGCTGGCGACTTCCAACGCCCGAACGTTCCCTGGCGAATGCGATTGAGAGCACTGGCGAGACTCCCGCCAGCAATGAGCAAGAGCCAGAGGACTTGAGCAAACATTTGAAGCAGGGAGACTTTCGTCGCTGTTCAATGCCGGAGATATCGTGCCAGCGAAAAGTCACCGGGACTCACTCATTTCTATTAGTAGCGCCGTATCGATTCAAACTGATTCTTATGGGTCTGCCGATTAGCTTCTTGTGGTATCAATTTACTTGATGGTGCCGATGATTGTAACGAATGTCGATAAATGATGTGTTACATGACATGCAGCAGGTGCGTATTCGTTGATAGAAGACTTATAACGACCAAACCCGACACCCAACACGCAGTAGGCCGCTCGAACACAAGGCACTATGATGAAATGATAATGGTATCATAACATCTATCCACACTTCGCTCTGTTTCTTGTTAAGTCGTTAAAGCCAATATTTTTGCGGTTTATGGGTCGAGACGTCCACCCCAACCCTAACCCTCAGTGACTTTCGATGTGAGGTTGGAAATCCGAATGCAAACATTTGAACAGGCGCTTCAAGCTGCATCAAACATCCACTCACGTACATTTATATGTATGATCATGAACACATTTGTGCTGTATAGCCCACGATAGACCCAGTCGCGTCGCGAACATCCTCAACAAGGTATACATTTCCGACGAATGTGGAGACCTGACGAGTTGAGTCTCGGTCACAAAAAGGGCCGCATGATACAAGCAGACATTGGGATTCGATCTTTGATTGAGATTGAGCTGCATATACCGCCAACGCCTCGCTAAGTCGTCCAAATAAGCAGATAACACGAGTTTCCTAGTTTGTCCCTCGTGTAGCGGTGCCGTTCCTCATTCTCAGGCCATCGCTGTCTGTCCGTTCCAAAGTTGATTTTTGCCTTTGCAGGCCTCGCCTTCTTTCCTTCTCGTCTGCTTCTCTCATCTCAGCACCAGCAATCTCGAGCTCTGACAAGCCTTCCTGTCGCTTGCCGGGAGTAGGTGTTGCAGTACCATTGCCCTGCCTTGGTGTTCCTTGCTTAGCAGCCCAATCTCTCGTTCGCTGCTCGGCGGTTGTTTCACCGACGCTGCTTTCTTTCCTCGATCGAGGCTCCATGGCAGGTGCATCGGCGACAGCTTGCTCGTTGGCCGAAGAAGTGTTATCGACTGATTCGTCGTTCTCCTTCTCGCCACCGCGTGTGTTCTTCTTCCGCGGCCATAATGATGGCAGAACAATTTGTTGGAATCGTGGCTCTACGCATCGTGTGTCGAACCAAGCGTGAATCTTGTCCTCGACAAGCTGCGCAATCTTAGGAACGTCTTGTAATCGTGCTCGAGAGCCGATGAGCGAGTGCACGCTCAGATCCAGCCTGTAGTCGTCCATGAATGTGAAAGTGAGAGTCGTGGGTGACTGTCCAGTCGGGTTCAAAGGGTGTCCTTCGTTTTGCGGGCTTGGCTGAGATGATGGTGAGAAAGACAGGCTCAGAGTTCCAGAAAAGCGGACAACAGATACGGCCAGTGCAACTGGTAGGCCAGCTGTGAATGGTTTGGGATAGTTCAGCATCAGCTTCGTCTCGATGCCTAGCGTGAGCACATCACCCAAGTCAACATCCATCCTGGCCTGTAGCCGTTCTCCTCGGTCACCTCTGAGCTCCTTGATCGGTGTGCCATGTTCGTCTACAGGTATGACGCGGCAATTGCTGAAAATGGGAAACTCTTCTCCAAGATTGATCTCCGTGACGCGAATCTCGTCCAAGAAGTCTGGTTTGCTTGGTCCATTGAGCAGCTGTGTTAGACTTCCTAGGACTGCCTGGTCCTCAGCAGCATCCGCTCTTAGCTGTGCAATAGTCTGTGCAATTAAGACATTGAACCAGTCCAAACTCTCCGGTTGGTGTCCTTGAACATTATAGTATGTCTTCTCCAAAATCTTCTGTACCGTCAGACCGCCTTCAGCGCGAGGCTTCAAGACCGCAGCGCTGGGTTGAGGGCGAATAGCAGAGCTGAGTGTTCGTGCACGAGTGCTGTGGGAGAGAGTGCGCTGGCGACGAGCTGCTGCTCGTTGAGTCGCGCGTGCATCTGCACTAGGAGCCTCGCCGAATATAAAGAATTTGATGAAGACGAAGAGGATCAGGGCGAGAGTGAGTTGGCCAAGGAGAAAGCCCGAAGCGAAGCCTGCTGAGGACGATGCAGCACCGTATTGTTGCTGTGCATCTGCAAGGAGCATTAGCTGGTTATGTCTGGGCGTATGCATAGAAGATGTGTTGTACTCTGAGCGGCCTGCAACTTTGCGCGAGACATTGTATATTAATTACAGCTGCCTTGATCTACGCGCGCATTTATTTGCTGCTGGGTTATGCAAGGTACTATCGATCCCATTCTGCCATCCTGACAATTCGACTCAGCTTCAATCAATTGCGGGCGCCGATCTCATGACGTCGCTCCATCAATTCGGCATTTTAGGCGCCTCTCCGCCAATCAATTTGCCTGCGCCAGCCAGCAGCGCGACCCGAAAGGCAGTCAGCACTCCACCAATGTCTCTCCCTTCCAACCAACCTCGACATGTAGCACTGCCTTCACCAGCACGCCGCAATGGCGGCCATATCTCCACAATCACCCACATCGCCATCCTCGCACCTCTCGTCAAACCGCCTCTCGTTGCCGCAGAACACCGACCCGCCCTCAGAGTCCAATCCGCCGACACCCAAAATATGGATCATCTTCGGCGCAACGGGTCACATTGGCCGTTCGCTTGTAAAGAAAGCACTTGGACACGGCGATAGTGTAACAGCAGTCGGGCGAACCCATGAGAACACTTTGGCGCAAATGCAAGGCTGGCACGAGCGCTGCCTTGGTCTGCTCTGCGACGTGCGCGTTCGTGAGACTGTCGACACGGTCGTCAAGCAGAGCGTAAAACGCTGGGGACGAATAGACATCGTGGTGAATGCGACTGGCTACGGTGTCATTGGCGCCTGCGAGGATCAGGATGATAGCGACTTGCGCTCTCAATTCGAGACGAATTTCATGGGAACGTTGAATATCATCCAGCTCACTCTGCCGCAACTGCGCGCGCAAGCTGTTGATCGCAAAGAGGGCGAGAACGCAGGCCGATATTTGATTTTCTCGTCGACATCGGGTGCTCTCGGTGTGCCTGGTCTTGGGCCATACTGCGCTACAAAGTATGCGACGGCCTGATCGAAAGTATGCTCTACGAGGTGGATGCATTCGGGATCAAAGCTACCTTAGTACAGCCAGGCCACATGCGACTCGACGAGCCTACAGGTCTGGACGACAAAGCTGCTGATGCTTCCGAGGTGCGAGATGTAAAGCTCAAAACATACGGACACTTCTTCGTGAAGCCTCCTAGCAAGCCGTACAGTGGACCCACCGCACCAGCTGGCCATGCAAGGCGGATTGTGCAGTGGTTATCAGACCGACAACCAGTCAGTGCAGTGAAAGGCGCAGAGCTAGTGTGGCAGCTCGGACATTGTAGATACCCACCACTCCGACTACTGATAGGTAGCTTCGCGGTTGAATCCGTAAGGGACCGATTGAGGAGCGTCATCGAAGAGATCGAGGACTGGAAGCATCTTTCATTCCCTACCGGCGAGGAGAATGGAAAGGACAAGAAAGGAGCAAAGGACTCGGACGAGCGTGATGGTGAAGACGGTGACGAGGCTATGGGAGATGAGGATGGCCATGCTGACACTTCTATGAAAGACGACGAAGATGATGCATGAATAGAAGCGCACAGTTAACGTAGCTTCCCATAGAACTTAAACACACGAATTACCGGCTCCAGGCCCCGATTGCAAAACACCGTCTCTTGTCATCCATCTTCGCGTCATTAAAAGATACTCATGGAACTTCCGTTGCACCAGTCAGATCGCCTGCAAGCAAGAACGCTATCTAAACACTCATGTGCGCACCTTCTTGCGAGGAAGAACGCCGTACTTTGAAGCAGAGCGTTCATTGAGCTCCATCGACTCGGCAAGCTGTGTCTGCCATCGACTTTGGTCGAGATCGACTTGTGTACCCACTGCGGATACTGGATATATTACTGGCGGAGCGTAATCATCAATCGACATGTATGACATTTCCTCATCCGCGCGGTGTTTGTTTGTTTCATGTGGAGCACGGCTCGCCTCGTTGACCTGAGCAGCACCGCCAATATTGGATACCGGCTTTCTCAGCTGCTTGATTGGTTCGTCGATTGGAGACAGTTGCGTACTGGAAATCTTGGCCTGAGCTGAGGTGTTCCACGTTCTGAACTGGCTCAGCAGCGGTGGCGTTTGAGATGGAAAGTGGTGTGAGCGTATCTCCTGATGCACCCGAGCTTCGTATCCATGCTTGAGAGCCTTGGTGACGGGAAGTTGGGGTTTCAGGTATTCGATCAGGTCGTTGGCATTGGTACGAGGAGTCCAGTCTGCGATAGCACGAGCGTACTCAGCATGCATTGCTGCAGCAAAGCCTGGATGTGCCACCCAAGGATGATGCAACGCCTGTGCAACCGTCAAACGTAGAGACTCGTCTACCGTAGCACAAGCTCTTATGAAAGACTTGCACTTGCGACTCACGCCCTCCCATTCCTGGGATGTGTCTAAAAAGCTCAGATCGAACGCCACAGTCAGGTTGGCAGGATTGGAATCTGGAAACGTCGATTCGTCAGGACAATCGTCCCTTTCACGAGGAAAGAGAAATGTGTTGGTGAGTAGAGTACCAGCCAGGCACCCAACCGACCAAATGTCCACTGCTTCGTTGTACCCAGATTGATGGCGACTGTCCGCATTTCCAAGCTTCATGTATACTTCACTGTACATATGGTCAGTCAAGCCGAAAAGTTTGTGGTTGGATCAACATACGGTGCAGCATAACCGTGCGTCCCTACCATCGAATGCATTCGAGACATCGCTTTGGCGTTCACTTCGCTGTCACCTTGCTCGACGATCTTTCTTGCTTGGCCAAAGTCGGTTAGCACAACCCTTGCGCCTTTGCGCCACGATGTCAGAAGAATATTCTCCGGCTTGATGTCACGATGTGCAATGCCGCGACTGTGCAGGTAGTCCAGGGCTTTCAATATCTGGAAGATGATCACAGCGGCCTCAGGCTCGTCAAGACCACCTTTGCACTCGAGGTAGGATAGCAGGTCGCCGCCGCTAAGTAGTTCCTGGAAGATGTAAATGTGATTCGTCGCGTATATTGCCTTTTCAAGCCGAACGATGTTGGGATGATCGATGCCTTTGAGGATCTCGAACTCCCTGCGAAGCTCTTGACATTTTTCACGATGCCGGTCAATGCGAACATCACGAGTAGGCTCCTGGCTTACTTTTTGAGCAGTCCAGTCGTTCGAGCTGGGAACAGGGGGGTTCTTTGGCAGTGGGACAATCTTGCAAGCGACCTGTCGACCAGATTTCTTACTGATGGCCAGAAACACGCTGGCAAACCCGCCTACACCTAGGGCACGTGGTACGATAGTATACTGATTTGCGAAAAGCTTGGATTCTGCTTGCGAAACACTGCTGAGGCGCTTCTTCTCGCTAGGATGCTCGAGTATTGCGGCATATGTGATGGAGACTTTGGCGGAAAGCTGAAGATTATCGCCATGGTTGAGCAGGACGGGCGAACAATCCTTCTGAAGGAAGCATGTTGAAGTACTTCCGTCATGTGCTAATTGTGAAAGTCGTACACCGTGTCGTGACAGTACACGAACATATACCATTGGCTCAACATTCGCAACGTTGTTCTCACCATAAGTCACGCAATGAAGTCGAAGGTGATGATTCGAGATTGTGCCGTCAATGAGATTCAAAGTATCGCTGACTTGGTGCCTACCAATGTCGAATTCAGCATTGGCTTCGACAGGAAAACTGAATGTGGCATTGGTGTGGTCCACGCGTTGATAGATCAAGTAAGCTACCGCCGAATCACACCCAGTGTCGCTCGCCATGTCTGGCGGAGCTGTTACCGAGAGACTTTCGAGAGAGCTGTCAGAAGATCGGTGCCCAGCCGTGGATCGCTGGTATACTTCGGAACATGCTATAGACAGAGTTGCCCAAAGGTGTCGGCTGACGTCTGAAGCCTTCCATCACGTGAAACGCCAAGACACGCTAGGCCCCGCGCCCACACTGAGCACACATCAACTTCAGCTCTGGCAGGGCAGACGTTCTTCCTCTCTATCACCCCATCTCATCCTAAGCAAATGTGAGTATATGCTTGCGCCCAATGGCCCGCTCGATGTCATTCTCGTGATCAGCTACTAACAACCATACAGCAGCCAAGATGAGAGCTAAGTGGAGGAAAAAGCGCACGCGCCGTCTGAAGCGCAAGAGAAGAAAGACGAGAGCCAGATCGTAAGTCTACACACCAATGGCAACACCTTCGCACGACGGGTACTAACAATCACTCTAGCAAATAAGCGACTCGCCCCTACTCTGCCTGCGATGATACCCAGCACCACCCACACATAACAACCTCAATCACGCGACCACAAGCTGCGCCGCGCTGAAGGAATGATCACGACTTCGCGCTCTACCATGAATGACGGCTTGCCTTTACGACTACTGAATGGCTTTGGCTGAGAGTTGGGGATGGAACTGGAAGGATTTGCTTTAATGCACCCCAGAGTTGATGTGAAGAAGTTTACGACTGCACCAACCGGAGCCTGTCTAACACCGGCCTGATCTGCACACCGCGGAAGCTGCCTTTGACTTGCATTCGGCGTGCGAACCCAAGTAGTTTGACAATCAATGATTTCTGCTGCTGAACATTGTGCCTACCAAGTCCTGATGATGTAACATGATCCCCCACCACATGCAAATCCAATGTGCGCTCGCCCAAGCCCAAGCCCAAGACGTCCGTGCTCAAGCTCTGTCGCCCTTCACCTACCTACTGCCTCCTAACATTATCAATCCAACTTGTTGGTAGATTCATAGGACAAACATGTTAGTGAACCATCGGTCACCATTATGGACATATCATCAAAACCACGTCCTCCGCGAGATACATAAGTACCCACCACTCAGCACTGCATTGCACGCTTCGCAGTAACTGTTCATGTATTGAAAAGTGATCGTACAGATTCAAATAATGCTCTACTGTAGTCCAGCCTCTCACAAGCTTACATCGTAGTACACACAATGTCCTGTACGGAAATTGAACAGACAAGCTTCCCTAGCTCGTTCTCCCTCTGCCCATTCCTTCCGCCACCCTGCCAGGATGTCTTGTACCTGCTGGAGGTACTGCCTCTCATTGAGTTGAACACTTTGAACCATCTTTCGCCAACTCTCCGCGTCACCTAGCCTGGTCTCTCGCAAGAGGTCGAGGACGTCGTCCCTGGTCTCGATTGCCAGGATTGGCGCGTCTTTCCACTCATCCAGTTTCTCTGCCCACTGGCGCTCGGCAGCGTTGACGATGTGGTATTTGTTTGACTTTTTGCTGCGGTGCTGGGCCATAAGCACTTGAACGTTACCCTTGTGATCTGCCTCATGGTGACTGCTCGGTTGACGATTGAGACCAGGGTGTCGAACTCGTGTACCTTCCCGTTCGCGAAGTTCTTGGTGGACGTGGCTGACGAGCGCGTCTGTTGGTATGTCGGACTCGCTGGCATCGTCACTTGTGCCACGTACTCGAACTGTGGTAGATGCTTCGTGGCGCAAGGTGACGATGAAGCGATACTGATCCTCGTTGTCCCATGTCCTTTCATCAATGGCTAGCTCCGCACTGATGTGATTGGCCCATAGCGATGACAAGATCTTCAAACCAGCAGTGCGGACACCGTCCGTCCCGCCGGCCACCAGTAGCACGGTGCACCGCTTGTCGAGCGTTTGGTGCTGGCTGTTGGTGTCTTTGACCGACAATGATTTCGAGCTTCCTTTGGCACTCTTGAGAATATTAGCGACCAGACGATCAAGCCCGATCGAAATTCCGACAGCGCCTTGAGGGGTGTGGCTTGCACTTGACGCTCGTTGTGCATTGATGAGACTGTCGTACCGTCCTCCAGCGGCGATTACATCTTTGGTTGTTTTGCGCTCGTGGACACACTGCACGAGGATGCCGTTGTCATAATATTTAGCATTGAAGCTGCCGAGTGGAGTGACGTACAGTTTTTGATGCAGGCCCAGGTGATTGAGGTTTTGCAGCACGCTCCTGATGTGTTTGATGCCACTATCGAGCTTTGCGGTAAGGCGGGTGCTAGCGATGTCCAGGAGCGCACGTATCTTGGCGAATGCCTTCTCAGGCGTGTCACGGAAATCAAATTGTTGAAGGTCGTCCACCGTCGTGATGGAGAGTCCAATGGTGACAGAGCGCAATTCCGCACGGATCTTCGACCACGTGTATGACTGATACCCGAGCTTGCTGATGGTCTCCTTGACAGTCGCCTGCTGCGCAGTAGGTACTCTGCAGAACTCTAAAATCGCATCTAGCACACTTGCGTGATTGATGTGAAAGCAGATGTTGCCAGATGATCTGAGGTTCGGCAACTCCTCAGTGACCTCATCCAGGACTTTCACGATCTCGGCATCGTCGAGAGCTAGATCATCACTGCCTGCCAGGCTCACTATATCAAAGTCGACCTCCTCATTTGCTCGTGGAGGACCACCGGAAAACGCATCTCGGTAGACTCGATCGAAGGTGTACACGTGTCGCAGAGACAATTCTTTACGAGCTAATTGCCTGGCGAACGGCAGCGTCAAGTCGTACGGCAACTGTATCAAGTTACCCGATGCATCAAGAAGCTGCACAACATTGGCGTAGCTGTAATAGCCGGAACGTGGGAACACGCTCTCCCTCCGCACTTCTTCAGCTCCATGACGCCGGAAAACTGACTCAAGGATGCCCTTGACCACAGTCCGCATTCGCAGCCTTGAGGTAGCGTCGTTGGTGGCTTGATCTTTAGCGTCCCATGCCAAAGCTTTGACTCTGCTGCTGCTTGCTTGGTCATGCGAAAACAGCGCAGACATCATCTTTTGGTGGTATGGGGAACGCGGGTCTGATAGACCACTCAAAGCTTGTCTGATAGTCTCGTCTTCAATCTTCACCGGCAAGATGTTGCCACGAAGTAGTTCCGTGCTGCTGGGTCTTTCACTCGGCTTCTGCGAGATCAGACATTCAATGAGCTTTCCTTGTGCTGCTTTTGGTCCATTGGGAAGGAATGCAAGTGGAAGCTCATGCTCCTTTTCACGAATTGCTTGCAAAGCACGAATCCGCTCCATTGCAGTTCCAAAAGGCTCGCACATCTCAAAGAACATGATACCAAGGGAATACATGTCGACCTTGTCGTTGTACGTTACACCTGAGCCTGTTCGTAGCTCCGGCGCAACATACAGTGTGGTACCGACGCTCCGTGTCATATCTCCGCCAGTAGCGCCGCTCATGGATGTCAATTTATCAGAGACATGGTACTGGCTAGTGGTAGCCAAGCCAAAGTCGCCAATTTTGGGGTTGCCGGCGACATCAATGAAAATGTTATCGGGTTTGAGGTCACGATGGATGATGCCGTGGCTGTGGACATGAGCAAGTCCTTCCGTGATCTGGCGAACAAAGCGCCAAGAATCATCTTCGGTCAAGGCGGCTTTGCGAATCAAGTCTCTCAATGTTTGGCGTTCGCAGTACTCCATCTGAATGTACAGAGTGGATTGTGCTTTGCGAGACTCTGAACGCGATTTCTTAAGTCTCAGACGGCTGTCTGTGGCAGAATCATCGAAGCTCCCTGCATTTGACCCGTTGATTTGAAAGCCAATATCACCCAGGTCGCTGTTTGTCGTGCTGTCTTCGGAGTCGCTGTCGCCACCGAACTCGATATTGGGGTATCCACTCGAGCTGACAAAATCCAGGCCGCTTGTACTCTGGTACCCGAAGTCGAAAGTGGACCATCTGACTGCTCAGAATCGTCGGAGAACTCAGTTGCATCCTCTGTCACGGTCTCTTCGGTTGTAGACATCGCTTCCTCGGGGAAACTGTGCAGAGTCTCCTCCACCCATGTGGAATAGTATCTCACGAACGTAGGGATGGTTCAGTCGATTCAGAAGCATGACTTCCGACAAGATCTGGTCTAGCTGCGGAGCTTGGCTGATCTTCTTCACAGCATAGACTCCACCATCAAGTTTGTTACGTGCCTTCACCACTTCTCCAAAACCACCTTTGCCAAGGCGGCCCGATTTCGGTGAAGTCGGTGGTATATCGTGAGACGGGTTCCATGACATTGGAAGAGCCATGGCGCGAGCGGCGCTTGAACGGGCTCTTGAGACCAGTGTGTGAGGACCTGTCACCGCGTCTGTCCACTGCTTGATCGGGTTCCAGCACATCTGCGTCAGTCCTCAGGAACTCGACTGGCAGAAGATCGAACAGCACTAGGCGTTTCTTGGGATCACAATTCAGCATTTTTCCGAATAAACTCTTCGAAAACTGTTGTAACAGAAACCCTTTTCGAAAAAACTAGTTGGCGATCCCTGGCTCAGAACGTCCAGTCCAAGGAACATCTGTAAGACCAGGATACCAAGCATCCAGATATCTGTCTTTCGAGCCAGATTTTCCGAGATAGCAGAGGAGCCTTCCGGCGCCTTCCACTTGGCGGGTACATCATATTGCTCTAGCTGGATGACATTGGTATAGCCGACATTGGCAAGCTTGAGTACTGGAGTACCAGGGCCAGCTAGGCAAACCGTCTTGACGCTTAGACTGCCATGAGCGATGCCCTTGCGATGGCATTCATCCAGCGCCTCCAACAATTGAATGGTAAATTGCCGGGCCTTGCTTACTTGGAGAGGCCCGCAAAGCGACAGCAGGTCCTCAAGAGTTCCGCGGGATGCGTATTCTGTGCAGAGGGTGAACTCAGAGTGGAGATCGACCTTGTCGATCCTATATGCGTACACGCTCAGGGTATTTTGGTGTCTCAAAGCGCACACCCCATCCAATATCTTCTCGATATTTAAAAGGTCTTCGCGAGGCTTCTCAGTAGTTGCGTAACGTTTGATAGTAACCAATGGCGGTAAAATGCCAGGCGAAAGCGTCGGCTTGGCCAAGAGAAATCCACGACCGTGGCTCACGATACTGACTTTCGTGAATTCAAGTTGCTCTGAGCCGACAGAGAGTTTTGCTGGCCGCTCAAAAGTCACTACTTCATCGTTGACGTGAAGTGCCATAATATCGCTGCTATCTCCGTTGCTGGTGCGAGTAGGCCGCCGTTTTTGTCGACGAGTGACTTCTTCATCCACCATTTGCTTCAGCACACGGTCTTCTTCCTTCTGGGCCTCCAAGTTGCGGCGAGTCTCTGCCTCCTCTGCCTCCTTCGCCAGAGCGAACGCCACCTCCTCTGCGCTTGCTCGTTCCTCCTCCAGACTAGGCAAGGTACCGGATTGCTTTGCTTGAACTGCATCTTCAAGGGCTTCTTGAATCTCAGAGGCAATAGCGTGAACCATGACTTCTCCGAGCATTTGTCGCGGACGATTACGAAGGACATTCTGGATACGCTTCTGCGTCCTCTCGTGGAAAGATTGTAAGGATGAGATTTCCAAGATTGGTGCAGATTTGGGATACGTCGCGGTCAACTGGACTGAAAGGTCGACATAGCTTGTGGCATCGCTGTATGCCCGTAGCTTCAACTTGAAGCGTAGGTCGGTCGTTTTGCTCCAGGCACTTTTGGTTTCTACTTCTTCATAGTCTTCCATGTAGATGGCTTGCAGGACCTCGACCTCCTCAGCCTGGACCTCTGCATAGTTGATAGGAGGGCCAGCCGCCTGGTCGACAGGCTGGGCATGCTTTTGAACATTCGGTGTAGCTGGTAATTTCTTGTTCCCGTGCGGTTTGGGCGCCATGTTTGCTTTTGATGAGGGCTTTATAGCCACCTCATGTGGACAACTCAAGAAGACATACAGCCGAAGCTGCAGTCTCTTACACGCGGAACATTATTGAGATACTTGGTTGAAGATGTATAGTGAATGGCGGTGGGTGGGACGAGTCAGGCTAAAGGCGGCGTGCAAGCATGTGACGAAAGACAGCCAGCACAACAAGGGTCTCGATTTGCAGCCCAGCGCAGCAGCCAGCAAGCCGCAAGCCGCGCGGGCCAACCAGACGTAAACAGAGGACGCCAGCCAGTAAACATGTCTTAGAGCACGGCTTTGCGCCGGCGTACACCCTCCTACAGTCGCTGAAGAGGTGTGATATTGCTAAACAGTGTACACCTCTCGGGATCCGCGAAATGTTACATTGGCTGGCCGGCGCAAAACAGCCAGAAGGCGCAGGTAGATATTCGCCGCCAAGTAGTGCAATCGTCGCATTCATAGCTGACCAGCGTAACAGACCATGACACAAGCGCATTGATCGATCCACCTGAAACGCCAGCACCTGTCTTCGCCGTACGCGCATTCAAACATGCTATCTTCGGAACGCCGCAACAAGCATCAGCAAACCCACGTCGCCATTCGACCAATGAACGAGAAAGAGGCCGACCAGCGACTACGTCGCGAGCGGCTAGACCTCAGATGACGCGACCAAAGAGTGCTGGAGATGCAGCTGCTCTTTCGAAGCGAGATGATGTGCCAGAGCCTATGCCTTCTCCTACTAAGGGAATCCTTATGACGCCTGGTACAGCCGCCGCGCGCCGGAAGACTGTAACCTTTGGAGATCATGTCGTGGACAACGCCAAAGACAAAGTCAAGGACGAAAGTAAGACTGGCCTGCCTGTGGACTTTCCTGGCAAGTTCCCGAGTCCATGGGTTCAATCTGCCGACAAGATGGAGAGCGATGCTACACCCAACGAGCGCAAAAGAGGTCGCAGCAAGCTCACAGAAGATTTACTCAAGGCAAAAGAAGAATCCGCGAAGAAGAAAGCTGCTGAGAATGGTGAGCGGAAAGCTGAAGATCAGTACAACTACAACGTCGATGAGCCCGATTCGGAGTCTGGCCGGTATTGGAAGAAGGAGTATGATGTGTATCGAGATAACACAACCCGAGAAGTCAAGAAGCTTATAGCGAAGCAACGAGCTGCGAAAAGCTTTGCGAGAGACAAGGATCTCCAGTGCATCGAGCTTGCCGACCAGTTGAGGCAGGAAAAGAAAAAGATTGAAAAGCTTGAGGCGCGTAACGCTGAGCTTGAAGCGCAGGTCAAGGCTCTTCAGGCGCAGAGGAACGACGTGCGGCCATCTTCACCAACGAGGAACGTCAGGACTTCCGCTCGGCGAAGTGTGTTGGTGGGCGAAGGCGCCACCACCGTGGCGAAGCAAGCACATACGCGGTCCCGCTCTACAGATCAACCAAGTGCTGTGGGACGGGACAGTGAGCTTGCAACGAAGACGACCGAGGCAGAAGCTAGAAGGAGTCGTACAAGGAAACCGTCTCTAGACCCCGAAGCAGAAGTCACAGGCGTGCGACCACGTATTCGACATCAGCCGGGCAGCCTACCATCGGACCTCTGGAGTCATAGTCTGACGACTGAGGGACCGGCTACGCCCAGCAAAGCAGAATTTTCGAACGGAAACATAAGGAAATGGCAGAGCTGTTACAAGCGGAACAAATTTGACTCCGCTTAAGTCGCTGAGTATCAATTCTCAGCACCAGAACAGGAACTCGCAGCAGGACTCGCCACAGCGCTCACCCGATGCTGAGCGACCGGCTGCAAGTACTCCGGCATTTTTGAGGGATAACCCTACCCTCGCACCACCAGGCAATGAAGTGAAAGACACCGCAAGATGCGATTCTCTAGACCTGATGTCGGGAATCAAGGCGGAACCTCCATCCGAAAAGCCTACGGCCTATCGCTCGCCGCTTCTGCCTTCAAGTCCCTTCGATCCTGACGGTCGTGCGCAACCTCCAACCGCCGACTCCTCCGACAAACCTCTGCCTCCTCGCCCTGCGCCCTCTGGTCGGGCAGAGTCTAAGAAAACGTCAGTCCATCGCGCGCGGGAGCGGTAGGCTCTAATGACATTAAGGATGTCCCTACAGGTCTACATGTTCCGCGAGCAGGAGCATCAGGTGCGCGGATGAGAGCAAAAGATGGGACGGAAGTTAGTGAAGATCGTCTTGCCGCCGCGAAGGCGAGACTGGCAGCAAGAGGCAGGAAGATTTCATGAGCATGCGAAACCTCGATGAAGGTGCTGTTCTTTTCCTTACCTCCGAGGTACTTGTGTCGCCGCTATTGGTTCGATATTTCGGTTTTTTGGGGTTGTCTTCGCACGGATTTTTGGCTTACAAGCGTGGTGTTCAAAGGTTGTGGCCGCTTATATACAGAGACAGCGCTCGTTGGGACATTGTTCAGGGATGGAATGGGAGGCTCAATAATCGTATCAATATACCCATTTCCATTGTCGTCTAAAACGAATCCAGCTTGACTTTCATGCCACTTGCGCGAGAGACACTTGGGATCCCAAATGCGAGAAGACTTAAATTGGTCGCCCTGATATTCTACATTATTCCCATGTGTTACTTGCATACCAGAGTTACAGGTACTTTACCACCAAGGTACTATCGCACGGACTTGCCGGCATTTTGGGCTTCAACAATGCCGAGGCGCTTGCCCTAAGCAATCTTACCAACGCGAATGACACATTGTTTGACGATAAGATGGGTGCCGACGAGAACGACGTTGTATTGCGACGAGCATGAGAAGGCAGAATGTTCCGGTGTGCGGCATGAAGTACCTAGGTATGACAGGGAATGCAAGAGATCAAGTTTAAAAGCGCTTCAAAATACATGGGATCTTCAGCGCAAGGATCTCACGCCGGGCTCGATTAAAGCTTGAGGCTTCACAAATCGAAAGTTTGGTTCCTGACCAAAGAAGGCGGATGACGTGCTGATCATTCGCCGCCGTTCTCGAAATCGATGGAGATGGCTTGTGTGAGAGAATTCTCAAGCTTGTGGTGCAATGGCTAGGAGAGCTGTATCTATAGCACGAAGCATCTCATATGACATTGATGCACTTCTTCAAACCTCAAGATGTGCCCGCGTTGACAGTATGGTGGCCCAGAATTATGTAGTTATCGCGAGTGTTTATCACGGCTTTTGAAACGGTTAACAATGGAATACAGCCGATGTGGAGTCATTTTCTATACCCACCCTCGCCGAGTCACTCCGAAGCCATTCGTCCAGACTGCCTGATCCCTCTGCACTTGACACCTCACGTAAACCTCGACGTATACAAAGCCGAAAACACGCACTCGATACTCGACTATCGCACCAGCAAACCAGAAATCCGAAACACCGCCTCGACGCACCGTCCACTGAAAGTCTTCAACTTTTCTCCCACCGCACCAATTTCACATTCACAATGGAGTTCCAGATCAACAGAATACACCAGAAGGAGCAGGACTTGCCGACCGGCGGCAACTGGGTTGTGCAAAAATTCGGTGGGACAAGTGTGGGCAAGTTCGCGGTCGGAATCGCTCAGGACATCGTACTGTAAGTGGGGTGCGCGGCGTTTCTTTGGAGGGGAGCGGAAAAAGACGTTAGACAAGGCTTGGTATGGGACAAATTGCTGACTTGGTAACATCATAGTGCAAGCCTGAGCGAGCACCGTACCGCTGTAGTCTGCTCTGCACGCAGCACTGCGACCAAGAGCGAGGGAACGACCAACCGTCTCTTGCGCGCTGCTAGAGACGTTCTCGAGGAGGACTCTCAGAAGTTCCGCGACATTGTGGAGGCCATCCGTGTCGACCACATTAAGGCTGGACAAGATGCCATCTCCGACGACCTGATCCAGGAGAACTACGCCAAGGAGGTTGACGTCGAGTGCTTCAAGTTGCTCAAGATTCTGGAGAGTGCTCAGTTCTTGAAGGCTGTCACCAACCAGACCAACGACATGATCATCTCGGTCGGTGAGAAGCTCAGCTGTCTGTACATGACTGCCCTGCTGAAGGACCGTGGCGCGAACGCTGTCTACATCGACCTAAGCGATGTCATCACCTTCCAGCTGGTAGCAAAGGGCCTGGACGATGCGTTCTACAAGAACCTGGCTTTCGCAATTGCCGAACGTGTCAATGCACACGCGCGGACGATGCTGTGCCTGTTATCACTGGCTACTTCGGTGCTGTTCCCGGAGGTCTTCTTAAAATGTTGGCCGTGGCTACACCGACTTGTGTGCGGCTCTTGCTGCTGTCGGTCTCCGTGCCAAGGAGCTCCAGATCTGGAAGGAAGTTGATTGGTATCTTCACCGCCGACCCTCGTAAGGTGCCCCCCGCCAGCCTCCTCAGCTCTGTCACTCCTAGTGAGGCTGCGAGTTGACCTTCTATGGTTCCGAGGTCATCCATCCCTTTACCATGGATCAGGTCATCCGTGCTAGTATCCCTATCAGGATCAAGAACGTCATGAATCCTCGCAACAATGGCACTGTCATCTACCCTGACCCGCACGACGGCGAGGTCCGCAGAAGGACAGGTCTTTTCCGCGACCGCTCGGTCTCCAACCTGAGCCAGCATGACACACCCAAGCGTCCGACAGCCGTCACCATCAAGCGTGGCATCACTGTGCTTAACGTGCACAGCAAGAAGCGCACGCGTGCCCACGGCTTCCTCATGTCCATCTTCAGCATTCTGGACAAGCACGGCTTGAGTGTCGACCTCATCTCGTCTTCCGAGGTCCACGTCTCCATGGCCCTCCACTCGGAAATCTCCCTGCTATCCGGCCAGGGCGAGGAGGAGATGCGCATTGAAGACGAGGCGCTCAAGGGCGCCGTCGACGACCTGAGCGTCTGGGGCGACGTCGACCTCGTCCCGAACATGGCCATCATTTCCCTGGTGGGCCGCCAGCTGCGCAGCATGGTCGGCATTAGTGGCCGCTTCTTCAGCACTCTGGGCGAGCAAGGCATTAACATCGAGATGATATCGCAAGGTGCAAGCGAGATCAACATTTCTTGCGTCATTGAGGAGCGCGAGGCAAACCGCGCCCTCAACGTCGTGCACACGAATTTGTTTACGTTTTTGGAGTAAGAGTTGCCGTACCCAAGGGGCGGCTTAGCGTTGGCGCTTTGATTTCGTTGATATGACATGGGATAAAAGTACCGGTAAAATAGCATAGAGAGCGCCTCGAAGATGGCTTTATACAGCAGGCTCTTGGTAAAAGAGAGCCTGATGGGGTTTAGGATAGAGATAGTAACAATCTCACGTTCACACCCAAGCTTGCCTAAAAAGTTCCGACCATGATCTCAGTTTGAGTCTTATACTTCTTAATTCCTTGTCGTTGCAGTCCGTAAGCAATGCGTTGCAAGCGAGCCACATAGGCCCAAGAAGCCATGTAGAGTTATGCGTGGCACTCGATAGATGTGCCCGTTGAATTTGGGCATGAAACCTCGACCGAGATCTTTTTGAAATGCCGGCTTCTAAACAACCACTTGTCGCCTCCGCAAAATCAATCTGCAAGGTCTCTCTCTCGGAGTAGCCAGCAGTGGCCACTGATCTCGAAGGATATCCATGGGTGCGACTCGGGTCAGGCTGACGACGTATTCACAGATTGATTTATACGAACCATTTTGTGAGGAAAGCTCACTGAGTGTACGCAGGCCATCTTGTGTGCCGCATTCTGGGATGAGGTATGTCTCTGGATTGAGCAAAAGGCAAGATGCTCCGTTCTGCCCAAGGCCCAATTCGATCAGCTTACCGCCGCGTATATGAAACCAACTTTCGCGCTCGCAATACTCTCCGCTGTGAGAAGACTTCCAACGACGGGACAGTGCTGTCGCACAGTACGAGCTGGAGGGTAAAAATATATGATATACATGCAGGTCTGCCGCCCAAAAAGCCTGTAGATGCCTGCGCTCGTAGCCAGGGTATTCGCGTGGCCATAGTGTACAATCCCAGCTTTTTGCACAAGTGTATCCCAAAACTCCATGCAACAAATGCCTGTTTCAAATCCCAAGATGCGATCATTTCCTCTTCTTGCTGTTGAACTTCTTGCTCTCTGCACACTGCTGTCAGTAATTGCGACCTCTTCCAGGTTTACCGCCTGTATTTCTCGAATGTCCTTACCTGCTGCTGTCCTCTTCTTCTTCGGCGCGCCCTTTCCTCTGCTCTTCGCGATCTGCAAGTGCTCCAATCGGTCCTCCTCGAGCTCGTTGTACATCTCGTAGCCAGGGTACAGCCTCTGCAAATCCCTGAATGTGGCGACACGGCGAGGATAGTATGCTGCGAGTGCAGGACCGCGCAGGCGCTGGCGCAGGATCTTGTTACCAAGGCGCTCGCCGGTTGGGTTGAAGATGGTGCTGAAGATGCCGCATTGGACCTGTATCTTGTGAGCGCTTGCGCCTGGGTCGGGTAGAGCGCTTCAAAACCTACCTTCATGAGGTCGACTATCCTTGAGCGAGGGACTGCCATGGCTGCTGTGTGATGCAGTAGTACTGGTGCGGTCGTTTCCACGCCTTCCAGCCCGCCGTCCTGAACCTCGAAGTTCCCGAAATAAGGTTTCGGAAGATCCCGCTAGAGCATTTGAATGCCGCAATATCAAAATATCTTTTGCCCTCAGTAACACTTCTCCAATCAACCATATACAAAAGCTTACATCTCGGCTCATCTCCACGTTGCTAGCCAAGAAAGCGGCGCTGAGGAGAGTCGTCGAACACAATCAATTTCATCATGAACAAGAGGCCGGCGCAGGAGTCGCAAGGCTCAGCCTTCAAAAAGCATAAAGATTCGCATCAGAAGGACCACCATCGCAAACAATCGCCTTCAGTGCAACCGCATAAGCCAGTTCAGCCTGTACAAAGCCATGCAAAGAAAGAAGTCGACTACTCAACCGGACTGCAGCAACTCCCACCATCGAGCTCGTTGAAAGCAGAGGTCGCATCTTACGTCCCTTTCACTGTAGCGAAGAACCTACCTCCGTTACCAGATATCAACGACCCAAACCTTGTCGAGTCGCCTTTCCGGCACAAGTCATACTCACATGGATATGATCGCAGCTCCACAACATCAGATGTCACGTACGAACGCCTAGAATTTCTTGGTGATGCCTACTTGGAGCTCTTCGCCTCTCGCTTGATTTACCACCACTTTCCTGCACTGCAAGCAGGAGCGCAATCTCAGGTGCGCGAGCTGCTTGTCAAGAACGAGACATTGTCCGAATATGCACGGCTGTACGGCTTCCATGATAGAGTCAAGGTCGCCGATATGGAGACCATGTTACGTGACGCCAAGGATCGCGGCAACAAAGGTCTGAATAAGATTCTCGGCGATGTGTTTGAAGCATATATCGCAGCCATCGTGCTCTCTGATCCTGAGCATGGCTTTGCAAGAGCAGAGGCATGGCTTACAGCTCTTTGGGCGCCGAAATTGGTCGAAGCAGCCACTTCTCAAAAGTACAGCAACCCTTCGTTCACACTGCAGACCTCTGATCAGGCAGATCCACGGGCGACATATAGTCCCACTGCCAAAGCGGATCTCCAGAAGCGGATTCAAGCATACGATGCGAAGCTTGTCTACGCGCCATACAAGGCCTCTGTTGAGTTGAAAGGCGACCTGTTGGGCCAGAACAAGCACTTTATTGCCGTGTATCTCACAGGCTACGGATACGACAAACAATTGCTAGGTAAGGGAGAGGGCAAGAACAAAGTCGAAGCCGGCAACTGGGCGGCGACTGAAGCCATGTATGGCGAGAGCAAAATTATTGTTGACGAATGTGAGAAGAAGCTCAACGTCATGAAGGAGCAGAAACGGCAAGAGAGGGAAGCGAAAGAGCTGGCCTCTGGGCACAGAAAGTGAACTATTGGCCGGCAAATTCTTCTGGCTTATTTCCAGACAATGTAGTATCAAATGACGGCCGTTCTTGAAATGTCACTATACGCGGATCCTGAATGCTGACATAAGTCTGAGTGTACATGTACCTCTTCAGCGGTTGAAGTATTCGGTTCCTGGATTTGCGCCAGTGGATAAGAGCACATGTATCACGGGGAGATCAATGGATCATGTATCATATCCCAATGGTTAGCACATTGCTCGTTAGTTCTTTGCTCTTATAAAGGAACACTCGAATCATCGAGCGACCAAACTACTGTTCATCGTATCTCAATGGCTAGCTACAGTCTCTTTTAGACCTTTATCCGGCTTCAGGAATACATGAATCGATGGGCGACCAAAATACTGTCCATGTTATCTCAACGGCTGGCATAGCCTTTTCTTAGGTCTCTACCCATATACCAGAGCATGTGAATCACGATGCAATTAAAATAATACTCTCGTATTATCAATGGGCATTATAGTTTTCTGAATACTTACCCACACACAGGAGCATTGGAGTCGCTGGGCGACCAGCGTACTTCTCACAACATCTCAATCGCTAGCATAGTCAATTTTACATTATTATCCATGCAGATCAGCATTTGAATCACTCATGGACCAACGTACCTGCTATGATATCTCAATGGCTAGCAGACCCATCCTCATAGTTGTGCCTACAGATTAGAGCATGTGAATCACGAGGAGGCGATGGCAATTTGCACAATGTCTCAGTGGCGACAAGAGACAAGTTTGTGACTGAAACTGCCGATATACGCATCGCAATATGTAGATGTACACGATGCTTGGAGCGCAAAAACATTAATCATCCCTCAGGCACTGAGATCTCTGTTCATAGTACAACCACCCATAATATTTTCAACCCGCTGCAACAGACCTGCAAAGACCCAGTCCTTCCCATTCAAATCATGTTTCATGCATTCCTGCCGTGAAATACTGTCTTCGTACGTTGTAGCACCCCAAGGACTTGCAGCTGCTCATATGTAGACATGAATAGTGCCAGACCAACTATTCCAGCCCTCTTTAAGCCGAAATATGGCCAAGTACCAGGTTAATGCGAGCTCGTAATATTGTCGAGAGTGGTTGCGATGTACGTCGGCTCACGGGGTCCACGGGGCGAGGATGCGCTCCTGCTCGGCATTCCCAATGGCTTGGATGACGAGGTACTCTCTGCGAACCCGATGCGAAACGAGGACGATGCTGTAGAGAGCGGGAGACCAGCTCCTTGCGCTGGTGTTGTTGGTATACACGTGCTTGTATACCATATCGCGTAGCTCGCGCGGGAGGCTGAAGAAGTTGACCATGTCTGTAGCGTAAGTTCGGAGGCGATGAGGTGAATGTAGTGCCAGCGACTCTAGCTTTATTCAAGATAGTTGTAGCGCGGAGAGCTTTCGCTTGCTCGAAAGGACAGAGGATGGTGAAGGTGCTGTTGTCGCTTTTGTTGTGATGCGAGGTCGTGCTCAAGCGAGAGTGGCCGAAGGGAAAGCCCTTTTGCGACTTTTTGGATAGCTATCAGGAGATCCGAGCTTCATGTGACAATGAGGTCGAGTTTGGGGCGACAGAGCTGCAGTGAGTCCTCTATTCTGCGCCATCTGCGTATCAGGATCTCGAAAAACTTATTCCGAAGTTCACAAAACATGTATAGGAGGATCTTAGAATAGCATTGCAGAGAGCTAGCCGCACAGTCTTGGTACTCATCGAGCAGCACAATAAGATGCCCTTTTGCGATGGAAGCTGGCCCTCTTCACACTTCAGGCCGCGTGCTTAGGCATTGCAAGCCGTAGCAGCAGCGGCGGCGTGATACATATGTGTAGTTCCCAAGGGCCCACTCAAACCACTCCCGCAACGCGATGCATTGTAGACATCAAGAGGCATAAGAAAGCTACGTGTGCTTGAATGGCTCAGCTTGTTGTCTTGTTCCAAAGTTGCTTGCTGTATGATTGCGTCGCCATGCCAAACAACTTGATGTGTTGCCACTCACATCCACAGCCCAAGCGCGCAAAGCACCTGGTGCACTTTCATGCAAGCACACACACAACATGACGCTGCATGATTCTCACGTCTCTTGGTGCTATAAATGGCTTAGTGCAGACGCATTGCGAGAAGGGCGTGTCGAAGACCGATTGAGGAGACACCAAGCGACGGCGAACGATACTCACAACACCGCATCCTAGCAATCGGACCTAGAACTCATGCCGACGCGAGAACGACGTCAGCTCCAGCAGCTGCGATCACCTGGGACAACAGCACCAGCGCCCGCCACCGAAGACGTAGAAACCATCCTCGAGGACTACTAGCGCAGCCACAAAGATTACCCCGTTACTCCGACTCCCGACGGAAGATACAGAGTTCTAGTCGCGCCACATCCAATCAACATATCA
This sequence comes from Cladosporium cladosporioides, assembly GCA_002901145.1. NCBI lineage: Eukaryota > Fungi > Ascomycota > Dothideomycetes > Cladosporiales > Cladosporiaceae > Cladosporium > Cladosporium cladosporioides. The sequence goes on from NOXB01000004.1 coordinate 1,398,872, forward strand.
GTCGAAGGCGACTGTCCAACAGTCCAAACGCTAGCACTCCACGCTGCAAGACGGCAAGGGCGGACGACTGCAAGACAGGGCGAGCGAGAGGGCTCTGGATAGGCAACGCAATTGAAGAGGTGCGGAGTATACAAGAAATGCGGGTGGTACGCCGCAGCTGAGCAGATGGATAAAAGCCACGGACACCAATCCCATGACACTCGAAAGAAGACGCAGCGGAGGTCCAGGAATGGGAGTCGAGAAAAAAGCATGGTGTGAGCCGACAATGCAGAGCTAGGCAGCTGAGAGTAATACACCATCGCCGCGAGTATGAGAAAGCGATGTAGGCGCAGCCCGGCTTACGATCTTTGTTACTCGCACGTCAAGGTGGGCAGTGTGGCCTTGACAATTGCCATGGCGATACTTATGGCCATCTGGACCGAGAAATTTGCATTGTGACAACAGGAACACGCAACCAGGCTTGCGGCCTCACGATTGTGTGGAGCATGAAGGAAACGCCGTGTTTCGGCATGTGGCAAGTTGACGCCACGACCAGGAGATAAATCTGCCGGTAGTTCCATGTCTATGAGGCTTGAGCGACTGGCAATAAAGCTGCATCCAAAGCCATACTGCCTGTGAGTCGTTCTGGCAGTCCTCGCTTCAAAAGCAGCTCCTATTGAATTCCTTGATCTGGTCAAGTGTGCAGACGACAACGTGTTTGATGTCGGTCGCATTGATTGCGCAGTTCATCTCTTCGGACTGGAGCCCTTTGCCGACAAGAACATCGCGGACGGTGCAGATATCGTTCTTTGACTTGATGCCAGACTTCGGACCTATGGCCAACAGCCGGCTGGACATATTACCAAGAAGCCATGTATACTGGAACGACTAGCAACAAGTCTGACAGTCAAGCTCTTCCTGTCCTTCGGCTGCGTACAAATTGTCAAGATGAAGGTGCTGCTAGGCTTGCTGCGTGTCTGAGAAAGCATCGAGGCCAGCATGATCTTCCAGAGGACTGCGATGATATTTTCGAGGTTGATGATAGGTATTCCGCAACTGTCGTAGTCTTGACATACGCAAAGATCAAGTCCATGATGTATCCAGCCCATGAGGGCTGCGGCGGGATAGTTATTCCGCGTGGCCAGTCCATACGGCTTTCGTTGGAATAGCAAGACCGCTGGCCCGCCAAATAGCTATCACCCTGATGCAAGGGCGATTGTTGTGGCGCATACAAAGCTATCTCTCCGCAGATTTGATGCTTGCCTTTCCTTGGGCCATCAAATCATGGCATTGTGGTCTGGGTATTTCGAGAATCTTAAGGTCCCAACGGCCAAACAAACTCGAGATTCTTAGCCCTCAGAAGTCCCTGATCCTGAATGAAGATGACCCAGGCCGTATAAAATTCGCCACACAGACCATTTGATGTCTGATGAATGTCTTATATTCTGGCACTGAAGCTGCAAATGGGCAGCAAGAGCCACCTTGTTGGCCAATCGTCCGGCAGCTGATGTGGTCATTTTCAGATGCCAAATCGGCCAGAATCGTATCCACAGTCAAGCTATACTGTTCAATTTCCCCGTCGCCATAGCGTGCGCCTGTTGCGTGGCCAAGGTGTGTCCGAGACTCGCGCCTGCAACAAAAGCCGGACCCGGAGATCTTCGAGGCCGTCGGCGATCTACAACTACAGCATATTACTAGCATGTAGCTGGTCTTGATAGCCTGCGCTGCTGTGGTGTTCGTCTGCCATGATGTCCGTCTAGCTCTTATGGATGGGTTTGTGTTTGCCACGCTGGCGCTTCACGGCGGCCTCGAATTATGTGGTGGGCGATGTTGCGGCATGGTATGCCATCATTGCGGTTTCTCCGAATGTTCTACGCGCTGCCGTGGCGAAATCCTTGGTTTCGTGTGGGATGTATGGCTATTGTCGTTGCGGCAACCATGCTGCGAGGGGTTTGGTTGGGAGGCTGCGATGTTCGCTTTGCTGCCAGTCTTTCGAGTACTGTTGTACAATTGCACTGGGAATAATGTTAGGGTGTCATCACTGGTGGCTCCTACCTGTCAGGTTGCCTCCGCTGCCATTTGCTGGCACACGCGCTCTTAGGCATCCGGTACTTGGTTTCCAGCATACCTCTCTGTGTGAAGTTGATATGGCGACTCAGACCACGAGCGCTGCGCATCCTACTTGGACATGGACCTGAGGATCACGAATAGTGGCCGTTGTAAGAGTGCTGCGATATTCTCATCCTAGGGGGGCGTAGTGCGGTGGAGATTCGACTTCAGCCGAGTCTGGTAAGGCAGACAGCTGGTGCGAACAGGACCCCAACAACACAACAGCACACGGAACTCGCGGAATAAAAAGCGCTTGAATGAAGTGACACTAATGCCGAAGAGTTGCTAGCATGCAAATCTTGCTGCGGCCTTGCGAACGCCGCCTGCGCTCTGAAGCTGGTAGCGTCAAAGTCGGCACAACAACATCAAGGCCCCTTACGCCAGCTCCAAACCGCGAATATACAGCTACAACTACACAGCCTCGACAGCAAGACGCACATGCCTGTGCCCAGACGTTGAAATAAGCTCATCGCAGGGCTGAACTAGCCCTGGCTCCGGTTAGACTTGCAAGACAAGAGACACGGAGCCCCTTGTGGCGTTACGAAAGGTCAAAGCACGCCAAGCTTGTTGGAACGAGTATCTAAACAAGAGCAGCAAAGATCTTTTTCCATACTTACATGAAATACAGGTCGGACGATGATGCGAACTACAATGTACACTTTCTGCAGATAGGAAAAATGTATTTACTACCCATTTCCCAGCGAAGGCCTTGTCTCCCCCTGTTGCTTTGGTATCAAATCAGGAGGCTCAAAAGGCCCGCTAGTAGCTCCGAGTGAGCAGCTGTTGTTATTGCCGGCGGCTTTCCATTTCCATTCCAGTCATAACATCGATTCTCACGCAGCCACTTTCGTTCTGACGCCACCGCGCGCAGACAACGTATTCTTGACTTGTCCCTTCTCTTTATATTGCTGTTCAACATCTCAATCTCGTCGCGTCATCGGTCGTTCCCATGAAAGGAGTCACACTACAGAAAAGGCGCCCCTGCCTCAAAACCAGCCGGACGGCTCTCGACTGCAATTTCCAAAAACGTACACCACAACACGCTGGCTACAGTATCAGCTAAACTCCACCTGGATAAATCGCCGAGTACACTGTACCACTGCTTCACGTTCAATGGCGCAACATAAACCCCATATACTTGAACCTGGGCGGCCCGCCGGCTGAGCTGACTGATGGCGATCCTTTCGTAACATCCGCATGCAAGCCGCTCAACGCAAGCAGCGTACAAGAATTTTTCTCCACCTCAGCGATGGCTTTGCTCGCTACCCAGAGTCCTCATGCCCGTTGAGACAATTGGCCATCTATTACCAATACTCGGTCACTTAGGCTTGACAAAATCGAGCTGGAGCTTCACACGGAACTGACATAGGCGATTGGTCTGAGTCCATACATTTTCACTCATTCACATCTAATACATTCTGGAGCCACGGTCGGCATATATAAGCCATGTCGTTCTGCGATCTGGTTGCTAAAAACTCTTTCGAAGATGCCTCATTGGTACGGGGTCTATATCAGCCCCTTTATTGCTGTGGCATCATTATCAGGGTAGGTCGCCTCGAGGATGACCTTGTCAAACACCTGGAGCATGCATGGAAATATCCAACAATTGCGATGGAGGTTTAAGATCTCCTTGTTTTTATTCTCGGACATCATGTGATCACGTCCAGGCCATCAGTCTATATTTACCAACCAGAACTCTGTCTTGTGGCCATTGGCCGCTAACCGATGTAACATGATTTACTTCACGGGAGTTTGAGCCTGAAAGATTCGGAGATGGCGCAAGTTCAGTCCCGGACAAATGGACAACGTCAACATAGTCAGCTATCATACCTGACGAGCATACATACGCTAGAAGCCTCTCAGTTCGAATGGAGCTAGAGCCTCAATGACAGCAAAGCCGATGATGCTACGCGTCTCATTTGGCTTGTGATGACTTGCATCATCACAATGATGTGGTTCACATATACTTCCCTCACTGAATTCTGAGTGTTGGCTAAGCAAGGCTCCATTTTGGCGCCAAGCTATCTGATACGTTGTGAGCGTCTCGATAGAGTCAAGCCACGCGGACCAGACACAGATGTGGATTTCATACATGTGTTTTGCGATGGATATGTCTTTCTGGCCTTGCAATACACAGTGCGCGTGAAAGACCTTCAGACTTGGAAGCTTGGCAGCCTCAGGACACCAGGACACCAGCGCCGCACAGGCACTGCCGGACACTGGATTATCTCACAGCTGTTACACTGCAAGAAGCTCATGCGAGGTAGGTACAATGCTGCACTGAGGGTCGACTCAAACACAAGTTTGCTATATCCAAGACCTCACATACATGCACTACCGGTAAGGTATGCCCGCACCTCCTTTCACCCACAGCTCCACAGCTCCTTCCTCTCTCCACAGCATGCACCACTGCGCAGAGGCTCGCTCCTGCCCGAATCTGCCCTTACCCACCGGATCGTCGGCGAGATTAGTGCAGAAGTCTAATCGGCTCGTGGCTGAGCCCTATCAGAGTCTCATGGGCCGGGGAAGCTCGCCAATGGTCAGCATAGCCTTTCTCTACCAAGGAATGGGATGGTAATCGCACAGTCGGTGTGGGTGTCGAAATACCTCTCAAGACTCAACGCTATGAATCTCATGCCCTCATGCCCTCCAGCGAGGAAAATGTATGAGAGGCGACGAGGCAGGTGCGAGGCGATGGTCAAAGTCAAATCGTCGCGTCGTGCTGGGCTTCAGACCTTCGCGCGCCCAGCGTCCAGCTGCATCAAGGTACAACAATCGCTACAATGGACGTATGGACGCGCAAGTAGTCGGAGGTTGTTGCCAGACCCATCATCATGCTCCAAGCCAAGTTTGGGATTGATTGGCAGTGTTGGTGGTCTACATCAAGGCCATGGCGCAGACGACGCCGGCACCATCGCCAGAGCATCCCTATAGGCACACCAGCCACAGCCCCACTCTGCATGTTGCTAGTGCGATGACAATAGGCAACGAATGATACGGGCACGGGCGCCGTCTGGTGTCACTCTGAGCGAAAGCCCACAGACTCTCCCTCCAACTCGCTCCCCTTCTCCTCCGCGCCACCTAACCACCTTCACACCCACCATCGTTCCATCACCACTCTTTACCTCACACTATCGCCATTCAAGCAGCCTTTGGCGTGCTCCTCTTGGTCCACCAGCCTTCAATCCCTCTTGGTCAGGCCATTCTACCTGTCTACTGTCGTTCATCCAAACCACCCCAGTCAACCCTCAGCTCACCTCATCCACCTTCGCAATGACTGCTACCAGCAAAGGCCAGGCCCCGGTCACTCCACCGGCCGCCGTTCAAGGCGTCAAGACCACTGACGATCCGCCGCCGGCGCCCCGTCGCGTTACGCGTGGCCGGTAAGTCACTCACTGCCAATTCCCAAGTATGCGCACCACTGATCATACTTTCTGCAGTATGGACGAGAACCACAGGGTCCGTGGCCCGGAAGGCTCTCCACGCGTTGGACGCGCAACAAACCCTGCTAGCCTGTAAGGCTTGATGTCCTTGTCAGATGTTGCTCACTTACTGATCTCGTTAACGCAGTGACACCTCTACTATGGACCGCGAAGTCCAGGGTGCGGTCTACGACCCGCCGACGGACTTCAGAATCCCTGTCAAGTAGGTCGAGGCATCTCGCGCGAATCATACTCTGTTACTGACAAGCTCACAGTGGCAACCTTCCGCCGCCCCCGAGCTGGGATGGCCCGCAAGTCGTCAGTGGCCAAGTTGCTCACCCTGATGATCCTTTTGTTTCTGCCACTCTCACTGGCAGTGCTCCAGCCTTCGTCCCGGCTACCAACAACCACCAGTCAGCTGCACCGGGAGCTGGAAGCTCTTCATCTCCTGGCGGAGGCTCGGCTGATGGCGGATCTTCCAATGGATGCCTCGCCAACGGTGGCACCTCTAACGGCAGCTCGGCCAACATGTCCAGTGGCCGGAATACCTCTTCTCCTAGCAACGGACAAAGCTCTGAAAGCCCGGATCCGGTCATTGTCACCACCCCGAACCCAGGTAGCAACGGCACGTACGCCATGGCTTATGACATGCCGTCTCCCATCGTTACCAGGTTCTTACGTGTCGAGAACGTCTACGCGGGAGAATTCGATGAAAACAAACCTATGGGCATGATCAAAGCGCTAGTAAGTCTAAACAGCCTTGCACTCAAGGCAATTCACTGACCGCTTTACACAGCCACTCTTCAAGGAACTCGTCCAAAAGCTTGGTATCTTCGCCCTCAAGCCCGCTGGTGGTGGTGCACAGACAATGCTACTGTTTGTCGACGCTTGGCATGGAGCCAGGTCACTTCACGACATGCTGCAGATGACCCACAATGTTCGCTACATTACGTGTCAGGCCTTCAGAGCCGCCAACATCATGATTCCAGAGACGATTGATCGCCTGTCTGCCGAAATTGACTTCACTGTCACTATCAAAGACAGAAGTCGTGCTCGCCGCTTCAGCAAAGAAGCCGTGATTGAGATGGCAAAGGGTGCAGCGGCCAGATTTGGTGTGGTCTTGCACTTTGCGATTGCTGAAGACAGGGAATTCGCCCAAGACGGTCGTCTACGCTTCAAAATTGAGTACAACAGCGTCGCCGACGCCAACGATGCCGTGCACGTGACTAATCCGGCGGCTGGCATGACTCTCCCTTCCGGTACACATGAAGTGAGTATTCAGGTCCATCTCTGACATCGACATCTTGACTGATACCCACTAGCACCTACTTATCAACGCTCGCGGCTATGAGCCTGTTGATGTCAACAGCCCTGCAGGCCAGTCCTCCGAGACACCGCAGACGCCTTCGGCACGCCGTAATGGCAGTGGCAGCAGCGAGGTTCTGCAATACAGTCCCACCCGGACGTACTGCCACGCGCACAACTGCTAACGGCAAGACTGCTGCCGTGGCCGGATACGTTATCCCCAGCAAAATCCCTGCACCATCCAATCTTCCCCGGGCCACGCTGCCCGATAGCCAGAACACAGGCGGCCGCGACATCTATGCGACTGCCGATCCCACCACGGAGTACCCCATGATCGGACCAGACGGGCTTCAGCACCAAGCCTCAGCCAAGCCGCAGGATGTCTGTGAGTTCAGAATCCTGAGCGGCCAAGACGTTCGCACCACGTTGATGGTCCGTAATGTCCCACCGGAGATGACTGGTGCAGACTTCGTCAATGTGCTTCAGGCCACTGTTCCGGGCCAGTTTGACTTTGCGTACAATCGCATTGACTTCCAGAAGAGTCAGTCGGTCGGTTATGCCTTTGTCAACTTCACTGGCACGGGGGCTCTCCTTCGATTCGTCCGTATGTGGCGTGGCAACCTTCTGCCGCACAACATGAGCCGGAAACATTTGAGGCCGTGCGCTGTGTCGTATGCAAACACCCAAGGCTTTGAATGTCTGGTGGCCAAATTCCGGAACTCTTCCATCCTGGATGAAGCGAAGCCCTGCCGTCCGTTGCTTTTCTGGAGCGTCGAATCTGCGTACGACCGCCCGGAGCTTATCGGTCAGGAGCGGGAGTGGCCTGACGTTGACAACGCCTCCAAGAAGAGCCGTTCTGTCGAGAATGCAAAGATCTCCGGTCTTTACACCCCTCGTGCTCGTGTCAATGGTGGACGTGGCGGTCGCCGTGGTGGTCACACTCGCTTCGATCGTGGCACCACTGCCCATCAGCAAGAGGAGAACCAGATGAGCTTTGGCAACTACCAGCACGGCGTTGGACCTGCGCCCTTCTATGGCCCATACGCTCAGCCGCGATTCCAGGGCCCATCTATGCTGTACGATTGGCAAACCAGCCAACTCGTCTCTTCTCCCGCCGCGGGATACCCGTCGATGCCATTTCCGACGCAGCCGATGATGCAGGCATCTCCTGTCCAGGGATCCGCTTTGCGCACCCATACCCACGGTGACCTTGGTTACCGTCACCCAGTCATGCCAGCTCAGTTGGCGCCGGTCAACAACCCGTCCGGGATCCAGGTTGCCCACCAGGATCAGTTCCAGCCGCTCTTGTATCCCATCAAGGGCCAGGTCCCGGAATACTATCGCCCTGTCTGAGTACAACACACTATCGCCACATTTGGGCACAAAACAAAAAACAAAACGATTCACCGAGCACAACACGCTGTTCGGTCTCCTTTTCTTTCGACCAAGTATATTCAACACCACCACGGAACCAGGACTAGTAGCATCCAACCTCGTTGGAAGCGAAAATCAGATCACAACACAAAAGCAAAAAAAAAACACTTTTGTCGCGGACACCACCTTGCTGGGATCGCGTTTGCTTTCAACAAAGCATATACAACCCCACCACGGAATCAGGACGAGTAGCAGCCAACCTCGTTGGAAGCGAAAATCAGGATATCGCGGCTCTTGCTCTTGCTCTTGCTCGAGCATTACCTCATGACTCGGATGTTTTCGCGATACCCAGGCAACACTTCGTGTGCCATTTGCTTTGAGCCTGTCCTTTCACCTTTTCTTTCGTTGCTCGTTAATAGTGGGATACTGCTGTTTTTAGTATGAGTTTCCTGGGTAATAGTAATAGCTCCAAGGTGGATCCAAGGGATCGGAGCGTAAGGTTCGAATGGTCAGACGCGGACACAACGGTGGATCGCGTCTTCTTTCAGCACGGAGTTAGCATAAATAGTTCATCAAACGCAATCAAAACAACGTTCAATGACAAGAACAATGCATATTGTGGTAAAACGGTGTAGGAGTCGTTCTCGACTTGTGTGGTGGAGTTGCAAGCAAAGTCCACGGACAGTGACGCGCCTTCCGCTCCGCTTTGTGCCACGTCCCCTCGAGCACCTTGATCGATCAACATCTACACAGCAACGCTGCTTGTAGTACACCACTCATTTGGCTTCGAAGACGACTCCTTCCCTTGACTCGTGTACTGGAACATGTGTTGATCTCAAAGACAGTTACCGTGCTGTCGCATTCTCTCACCAACAATGGTCTCCGCACGCACAGTCAGTCTTACACTTGCGAACCTCCTGCTTCCTGTCGCTATCCTGATATTTGCGTCCGGTTTCTTCCCCTACAAGCCACTACTTCCTGGTCTTGCAGAATGGGAGGATGACGCAGATGTCGGATTTGAGGCTGGCACTGGAGCACGCGCGCCTTTCAACAAGGTCGTGTTCATGGTTGTCGATGCGCTGAGGAGTGATTTCGTGTTCGGGGAGGACAGCGCAATGGAGTTTGTCCAAAGGTGTGTTCGCTTTAAGGAAGTTGTCTTGCGACATCAGGTTCTAACTGCCATGTAGTCTGATCAGAACTGGTGCTGCCATTCCGTTCACAGCGCATGCGACTCCTCCGACCGTTACCATGCCTCGCGTGAAAGCCCTCACGACTGGCTCTGTCCCGTCTTTCCTCGACCTGATCCTCAACTTCGCTGAGAGCGACACATCCTCATCCCTCGCTGCGCAAGATACCTGGCTCGCGCAACTGCGGCGCCGAGGTCGCGGACAGAAAGAGAAGAACGTAGTATTCTATGGAGACGATACATGGTTGAAGCTGTTCCCCGGCGACTTCTTCGGACGTAGTGAAGGCACGAGCAGCTTCTTCGTTTCGGTTAGTAGGCACACAAGCACATGTACAATGCTCGTCGTCTGGCTGCTAGCAGGCATACTAGCAGCACAGGCACAGCATCGTAGTAGAACATCACAAAGCTAAGTACCGTCTTTCTTCTTCTTGTAGGATTTCACTGAGGTCGACAACAACGTGACCCGTCATCTACCGGCTGAGCTCCACAGACCCGACTGGAACGCTTTGATCATGCACTACCTTGGCCTTGACCATATTGGCCACAAGACTGGCCCGCAAGGACCGGCGATGCTGCCCAAACAGCGCGAGATGGATGATATCGTGCGCATGATCTATAAAGCTATACAGACCGAAGAGCACCTAAAGGATACGCTTGTTGTGCTTGTAGGCGACCACGGCATGAATGCTGGTGGCAACCATGGCGGCAGTGGCCCTGGCGAGACGGAACCAGCTCTTGTGTTCGCGAGTCCGAAGTTTGCTGGTGCTCAGACGCGCTCTTGTCCTACGACTCCGAAGGACGGGACAGAATTTGAGTTCTACCGCAAGGTGCAGCAGAGCGATGTCGTCCCGACACTTGCTAGCCTACTGGGATTTCCTATTCCCAAGAACAGCTTGGGAGTTGTGCTCCAGGAGACTGCGGAGCTCTTACTAGGAGACGAAGCATGGGTGCGGTCATTGAAGAGAAACGCAAAGCAAGTACTCGTGATCCTTAAGGCGAGTGTGGGCGAAGAAAGATGGGAGGCTGCTGTAAGCCGATATACACACGATACCGCCAACTGTGATAATCTGGGCGATGAAAAAGAAATGGCATGCTTGTGGGCACGGGCTGTCCGCTCGAAAGGCACAAAAGACGAGAAAGATGCTTACACTCGATTCCTCTACAAGACACAAGACGCCCTCAGCAGTACCGCAAGCTCGTACGACGTGCCGCGTATGGCCGCAGGTGTTGGACTCGCAACCTTCAGCTTGATTCTGGCCGTCTTTGCATTCCCCAGCATCTGGCCGCCCACTCTCGCTGGAAGCTCTTTGACGCTCACGACCATCTTGTACGGCGTGATGATGTTCGCAACATCATATGTGGAAGAAGAACAGCATTTCTGGTACTGGCTTACACCCGCATGGCTTGCCTTCCTCGCTGCTCGCTCACTGCAACAAGGCAACAGGCTGCGTCTGCCAGGTGACTGGAACCTTCCAAGCGCGGTGGTCGTCCTGCCTATACTCGCATGTCACCGCCTTATGCTGCGTTGGAACCAGACCGGCCAAAAGCATTCCGGCGAACCGGACATCGCGCACAATTTCTTCCCTTCGCACCATGTTTTGATGTGGTTGCTCATACTCATTACTTACCTCGTGGTCGGCGTTCAGTTGGCGAGGACTTGTCTCAGAAGCGCTACTATCGGTGACGCCGATCTTGCTATTGCGTTTGTTGTCATCTTACCGGCGGTGGTATTCAAGTTGAACTTCACGCAAGCGGATGCGCCAGAGCTGGTGCTGGGGCTTGGTGAGAACCTGAGAGCGGTCACTGCCAATATCGATCTTGTGTCGCAAGCGAGAGTGGTGTTTGTCATGCTGACATTGTGTCTGATTGTGGCTTCCCTCGAGGCGAAATGGAGCAGCAAGAAGCAAACCACGAAAAGTAGGTATCTGCATAGACATTTTCTACTACTGCCGACGCTGACTGATATCTAGATTCTACCATCACGCTCGCCGACCGTTTACACGTACTGCTCACGCTCTTCCTGATCACGCAGACCAGAGCACCGAACATTCCACTCTTCCTTCTATTGGAAGGGCAACGCCTCTGCTTCAAACGCCTGCTCTCTCAGCCCACAGCCATAAACAATTAACCAACCCTCAAGCGCTTCCTGTAGCTCTGAGCTCTCTCCTACTGTCACAAACAGCCTATTTCGCCTGGCGGCTCCAACTCAATTTCCAGCATCGACCTGAGCAACGCATACAACGGCGTCGCAAACTACAATATCCTCGCTGTCGGCGTGCTCCTCTTCGCCAGCAATTGGGCGGGCGCAATCTGGTGGTGCAGCGCTGCGTCACATTGCTTCTTCCCAGGCCGCAGGTCGAGCAGCCGTCTGCTCATGGAAAGAGCGTCACCTCGGGAAGCAGAGCATGGATTGACCAGGAGAGAGCAAAGCTACACACAGACGCGGTTGCCGCCGTTACAGTCCCTGCATCTTCCGTACCTGATGTCAAATCGGCTCCTGTTATTGACAGCTGGACTATGTACACTACTGCTACGACGGCTTTCACGGCTGCCAGCTTGGTGGCTGTGATGGCTGCTTGTACGCTGTTGCGCACGCATTTGTTTATCTGGACGGTGTTCTCGCCGAAATATCTGTATGCGATGGCTTGGGCGGTTGGGTGGCATTTGATTGTTAGTTGTGGATTGGGAAGACTGCTTTGGGTGCTGGGGAAGAGTGGTTGAGTTGCATATGGAAGATTGGTTCGTAGTGCTTGGAGAGTTTAATAGATGCTGGGTCAACGATGTGTGCATATAATTGAAAGTACGTTGATCAAATTGATTTGCACTGTGAGTGACCGAACTGCATGCTTGTTATACGTTATGAACCTCCCTGATCTCGAGCTAAAGAAAGAGTGTATACCTCAAGGTGCTTGTTGTGCATTTGTTATACGTCTTGCAGACGGATTAGTGTCGGCGTCTGATCGGCTTCCGCTCGGCAAGCGTCGAATCAACCACCTCACGCGTGGTGATGATGCGAGCGATGGCTACATGTAAGGAGCAGCTGCCAATCTCTCATTGAGACAAGATTCCACGATTATACTACAGGACTGGTCTGAATTGAAGCTGAAGTATCGGGCGAATCGAAGGCGCATTGGTGCTTGCAAAGCTGTTTCGCCGTTGCCTAGTACCACCACCACGATCTCAGCGCTAGGCCCCCTCATTCGACATCACCACAGCTTTGTGGGAATATATACCTCTGCCTCTGCCCTGATTCAAATATCTTATATTTGGGACTTCTTCTGGACTCCCGCCTTATCTACCCTGGTCTCGGCGAATCCTTGCAGCCACCCGATACCCCTCGGGGACATTGGCTAGACATCTTTCTACGTCCCAATCCCAAGAGACCTAGATCCAGCGCCAGAAGATCGAGTCTGCACAATAGTGCACGTGAAGGCTCCAGAACGACCACTTTGGTTCACGCTAGTTGCGTGGTGTTGCCCGAGGTCAATCTATTGACCTGTTGCGCGAAAAGCAAATCACCATGCCTGGCTTGATAGAACATCACGATGATCTCACCGGCGCGGTGCAGCAGGTAAGCTTGCCACTCCTTCGATTCTATGAACATGTGAATTGGCAATTATTCGTGCCGAACGACGACCATGGCTCATCTTGTGGTCTGTATTATATTGTAAACTACCTGTAGAGGCGTCAACTCTTGTTCGGGATATCAGTATCACGAACGCGACGGAGAAAGCTTGCTGCCCTAGCCTGACACAGCATGAACTACAGAACTTTGACTGACATTTACTTTCTCTTACAGATCATACTTTCATCATCAGACTCGGACTATCTAGATCAGCTGATCCCTCTGCTCAAGAATGCGCAAACGCAGACACAGGTGCAACCTCTCATCCAAGCTCTGAACCAAGTCTCAGCAGAACGCGAGGCCGAGATTGAGCGCATCTGCAACACAAATCACCAGGAATTCATCACTAGTGTAAATCAACTTCAAAATGTCCGCGAGGGGACTGTTGGTCTCACATCCGAGATCATGGAATTGAGCCAGTCGATCGAGGCCACGACGGAGAAGCTTGCAGAGCAGAAGAAAGCACTCGTCGAGAGCAGAAGTGTTCGTCAAAACATTGATGATACGACACAAGCGTTGAAAGATTGCTTAGAGGTGCTGAGGCTTGCCAATCAAGTGCACGACCTTCTGAGCAAGAAGTCGCATTATGCTGCGCTGCGAGCATTGGATGAGCTACAGAATGTACACCTCAGAGAGGTGACACGCTACAAGATCGCAGAAATGATTGAGCGCTCCGTACCCGCTACACAGCGTCTCATCTCTGAAGCGGTCAAAGCCGACCTCAACACATGGCTGTACCGCATCAGGGAAACCTCGCAATTCTTGGGAGAGGTCGCATTCTATCACACAGAAATGCGCAGGACGAGAAGCAAAGAGCGCTGGGGCGAAGAAGACTCTTATCTTGGTAGTTTCAGCCTCAACTCGGCGGTAGAACTTGTTGCAGACGAGGAAGAAGAGTTTGATGTTCTGAACAACGACGAAGTACAAGTTGACTTCAGTCCGCTGTTCGAATGTCTCCATATCCATGAAGCACTTGGGCAGACGGACAAGTTTCGCACCGAATATGCAGCCACTCGCCGACAACAGAAAGACCTACTACTCCCGACAATGCTCAGACTTGAAGATGAGGAGAACGCAGGATTAAGCTCCTTGCTCGAGGGTATTGCTGGCTTTGCCATCGTGGAGCGTGCCACTATGATGAAGACATCCGACAACTTCCGTACGCAGGCTGATGTCGACGAGCTTTGGGACAACATGTGCCAGTCCGCGATCAAGCTTATCAGTGCGGCGCTACCTACGGTTGATAATGATGAAAAGCTGCTCAAGATCAAAGGCGTCATTGCGCTCTTTATCCAGACCATGGACAGCTGGGGCTACTCCGTTTCCGCCCTGGACAGTCTCTTGCTTACCCCTTTGACAAGTACAGCTCACTATTGAAGAAACGCTTCAGCGATGACTTCCAGGAGATCGTCGAGTCGGACGATTACATGCCCATGCCCATCAATAACCCTGATGAGTATGGCAGAGTCATGTCTGTGTCTTGGTACACGCCACCTGCAGGTCAAGAGGATCCTGAGCGCATTACGTATCCATGCATTCTTCCATTCTCTCAGATGTACCCGCTTGTTTGCATCGACATACGCAACTTTATCGAACAGATCTACCTTTTCTCGGACAATCACTTCAACCAGACAGCAGATATCGATGCCACACTCAAGACTGCTCTCGACGACCTCCTTGTTCATCGTGTCGCGCGCACCTTGGTCGAGCGACTCTCAACACAATACCCTGGGCAGATTGTGCAGATTCTCACCAACTTCGAACATCTGGAGCAAGCTTGCTTCGAACTTGAGAATCTCCTCGTCGCATACCGATCCTCTTCTTCCGCTGCAGGACCGATCTCCCTTAGCGCCACAGCAGAGTTCCGTGCTGGCAAGAAAAAGGCCGAAGTGCGCATCTTCGAGCTCGTCAACAGCAAGATTGACGATCTCATCGAGACGGCAGAATACGACTGGCTGTCCACATACGTCCCAGACGTCGCGAGTCTGTACATGCAAGAGCTCACTCGCTACCTGAGCAACATCATGTCGTCCGTCCTCATAGGCCTACCCGACCTGATCAAAGATCAAATCTACAATGAGTCGCTCGGGCACATTGCAGCCGCCATCCTCTCCCTGCCGCTGGACTCCAACATCCGCCAAATCTCCTCGCAAGCCGCCACGGCGTACAGTCTCGATGTCAGCCATCTAGTCAGCTTCGTCGAGGCCCTGCCAAAATCTGCTTCGTTGCTCGAATTGCTCGATGAGCTCCGCCAAACGACCGCGCTCATGTCGCTGGCGGCTGAAGGCAAGGGTGAACAGTTCTTCGACTCTTCTGTGAGCGGCCTCAAATTCGGCAAAGTCGATAAGATCAAGGGTGCCGAGTTGCTGGAGAAGGTCAGTGTTGCGCCAACCGAAGCCGAGGAGGCCGCTGGTAGGCAGAGTACTGCGCTTGGAAGGCTAAGCACTCAGGTGCAGGGCATGGGCTTGGGTGGAAGCGGGAGCGGCAGTAGTCCTGTCGTTGGCGAGAGGAAGGGCTTTGCGGATGATTTGAGGGGAAGGTTTGGTAAGTTTGGTAGGGGTTGATGTTCAGGCGGGATATGGAGCAGTGCGAAGGGATCGACGATGTGGTATGGTAGTTTTCATATCTGCATTGAATTTGCTTGGAACGGGTATCATATTACTGCGTCATTGACGCTTTATCCTACATGGTTTCTCCTCACCGTCTTGTCTCGTCTCATCATACACCTCATTGAAACTTTTCCCACTTCAGTAGCCGCCTTGTTCTTTCCTTTGGTCGCCCTCAACACCATCACTATTACTGGCATCACTTGCTTGCACAGCCTGCTCGTCACCTCTAAGCTTCGCAAAGTAAGCTTTGATGTCTTCTGCTCCAACCGCTTGGCCGCTTTCAGCGAAAGGTGCAAGGAAAGCCTTGACTTTGTCTTTCACGTGGTTGTATGCCATCACTCCCTCGATGGCGCGGACACGATCCATGCTCGAGAGCGCCGCCTCGCCTCGTTCCAGTAGTGAGCCAGAGTGGACACTTCGTCCGGCAGCTGAGCGAGCGTCGTCTTGCTGCTCGCCATCGGACTCGGACATGGGAGGTTCGTACGCTTCCTCTTCTTCGAGCAGTTGGGGGTGTTTGGAGAGGCCAGGGAAGCAATTGGCGCAGCGGCAGAAGTTGTCGCGGAAGCCTTCGTTCAGAAACAGGCTGACGCTGGCAGTAGGTGCTGCTGGTAATGTTTCGTGCTTCGGTTCTGTGTGGTCATTGGCTGGCGGTGCTGACGCGATCGTACCGTTTGTCTCCGACTCTGGTTTGAGCTTCTTAACACTTTGGCCGTCGTTGTCGATGTCGTCTTCGGCTTTGCGCTTGTTGCCTTCGGGCGCTGGTGACGGAGCTGTGGTTTCTTCTTTCACGGTCTCTGGCAGCGCATTTGGTTTAGATGGTACTGCAGGCAAGAAACCAGTGGTCCCAGCGTACTGCTTGATCCATGGGAAAGCGTCGACGCATTTGTAGCAGATCAAATGGTCGAAGTCGTCTTCCGCTGGGAAGCCTTCAGGCAGTGGTGCCTCTTCAGCATTGTCCGCATGTCCCGAGTTGCCGTTCTCCAATGGTTGCGGCTGTCCTGCTTCGTCTTCCTCCTTGACAGATTCCAATGTGCCATTTGTGTCCTCTTTTGGCTTTAAATAAGGCTGCTGCCTAGGCACGCCTATCAAGCACTCGGGATGCCACCAATCCTCTCCACAGCCGCCTTCGTCGACTGTTCCAAGACCAAGGCATTGGAACATGGTGCCCTTCTCCTTCTCAGGATCATACTCCTCGCCACATCCACAGAACTTGCCCTCAAAGTTCTGGTTATACTTGTTGCCATGCCGTGCCTCCTCTCCCACAACACCGCCCTTCGTCCCTGTCGCTGTGTTCAGGCGCAAATTGCATGGCGTGGCGCTGTTGGCAAGTCTAGTGGTGCCGCAATCGCAGACGAAATCTCGCTTGGAGAAGAGCTCCACAAGGTTGTGTTCGCCGTGACAACTGATGCTGCAGCTGTAACACACTCCGGCGGGCGTATGTTGCTGGTACTTGGATGCAGGTGGAGGCGTGCACGTGAGACAGGCGAAGATCGATTGCCTCAGCGGCCCGAGAGGTTTCGTACATGTGTCGAACTGATACGGGAGAGCTTCGCGCGCGTCGGCCTCGAGTTGCAGCTGTGAGGAAATGTAGTCGGCCGCGGTTTGGGAGGTTTCTGAGGCCTGCGACATGCTGCCGCTGCGCTTGAGCGTGCCATTGAGCGGCTCCTGAGGCGGCATTGGAGGGTCCATGATGGTGTTTGACTGTGAATCGATCTGAGATGAATTGCTTAGATTCCTCTAATAGTATCGATGGATGTAATGCCCTTTCACGTGCTTGCGATGCGATCGTGACGCGAGAATTCACGCTAACGGCCAGCGGACGCGACGGGCGTAAAGTGCCTCTATCGGTCGTCCAGGGCGGGCTCAAAGAAACATCCAGCATAACAACAACCCCACCAAACACCACACATCCCACATGAGGTAATGTTCTCTGCACAAGTGTGTATGCACTGGCAACACATCGCTGACATCCACAAGTTCACCATTGCATCCCAACATGTCGGCAGCCAACCGCGGAGCTCCCTCAGGAGGACGCAAACGAGGAAGAGAAGCCGACGATGATGTATCTTCCAATGCTGCACCGCCTTCGAGTCGTATGTCTGGCCTTATGTGAAGCCATTTGTGTCGAAATAAACTGACAAGATTGCAAAGCTCCCGCCTCATCACCTCCCATGTTCCCTCAACATGGTGACATGGATGTGGAAGATGACGATGGTGATCTGGATGCCGAGGACGATCTCATCCCTGACCTCGACGACCTCGACGAAATGGCAGGAAGACGATGCGGGTATCGATCTTTTTGCGGACAATTTCGAAAATGACTACAACCGCGGCGAGAATAACGAATACCGCGGCCGCGATATTGACGACGAGGGCGATTATGACCAAATGGACATGGCGCAACGAAGACAACTCGAAGCTCGGCTCAACCGCAGAGACAGAGAGTTGGAGCGAGAGCGCCGCAGAATTCCAAGGGCTGCTCAAGTCCTAGAAGACGAAGAAGACGACCTTGCAGACCTCACACGCCAGCCTCGCCGCAGGAGGCACCGCTACGATGAGGAGCAGGAAGATATCGACATGACCGAAGACATCATGAACGAGGAGCTCTCACTAGAAGCTCTCATGGATGTGAAAGCCGCATCGCTGGTAGAATGGGTGGCTTCGCCAGCTGTCTCAAGGACAATCGCACGAGAGTTCAAAAACTTCCTCACAGAATACACTGACGATAAGGGCACATCAGTCTACGGCGTTCGTATCAGGACATTGGGCGAGATCAACGCTGAATCTCTCGAAGTTTCCTGGGCACACCTATCCGATTCGAAGCCGGTCTTGGGCATGTTCGTTGCACAGGTGCCTTCTTCCATCCTGCCCATCTTCGATCAAGTTGCACTCGACGTCACACTCTACCACTATCCCGATTATGAGCGCATTCACTCGGAGCTGCATGTTCGCATGAGCGATCTGCCTATCTCTCTCACTTTGCGCCAGCTCCGTCAAAACCACCTCAACTCTTTGCTCCGCGTTTCTGGTGTGGTCACCCGCAGGACTGGCGTTTTCCCACAGCTCAAGCATGTCAAATTCGATTGCACCAAATGCGGTGTCACACTAGGACCTTTCCACCAGGACAGCAACTCCGAAGTCAAACTCAGCTTCTGCCAGAACTGTCAATCTCGTGGTCCCTTCACCGTGAACAGCGAAAGGACTGTCTACCGTAACTACCAGAAACTCACTCTCCAGGAATCACCTGGTACAGTGCCTGCTGGTCGTTTGCCTAGACACCGTGAGGTCATTTTGCTCTGGGACTTGATCGACTCTGCGAAGCCAGGTGAGGAGGTTGAGATCACCGGCATCTATCGCAACAGTTATGATGCCCAGTTGAACAACAAGAACGGTTTCCCCGTGTTCGCCACTATTATTGAGGCAAATCACGTTGTCAAGAGTCACGACCAGCTGGCTGGTTTCAGGTTGACTGAAGAGGACGAAAGGGAGATTCGCGCCTTGAGCCGTGACCCAAAGATTGTCGACAAGCTCGTCAGATCCATCGCGCCTTCGATCTACGGCCATGAAGACATCAAGACCGCAGTCGCTCTCTCGCTCTTTGGTGGTGTTGCGAAGGTGGCACAGGGCAAACACGCCATGAGAGGTGATATCAATATTTTACTACTTGGTGACCCTGGTACTGCGAAATCCCAGGTTCTCAAGTACATTGAAAACACTGCCCATCGTGCTGTCTTCGCCACTGGTCAGGGTGCATCTGCTGTCGGTCTCACTGCTAGTGTCAGGAGAGATCCGCTCACAGCTGAATGGACCTTGGAGGGTGGTGCGCTCGTGCTTGCAGATAGAGGTACATGCTTGATTGATGAGTTTGACAAGATGAACGATCAAGACAGAACCTCCATCCACGAAGCGATGGAACAGCAGACCATTTCAATCTCGAAGGCTGGTATCGTTACGACGCTGCAAGCTCGCTGCGCTGTCGTAGCTGCCGCTAACCCTATCGGTGGTCGTTACAACAGCACTGTTCCTTTCAGCCAGAACGTCGAGCTGACCGAGCCTATCCTGTCTCGTTTCGACATTCTGTGTGTCGTTCGCGATACTGTCGACCCTTCTGAGGACGAACGCCTGGCCAAGTTCGTCGTGAACAGTCACGGTCGCGCCACCCGGTAATGTCCTCTGCACTTGGCTCTCAGACTCAGACTACTGCTGCCAACGACGATGACATGGATGACGATGAGTCCGAGCAGCAGGCCAATGGTGGCCTGCTGTTCCCACAACCGAGATCCCACAGGAGCTGCTCCGAAAGTATATCCTCTACTCACGCGAGAGGTGCAGGCCTAAGCTGTACCAGATCGACCAGGACAAGATTGCTCGTCTTTTCGCCGACATGCGTCGCGAATCACTGGCCACTGGCGCATACCCTATCACAGCAAGTCTTGTCATCCAACACCAGGATTATAAAGATTCATTCACTAACATCACCTCCAGGTCCGTCACCTCGAGTCCATCCTCCGTATCTCGGAAGCCTTCGCGAAGATGCGCCTCTCAGAATACTGCAACGCATCCGACATCGACCGCGCCATCGCCGTTGCCGTCGACAGCTTTGTCGGCAGCCAAAAGGTTTCCTGCAAGAAGGCGCTGGCTCGCGCTTTCGCCAAGTACACCCTCAACAGGCCTGGTGCGGTCAAGAACCGTAGAGCCAATGCTTCCAGCTCTAACGGCGTTTCTGTCGAGGCTTGAAGTGGAATGTGACTTCGTTTGGACATGGATGTGACTACGGGGCTTTGCAAAGGGAGGCGAATGAGGTGCATGGCAAGGATTGACGGGATACCCATGGCGCAAATTTTTTTAATGTTTTAGTTTGGATTCAAGGCTGTTGAGAAACTGCAGGTATTGCCTGTCTGTTGTATGAAAATAAGATGTCTTCACGTGATATTTCGGATTTCTCGCCCTCGTGCTGGATACACATGGCGCGAATGTGCTATTGTCGAGTGATGTATTGTGTAGGCAAGACCTATATAATCAACTACGTGTGTATCTCACCCGCCGTGATCAGCGTCTAGGCTCTCGCGTGATGTTTCTCTGCAGGCGTTCGTGCATGTAGGCACAGAATTGGATGAATCATTCTCGAAGGCAAGCACGCATGGTCGCAAGGTGTGACGTTCTCTGCACAAGCGACAGATCCCAGCAGGATATGAAACCCGTGAGCTGCAGGGGCGATCGTATCCTGAAGCCTTGCGTCTGACAAGAACTGACCGGGGTCCCAGTCGTATGTGCCCCGGGAGTCACAGCATAGATGTATGCATATGCAATGCAGGAGCGTGAAGCTGCACGACGGACAGGGAGTACAGCTCGGTAAGGAGTTAAGGCGCAGGGTACAGGGTATCTATACACTTCTATGCTAATTTACACAATATGCATGTCTCGACGACTGGATCACCGGCGGCATCGTCTTATAGGACGATGGTCTCACGCCTGTTTCCTGGTAGCAATGGACCAACTCGTCCACTCGGTGAACACGCTTCCGTGCACTTTGCTCTTCGGGTCGAGCCACCATTTCTCTTGCAGCTCGGCGTACATGGTAGCGACGGCGCTGTAGTGCTTCGGGTCCATCGCGACGAGCACTTTGGCAAGGAATAAGCTCGAGCGGCTGCAAGCGTTGGCGTGGAGCTTGGAGCCGTCTTTTGTCATCTCTTCGTGCACTGAGGCCAGCAGGGCGAGGACGGGCTCGGAATCGGAAACTTCGGGTGTGCTCTTGTGCTTGCTGCAGGCGTCGAAGTAGGTCTTCAAGACGGCGAAAGCCTTCTCGGCGGTGGGTTTGCTGCTTGTTGTGCGGATGAGGATTGCGAGAGGCATGAGGATGTCGAGGGCAAGGATGTTTGCGTGCTGGGCCTTCACGTAGATGGACATGAGATCGAGGACGCGGTTCTTGAAGTTGATGATGTTGTCCTTGGCGTCTTTGTTTTCCTGCTTCTTGCCGGACCTCTTCTTGATTTCCCTGAAGACCTTCTCGAGGGCAGGCTCCACCTCGAGCATTTGTTCATCATCCATATCTGAGTCTTGGTCTTCTTCGTCGGCGTCCATGTCGAAGCCGGCGGAGCCGAGAGCTTCTGCGAGCTTCTTGTCGAAAGCAGCGAGTTCCTCTTCGTCTTCTTCGCCAGCCTCGTCATCATCGCCTGAGCTCTCGTCGTCCGAGTCTTCATCGTCTTCGTCACTTCCACTCTCTGCAGAGCCGTCAACGCCGACCGCTTCTCCATCAACCATCTCAACATCTGACATGTCTTCCACGTCGATTGCAGATCCATCATCAGAACCCTCTTCCTCTCCAGCGGCCTCTTCTCCATCTTGTGCGAATAGTTCCTGCTGTCCACTTAAGCTCTCCTTCTGAGTCAGAATATCAAGCATGGACTGCAGGCCATCTGCATTGAG
The DNA here is from genome assembly GCA_002901145.1 of Cladosporium cladosporioides. NCBI lineage: Eukaryota > Fungi > Ascomycota > Dothideomycetes > Cladosporiales > Cladosporiaceae > Cladosporium > Cladosporium cladosporioides. The sequence goes on from NOXB01000004.1 coordinate 1,420,907, forward strand.
GCTTCCGGTGAATGCAGAGAACACCTGCTCGGCAAGCTTTCGGAACAACACAGATTGCTTGGATACGAAGCTCAACAAGAGGTCAATAAGCACCGAAGCAGACTCGGTGTCCTTGCCCCAGTCGCCAGCACATGCGTGCAGGTCCTCCAGCACTGGAATGGCATCTGGCTCCTCGTTGTAGATCTGGAAGACAGACATCGCAAAGAGCAGAGCGAATGCCTGCGCAGTAGCAGCCTTCGATTGGTTCTTTGTCTTGGCGACCTTGTCTTGAGCATCCTGGATAGCCTTGTCTGTACGCTTGACCAGGGCCTTGGTCTCCTTGCTTGCGGTGGATTGGAAGTATGAACGTTTGGAAGAGCGAAGCGCCTTGAGCATCCCATAGACCGCAGTAGAGGCATCCGCCAATGGCAAATTCATCAATTGAGCTACGCACGACGAGAGTCGGGTACGGAATATCGATTTTGATGAATCCGAAAGCGCAGGGCTGACTTCATCCGACTCCGCTGGCTCGCAGTATCCGAGCTCGATGAAAGTATCAAGCACTTTGTTGAGCCAGGCTGAAGGAGAGGCATTCTTCTGCTTTGAATCGTGCTTAACAAACAGCTCGGTCGGTTCCTTGTGTGTGCGGACGATAGAGAGTAGAAGGTCAGCGAACATACGTCTCTGAGCGTCAGCCTGCGCCTGTTCTCCTTGTTTGACGTTGGGCTTGCGCATCAACTTCTGCACAAAGCTGACGATCTCAGACAATGCCTCGGGACTTGACTGAGCGAGAAGAGTTTCGATGGTCTTGGTCTTAGTAGCCTGGTCGAAGTTGGCAGCGCCTTCCTCGATCAGACCTTGAATCAGTCCAGCGGTTGCGCTGGGTCCTGCTTTGCTCTGGCAATCACCGAATTCAGCGCTGCCTTGGCAGCATCAAAGAGATAGCGCTGAGAGCCCGCTCGTTGGTTGATGATGCATCGAGTGAGATTTGGCGTGAACAGTTGGCGAAGCAGAGATACAGGAGCGGAATTTATGGCCATCGCTAGCACCTGGAAACCGAGCGCCTTGCGTTCTGCTGACGATGAAGTATGGAATAACCCGTTTTCCACGACTTGCGTCCAGAATTGATTGAAGTCTTTCGCTGAGCGCGAACCACCGTACAGTTCTGTGAGAATGACCGGCCATGCAAATGAAGGAGTTGTTTGTCGTGATCCGGATCCAGCCTTGCCACCTTGTTGCTCATCATCAAATTGGGATCTCTTGCATGACTTTGCCGAGTGTTGTCCTCTCGTTTCCAGAAAGAGGGTCATTGTGCTGCCAAACACTCTTGGGCAGTTTGACCTTAGTCGCAGACTTGCTAAGAGAAAGCCAGATCGCCACGCCCTCGGGTGTCTTCCAAAGCGAGTTCTCGTGCAAAGCATCCACAATGACTTGAAGACGGTCGGCTGGAAGTGCTTTACCAACACCAATCAGATACTCGTAAAGCATTGCGCCACATTCCCTTCGCAACCACTGCTTTTCGCCCATCAATGCCATGACCGCCGCCACGAATTCCTGCCATTCTTGCGATGCAACAGCTGCATTTGAACCAACACCACTCTGCAATACCGCCTGGTAAGCGAATCTCCTTCCAAGAAGATAGTCCCTCCTCTCTTGGCCACCAGCAGTGACATGCGCTGTCGTAAACTCTGCGATTTTCGCGGTGAGCTTTGCGAGAGTAATTCCAGAGTCCTTGAGATCCAGTGCCAGCCTAAGAACTTCAGAGAGCGCAATGGAAAAGCCAAGTCTCGCCGCCTTTCTACCACTACAAAGACCTTTGATGAGTCGCGCGATCGCCTTCTCGATGCGCTCGATCTGGTGATCCGATTTCACAGACAAATTTCGGATGACTTCTCCAGCGGCCTTGATCCTCACCGCCTGTACATCATCCGCAAGGTCATTGTAGATTTTCGCTAATTGCGCATCTGCTTGAGAGTAGTCCAGGCGCCTTTTCCGGGAAGGATGAACAGCCTCCGTCGGAACGACGACGTCATATTCATGTGCACGTTTCGTTCCTGCCATGGTGAGAACGTGTAGATAAGATTGTTATGACGAGTGGCAGAGCCCAATCCCAACTATAATTATACAAGGACCAGGAAAATATTGAAGTCCAAGTTCGCGGCTGCCGGTGCGGGGCGCGGCCCGCGCTGACGTGCCGAACCTAGCAGGGCTGACCCCAAAAGCCTCGAATAAGCCATCGTGAGGTGTCCAGGCATTCGGGCATGGATTTTCGAAGGTTCAGCATGTTATCGCGAAGAGCACGCGAACATTGGGCTCAACCAAAAAGGACGGCACAGAACTGCAGGGAGATCCTCGATGAGCTGCATCGAGCGGCACCCTCGTGTCCACTTGAACTCAGAATAGAGGAGGGCAGTCCGAAACTTGCTTTCCTGACCTGCATCATCGAAGGTTGATAGGCGACATCGATCGATGTGAGCGTCACGTGATCGTGAGATCGTGAAAAGCCGGCTCAGAATTTGCTTGGCTCTGTTTACTTTGACGCGCGACGCGTCTTCCACGTTGTAGTCGTCCATGAGCAGCCGGGTACCTGTGCGATCCGCACAAAGGGGCAGCTCCAGTACGGCAGCTAACTTAAACATGAGTAAAGCTGCACCGTAACACCCGAGTATAGAGTAAAAGCCCGTCCTGGACCCTCAAAGGGGGTGTAAGAAAAAAATATAGGTCCCGCTGACCAGCGCCGTCACGGAGCACTGGGCCATGCTGCTGTCAATGCAGATTGCTGGCGTGTCGTCAAATGCCTGCCCGGGCCTGCGATGATGCACTCCCCCTTAGCGAAATACCTGCGCGCCCCCATACGTGTATTCATCGGGAAGGGTCCAGCAAGCCTAGCCAAACGACCGCAGTCTGCAGTCGTGGGTCTACGAGAACGGGTATACGGGCGTTTGGACCTGATATGCGACTCCTACTAAAAGGTGCGGCGGCGGTGGTCCCGATTGCACCGATCTCCCACAGATACTGCTTCATGCAGGCAGTCCAGGGCTTCAGCTCCCCACACAAGCTGTCGTGTCGATCCGACCAATAATGGACGACCAAGGCGACGTCTGGCGATAGCTGAGTGGTGTTACGGCGCTAGCTGGTTGCACAGCTCGACCGGAGTCAGTTTCGATGCAGAAGGCGTAGTGGGTAGGTAGCAGTTGGCTTTCCCATTATTACGCAGCGTCTTCGGAACCGCATTGGGATTGTGCAGCTTCGTTAGCGGCCACGCTGAATCTCTTGAAGATGCATGGGAACTCCAAGACCACGAAATGAAGTCGAAATGTTGGATACTGGGCCTCATGCCGTGCGGTGACGTAGAGCGTGATGCTCATCGAGTTCGATGCATGCCATCACCGATGACCAGCGACTGTTCTGGCTCGCTGCCACGCGCCGAAGGAAGCGCAAGGACTGGCAGAGCATCAGTGCGTGGCGAACGGCTATTGTGCTCACGAGCGACGGGCAGAGCCAATGGCGAGCGTCAGAGGGCGTGTTCGGGGACGGGAGGAGATCATGGCGCGATGCCCTGGCAGCGAAAAGGTGCGTGCCACAGTTGCTTCGGCAATCCAGGGATCTCGCAGTGGATGCTGTCACGACCTGGTGACGCCAGAGCGCAGCGTCTCCGGGCAAGATGCTGGCGGCTACCGTGGACGGAGCCAGACAGAATGGTCATGCAGGGCAGCAGAGGAACAGATGGGAAATTGAATTGGCAGGTCGAGCATGGCGGTTGCAGGCAACGGGCTGCATGGCATTGGGGCACTCTACCAGCAGTACCTGACCCAGCAGCTGAGTCTATCGGCAACGGATGGAACAGGTCTGCTCTACTCTACCTGGTACACACGCGACTGCCCGCAGCGCGTACCTTGCAGAGGATCCGGCCCACTCTGCGCGCGTGTTGCGCAGCGCAGCAGGACGCCGGCTGCGGATTGGGGCTGCCCAGGGCTGGCTGCTGTGCGGAACTAGCCATGCAATGGTGCAGTGCCTCTCGTCTCGGGCGGCGCAGCATGTGAGAGACGGCTGCCATGGCACAGATGCCCGCATGGCACTCTCTTGAGACTCTCCATCAACACCCTAAAGTTGGCATGCAGCAGATAGCGTTGCCCATCGACTCCACCGTGAGCCGGTAAGTCGTGCATGCGTAGGCAAAACGTGAGGACTACTGCATGCGCGGGTGGCGGATCGACCGATGAGGCCGTGGCCAGTCGATGGCATTCGGCGTGGGCTCGCAGGGCGATGCGGATCGTCGCGGTGGAGCTGTGGGCGAACTGGCGCGCGCTGCATTCAAGGTTGCGCCGTTACCAAGCGCCAAACGCTGCACCGTCGCTAAACACCCAGCCAGGGAACCCCCGCCCGGGCCTCAGCAGCTGCACCTGTGCTGCCAGAGCAACAACACCCGCCGGCGGTGCAACCGGCCGTCCTACTTTACCCACGCAGCTCTGCACACGACCAGCACCTCCTCCTCTACCATCCTATCTCGCCCGGACCGTCGACCTCGAGCACCCGTTGTGTGTGCCATACCGCAGTCGCTACCGCCGCCGCCGCCCCGTCCAGCCTGCCCCATCGACCAGCATTCCTCGAGTGCAGTGTCTCCCGCCGGCATTGCTAATACTCCTCCCACGACTACGACCACCAGCACCGCCAATCGACGACCACAGCAGCGAATACCGGGCATCACACTGTGCATTGTCGACTTCTCCAGCACCAATTACCTACATCCGAGCTCCCAGCTCATTAATCAAACGCCGCCGTTTGCGTTGCATATCGCACGGTGCCGATTCATATACCCGGATATACGCATATTGGAGGCTTTCAATAGCTGCGTCCAATACTCCTCGGACCGTCCTCACACAACAACCATCATACATCCACCATGGAGTACTCATCACCTCTCGCCGCAATGCGGCCTCAACCTCACCCGACGTGGAGCAGCAGGCGCGACATGCCTATCCACCGCGCCATCTACAACAACACCAGCCAGCCCTACGATTTCAGCAGCTTCGACTTCCGAAACATGAGCATGATGAACATGAACCAACAGCCTCAACAACCCGTAAAACGGGACTACTTCAACTTGAAGCCTGCGCGCGCCCATTCGTCGCCCACGTCGAGCTTGACTGCCGACCTCGACGCTAACTTCCACATCGACCAGAGGTATGCCACTCACTCCTTGCTTGACGTTCTAGACCCTGTGCTCACCACGACAGCAGCCCGCATGTAGCAACACCGAGGCGATGCCTCTTCACCACCACTGTCATCCCACCAATGGACGAAATGTGTAAGTGGCAATGCTCGCGCTCGATATAGCAAGTGTTGCAAGGCTGACTCGAAGGAAAGACCACATGAACACCCCGCCAATGGATCTCGAAGGCACCACACCCGACGTCGTTTCCTCGCCTGGCATCGACAACATGGACATCTCGCCACTGCCGCACAAGCAGCCATACTTCGTCGCACAGGTCACGCTTCCCTCGCCGTCGCCCGAAGAGACTATCGCCACTCGCGTCATGTCGGAGGATCACTTGTCTCCTCCCGAGGAATTCCCCACCACTGCTGCTCAGCCTGTACAAGCACCAACTTTCTTGCCGCTGCCTGAGTATGTTCTCTATTCAATTGCATTGTCGATCTGTCGCTAACACTACACAGACGCAGACGTCCCATCACACGTCCTGGACTGCTTCGTACAAAGCCGTTCGCTTCAACAAACAGCATTCCTCAAAGACCAAGCAGCGCCGAGACTCCTCTGCCTCCCTTTCGTTTCGGCAATGTCGCTACCGGCGACTTTGCCAGCTCGTCGACGCCGAGTCTGATCGAGAGCCCCATCTCCGAGAACGACACATTCTGTTCGATGCTTCCCCTCCTCGACGCACCTCCGCTGCACCCTTGGGCCGCAGCTCGGGTTCACCATGCGCTGGCCACGTCCGCAAGCCTTCCAACGGCCGCCCCAGCTTCAGCCGTCCGCCTCGCAAACAGATCCGCCGCTCTCTCAGCATGTTCCAGCACCCAGACGATGTCATGAAGGAGGAGCAGGATGCTTTCGAAATGGTCCCCTGCCAACAAGCTCACTTCTACCTTGATGGAGGTGGAGCAAGAACACACCCTCAAGCTTCCTCACTTTGTTCCTGATGACGATGCCGATGGATTGCCCCGTATCACCCAGGAGACCATGACCGACATTCTTGATACCAAGTACGACAGCCAATACAAGCAGGTCATTGTCATCGACTGCAGATTTGAATACGAATATAACGGCGGCCACATCGAAAGTGCCGTCAACTTTAACGACAAGCAGCTTCTCGCCGACAAACTCTTTGAAAACGGCACTGACCCGTCCAACATCCTTCTCGTCCTGCACTGCGAATATTCCGTTCATCGTGCCCCTCTCACCGCCAAGTTCATCCGTAGCCACGACCGCAACGTGAACATGGAGCACTACCCCCGCCTCACTTTCCCTGAGATGTACATCCTCGATGGTGGCTACAGCAGCTTCTACAGCCAGCAGCCTAGCAAGTGCTTCCCGCAGAACTACGTTGAGATGAACGACGAGCGCCACGAGCAGGACTGCGAACGTGGTATGGCCAAGGTCAAGTCTCGCCCTAAGCTCTTCCGTGCTCAAACCTTTGCCTTTGGCCAGAATGGCTCCGACGACATGGAGGACTCACCAACCGCTCAAGGCAAAGGTGCCAGCCATCGCAATGGCCTCAGTGCTCGCAGTCAGACATATCAAGTCAGCCCCAACGTCGCCCAAAACATTGGTTCATCCTTCGCCAGGCGCATGGCCTCCTACTAGTTGTTGCATCCCGGACTCTCTTGCATTTCTCAGCACAGCTACATCTACTCTTGTTCTTTTGTTTTTTCTCCAATCACTGTTACTTTGGCGAGGAGTTCTGGATACCCCCAGGCTTGAGGCATCGATCCCAGCCGTTTCCTTGCGTCTTTTCGCTCTTACCATGTTGGATTTTCTGCCAACCTTTTATCTCTGGATCCGAATCTTTTGCATTCGTCGGCGTTTCACCACCAGCGAAAGGCGGTCCTTTTGGGTTTTCGCATTATCTTTCTCGTCACTGCCGGATTAGCAAGGCGCTTGTTCCTTTTGTTTTATTGTCTTTTTTTCTCTTGGAGTCCAAAACAATGTCCCCAGGGAAATGGGTTGACTTGGCTGATCGATTGATTGATACACCTTTTGGGACTTTTTTAACGCATTTCCTTTGTCATATTACCCATCGTGGTCGAAACAAGACTACTATTAGAGCTGCTACATGCAAGCGACTGCTACTACTTTACTGTCAAATTCGAACAGAATTGAATCAAAGCTATCACATCAAATCATTCTTCTCAACCTTTCACTATAGTATCACTCATTGGGAACTCTATCAAATTCGCTTAATCCACCAGGAACTAGCTTCCAGGTCAGCATGGCTGTGTAGGGTTTTGCCTGTCACGCGAGACAAGGTTACCCTCACGGCGTCGCCGGTCAGCCAGCCGCATCAGAGTCTGTGGCGTTTCCCTAGACTCAGTGGCTTGCTTCCAGCCTTGATTACTGAGAGTCACAACAACAAACAGACATGCGCTGCAATCTAAACAACTCAAATGCGCAATACAATCTCATTGCTTTTTCCACTGACGATTGCGCGATCACGATGCGTATAGCGCGTCAATGGTTCGACATTCTCTCTCGAGTCTCATCGACACTTGCAGTGAACATCGAAAGCCCTATGCAAACCGTGTCTGAGTCCTCCTCCGAGGCTTAAAAGGGTCAACGAGACACTCTCATTTACTGCGACTCTCACGAGCTTCCAATTCCTCACCGGCTGCGCGGGAGCTGATCATCGTCTCGTCAGGAGAGAAGCAATTCAAGCCCTCGTCCCGCAATCGTTCTGCCCCCACACTCCTTAGAGGACGTTGTCCAACGTCGACATAAACCAACCGACCCCTCATAATAATCTCCAGATATCACGCGTTGTCAACCCGTCGAAGAAACGACCATACCGGTCTTAATGTCTTCATTAATTCTCCTAAGCGACTGCCGATGCGTTCATGCAGGGCTGACGGAGGGTAGTCTCTTCTCCTCCTTGTCAACGGCGAGACGGTTGGAACGAGACTGTTTCTGCAATGCCATCATCGTGTCTTACCGCTCTCCTTTCCCACGCGATTGAGACACGTTTGTCCTTTCTTCAAGCACAACGCTGGTTCGCGTCAATCGCGTAATCGTGACTTCATGCTAGGGATCGCGAAGCAAAATGGTGGTATAGAACGGTTGTCGACCTTGTACTTGCGCAATACGGACGAGCTGTTTACAGATGACGTCGTGTGTCTTCTTCCTTCGGAGGCCATCTGCGTCTCGACTCAGGGGAGAGACAAACGACCAGACGCGCTCGAGTCACGCTTCACAATTCGCTCTTCGATGCCCGATGTTCGATGTCGTCGATCAGGATCGCGATGCTGAACTTGCCGATGATCTTGAATGCTGCGATCGGCCCTAAGGTTCATCTCTGGAACTGCTATTCAAGGACTCTGCTCCGTCGTCTTCATTTCTGCATACGCGTCGGAAAGCGTGTTTTTGTTTGCGGTCTTGCTAATCTTACAGTAAAAAGGCAATTCCTGACATCGCACTTTTGCGTTCGCGATGGTAGGCCTGTCAATGTTCATTTCGGGCCTCTGCACGCGCCCTCGGTGTCCTTCACCGCCCTCTTCTATCAGAATCCCGGTTTAAGCACATGGCTATTTGAGGCACGGCGCGTCATGGTGTCTCTCGCCTGGCCTACGCGCTGGATGGGTTTGTCTAGAACCTGTTTCCCTGCTTGCCTTCACCGCAATGCGTCTTGCGCCATCATCGTCATTGTTCTTCACCTTACTCGGCGGACAGACGTGGGCATCCATGCCGTTACTCTTACCGCGTCGCAGTGATGCTTGTCATTCCTTCGACATAAACTCGAAAGGCCGGTCGGTGCCTTCTTGTTGCATCTCGTCGTGCTCGCGACGCGTCCAGCTCCCACCATTGGAAGGCAGCCTGATGGTGATGTGTTCTTGACACGAAAGGTTGGCTCATCGACTTGTGAATGCGATCTACACCATCTAGACTCACACCTCATCTATGCACTGGTACCCGTTCCGTCGCGCAGTATTTTGCTGACCGTGCTATACCACAAAAGAGCCGCCACGAGCCGCCCACGTCGTCACGCGTACAGGTGAGTACATGGTAGCCCGAGACACGTTCGCGTCACATTGTCTTTCACCACATGTCTTGCAAGACTGTCCCGACTCCGACTCGGTGGTCGCGTCCGAGACCTCACGTGCCATTGTTGCGGGAGAGTCGCGTGACGACAGAGCCAGAAGCAGGCGAAAAGTAACAATGAAGGGAGCAAAAGGTAAGAGAAACAGGAGTCTCAGACCACGTTCGTATCGGAGGTTTCTCTATCTACCACGCCCCAAACACCGAGGTCGCACATCGCATCGCATCGCCGGAACAGAGAAAGGGCGACCAGAAAACAATTGCGATGCCTTTTTTCTCGATCGATCGCTTCCCAATCGCATGCAGCTTTTCCGCCAAACCCGTGAGGAACCAAGTCATAACACCATTGCTCAAGCCATGCTTCGTCGCTCCCGTGCCATGCAAAACAAAACAAACCCATGATCGATCGCCAGACGCCAAGCCGTATCAAAACAAACAGAGAGCCCGAGAGGCGGTGTTCTCGGAGTTCGAAGCGAGTCTCCTTGCTCGAAGCAACCAGAGTACTGATAAGCTCAAGCCAGGTACCTGTAACTCGGAACTGGAGCGTCTTCCAAGCGCTCGAGGTAGTCGCGCTCGATGAGCGACTCGATTTTCTTCTTAATCATCGCCACGTCGGGCTTGAATTGCGAGGAGAGCTGGGTGATGGTTTCGTTCAGGAGGGAGGTGTGGGCGAGGTCTTTGCGTTGTCTGTAGAAAGCGTTGATTAGTATGTGAAGAATGGGTAAGTGGGAAAGGAGCAGGGACATACTTCATGATCCGCACAATCGCCGCCTCGACAGCGAAGCCACGCGAATCGTTGTTCTTCTTTTCGGTCTCCTTGCGTTCCTTGTCGCCTTCGACTTTGTTACCGGCGCTGACGACGCCGACCTTGATTTTGACGAACTGGCTCTTGAAGTTCTCGTTGAAGGAGAAGCGATCGCCGGGGTTGATCTCGCGGCTCATAGGTTCCTTCACGAGGAACCGTGTCTTGGGTGCTACGGCAAGAGATTGTAAGTTGCGAGCGAGGTCGCTTGGCGGGATGTTTGTTCGGGCCTGGATCTCGTCCAGTCCGATCGTGGCACCTGCCGGGAGGTCGTTGAACAGCAGCAGGATCAGCATTGCGTAGGTGCTGCAGTTAACCTCATGTGTCCTAGGTCTGCCATCCTTGCCGCCTCTCGGGAATGTAGCCTTGATATCGGCGTCGCCCATGTTGGACTGCCATGTGAGTTTGCGGCCAGAGTGCTTCTCGCCGTAGTAGCGCTCGAAACCTTGCTTGAGCCTCTCGACTTGAGGTGGGAAGATGACCTGAGTCCTGCCAGTGTTGTGTGACTCGTCGCTCTGCTGTCCCACACGGAACGCTTCCAGTGGCCATGTCATGGAGGTCAGCACATTGATGCTGAGGTCCACACGCTTCGGATCTGCGTCACCAAGGCTGCGGACGTATTTACTGTAGCCGTTGGTGAGCTCTTCGGAGAGAGTCATATCCTTGAACATGGCCTCAAGTTTCAAAGTGAACGAGTTGCCGAGCTCGATCTTCATGCGCGAGATCATCTGCTTCTCGACGTCAATGCTCTGGCTCTTGTTGAGCAGTAGGCGCTTGCAGAGATGCTTCTTGTAGTAAGTCTCAAACACATCCTTGTCCTGCAGGTATCGCAGTAGCAGGATGGCCTTCTCGAGCGTCTGATCGATCTCGGCTTGTGTCTTGTTGCGGATGCCCTTCTTCATGTTCTCGTCAATGTAAAGCGAGATATATTCGCTGCCACGGTTGAAAGCATTGATAATGTCAGCCATGCTGCGATGAGCCGCCACCTGCAAGACCTGGTCCTGCTCGAACGCTTGTTTCCAGATCTCATCGAAGCGATCCTTGAGGGCAAGTACGTCTTCCACCCATTTAAGAGCAGCCACAGTCTGCTGGTTGATCTTTGCCGTGCCACCTGCAGCTTTCGACTTTTCTCCATTTTGGTCTGCTGCTGGCGCTGCAGGTGCGGGCTGTGCGACGGATGCAGCGATGGCGGCGTTGTTGATATTTGTGCCCATCTCCATGATAATCTTCTGCATAGCAGCGGTGAGCTCGGGTTTCTTTGGATCTACACGGGATTCCAGGTCAAAGACGAGACCGAGCTCCGGAAGTTTGTCGTTGTCCACCATGTACTGGACGCCGCTGTCCATCTCAATCAGGCCCTTCATCTTTTCTCGAATCAGCTGATCCTCTACCACACGCTGGATCTTTGGAGTTGTGCTCTCTGATAACGTGGACCTGCAGCGGTCGTGCTCCTCGTTTATCCGCCGCTTCGCATGCCTGCAATATGTGCCTGCGTCCGAATCCTTCAAGAGCCGCTCGCCCCTCGTGGTAGAACGCCGCGCTCGTTTGTAAAAAGTCCTGTTCAAAGGATCTCAAATAGAGCTTCTCATCCTCGACCTCTTGTTCCGACTCGTATAGACCTTCCAGCATGTATTGTTGGCCTTTATCAGGTGCGGGTTGATTGCTTCGCCGTCGCGATCCATCTGGATTTGATCAAGGATGATGCGCTTGAGAATGTCGATGAGAGTGGGCAAGTCGGTTTTCACTGGTGTTCGTAGGATTTGGTCGCGGAAAAGACCCATGGATTTGGCGAAGATGGAGGGCTGTCTGTGATCGGTACAGTATACGCGATCCTTCCACTGATATCAGTTACACCAACTCAGCACAAGTGGAAAATGCTCACTTACCATGTACATCAGAACATCTGTCAGCATGCCCATGCAGACCTGGTGGTCGTCCCATGCCTCCTTGAGACTCTTCAAGAATGTCTCGCCGGAGGTCCTCCTTTCGGCAGTGGATTCCAGTGAGCGGCCGGATGTTGCGAGAATAATCAGGCCGGGTGTGAGGGTCCGTACGATTTCCAGGCGCACATTGTCTCCTAGCCATTGCTCTTCAAACTTTGCGACCTTGGCGTACAACTCATCTCCCTTTTTCTTAAGCACGATCTTGTATGCATTGCGATAGAGTTCTTCGAAGGACAAGGCGGAAGCATTTTTTGTGTGAATCTCTTTGAAAGCTCGCTCGAGGACGCCCCAGGTGGTTTCGAAGTCGACGTCAGCACTGGCTAGACCCTTTATGCGGAAATTCATGTTAGCAATGGGCGATTTTGGCATATCGGTGGAAATGTTTGCGCGGGTGGAAGGGTTCGTTTTGGTTCGTGGTGGAGGCATTCAAGACCTGTGGCAAGGCAGGATGAATGTGTGGTGGTGAAGACTTACTCTGCGAGGCGGCCTGATTTTGCCTCTACCTTTACCGGCCAGTGAAGACATGTTCACGAGCTGTGGCGCTTGCTTGGGTGCAAGTGAATGTGAAGCTGGAGCAAAGGCAGCTCACTTGTAGCTCACTTCGCGTTGCTTTACAGTTTTGGCGGGGCTGTCACATGCAGATGACGTCGTGGTGGGTGCAGTGCTGGCGCGCAAGGGCTTTGGTGAGTGCGATCTGAGTGCCGGGCGTGAGTTGTATATGGTAAGGAGCGACAAGAGTGTGGGTGTAGCAGTGTGAGTTGTGGCAGAGAGCGCGAGTGTTCCGGCAGCGATCTGGCGAGTGGACGCTTTCGGCGATTGCTGACTGGAGTTCGTGGAGAGTTCGCTGAACCCTGTTGCTGCAGCGCAGAATGACGGAGCAGCGCTGGGTGCGTGCGCCAAAGTCACTTGCATTCCAGTCGTTGCCATTTGCATCCATCGCCGTCCTCACATCGCATACTCACGAACAGCACAATGAACGCCTCCACAGCCATCCGAGGCCTCGCTCGTGTCTCGCAGCAAACGCTCCGCAATCACATCGGCCTGCAGCGCTCCTGGCCAGCACCGTCTGCCTCACTCTTGCGCAAACCACTCCAAGCACCACAAACGCTGTCGCAGCGCCTCAGCATTCGCTTCCACTCTACCGAAAACAGCGGCCGCGCTCCAAAACCTCTCACAGACCGCGACTCCATCCAGCAGAAGATGCGCTGTCAGACAAGGAGGCCATCGCCGCTCGCAAAGCGCTGCAGCCCGCCTACGAGATGACCTTTACCTGCAAAAAGTGCATGCACCGCTCGTCGCATCGCATCACCAAGCAAGCCTACCACTTTGGCACTGTCCTGGTGAACTGCCCTGGTTGCAAGAACAGACACTTGATCGCAGACCACATGAAGATCTTCTCGGACGAGAGCATCACCATTGAGGACATCATGCGGGAAAAGGGAGAGTTCATCAAGAAAGGCTCGCTCGGTGCCGATGGTGATGTCGAGTTCTACGACGACCAGGCCGGTACGGACGAGCAGCAGAAGCTGCCATGAAGGCCGATGTAGAGAATGTGCAACCTCCACTCTCACCCATTCACCATGTACGATATTTGCGAAAAGACGATATACATTGGATCGGACCGAGGAAATGGCTACGTTCTGAGCAGACTCAGATCGAGCCATACCTGGAGATCATGCCGGAGAGGACCTTGGCCTGGCAGTCTCAAGAGGACTTTTGCCAGCTCACGAGTACAAGGATAAATACTGTCGCACATTGCGATCGATGGTAGACCACTGCCCTGGTCATGCTCAACGGCATATTCGGCGATTGGGTCTGGTACCTCTCCTCACCAGGAAACTTGTTGTATAGACAGCATTTGTACAATTATACATATAATACAACAATTCGGGTATATCGGTTCGTAGCCACACAGCTCTTTCCAAACGCCTGCCAGCTCAAAATATGCACCAATCTCTTTATAGTTTCCGTCTCTTGCAGTACCATGCCATCCAAATGTAGTTGATCACCCGAAAACATCCTCTTTCGATACATCCGCCTTCCTCCTCAATCCTACAAAATAGCTCTCCCTGCTCTCTTTCGCGAAGAGTCGGGCTTGATCCTGTGCACTTTCTCAAACAGCTTCTTCATCCTGTTCTCCAAATCCTTGTCTTCGGGTCCTTGGTAGAATTTGCACAAGAAGTGGCCGCCGGTCATCAGGCAGTCGTGGCAGAAGGTTAGGGCGGCCATGCAGAGGTCCTATGAATACAAATTATCGTCAGCAAATGCAATCGGTTCGTCACGTACTCCACTGTTCCTGCCATTCCCTCCCCATTGCCCGCTCCTTTCTGGGTGAGAGTAGAAACACGTACAATTGACCCAGCGTGATCGCGAAAGGGATTGCCGGATGTGTTCATCATCCTGCGATACGGTCGGTTAACGCTGTTGATCCACGAACTGAGCTCGAGGCCGGGAAAGGGCGCGCAACATGTCTGACAGCACCACGTCGACCACGCGGCCTTTCTGCAAGTCCAGCGCGGCGGCCGACAGCTTCTTCTTTTTCTCCTTCTTTGGCGTGGTCGTCTTAGCTTTCGTTGCACTCTCACAACAGGCGCCGCAACCGTCTCTCCTTCTTCGACACTCTGCGCAGAAACATAACCCTCGTCCTCCTCCTTCGCCTCCGCCTCTTCTTCTTCAGCAACACCCGCATTGAGGTTCCCTCTAGCCTTGTCGACCACACTCCTCACCTCCCCATCTCCCTCCTCTCCCTCCTCAATCTCAACCTCAACACCAGCATCCCTCATCTTCCACTCCCTCACAAACTCCCTAACACGGTCCTGCACACCCTCGCTCAAAAAGTCTCCCTGCAGCGCACTCACGCCCCTCGGCGGCTGCGCGGGGATCACATCAATGCCCACCACCCTCCCTGTCTCGCCAACCCGATTCTTAGCAACCTGGCTCCAGCTTCCAGGAGCGTAGCCCAAGCTACAACGGACTGGCCGGGGCGGAAGAGTTTGTGCTTCTCGTTGATTTCGAGCAGTTTGTACGCCGCGCGGGATTTGAGCGCTGTGAGTTTGGAGGATTTGGTGTAGGGATCGCTGGTTTGGCGGGTTTTCCAGCGGTTGCTGCTGCTGGAGGAGGAGAGGCGGGTTTGGGTTTGGTGGTTGGCGGCTGGTGGGTCTGGATGTGACTGGATTCTTGCTCGAGGATGTGGATGTGGTTGTGGTTGCGACTGTGACTGTGTTCGTCTCGTTGCCGCTGCAATGGAAAGCGACCTTGTCGTCGCCAGTAGCACAGGCTCACATGCTGCTGCTGCTGCTGCTGCTGTTCGGCGGAAGTGGTGCGCACACGCCAGTCGCGCGGGCATTTGTGTGCTGTTTGAGGATGTTGGGAATCGCAGCCGGTGAATAGAGTGCGAATATCCCAATGGTTAGTGACGTTTATGTTGCTAAATAGAGCTACCTTACCTACCTATACATATTCTTGGGGATGCGGCAAGCAAGCGAGGCACGGACTGGCCGTTGGACTGACGGCCAATTGCCGACCGTTTTCGATGCATGTCATCCCCAAGATCGACTCGATCGCGGGCATGAATACGAAAGCAGAGGCCAGCCTGGGAAACGCTTAAAGCAGCCTTGGAACGACTTTCTCCTTTCGGCGTACTTTGTGCAGTTGATGTGAAGCGTTTTGATGCTATTGCTCTCTTCTCTAAATAGTCCTTGATCTTCAACTTGATCGCCTTGCCGATACGACGTCTGATAGTATGCAATAGTGGAATCAGGGGCAGCGACAGACGCACACCTCCTATCGTCAGACACAAAGGACTTGAAATCTCAATCTAGGCTGAAGTACAGTTGCTCTGGAGGCCATCAGCGACTCTCCCGCCAATAACACCGTCTCGAAAAGGACATGCCATAGGTAATTCCAATCTTTCCATCTTCTCAAAACAATTACAATAAAAATAGAAAGAATCTCCAAACAAAATGAACAAGGGGTATCTTAAACTTTCGAAACCAGAATAACCACACAGTCTCGCCTCTCATGATGATGTGAGAAAAAAAATGGCGAACGTCGAATGAGTATTTGGTGGCAGTGTTCCACCACAGTGCTGCCAGACCGGGTCGATCGCGGTCTCGGCATCAATCAGCCTCGCATATCACGACTGTCCGCCGGACGACCTTCCATTGCGCCCGCCTCCATTTGGCCCTCTCTACGGCCGTCGAACTCTCTGCCGGCGACGTTGCTGCGACTCCGCTGGTGACCACTACCAACTCCCTTTCGGCCAGGGCCGGAGCTTGATGCAAAGGGCGGACTCGCGTGCATGGGTGCTGAGCTACTAGGCGGCGGTTGTGGTTGGTGGCCACCCGTGCTTTACGCTTACGCGGGCTGTCGCGGTAATCGCTGCTTTCTGACTGCTGTGATGAGCAGCACTGGGTTCTGGATTGTTGCTGCCCGCTTTGCTAGCAGGCGTTTGGGGTGCAGCTGGCTTCGACTCGGACGGAGGCACCCAGTGGTGGAAATATATTGACGGTGACGTAGCCGGCTGCTCTGAATGAGTTTGAGTTTGTTGCAGTGGGTGGGCACTCGAAGGATTGTGAGGTGGTGGGGTTGCTGAATATACATTTCGTTCGTGGTGAGCCGTGGGAGTTGGGTGTGAGCTGCGGAGCGGGTCGACGTGGGGCCCTGGCCGGCCAGGCGGTTGATAGGCCGTGAACGTGGGTGCAGGCTGCGGTAATTGTTGTATTTGCTCGGCTTGTTGGGCTGGTGCATGCTGTGATGGCGGTGTTGGTGGGATTGGTTGGAACGTGCTCGGTGCCTGTCCGAGCAAGCGTGAATCTCTTCGGACATCAGGAGGTGAGTGGACTGCGTGCTGCTGCTGCTGTTGCTGTTGTTGTGCTGATTGCATCTGTGAAGCGTATTGGTGCAGCCAGTCCATGCTAATCTGGCCTAGACTAGCGCCTCCCATGCCAGCATATATCATAGGAATCAGTTGTGGTGGCACACCACCTTGAAGAGATTCCCTTAACATCGACTGCTCGATGCGTCGCTGCTCCAAGCGGAGCGACTCCTGCCTGGTCTTCTCTTCCTCCTGCTTCCTTTTGTCTTCTTCAGCCTTTGCAGCGAGCCAGTGACGCATCGGCTCCTCTTGGCCGTGCCATTGGCTGGGTGGCTGTGGAATGACACCCAGCGATTGACCCAACGCAGCAGGAGGAGGCGGTGGATGCGGTGGCTGCCTGCTTGGGTCTGGCAGGGTCATGGCCGACGGCGGCGGCAGGCCACGATGCGGAGTCGACATGTTGTTGGAGGGATTGCTGGCCGGCAGCGAGGTCACCCGTGGCGAGTCAACTCGGGGGTCCAGCGACGCACAAGGAGTGGGCTGGGCAGGGCGCCAGAAATCATGGGAAGTCCTGCCACCAATGTCTAGCTTCTGCGGCGGTGGGATGGTGAGCAACATGGACAGAGAGCAGAAGCTGGCAGGGCAGCATGTGACAGCAGATGGATAGGTGCGGTGGCGATGGAGCCGGGCGGTGGTGCTATGTAGCGCATACGATGCCCGCGAGGATTTGTGCAGCAATGGATGGTGGATGCATTGGACGGACGGGCAGCGGACGAATACTTAAAACGAGGCGCGACAGACCCAGAGCAGAGGACGAGGGCGACGATCGTCTAGCAATCAGCCGTGCTGGGCATCCCAGACGCGTTCGTGGAACAGCGTTTGGCTCGCGGCTCGAACGTTGCGGGACGTCAAAAGCCAGCTCCACACTGCCGATCGACCGTTTGGTGATGTGCCAGGGTCTGAAGTTAGGTAAGGCTGGCGTGGCTGGGCAGAATCTTTGACGGAAATTCGAACAGGTAGGGCGGCCCAGTCACAGCGCCGCGCTGCATGCGAGATGAAGTCCCATTACCAGGGTATGGCCTAGACTTGCGAGCTTGAGCTTCGTCTCTTTGCACTCCTTCGTCCACTGCCGCGCGGTACTGGCTGGCCCCGGCCGTGGCTCCGCTGCCACGGGGCAGAGAACACCCTCGTTTCATCCTGCAGCGGTCAGACTGAGGGGTGTGGCACTCTGCCACGCCCGGCGACTGTCGCTGGAAGGCGTGGGAGAAACGTCGGCACAAGTGTATAGACTAGCAGCGCCTTGCTGTCGATGCTGGCAGTGGTATGCACGCTCCAGCACGGCATATCTCGGCATTTTTGGCGAGTGGGTTTGCGGATGCAACAGACGAGATGCCGGAGATGACGGCCGTACGAACGATCACCAGTGTTGAGTGCAACGCTGGCAGGACTATGACTGTGTGGCAGGGCTTCGACGACTGAGCTGCGCTGCTCTGGACGGCGGAGTGAAGTGCTAGTCCGCATGCACACCGTTGACTGCGCTGCGTAACTCAGCGTGGCGCGGGTCATCCTGCACGTTACGTCGGCGATCGCTGCACGATGGCGAAGTAGGCTGGAATCTGCTGCGGTGCCCGCCGTACAGCTGAGTTTGGTGACAGGTGGTGTAACCATGCAGGTAGCGACCCGGTGCTGAGCTTGACACGACTACAGGTGAACGTGCAGCTGGATATCCGGATATACCGGTGCAGCCCGCCATGACATAGTTTCGGCTTACTTGAGAAACATGCTGACCAGTATGTGCGAGCGAAGCTCCAACTCACTGCTGGCTTGCCGCGCGACCACTTGCTGAAACCGGACGCAGAGGCTCGATGCGGTCAGAGGGTGTGCAATGTGCCGGCAAACGAGGGCGACCCGACTTCCGGTCGAGCATGCGTCCAAGGCGCTCTTCGAGGCCGACCTTATGCACTGCACAGCGCCAGATCATCATATTCGCTCGCCTCAGAGGGCAGAGTCGCCGCGTTGAGGGCGAGGGGGGATGAAACAAGCATCGCCTCGTGCAAGATCCTTGTCGTAACGTGCGATGATAACGTGCCTACCACGCGAGACGCCTATCTTCGACATTCTCGGTGTTGATCGTCGTCGACACGCTGGAAGAGGATTCCGGGCTGCCCGTTTTGATGACTTCACAGCCTCCCCGGTGCAGATGTACTATGCAGTCGGTGCTATCTTCGGCTCCACTACTATACTATCAACTTAGCACATGTACGAGATGCGACTCGAGATTAGCTTACGCTTGTGTCGTGAAGAATCTCCGCGGCTGCACAGGTCCGGAGAGGCGCAAGAAAGATGGGGCGCAGAGTTCCGGACACAACGCCACGACGACGCCATGGACATCATCTCCCGGGAGTCCGTGAACTAGCCCGGCAGTCCGAAGCAAAACGGCAGCTATAGACGATGCAATCGCCCACTCTTTACCAGTGATTGAGATCTATCATCACAATGGCCGGGTCGATGTTGTAGAGCAAATTATGCCGTCGGCGGGCTCATCAAAGGTTCAAGTGGTGTGACATGTTGTAGCGAATCCGAACTTGAACACACCCACCAATTACGCCATCAGCGACTTTCAACTCGAGACTTCAGTAGGACCACACTTTCTAAACAATTCTCCGATACGCAGCACAAGCATTCTCTCTGCCTGGGCAGCCAAGTCCGAGGGAACGAATGGCAGTCTGGCGTCGGATATTCGCAGACCTGGAGTGAATTAGTAGAAGGTTGACTGCCATCATTATAGACTCTGTGCCGCCAGAGGCAAAAGCCACACTAAGCCACAACCAGGTCTTGCGTTGCATATGCTCTCGGATGTGTCTCCTAACTCAGCCCAAGCAACTCTTGAGTGTGCCGGCCGTCAATCCTATTGCGGATGATTTCTTGTCGTCGTATGATGCAGAGTGAACCTTAAGTCGACCTTGTCGAATCAACTGTACCCTGCGGTCGCCTGTTCCAGAAGCAAGGAAACTTATGCGGACGAGACACGCAGGGCACATGTAGCTCTTTGCCTGATCTGTCTGTCGCCACGCGAGCATGTAATTTTCTTTGGAAGTAGTCTTATGATCGACTGCAACCTTTACTTGCATGGCACGTTTCCGCCATCCTTAACCACGTGACGACGATCACGCCTTGGCACAGTCCGCCTCCACCCACGCAATAATGCGGCTCATGATCGTCCTCTGTACGGCGAATACCGAAGAGCCCTATGCATGACGGACAACTTATGCGCTATGCAATAACCAATTGCGACCATGATCCGCAGCTCGACGACAGACGGCGTTGCCGCTCAAGTACCCACGAGACTCGTTGTACGGAGGTATCCACACAGGAAGACTCGTTGTACTCGTCCCTCCTGCAGCTTGCTTGCACCAATTGGATAGTGAGCGTCTACTTACACTGGTTCAGTGGCGCAATTACGCCAATGCCAAGATCCCTTGACCCGTACAAGCGACAACCTGACCTACGGCTAGATTCAAGAAACACGGGGTTAAGCTTTCCACAAGACCAATCCAATGACCCGGTTTGTAGACTGCCAAGTGAAGTAGGAGCCAGCTGCACCTTCGAGACCTGCATACGCAGATCGTGCGATCGATTGATAAACGGACAGTGGATGCCTTGGACTCGTCGGCGCTTCCGAGCTGTCAGAAGACAGACGCCTTTGAGCCCCAAAAAGCCAATGGCGACGTCCAGACAGACGCCCCCGCGTAGCTTCCAGGTAGCAGGATCCGAAACAGGCGGCGTGGCTATAATGTTCCCTCAGAACGCAAGGTGCCGTCCTTGGTTCCTCCAGTACGCGTGGAAGATCGAGGCTATGCCACCAATGTACAGGCTATCATCTGGCCACGTTTACCATCGTCGTCGTCTTGTCTTGGCTTCGTATTCAATCGAGCTCAATCACAACTAGCTCCCTTCCTCCATCACGAGAGCAGAGTTGATTAGAGCTCGATCGTTCCAGACCACGAACCGTGGCGAAAGATCAGTGAACGCGAATGCAAGCGTACGCAATCCAAGTATGGTGTTTGGGGATATTAATTAAGTTCTTCTTCCTAGCTAGACATTAAGTATACATGTTAATCCGTGCGGATAAGTCGTCCTCCAGGGGTATCTCTGCGGCAACGAAAACACAAAGGAAAGGCTGCTGTGGTCTCACAGTCGATTTCTCCATTCAAAGCCTGATCGCAACGCCCTAGCCAAAGCAGGACCGCCGATCCTCTTTGGCAAGTTTCTCCCTCTTGATGTACGGAAGGGCAAATCGAGGAGCCCGCTCGTACGAAAGCATCAGAACACAAGGAAATAATGGTCCCGCTTGGGATTCGGGTCGAGGCAAAGAGCACTCGCCCACTTTCATATGCCTCTCTTCTTGCGCATCTTGTACTCTGCTTTTGCGACACGCATCAGCATGTCTTCGTCTCTCACTGGTACGAACGAAGTAAGAGTCTTCATCGCACCCTCAAAGTCCGTGTCGAGGATGATTTCTCTCGTGGCGTCGATGAGCGCAGCCGATGTAGCGTGCAGAACATCAAGGTCAGCACCACCAAAGGCTTCGCGCGCCGCTTGAGGAGCGCCGGGCGCCAGGTCGCCGAGCAACATGAAAACATCCCACACTCGTAGCTGCGCAGGGAATGGCACGCTCATGTTGAACAGGGTCAGATACCAGCGCGTGCCGTATGCAGTGCTTGAGATGCCGAGCTCTTCGAGACGCACGGCAACGTCGCCACCCCGTAGCCACTGGTCTTCAAAGTCCTGTAGGGCTGCCATGAGGCCATCGAAACCAGAGCGGAAAAGCTGTTCCAGTCCTCGCAATTGCCACAGACGCACAAGCATGACGAATGCGCGCTCTTCGTCGAAGTAGCATAGCAGTGTCGCCGCCAGGCTGGCCATGCCCTGGACGTAGCCGGTGTCGGGACAGTAGAGTGCAATGGCGTGAAGGACTCGGAAGAGCAAGCGCTGGCCACCGCGGTATCGTTTCCGGAACATGACGTGCATGCTGATCGTGCGAGGTACATCAACGTCTATCTGCACGTCATCCGCGCAGTTGAGATCCTGCATGCGGTGGAAGTTCTCGATGAGCTCCTCGTCAGATGTATGTGGACCGCGACGACGAGCAGAGGCGCTCAAAAAGCTATGCCAGGCGACGGCACGCCAGCGATCTGGAATGCCCTTCCAAGTCCTCTTAATTAACTTGCTGTCGCTGGTGTCAAAGTCAAAGCTCATGCCGCCGCCTTTGCTGTCGGAGCGCTTGCGAGCCATCTGTAGCCATTTCTCGTTGCGAGACCATTCTCTGCGTTGGGAAAAGTCAAGAGGCTTGCTGGCGTCCTGATGCTCTGCGATATCTGCCAAGCCTGGTGGTAGAGTAAGCATATTACTCGCCTCGTCCATAGCGCGTCGGTCGCTTGACCGGAATCGTCCTCTTCGCACTGAACCTGATCGGTTTGATTGGAAGCTTCGCACCGAGCTGGCAGATGTGTCTTTAGGTGGTGGCGCCGAGCGGGATGATCTTGCGATTGACGCCTTACGTCGCATTCTGCTGCGCTCCCTACGCGGCTGGTCGGATACGAGGCGAAGACCTGTCGCAACACGATGGAGACCCATCGTTCCGTTCATCTGAGGCATTCCAGAGTCGTGGGAAAGCACGCGTTTCGCTTTGATAAATCCAAAGCGATCTACGTCCGCGCCATTGAGATCCTCCCAATCCTCCATGCCACCGGCTACTTCGTGCGCCTCTTTCGTGTAGCTTGCCCTAATCTCATCTGGGTTGCGTCCAGCAAAGCCGCCTTCCCGTGTCTTATCAACAATGATGCTTTCCATGTTTAGAGGAGGTTCCGGAGTGTTGCGATCAAGCTCAGGAGAAGCTGTACGGGAAGTCTGACCATAAGAAGATGTCCAGTCCGCAGCGTTTTCATCTCCGTGTTCGTACATGCTTCGCACGCGCATCGAGAATGTTATCTCTTCGGCTGACAAAACTCTTCCGCCAGCGATAGCAGCTTGCAGCATGTGTACGCTTGGCTTCCTCCTTCCAGATACTAGACCGCCAGGCCTCGGCTCCGAGACTGGCTTTGCGCTGACTGGACTGACGGGTTCGGAAGAACTGACGGGCTCAACATGTTCTGCAGATTCAACAGGGCTGACGGGGTCCATATCGTGGACTGGTGGCTCGGCATGAGGCTCAGGTGACTGTGGAGGCGTCTTGAATTCCGCATCTTCGTCGGTCTCAGCGTGCACAGCTGGAGTGAGGTCTGCTACGTTCTCCACGGGCGTAGGTCCTTGTGCTGCGATCAATTGTCCCATTTTCTTCCCTCCAAATAGCAAACTCCCCCTCTTCGAGAAATCGATGTTTCCTGACGTAAATTCGTCCAAGTCGCCCGTCGGGATGTCTGTCTCTATGCCGTGGAAACTCTTGATCCTTTGATGCGCTGTCGCAGGTCGTTGCAATTCACTGGAGTTCTTGTCTTGGTTCCGTCCTTTTCTGAATGGGGAGATAATGCGCTCGAGAGTTGGTAGGCGGTGACTATCGGCATCTTGCACCACAATCGTGGGTAGACTGGGAGTATGCGCCAGGCCGCGCGCTGATGGAGCGTTGTCGTTCTCAGTAGGAACAGACCCCGCCGAAGATACAAATCCAGAGTCTCTCTTCAATTCGTCCTCTAGAAAGGGCATTCGCTCGTGTGGCATTCCACCGCGCACATTCGGCGCGGTCTTGGGTCGTACGTTCTTGCCGTTGCTGCTGCTGGTGGCTGGGAAGCCCGTCAAAGGCCGGAACTCCTGAGACAGTGACACAGCAGGCGATCCTGAATCCACTTCCTCCTGTCGCAATTGCTTATTCGGCTCCTCGTCCTGTCGTTGCTCAATGCCGACGGAGCCTGGCGGCTCTGCGACACGATCGTCCATGTCGTGGCCAGCTTGAGTTTATTCGATCCAGGGAAGCTTCCGCTGGCATGCGGCTTTTCGTCCTTTCCTCGAACCAGTGTTCAGGGACCAAGTTGAAATCATCGATGTGCGACAGAGGAACATATAGAGAAGTACCTAGGTACCATGACATCCGCTAGCCTGGGCGCGAGTGGTGTGTGAAGACGGTTGAAAAGACGTTGCGCGGCAGGATGAAGTAGGGTCGCACGAGTCGCTGGCTACCACACCATCGCCGCGCGTGCGCCTCTACCGCGACCTTTTTCTTGAGTGCAAGGAATAGGAGAAGTGCCAGAGTTGCTACCACGGGCCAAGGCGGCGCTATCATTGAACCCAATCTCCTCCTTGTGGGGAAACACGAGTCGCCGCCGCGATTATAGTGGCTAAGGCTGGGGAGAAGTCCACTGTGTGTGGCATGCGCCACATTATTAATCTGTGGTTCAAGAATGCGCTGTGTTGGTAACTGGTGTTAAAATCTGCGTTACGGTTGTACGTCAGACAGCATCTATGGTTGTGAAGATAATTGTCGTTGATTATAGTCAGTTCTCATAGCGACAGCAATTTGGTTCTTGAAACGCCCGTCATTGGTAGTGGGGAGGGCGGACAATCAAAAGGGTTACATGTCCGGATCGTTAAGTGTAGGGGTCAGTGAAATAGTGACAAGCTAGATTGTGAGCCTTGGACCGTATCTTGATAGCAAGTCGACACGCTACTATTTAGAACTGGATATAGCAGTATCTGGACCACCGAGGTAGTCGACCATTTCACATGCCCTCAACTCTGACCAGGGCGTGCGGTCTGCCGGATCTCCTTATCTATGAGTCGACACCGCATCGGCCACTTATCGGCCTCGTATTACAGGATCGCAAATGGAGTCACACGCAAAGTCCTCATACCGCCACTTCCATCCTACACCAGTGTTGTAGCGTGTGTGGCCTTGGGGTAACATGACTGTATTGGTCTTATTGAAGGTCATTAGGAAATAGTTTACCGCCAATGATGTCACTCAAATTTAAGCAAAATCCTAAGTATATAACGCCATGCATTCTTCGTTTCAATCTTTGTTCCGAAATGTTATCCAGGTTGACCAAATGTCATGTAGTGTCTTCCAGGATGAAAATGACATTGCCCGCTCTCAGTTTCCCGCAAGCCAACCGAACTTGTTCAGTCTGATCCGAGGGACGATACCAATGAGCAAGATCAGAGCTGCAACCAGAACAGCCCAGAGCTGAATCTGCAGCACATTCTTGTTGTAGTCGGTCTGAGTTGCAGCGGCAACAGTGGCCAGCATAAGAAGCAAGATCACGTAGCCACTAAGACGGTGGTTACTTGTAAAGCTTCTTGGCATTGTCCACACCGCCGTAGAGCTGTGGGACGAAGTACTGCGTGATACCAATCACCGCCTGCAGGGCCGTGAGGATGTATGTGAGCAGGCCAAGGATGGCATGCGGCGACACGAAGTGGGTTCCATTGTGGCTGATCTTGTTGTACTCGATAACGACCAGTCCGGCGATCGCTGTGAGGAGTGCGACATCGTTGAGAGCCGCGTGTGCGTATGTGCCTTCCTTCTTTTGTTTTGCGGTGTGCGTAGGCTGGACGACGAGGACGCCTTGAATGAAGAAGAGGAGGGCAGCGGAGTTGAGGAGCTGTGAGTGTACTGTGTTAGTCGTTGTGATGAATAATTTTAGGAGCTTCGTCCATACTGGATGCGCTGAGAAAAGGATCAAGTCATGGCTAAACACGCTTCCCCAAACAATGGCTGCCAGCTGTTCTCAAAGGTCAGCATCAGCTCTCTCCGCGTGTTATGTTGCTGTTCGTACAATCCATGCGCCTGCCTGTGCTACGACACCGGTGCCTTCGTCCATGATTAGTACAGGTCGACCATACGGCGTCGAATCTTGGATTCGAAAGAAGCGTGCCTACCGATTACGAAGTTGTGGTATAGCGGTAGTCCTTCCTGTTGTGAAGCGTCACCCCTCCTTCCGAGAAGAGGTTCCTCCTCGCTGGTACCAGGCTGGCGGTGTTCTTCTTGGTCAGCCATTTCTTGAGCTTAATAATAGGTCCGGCTGTGTGGCTCGATGCAACTGAGGCTCCTGGAAAACTTGACAAGCAACAACTGCTGAAGCTTGGAATACACGGTATACGGCACTTGACCGTTGGATCTACCTTTAACTTAGCCATCACTGTTGCGGGGATTCCGTCTGTCGCTAGTGCATTATGCAACTTTCGTGCAGATGACGCGCTGGGATCAGTGCTTCTTGCACCTATCATCGTTGAGCGTTTTGTCCGGCTGAATAATCGGCCTCGGTAGAGGCCCGAGTCGTCATCGTGGATGAACGCCCAAGATAGAACCAGTCTTTCTGCAATTGTTGCAAGAACGGCGTTCATGAGTAGTCCTGGGGTTTTGCTCTGTGGTGTGCACGGAGACCGGCTGCGGCTACCTTGCCATTGATGATGTTGGGAACGAATACATGTCAGGAAGTCGAGTACATTCGCCTCATGTTCTCCAGAGACTCCTGGTCAATTCTCTGGCAGATATCGAAGATAGTAGTCCTGACGACCGTGAACATGATTCTCAATCTGTTCTGACAGTTGTCTCTCATTGTTGGGCTCAAGGCCATTCAGAACATGGTACATTACATGTACATGCATACCGCACATGTATGTATGCAATTGAATCGAAGGAAAAAAAATGGCCAGACGATATATATGCCAGGGTTAGTGTTTAGGGTTGAGCGAGATGTCTCGATCGGCCGATATGGACGGTATTCTGGCAGATATATTGATCTTATGTCTGTGGTTTAGTTATCCTGCTGTGGAGATGCTGGATGTGGCCTCCATGAGAGCGTACAGTCTATTCGTGAGTTGTCGCTGTCAAATTGATCAGATTCGTAGTTGTCAAGGAAAGACGTCTCAATACTATCAATCAACCCACGCGTATGTCCCCTGGTTGTCGTAGGACGTAATTTGCGACGATTTTGTTCATTCATGTACATCATGTGATACGAAACGCAATAGCACAATAGTCGTGCACGACGACGAGCCTCGTAAGCTCCAGACGAATTGTGATGTGTAGACGATGTTGGAAGACGGAGTGAGCTATTGCTCGGCTTTACGTCGGCTCATCAGTCGAGTCGCGAGCTCCCGCGAAGCTGCTTGCTGCAGGTGGTATTGACAAGGTCTGTAGCTTGACATCAATCGCAACACAGCTGCAAACATGTATGCGCAATTTCAAAACAGCTACCGGCGCATGGAGGAGAGTCTTCAACGCCTCACTGACTCCATTGCTGCCTACAATCCTTCACAGCAGCAGCCGACGAGCTTCTGGCAGCTGACGATGCTGTGAACGAGGACCTCGAAAGACGTATGCGCCCACATTTTCCAATGCATAGCCAGGGCTAATCACAACGTAGTTTCACAACATCAAGCCAATTACGCTCGCATTCTTGCATTGCGCCAGAAGACCGAGGCTTTGGATCAGAACATCAAAGACACTGTCAAGCTGCTTGCGGACACACGCAAAGATGTTGTCGCTATCCCTGCCGACGACAGTGCCGAGAGATCGCGTCGCGAAGTCGACGTAGAGGAATTGCTACGATACGCCAAGTTCATATCCAAAACGACTGTTCCGCCCACATTCCGCAAACCTATTCCCGAAGTCAAACTTCCCAAGTCGACAAACGACCAAGCACAAGCCCAAATCACAAATGGCATGGCTACGCCTCCGCCGGGAGCGCAAGACAGCGAGAACACACCATATGCGCGATCAAAATCGTGGGCATGCAGGCTATGCCTCAGCAATCGCAAGATTGGCTGGAGTCGTTCAACAATTTACCTTCGAACCGTGGCCAAGCCATGGCATTCAACAAGGTCACTGGCGGACATACAACGCATGATCGAGAACGGACGCGCCCGGCTACATTGCTCAGTCCGGAGGAACAGGCTATTGCGGACAAGAGGAAAGCAGAGGAAGAAGAACGTGAAAACTGGAGCAAGAAGAGAGAATCGCAGAAGACTGAGTATAGGCGCCGCGCAAGGGAGCCGCCGCTAGGGCCAGACGTCTTCAACCCGACGATATGTAAAAGTAGTCGTAGCCGCCCTCTTGAATGCTGCTACAGACATGGTCAGCCATGTCAATTAGGTCAGATCTGTTGTTAGGAACGACATGATGTTTGGTACTAATGATGAGCTTCTAAGTTCCCCACAGGCGATGCACTTCACAAAGGTTTCCAACCAGGTCGATATACACCGACAGTACCAAGGTGAGCTCTGAAGAAACACAACCTGCATAGGCTCAAACAAGTCGAGACGGTGAGTGTGAGCGACCGCTCCGAAACTCACGCATGTTTCCCATCACAAACCTCGGAGCTTCTTGCTCCACGCTTAGTACGAGAAGAGGATACCAT
The DNA here is from genome assembly GCA_002901145.1 of Cladosporium cladosporioides. NCBI lineage: Eukaryota > Fungi > Ascomycota > Dothideomycetes > Cladosporiales > Cladosporiaceae > Cladosporium > Cladosporium cladosporioides. The sequence goes on from NOXB01000004.1 coordinate 1,449,063, forward strand.
TATGCTTATGATGCTGCAAATCCGTTACATGCGTACCTTATGCTATGCACAACGGCACGTGCTTCTGCCGGTCCCGGTTTCAGAGTGGACCTCACGATAGCCTATGTGCCTCGTGAGGGTATGTCAGGTTGTCGAGTCGCTTGCTTCGTATCGAAGCGGGAATAGTTGTTCGAGAGAGCAGAGCGTGTACAACGACGATTCTACATCTACTCATGCATACTGCGAAGCCCGCACACGATCCAGAAGTACCATATGTGTCGATGTTCTGTTGCGTAGTAGGCTGCACTATCGTCATCGCTATCGCGATAGCGGGAGGGACCGCATGCAGTCGTCCGAGCTTCTGAGATCTTTCTGAGACCCCTCATTTACCAACGTCCCTATACTTGACCTCACATATTCGTATCTCATCTCTCCGTCTCACTTGTCGCGCTATTCTCACCGACATGTCTTGCGAGAGCCATCGATCGCCATCATCCAGGCGCGAATGCAGAACGCTGGCGCTTGACACTCGACGACGAGTATGTGTGGGTGAATGGACAACCCTAAGCGCCCAAAGCAGCGTCCAAAGATGAAACGCTGCAACAGGTATGCGACAACTCAAAAAGGGAAGCATTCAGTCCAGGGCTGTCATCAGCCTACGCCCAGTCATCAGTGGCGCCTTGAAGGTAGGGGTGAAGTGGAGATGTCTTCACGAGTATCCTGGTGGAGTATCATGCGCGCGTGCGTCTTCTCTCTTATACCCCCATGGCTTTTATTATCAAAATCTTACCGTTCAAACCGTCTTCAATCATACCGTTTGCTGTTCCACCGCCTCCGAACCGCCCGACTGATGCAAATCAGCGCCGACATTGGATTCTACCTTTCTGGCTCGATCGGCAGCGCGTTCACGCTCCCTAACGTCGGCCTCCTGAGCTCCTTTACGTGGAATCAATGCTGTGGGCGTGAAGGTCGCCATTAGTATATATCGCGCCGGTCGTCCGCAATTTCAACCATGTCTGGGATATCTTTGATGAAAAACGACACTCGGAAATGGAGGGACTAACGCCAGAGCAGGCTGCTCAAGCCGCTCAATGGGGCCGGATATCGGGCCACCTGGGCCAATTAGCTACATCATGCTACAGACTCAAGGCGAAGAGGCTGCAATTTCCGGGCAAGATCCAGAGAGCTCCAATGGTGCTACAGGCAGTGGAGCGGAGTCTTCTGTACCTGCGTCGTCCGCAGAGAACGCACCAATGTCGACTGCAACATCCAACACTGTCTCAGACTTACTACAATGTCTTCGCCGTTCGAGACATCGACCACAGCTCCTTCGACCACATCAGAATCATCTTCTTCAGCACCATCGACAACATCCGACACATTCACTTCAGACCCTGCACTCTCTACTGGCGATTCGCCACTTTTCTCATTAAACATACCAACGACGTCCAGTACCTCGACAACTGTCTCATCTTCTTCTACCGCTGTCCTATCATATGAGCCGATAGCCTCATTTACCTTTGCGCCAACTTCGAGTTTCACTTCAATCTCGAAGCCAACTACCACGTCAAGTCGCACGATCCCCACAAACATCGGATCGCATGCAACAGAGACAGCTTCTTCAGATTTGATCAACATGTCTAATGCCCGCAAGCAGGCCATCGTAGGTGGTCTCGGTGGTGCAATTGGTGCTCTAGTCCTGATTGGCATCCTTCTCTGCTTCTGTCTTCGCCGCCGTCACAGGCAAACGGACGATGACGATGAAGATGAAGAGGATGGCCTCAAGTCCATCAAGCCTGCTCAGACAATAGCGACGAGCCAAGCACCGTGCGTTTGTGGAATGCATTAGGCCGTTCTCCCGCACGCTCTACTCCAGAGATCTCCAGACCTCGTACACCTTCTCCCGTCGATGGCACGCCTGATCCGTGTTACACTGAGCACTGGACTCGGCCCTTCGTTCGCAAGGAAGGCATGAGGGAGTCTCTCGAGCCGGCACCTCTACGAGTGGTGAACGCCAACTCAAACTCATCGAGGTCCAGCACACCCGAGGCAGAGCGTCATAATGGCTTTGTGCGCAAGCAACGCTCTGCCCTGCAGGCATTCCTGCAAGACGGTTCCCGCAGCGTATCACGTAACGCCGTGAAGCGCGGTCCCATTTCATACCCCAAGCCCATGGTCGGCGACCCAATCTATTCTAGCAAAGCTACTGTAGACAGCGGTGCAGAGACACTGTCCGTTGGCTCTCTGCCCTCAGACACAAGTTCACCAATGGTCGTCCAACAACCTCCAGAGGACCCGTTCTACGCGTCTCAAACCATGCTTTCAACGATGGAAGAAGTCGCACCTCCCATGGAAACAACAGAACCACCCAAGCCAGAGCTCACCCGCACTGTCAGCCATTTTGGCAAGAACGCCAACCCCTTCAGAACACAGATCGTGCCTTCAGTGGCACTTCCACCACGAGTCTTCAGCCCAACTACGGGCACATTCCGTGACTCAGACGTTGGCCAGGCAAGACCCAGGCGGAGCAGCATCGGCAGCAACTACTCTAGAAGAGACACCGCAAACACCTTGCCGATCAGGGCAAGTGATCAGTTCGACCTAATGGTCAGCCCCGACCAAATGCCTCCCGCCTCCGGCATCCTAGCCAAGGCAGCCGAGTACGAGAGGAGAGAAAAAGAGAAAAAAGAGAAGAAGGAGCGAGAGCAGCGCGAGCGCGAGCAGACGCCCGCAGACGACTCGTCGCCTAATTGGAGGCTGTATGAAGGGACGTAGTTAATTGGAACAAGGTTTCGCAACGGCTAGCCCGTTTTTTGCGCTAATCTAATAAGATCAGGAAAAGAGAACATTGGACGACTTTACGAAACACAAAGATACCCTTTTGCTTAGTCTAAAGGCGACAGCAGTGCTGTTGGACATCACATGCGGTTTGACACCGCGCTTGCGAAAGAGACCGACCGCCGATATCTGGTAATATCTAGTCATAGTTTTTAGCTTTCTTTTGTCACACTTACAACCACAATACAATCTTCTTTTTGTACTCCACCAAAGTACCTCATTCTCATTCACCTTCTACTCGCATTACCAGTTTCCTGTCGCTTTTGGTTCTGTTCCATCAAAGCTCACGACCACTTGCAATGCCGGGAACAAGGCACGGCCTCAACCGGCTAATCGCCATCAGAACGCTCTTTCCTCTTCCTCTGTTTTGGGCAGCGTTGCCGACCTGACAAAACGCTCTTCGATCGTGCTTGTCCGCGACTGCTACGAGCCCAATCCATGGTCTCTTGATGGGTATAGCTTTTAACAGCTCTCACTGAGATCGTTGAAGAGGATGAAATGGAAGTGATCTTGGCCCGACATGGGTCAGGAACACATTGGATGATACGGATGATGCATTGTGCGGTTCGTGTCTCCAGTCTATGTCAAATCAAAAGTTGGCTCGCAAGCCATGGCTCGTTGATGGTCCAAGATCACGAACCTGTTCGTACATCCATCATGATCTGCCGTGTCGAGGCCCCAACAAGAATTCCAATGAGACCTGACGCAGTCCCAGCGCTGAAAGGCCATGGCTAGCGAGTAAAAATAGAGGAAGCGAGTATCTCTGTAGTAATGCAGATGGATTCATGGATATCATCATTCTACCCGTCTTGTCCACTTGTAAACATTGCCATTTTGGTGCCAGAATTGGGCGAGGTCCCACAGGGACCCTTGCTCGGGTCTATAGTATGGCGTTTGAGCACCATGTAGTGGCGGCGTATATACTTTTGGTCGTCATAGGTAGCGGTAGCGATATAGATTCTCCGTAGGGGCAACTTCGTGCTGCTATGTCAATCTATAGTAATGAGTGCATGGATCAGGCTGCTATCGTGATCGGTGCAGGCTTTTTCGTCCAATTGCTTGTGAGCGGCTGAAGCTGCTCGTGCACAATCCCAGATATCGATAGCCGCGCGATTACTGCAAGATGACATAAGGTAAGTGTGTCGTATTAAGCATATCAATGGCACGGGAATAGGTCGATGAGCTCTTTTACCGAGCTGTTACAGGTGCTGCACCCATCCGATGCTGGTATGGTAAGTCTCGGCACAGCATCTGCGAGAGCCCGGGACTAGTGATATAAAGAGAAGGTGAGATTGATCCTCACGGCATATCAGGAATCGGTTATTGTCGCATCACACAAGCTTTGGTGACATGTTGCATAGGATCATAGGCGAGCCCGGATCTCTGCAGCAGCGGCATTTCCATGCATCCGTATTCGGATTCGTGAGAGCAGTCCATTGAGGTATGTCCTGTGAGCTCAATTGTGAGTGTTACCAGACTCGATGACGAATTTGCTGATAGCATGGGGAGCATTGCACTAAGCCGCAGTCGAGCAGTCAGCTTTCTTCTTTCTTCTTTGTTGTTTTTGTTTTATTCACTCGGATGCAAAGCAGGATGCAATGCCGATGTGCAGACATGTGAAGATGCTTGCACACGCAGCAATGCCGCTGCTGCCTGCACAGACCAAGATTTTGCATGCAAACCGAGGCGCGTACTGGCATATGCAATCTGTGCTTGCGACTAAAGTGGGCTATGGATGGCAGTTTGCGACACATAGCACACCGAGCACGCTGGCCTGACTGGCAATCCGGTGAGGTACAAGTTGGAAGGTTGTTGGGAGTGGCCAGAGACGCAGGGCTTGGCGATCACATGTCAGCTTGGTGCGTCTGTTTGCGTTCCCCAACGCGCGCACCCTCTCTTGTGCGACACCAATGCCCGCCATCCCCGGCGAATGAGGCAACAAAGCTTCCCGCCGCGCCGAGGAGACATTCACATCGAGACGATGGTGTGCGCAGCTTCGCACGATGCTCAGGGCGTGGCCATGCTGTGGTACGCGCCCAACAGTGGTGCTGAGGATGGCCATGTTTGGAGTCGCGACAGGGTTTGGCCCAAGTTTGGTGCCGCCTGTTCGCTGCCGGCTGCCGGGCCTTGGTAGGGCTAGAGCTGGTGGGGACGATCACTCATGCAAGCCAAAAGGCGACGAGGGGACGAGAGCAACGACTGCCAGCATTGCAAGACAAGCGTCGAGTCTGTTTTGGCGAGTGCTGCTGCAAATACACTTCGAGACCTTGTACATGCCTGCCCACTAGCGAGGTGTGCTGCGTGTGCGCTGCCTGGCCCTCCCATTCGCTCTGCGCGCCTGTTATCGGCCGGCGGGCAGGCGATGACGTGCGGGCACATGCTTGCTCTCTTCACGTGCCTGTCACATGCCAAACGCCATGCCAGGCGAGGCAGAGGCAGGGCGTCGGCGGCAGCGGTACAATGCACATGCAGCTCAACGTGTGTCGCGAGCTCGCTCTGTCTGCTGTAATCTGCACGCACGCAAGCTGCCAGAGCTGGGCGCGATATACCTCCCTGCTACAACTAACCTCGTCTCGACCTCTGCTTGTCCCCGTCTCACTTCCCCTTCCATCTCACCCCGTGACCCTCGCCAACGTGATAGCATTGAACGACGCATTGGCACATTGAGAGCCTCATCCCACCTGATCTGCTGTAAGTGAACAGTGACTACTCCAGGTCGATACCCAATTGGCGCGACTGCCATACCACGCCTCACTCGCTACCGGAAGGAAGGAACCACGAAGCTCTTCCCTCTTATCAAGGCAAGCGCCACTCACCACCCAACCACGATCACTGACATTCCCATCCATCCTCAGACCGACACATCAACCTACCATACCACCGCCTCCCAACACATCTCGCCCACCATGCCGCACTCGACATCAGACGCTCTCGTTAACGGCGACAGCTCGCCCTCCTCCAAGACCCTGTCACACATCACCTCCTACCCCGTCGTCGCCAGTGGCATCGACACCTTCAAGGCCAACCCCTACGGCAAGAAGTCCATCGATGTTGTGAACGGTACTTACGCCCGCTTCGGCAAGCCTGTGGAGGGCTACCTCGAGACTCCTTACCAGTACGCGAAGCCGTATGTCAACAAGGCCGACGAATTGGGCGAGAAGGCTCTCGAGACCGTCGACGGCCACTTCCCCATCGTCAAGGAGAAGCCCGAGACCATCTACGAGACCATCAAGAGCTACGTCCTCTGGCCTGTCACTTACGCCAAAGATGCCTGGACTGGTATGAATATCCTCTCCCACTCGAAATAATCTTCGCCACCCGCTAACATCCTCTCGCAGACGAGCTCACCAAGACCCGCAAGACCCGCCAAAACCAGCTCCCCATCTTCGTCTACATCGCCGCCCTGATCTCCTTCGCCTTCCGTGTCAATCTCCGACTTCCTCACCCTCATCGCGGACTACACACGTCCGCGCTACGAAGCCACCCGCGACACAACGCAAGAGTACCTCAACAACGCCAGCCAGAAAGCCGAAGACGCCAAGAAGTACGCCGAGGACCGCTACCACGAGGCCCGCAAGTACGGCGAGGACAAGTACGCCGAAGCACGCAAGCGCGGTCAGGAAGTCGAGGGCCAGGCCAAGGAGGCCGGTGAGGAGGCCAAGGGCCAGGCGAAGGAGACTGGCGAGCAGGCCGAGGCCAAGGCGAAGGAGACCAAGGAGGCTGCCAAGGAGAAGGCGAAGAAGTGAAGTAGAGCTGTCGTCGCTCTTGACGGTAGAGGGTGGAGCCCGAGGAGGACGGGTGCGAGTGCTGGGGTTGTGGTGACGGGTGTTGTTGATGCTGATGCTGAGCCGCGTTGAGAGATAGACGGCTCGCCGGTTGTTGAAGCTCATCTCTCTTTTCTCTCTCTTTTCTCTTTGACCTTTTCGTTTCGTTCCTGCGCGTTAAGCAACAATTTGTGGTCGTCACAAAAACAAAAATTTGCTTCCTTTGGCAGATGGCCGCGCAGTATACCACTCATGTAGACAATAAGCTGCTTTCAAAGTCTTCCTCAACACACATCTTGTCATCAAATGTGATTCTTCAAAAAGTTTGTTCTTGACGTGAATATTCTATACTACAATTAGCACCTCGCTGTTGTAGAAGTTCATCTCTCTGCCCCATTTCCTTTTATCATGAAGCTCTGAGAAGACGCTTTTCGCCACCCTCCTCTACTCGGCTTTCATGCAAATAAACGGTCCCCTGATATCGTTGCTTACTCCAACAAGCTCGCCTGGTTAGAGTACAGCACATCCACCACACTGCCCAGCTTGTCGATGGTGTCCAGCGCAGCATCGTAGCCCTTATCTCTCTCGGTCTCCTCAAACACAATCAACACGCCGGTTCCCTGATCCAGCACACCGATGATCACCTTGTCGAGAATCATCTGGCTGAGCTTGCGCTCGACCTGCGCGAGATCAAGTCCGACCATCTCGGCAATGTGCGAGATCTCGACGCGCGAGAAGGGCTCGATGACCTTGATCAGGTTCTGCTCGAGCATGCTGTCGTACAACCGGCGCAGGTGCGACGCGATGAAGCGGTCGCCGCCTAGCTCGTAGCGATACGCGTGCAAGGCGTTCTCGTACTCCTCCAAACTGCGGTTGGTATGCGCGCGCGCCACGGCTTTCATTGCGTCGAGGTTCTTGCCGGCGTATTTCAACGCATTCTTCGAGGTCATCAGCGTCGTGACGTCGTCGCCGAGGTGTCAGCATCACTTTGCACAGCAGCATGTATTGCAGCGCTGAGGTGGCTTTGAGAGTCTCGTCTTGGGATGTGTAGCCTTCCATGGCTTCGATGAAGTAGGAGAAGGCGGTGTTGAAGTCGCCGTCCTCGGCGTGCAGCTGGCCGGATTGCATGTCCAGACCGGCCTGTGAGAAGAGGAGGGCAGTAGACGCTGGCGGCGCTGGTGCGCGCAGCGGTGAGGGCGGCGCGGCCTTTGGGCACGTTTCCGAGGGCATGGTAGACCTTGCTCTCGAGCAGCTGTACTCAACCAGCACGAGCTTGTCGTCCAGGCGCTTGAGCTCTTTGAGCAGGTTGTTGATGAGTGTGAGGGAGTCGTAGTAGGCTTGCTTTTGCATGTATAGGCCGACGAGCCGCACTTCGAGGTTCTGGCGCAGGAAGCCCTGGCGCTGTGATACTGCCCAGTCGATGCATGACTTGGTGACGGATGTTTGGATCTCATTAGTGTTGGGAATGGGTTGGAAGAGGTCGAGGAGTTGGCGGACTGCGCATTGCTTGTTAGTATTTTTTGTTCCCTAAATCCTCAAGCCATTTCGCACAGCATCACATCATCAAGGTGCTACTCACTAAGCTTGCTTGTCTTCGCTCTTGCGAATGTTGTGAGCACCTCCCTCGTCTGCTGTATCAGGTTGGCCAAGTCTTGTGTCCTCTGGTGATCCCTGTACAGCTCTCCCCAGACTCAACAGCGCAGTCTCGAACTCGCGCACAGCTTTGTCGCTTGTTCCGGGCGGTTGTGAGAGGATTTCCTTGTAGATTGCTTCGGCTTTGGAGGGCTGGTCTTTGGCGAGCTTCTTTGCCTCTTCGATGCGCTTGCCCGCGTCTTCTTGGGCCATGATTGCGGTTGTGGTTGTGATGTATGCTGATGGCTGAATAACGTGGGCGCAATGGCGGTGATGGCGTGGAGGTGGTGGTAGATGTGTGTAAAGTGGCCAGCGATGAGGTGTGTTGGTTGCAGATGACGCTGTTTCGCTGGAGGGCGTTTGGAGCTTGAAGGCGCGAGCGTCGAGCGGCGGAGGCGAAGTCTGACCGAGATCAACACCACATGTCTAGGTATATCTCCACTGCACGATACACCTTCACTTTCACCGAGAGAACATACTTATAGAGGCCACTGACTTGCATATTAATTTTCCCATATTCTAACATTATTCTCGTCTGCTTGCTGAGTCATCTTGCACTGATCTTCCAACTAGAGAACTCTATTGCACCACATCCCACTCTACCAGGTTATGCATCTGGTCGCACGTAGAGCATTGCATTTTCAACAGACACTCTTGTCCGTAAATGCGAGACATTCACTCCTAGGAGTATGCTCTTCCCACCAGATACGCACCTTCTCAGATATAAAACCCAATAAACCCAGCAATATGACAGCAAGCTTCCCAGCTTCCTTCGCTCGTGGTGGCACTTCAAATGGCCTTCTCATCCACAAATCGGATCTACCTCCAGGGGTATCTCGTTGGCAGCCAATCCTCTCGCGTGCTATGGGATCGCCAGACTATTTCGGTCGCCAGCTCAATGGAATGGGCTCAGGCATATCGTCGACTTCCAAGATCTGCGTGGTTGAAAGATCATCTCGTCCTGGCATAGATATAGACTACACATTCGTTCAGGTCGGGATCAAAGACGGCCATCTAGACATGGCTGGCAATTGCGGCAACATGTCCTCTGTAGTCGGCCCATTTGCCTTTAATGAAGGTCTTGTCAAAGCGAAAGCCGTTGCGGACGGAACAGACGAGATCACCGTACGGATGTTCAACACCAACACGTCGAAAGAAGTCCACAGCGCATTCGCTGTCAGAGCTGATCGGTCATCCTTCGAGCCACGCGGCGACTACAGCATCGATGGAGTCGGAGGCACAGGCTCCCAAATTACCCTTTCGTTCTTAGATCCAGGTGGCGCAAAGACCGGTTATGCTTTGCCCACCGGCAACACCGTGGACATGTTACGACTCCCCGATGGCAGCACCGTCTGCGCCACCTTAGCTGATATAGCCAACCCCGGCGTCTTCGTTCTGGCCTCTGACCTTGGCATCCCAGGGAACATGACTTCCGACGCGATTGCTGCGAACAGCACACTGCTCGGCCGCCTGGAAGACATCCGCCGAGCGGGCGCCGCTGCGATGGGACTTGATCCGGACGTGCAGAGCGTTCCCAAAATCGTCATATTATCCTCTCCCACCGCGTCCGAGGTCGAGCAGGGCGTACACATCGTCTGTCGAGCTCTGTCGATGCAGCAGGCGCACAAAGCTGTGCCTCTGACGCTGGCGCTGAACTTGGGCGCAACGTGTCGAATTCCAGGTACGCTTGCCGCCCAAGTTGCAGTCGGAGCTGATGGACGAGAGAGCATTCGGATTGCTCATGCGAGCGGGTCGTTAGATGTTGGAAGTGTGTATAAAGATGGACGACTGGAAAGTGCGTTGTTGCATCGAACGGCCAGGATATTGATGAAAGGAGATGTGTTCTATTAATGAAGTCTGGCAACAATACTCTCTTACAGCATGTAGTCGTGTTCGAGACATCCAGGCCGCAGAGCGGAGAAATTCTCTAATCTATACTTGTTATATGTACAAATGTCAAAAGTGATCGCCACCAACGCCTCGCTACCCAAAGCAAACAAAAAGCAGAGTCGAGATCCGCCTTCCCCTTCACGTTAATCTTACACCTTTTGTCCGTTCGCCTTTCCTATCTTGAGCCTTTCGGCTTGTTCGCGTTTCCAGTTCTTGATCGCGTCCCTACCCCTGATGTTCGCCACAGTTTCTCCCAACCCTCTGGCGCTAGCATCTCTTCCTTCTCCATTTGATGGGGCGCCGTCGATCTCTCTCCAGCTGCCTCGTCCAGGCTGGCGACCGAGAGCCCTGGCTTGTCGCACAGAGCCGCTCTCACCCCACATGCTGACACGCTGCACTTTGCGCAAGCGCCTCAGACCCCAGATGGAGGAAGCAATGGTCAAAACCGCGCAGAGTCCAGAGATGCCGAAGAAGCCGTAGTTCGTCTCTTCGATGAAGTTCTCGAGATTCATACCGTAGAGTGCGGCGATGAACATACCAACAGTGGTGCCCAGGGTCAGGATGGAGAATTTGAGGTCGAGAAGCATGAGACTATTGCGGTTGGCGTCAAGAATAGCGCGGATGATTTCCTCAGTGTTCTTGATGGAAGAAACCAAGTTAGAGCTGACCTGCACGATTTCGTCGGCAAACTTGTGGTAGGACTCGAGGATGAGCTCGACTTCCTCGTGGTTGTCTTCCTCGCGCTCAGTGCCTTCGGCTTTCTCGGTGAGATACATATCGGCCAAGTCGTCGTCTGCTTCGAGGAGGTCTTCGATAGCGTCTCGTATCAGGCGAGCCTTCTGTTCGAAAGTGCCGAGCTTCTTTGAGTAAATGAGCAAGTGTCGGAGCTTGTCTCGGTCGATGTCTTCTTCCAGCTCCCTCAGAACATTGATCACCGGATCGCGGACTCCTTCAAACTCGCTTTCCAGACCCGCCGTGACGGAGATCAGCACGGCTTCCAGAGCGCGGAATTCGTAGGGCAATGCTCCACCAGCCGTCAAGGAAGTCTGCTTCTGCCTCAATTTTCCCTCGAGGTCATACATAAACAGAGACTGCGCGTACGAGTCCGTGCTTCCATATACGTCGAACACGAGCACACGGTTGTGCTTGATCAGACATCTGATGTGTAGCAAGTTTATCATAATTGCGCTCGGCCTGACCAATATATGCGGCAGCACGGAGCTGTCGATCTTCCTCAAGTCACGCGGCATGAGCGAGTATTTCGCAATCAACTCTTGTTTCCTGAACTCGCCGTTGACCAGCACCACATTTCCATTTTCATCAAACTCGGTGCATCGCAGTTTGAGCTCTGTGCTGGGCTTCAGGTTCCTGCCTCCCAAGCTGTGCGGGTCCTCCAGTAAGTCCTGGAAAGGGAGTAGGCCATTATCGCGGAACCTCTCGGCAGTAGTCGTGCGTGGTGGGTTTCTTAGGCGGCGCCAAAAGGGTTCTCGTGTGGCTGGGGTTGTTGAAAGGGATCTCTGGGATTGTGATGATGTAGCGACGGTTTTGGCATTGCGGCATAATGGCTTAGAGGCACGCGATTTGTCATTGATATTCAGCGCAAATGCACCAAGGCATGGCCGTACAGCGCAGCGCTCGGGAGTGCTGGTGAAGGTGCGACATGAGCGACTTAGGATGGTGCTCGATCTGGGCGAAGGGCGTGGTGCTGGCGACTGTTGGGCTAGCTGGCATCGCAAGAAGCGCAGGAGCGATGCCGATGGTGCAGACAAGCCATGCGAGGCTTTCATCGCTTGTGTGCGACGGCAATGATGGGCGTGGCAAGATTGTTGTCGAGGCTACGGCGCATGATCCTCAGACAACTTCGACGTCAAGGGTGCAGCCAAAAAAGCGCAACGGCTTGGAACGCCGAAAGTCCATCTCATCATTCAATCGGACATGCCCGTGCGCGACCATCGGGGTCACGTTAATCTACACTATCATTGATCTCAAACTCTGGTCATCACAAAGGCGATATGTGCAATATCGATGAATCGGGCAATTTTATCGATATTCATACAGCTATAGTTCTGCGTTTAACATGCCTTGTTTTCCTCATGGCTTCAGAGCAGGCACAATAATGCTTGATGAAACAATGTACGCAATCACTTCCCATCAGTAAGCCATCTTCGACACTGGGAGAGGCCATCATCATCAAATCAATCATGACTGATTCACGGCGAGCAACCTCGATCCGCGTATAATACATACTTGAGCTCTTTCACGCGACGTCGGATGGTAATCGCGTCTGCCGGTGTCTCTCCAGACCATCTCTGGCTAGGAGGAGGAACATCATCCTCTGGCTTATTGTCACTGAGTCTCTCTTGTCGATTGCGTCGCACCTTTCGAAGAATGGTAGCAAATGCTTCGGTCCTCTTCTGATTTGGTTCTCGCGTGACCGACTCCTCGTGAGTTGACGACGGACAGGTAGGAGTTCCGTTGATGTAGTGTCCATCGATGACGGAGGCCCTTTGCTCTGCTGTCAGCTCTGTTGTCAAGTCGCTACCCTGAAGCATCTCACGCCTGAGCTTCAGGGTACTGTTCCACGATTCTTTCATGACAAGACCTATGGCGAAGGCCACATTACGATCGACGCTGTTACCGACAATTTTCAATTGTTGCGAGGGAATTCCAATAAGCATCTCGTGATCCAAGAAACCTTGCGCACGTCGTGTTTCCATTATCGAAAGACTCCGATGTTGCTCCCAGTGTAGCACATTACCATTAATCGCACATTGCAGAGTCAGCGCTGTCATCACAGTTGGAAAAAGGCCATCCGGCTTGATGCGTGAGTATGCACGTGACTTTTTTTCGGCTCGCAGACCGGTGCGACTATTCACCCAGTCGTACGCTTCACCTGATGTGACTTTGCCTTCGTGTGCGGCCCGCGTGAGGCCCATTCCGTGTGGATGAATAGGCACTTGCGCCAAGCGTTGACGAGTAATGGGGCTCTGATCAGCGTACGTGCGGTGGTCTGGGAATTGCGGACATATCTGCGTGAGCGAGTCGCTGATATCAGGAAGATCCCTGGTCGCTGTCTTCGCAGAGACGTACGAGAACGGCGTGCTTTCGTATTTCCTGACGCCAAACGGTAGGCCATTGGTTGTGCGTCCCAGACTGCGCTTGATTGCCTTACTATCTGGTGGATGGCCATGTGTGCAGGGTGGCGGGAACAACGGGACTGTTCCTGGAGCACTTGCAATAATGAACACCCTAGAGCGGGCCTGCGAGCTACCTAGACTCCATGCATCTCCAAGAAACTGCTGGACCTGGTAACCTAGAGCAACCAGAGAGCTCAGTATTTGCGAAAACACGTTCTGTTCTTCTCCGTCGACCATGATCTTAGATGTCATTAGCACGACGTTCTCGAGCACGAAGTATTGCGGGCTATACACGTCCACGAATGCGACAACAGAGGCGACCATAGAGGCGAACTGGAGAGACTGATCACTCTGCTTGTTCGGTTGCATATTCGAGAAGCCCGGACAAGGACTACCAGCTGAGAGAAATGTGAAAGACCGATGGTGGCAATCTCGGTCATTTTGGACCCCTGTAACGCATGATAGAGGTAGTCGTTCACTGAGCCCAGGTAGAAGTAGGTCTTGGTAGGATCGCGGGTATTCGCACGATAAGAGTGCAAGGCTGACGCATCCCAATCGACGGCATATCGCATCTCCACAATGCCAGCCTCCTCGAGGCCGCGACCAAAGTTGCCGCCACCACAATACAAGTCGAGGCCGATCAGCGGAGCTGTTGGTAGAATGCGAGGCGACTGGAAGCCTTCTTCTTCAACAACAGAGTCCGGCGGTGTTTGCAATGTTGACTGCGAGCTTAATGCTGCGCAATGGTCGAGAATGTAGAAATGATCACCGGCTCCGTTTCGACTGAAAGGCAAGCCAACCTCATTCCGAGCCGAGAACTGTCCGACTATACAGGTTCGAGAGATGTTTTCAGCTGTTAGAACGACCTCTTCATCCGACTCGATGAGTTCGTTAGGAGGCGCGATTGGGTCGTTATATGAAGCGCGGTAGAACCTGCGAAGGACTACCTCTTGCTTATCCTCATCGAAGCGCATGATTCGCATAGGCTCTAACAAAACACTCAAGTCGTCTTTAGCACCAGGCTGCACAAGAACAGTCTGTCCCACCTTGTAGTAGTCCTTACACAGCTCGAAGTCCGACAAATGACTATCGTAGCAGCTGAAGTCCTTTGAGGTCAAGGCCATGAAGCCGTAACTGTCTTCAGCCTCACATGTTTGAAATTTTTGCCGTACGAAATAGCCGCTTACAGCATGTGGATCGTTGACAAACCACGAGACATTGAGTTTGCCAACTACTGCCTCGCTAGGAACGGCATGGTCACCGCAGCTGCAATTGTCAGAGAGAAATAGCTCATTCTTGAATGGATAGTATGCGTTCCCGAGCGTTGTGTCGGAAGGTTCGTAAAGCCAAAGAACGTCGAGTGTAGTACGTCCCCTACCGTTCTGGTGAACACTCGAGACATATGCGTACCACACTTCCAATGTCGAGCGCTTCCACTGATTGTTGGTATTAGGGTTTATGCATACCACGTCACCTTGAAAGATGTCCTGAGGATCGACTTGTCTGATATGACCTAAGCCAGGTCGTGGAACAGGAGCTGCATTCCACGGCGTGAGGCATAAGTCACGCTTGCGATCCTCGATTTGCGCCTGGACATTAGGAGCTGGATTCTGAATGGCAAGATGCGCGGCAAAATACATATTTCGAAAGCAACGAAATGCGAATGGGGTTACAAGAGTTCGTCCATTAGGATCCACAGGCTGGCGCTTGATAGCGCTTAGGTTGGCAGGATCGATCTCTCGCCAAATAGAGTGCTGAAGAAGCTTCGTTTCTGAGTCGTCGATACTATAGCATTCTTTGATGAGGTAATTGACATAGGCAGCCGTTGCTGTACCGAAGTCCTGCTGGTGGCCACACTTTCCGTGCCAGGCCTGGAAATGCTCGCTTCGTCCATATTGGTGCACAATCCATTGTGCAAAATGCGACCGAAAACGATGTAGCGTAACATCCCTGTCCTGCTCGATGAGAAAATCGATGAAGTACTTAGTAAAGGTTGCCAGCCAAATGTAATCTTCGTAGTGGCGGCGATATTCAGCAGATGGGCGATTAAGCCGATACCAAACGTCGTGCGAATTTGCCCAAGGGGACTGTATGCAGATCTTGTCCAATAAATGTTGGCATTCATCGTCACCGTATCCGTCGATCGCAAGCGTATTGAAACTGACTCCATGCACGTAATAACTGGTTGTTGCTGTTGAAAGTCTGCCACTAAAACAGAGCTGATCGACTCCTTTTACAGCCTGGAGCCTGTCCAGAGTACACATCTCCATGCTGCGCTTCCGATGTGATTCAGGATAATAGACAGTGAAGTCATTAAGTTCAAGATACTGAGATCCTTCAAAGTCGTGTGTCTCCGTCAAGACACCGAGCTCGGACCACAATTCCTCTGGCGGATGCCAGCCAGAGAATGCCGCACTCGCTACAGTATAGCGAGGGATCTGTACGCATGCGATCTCGCGTCCTGAGTTGTCGTGTACAAAAGTATGGTTAAGGTCAATGACTGTCTCGTCTTCAGGATCATGTACGCTTTGCGGCGTCTCAGGCACAGAGGCGTCTGTAAGCTCGTCATCGCCTCCCGTCAGATCTATGACAATCGGGCTCCGGGTGTCATAAACCAGTTGTTCAGCGCTCTGACTTTCTGGCGTGTCCGGCGTAGGCCCAATTTCTCTTTGCGTGCCTGCTTCTTCAACATTGAGCTTTCTTCTTTTGAATAGGCTTTCCCTTCTGTTTTGAAGAATGTGGCTCGCGTCCGCCATATCATGAAATGGTGGTGATATTAGTCGGGATAATCAGAGCAGTTTTGGAGTATCACTCGGACTGTTTCAGAGAACCCCAACTGGCGAGGGTAGGGTAAACTCTCTGGCCGAAAACAAATCATACGCGGCCGCAACAGAAGGTGGCGCAAACGGTGAAGCGTAGAGCAGGCATGTAGTTCTGACTGTCCACGCGCAATAGTCCAAATCGGGAATAATCGTTCAACTTGTGGAATAAAGCATTCCCAGCGTGTGGCTAAATAGTCGCAGGGAAGTGGGACGAAGGGTGATGTGAGGTTGCGCGTGCGGAGTTGAGATACACGCTCAGATTAGGACCTAGACCTTCCTCTGTGTTGCAATTCGTGCGAGCAACCGTTGCACGGCTGAGTGAATGGTGATCGAGGCAAATCCCTTGAACTGATGCTTGGGGTCATGTACGAGTGAAAGTGATTCGAAGAATGCCCTTACGAGGACTTCACGAGCTCACGGTTGGGTGCTCCTGCCAAACCCGAGAAATCCCCGCGTGATGACGAGCGAGCAAACACATGGTATATGTAAGTGAGTGAAGTGGGTGGACACGAGCATTTGCAAGAAGGCCGTCGTATGCATTCTAGGAAGGCAACAGTGCAAGTAGATAAAAAATGGAATATCACCAGGTGCTTACAAATGCCGACCGTGTCACGCTGAAAGCGTGAGAGCTCTTTAGCCTTCTATCGTGCATCTGACGTCGAAGATCGTCAGTGGTCCACACATGCATGTTTTAGAAATGTATTAATATTAGGAGGTATTGACCATCTCCATCCAGTCCATCTAACCAATACCATCTCTACTATACAACCAAACCGGCCACACCGAATCACACTAAACCAAAATGGTCACCACAATGAAAGCTCTAGTCTCCATCGAAGGCAAGGCCGCTGAGGTCAATGCCGACGTGCCCATCCCGAAGGCTGGAGAGGGCGAGATCCTGGTCAAAGTACACACCGTTGCACAGAACCCGACCGATTGGAAAGCTGTGGCCATGGTGCCTCCTGGAAGAACCATTGGCTGCGACTTCGCCGGCGAGGTATACGACAACAACGGCTCCCACTGGAGACCCGGCCAGCGTGTTGCTGGTTTCGTCCAGGGTACTGCCGTCGACCCTCCTCGTGGAGCGTTCGCTGAATACCTGGCCATTGAGGCCAGCTTGGTGTTCCCCATTCCCGACTCTATCTCCTACCCGGATGCTGCGGTCCTTCCTCTGCCCATCGCCACCGCCATTCAGGCCATGTACCAGCGCCTCAACATGCCCGAGCCCTCTAAGCCGGCTAAGTCCACCTTCCCATTCCTCGTCAATGGTGGCACAAGTAGCGTTGGCAAGTACGCCATCCAGCTCGGCAAACTATCCGGCGCCTATGTGATCGCCACTGGCTCCAAGAAGAACCACGAGCTGCTGCTCTCCCTTGGTGCAGACGCAGCAGTCGACTACAACGACGCCGACTGGCCTGAGCAAGTCCGCCAGAAGTCTCACGACGGTCTCGAGCATGCCTTTGACTGCATTGCTGAGAACGGCACACCCGAAGCCATTGCCAAGGCCCTTTCGCCCACCAAGGGCGGCCACATCATCACTCTCCTGCCCATTGGCGACGTAAGACCTGCTGTGGAGAGCATCAACAAGAAGGCCAAGATCGAGAGCACCATCGTCTACACCGTCTTCCAGCGTAAGCTGCCCTACAAGGCATTCGACAACTGCGGCGAGGAGACTCCCGAGGACAAGGCACTCTGGGAGAAGTACTTGCAGATGATCCCTGAGTACCTTGAGAAGGGTCTGATTAAGCCTAACCGTGTCAAGCCCATGGGTACGATTGACGACATCAACAAAGGATTCAAGTTGCAGCAGGAGGGCAAGGTCAGCGCCGAGAAGCTGACTTATAACATTGTGTAAATTTGATGGAGCTTGTATAGTGTTCCAGTATTCCTGACGATAATGAAATTATGACGAGCACTCCCTTCATTCGATAGCATGACTCTTGCCCTACACTTCTGCTTGACTTCCCAGAGAATGATGATCACAGTGAGTAGTCATTCTGTTACAGCTCGCGCGAATGCTTCTTCTCCGCTCAGGATTTGTCAAAGTCATGGCGAGTGTGATTGTCTTTTATGGAAATCCATTGGAAGCTGTTGAATGTTCATGGATATTTTGTGACTTCTTCGAACTTGTCTATCTACACTTCCGGTCTGGTGAATCCTGCCTGCGAATCCGCCAGAACAAATCTTACAATCGCTTTTTGTCTGTCTGACTGGCGCGTTAAATATACGCTGCTCAGAAAGGCGGCAGCCAGAAAGGGTAGCCACCGTTCTTGATGCGGAAGACGCTCAAGAGGAAGGAGTACATGCCGAGGAGGACAGCTCCCCAGACGAACACCGCGATTTGCTGCTTGCGCGCATCGGCCATCCTAGGAACCTTGAGGGCAGGCTAATCGTGGCGAAGGAGAGAATACCATCTGCAAGAGGTGGTCAGTCAAGCGATATCTAGCAGGTCCAAATCGATCCAAACTTACACATAGCGGCAACGATCTGTGTCTCGAGACCGAATTGGTTCTGGAAGCCACCGGCGAAGTAGCTGACACCACCCTTGCCATCAGCAGCAACGTAAGGAACCTTGCGAATGTGATTGAACATGTGACCGCTGGTGAAGAGCAGGACCATGATCAAGCTGATGGCAGCCCAGAGGTTGCGGTTCTGGATAACGGGGAGAATGTAGGGCGCGGCAACAGTCAGGAATGTGAAGATACCGACAATGGCGGTTGTGACGGTGACGATCTTAACATAGTTGATGGGACGCTTGATCGGCGGGTGCGCGAGTCGGGAAGATGGCGGCTCAGCCATGCGTGAATGGGCTCGGCCTTGTCGGAACTGACACAATCAGGTTGTCAGCTGTGGAAGATTAATAAGACAACAGTTGTCTGGATACTCACCCTGAGAGGAAGTCGAATCTTGTAGGCGAAGGGTCGGTCTTCGCATTGGGTCCAGTGGTAGGGTGGAAGAGGAGCAGAACAGGTGCGGTTTGCAATTGGAGCTGATCTCGGTTAGCTTTTGCAATATGCAATCTGACATTCCAAGCCAACTCACCGATTGGAAGGTCGCCTTGCCGTCCAAGAAGTCCAATGTTCCAAACAACAGCCTTCCCTCTCCTGCCTTGTCGCCCTTGCTCCAGCTGCGGGCCAGCAAGTCGTACTCGGGCTGGAAGTCATTGCAGAGGCCGCAGCCAAACCTGGCCTCCAACGCGGTCAGGAGGACGGCAACGGAGTAGTCGCGCGGAGCCTTGGTGAGCTGTCCATAAGACTTGTCGTCGAGCTTGAAGGAGCCAGATGCCGAGAGTTGTTTGGCGTTGTATTTCTGGAAGAGTCGCCGGAGGGTTTCTTTGCGGCCAATGCTGTGAAGGGCAGCAATGCCGCGGTGAACAGCGAAAGCAGCTTCATGGTCGAGTGCTGGTGGTGTCCAATGGCGCAGGCTGCGGAGACAGACGAACAGACGTCAAGTCGTCGTACGTACTGCGCTCGCTCTCTCGCTGGAGCTCCAGCTGGCTACTTGGCATGATGCGCGGCCCTGGAGTTCGCTCCACGTTTCACTAAGGACGGCCTGAGCCGAAACGCCGATGCCGATGTCCGCTGTGTTTGTGTCGCGCTTGCCAGGCACAACAACGCTGTCAAACAAACCCGCACATCTTGCTGCTCGTCAGCTAAAACACCGCCAACACACTAATGCGCGCCGCCACCTAGCACTCGCCCGACAACATCACAATCGCGCATGACATACGCGCATATATACATGACATAACTCCTCTCCTTCCGCAATGCATCCACAACAGTACCAGCAGGCGCTGCACACAGCAGCGCTGGAGCTCAAATATGCAAACAACAGCCACATGGTCGACATACTAGAGAAAACAGAAGATCTCCGACGCTCTCGTTTCACCGTCAACTGCTTGGAAGACAGCACCGATGATTTGCGCGAACAGCTACAATACGAGGAAGATCGCGCCGACACATTCGAACGACTGGTCAACGAAAACCTCGTACGCGCCGAAGCCGCTGAAGCTGGTCTCGCAGAATGCGAAGCTGATTTGCGAGCCCGCGAAAGCGAGATCTCAGCGCTCAATGCCGAAGCGCAAGCCTTGAGGGACGCGCGGGAAGATAACACTGCAGTCTTGACTGAGAAGTTAGCTCTGGCGCGCGAGCTAAGCGTTTTGAAGCCTGAACTGGAGCACCTGAAGATGCAGGCTGCCACAGTCGAGCAACTCACTGCAGAGAAGCTAGATTTGCAGCATCAGCTAACGAACGCACAATGCGAAATCGAGAAGGCTAAGCGCGAAGCTCAAAGAGCCCTCGCAAAGCGGAGGAACACCGTTTTCGAGATCGCTCAGGAAGAGCAGGTGGACGACTTGAAGAGGCAACTACAGAAGGAGAAGAGGGCGAGGGAGCGCGCGGAGGAGGCGCTAGAGCATGCACAGGGCGACATGGCTACAGACGACATTCGCAAAGAGCTCGCCAAAGAGAAGAAGATGCGTGAAAAGCAGAGGAGGAGCTCGAGGCTGCACGGGGAACACACAAGTTGAAGATGTGCGAAAGGACCTGCTGAAGGAGAAGAAAGCAAAACAGCGTCTTGAGGATGTCGTCGAAAACTTGCAAGCAGAGGTCGAGAAAGCAGAGAAGTCAGCTGCCCGTGCTCTCAAGCGCGCAGATGGAAATGCCACCGCAGACGATCAAGCCGAGGAGCTTCGTCAGGAACTTGCAAAGGAAAAGAAGGATCGTCAACGCGCAGAGAAGAACATCGAGCATGCTTCAGAAGAGGCCGAGACTCAACGTGCAGCACTCGAAGACAGACTGGGACGCTTCAGAGAGAAGCTCAGGTCGACAAAAGAGAAACTCAAGGAGATGGAGGCCGAGCTCACTGCCGCAAGAGAGCTGCTGAAGTCGCTAACGCCGCAGCTGCAGCAGCCGCAGTGGCCGCTGCTCCAGAACCTACGAAGGCTGCACCAAAAGCTACGAAGGCTGCAAAGAAACGTGCGGCCGCGGCCATGGAGCCTGAAGAAAGCGCCTTGGGAACTCCTGGTGATGGTCCCGGAGCTAAGAAACGTGGTCGCAAGGCCGCCAGCGCTAACGTCGGCGACAAGAGCACCTTTTCCATTACGCCATTCCTTAACAAGACGATGAACGCGGATATGGAAGAGCAGTCTGAAGCTGAAGAAGAAGCCTCTCCGGTTGCACAAAAGTCCACAAAGCAGCCTCTTGCTCCCGCTGACTCAAGTAAAGCCAATGCACAACCCAAGAAAGCTGCTGCACAACGCAAGAGCAAAGTCCCCATGCTTGAGATGGTCACTGAGGAGAGCGAAGATGTTCATGCGCAAGGTCAGGAGAATGGGCCTAAGGAAAAAGTGGGCGGCATGAAATTGAAGACCAAGACAAATGACGGCCCTGACGAGACCCGCGAGCCCAGCAAGAAATCGAAGAAGAAGCCACGCAAGTCGCTCGTTGACTTTGACACCTTCCGTGCTTCTGAAGAGAAATCAACCACGATGCAGAAGAAGAAACGGAAGCTCGGTGGTATGGGCAAGACCCTGATGGACGAAGAAGACGATTCTCAACCCGCTGCCAAGGGAGGTTTCGGCGGTCGTGGATTGTTTGGCACCAAAGGCTATAGTATGCTCGCAGGACAAAAGAAAGGCTCGAACATGATGGGCAAGAGCTCTGGTGTCGGCAAGAGCGTGCTGCTGAGTGCTGCAGACGGAAGTGGTTTCCAGTTCTCGCCTCTCAAGAGGAGTCGCAAAAATCTTGACGACACTCTGAGAGGCTAAGCAATGAG
This sequence comes from Cladosporium cladosporioides, assembly GCA_002901145.1. Classification (NCBI taxonomy): domain Eukaryota; kingdom Fungi; phylum Ascomycota; class Dothideomycetes; order Cladosporiales; family Cladosporiaceae; genus Cladosporium; species Cladosporium cladosporioides. The sequence continues at coordinate 1,470,900 of NOXB01000004.1, forward strand.
CTGATGCCATCCGATCTTTTCGTAATGTTTCTGGATGACGGGGTTGGGGGTTTTCCTGTATGCATACATGCGGCGTTCGGGGCGGATTCTGCCTTTTTCTCAACGCAGCGTCTTGCGTACTTCCGGCTGGTTCACAATTGTATTGAAATGAAAGCAGATTTATCAGGTCATCATGCGTGAGCTTCATGCGTAATTCTATGTGCAAATTTCTATGCTTCGTAAAACTTCCAGGGGTATATCGCTCCAACCAATGCATCAGCGTCGACGTTCGCCCACTCCCATTCCCAACTCTTCGAGTCCTGCTAGATCGGCCCGCCCGCTCACTTAATCTTCATGATCTGCATGAATTCTTCCTTTCTGGCCTCTCCGATCTCTGCCACCAAGTCGCCCATAGACTCAACTTCCTTCACACCAGTACCGTGCGCAAACTCCCACGCCTCGTCCGCTTCCATTCGCACCTGGAATGCAGCCCAGTTCTGGCCCTTGAGCTCATTGACGTGATCACGCACAGCATGCTCAGGGCCTGAGTAAACAAGAACTCCGGGGTAGCCCGGTTTCGTGACGCCAGAGACAGAAGCAGCAGGTGACAGAGCCATCTTCCGCTTATTTTGTGTTAAGCAGATGATGCAGCCAAACGATGATTGTGGCGTCGCCGTTCAGGCGAGTCGCTTGCGGGCACACCTTGGCCTGTCCCTTCGCTCGAAGCGTTGAGTTCGTGGTGGGCGACCAGCTCGTCGAAGATCATGATAGTGGCGTCTAGGACCTCTTCGCCGGGGTTGAATTCTTCTAACAGTCGCTTCTTTACTTCGCCGCTGATGTCGCGCTTGCCTGCTGAAGCGGAGACGACAACTGGCTACCGGTGGTCAGGTAGTCGTCTTGTAATCGCAGCGTGATAGACGAGTGGGTTCCTTTGAAGACTATCTCCTGGCTGTGCGGATCCCAGGTCAACTGGTCTGGATACATGGCCCGGACAAGTGCGACTTCGTTTTCGAGTCTTTCATCGTGAGATTCTTTGGCAGCCATGGTGTGTGTGGCGTATCGAAGTGGTACCTCAAGGGAGTGACCGGATGGCGGCGAATATGACTGCCTCTTCTTTTTTGCTGGCAGCAGTGGTTCTCTATGCGGGCATTTACGTTTAAAGGAAGTGAGGAAGGCACTCAGATCCTTGCGTCTCGCGGAGCCGGGTCAAGCAAAGATGATGGACAAAGTGTATGGATTTGTTGCAGAGCTGGGATATGAGGCCGACGCCGACGGACAGGGCTCCGGCGAGCAACTCACCAACGACAGGGAGGCCACGGGCCATGTGCCTATCGCGTATGAGTGAGGTCACAGTCGGAGCGTCGGAGCACTTCCAAGCTTGTTGACCCTAACCCTCCATGTAGTCGTTCACACACATCATGCATGCACTCGCAAAAGTGACGTCACATGCCTCGCGCAATAGACGCGATCGATTCAATCGATCATTGACGACATTAATGGACGATCAGATGCTACACGGCCGTCGCGTCTTCCCATCACTCCAAGACGCGACTTGCAACGCGTTTTTGATTAATCCTCACTTTCACAAGGCAACCGTGGGCATCACTTCAATTCCATCACTGAACCGCCACACTCAGATGTATTTATCTACCATCGACTCTTGCTTGATGTTAACACACTAACCTGGCCACCCAGCACCAAACCACAACATCCAAAACCTACCACTACCAAGTAACTATGGCCGGCACTCGCCAGTCGACTCGCAATGCCTCGCAGGGCAACAACTCCAGTCCTCCATCCGCCACTGCAACCAATGGCACCAACGCAAGCGAGGCTGACAACGCCTCGCCCACAAGCAATAAGAAGAAGCAAAGAAGACGCTCGAGGAAGTCATTCCTGATGAGGCTCAGCGCGAGGAAGTGAAGGCTGCCATTGCGAACGAGGGCGATGAAGACAAAGTTGAGGAAACTGCGGAGGGTGCGACTGAGAAGCAAGATTCGAATGGCGAAGCTGGTAGGATGTCCTTGGTGTTCGAGCGATTGGCCGTTGACTGACACATTGCTTAGGTGCAACTACCAAGACTGAGGAGAATGGTGCGAACGGTCACGACTCTGAGAAGCCGAATGCTTTCGACAAGATCCAAGCGGATGAGAATGATGAGGGCAAGACTAGTGAAAAGGTAAAATATATTGATGTTCATCCACATTGTTCTACAGCCGCTGATACATACTCGAACAGACTGAGAATGGTAACGATGGAGCACCGAACGAGAACACCGACGAGACCAATGGCGACGCCCAAGCCGAGAGTACAGAAGACGCTGTCGAGCAAGACAAGGCGCGCAAAGAAGCTCAACCCTCAAATGTCCTGGAAAAGGGCATCATCTACTTCTTCACCCGTGGCGTCGGCACAGACAACCGGACAGTGTGCAAGACTTGCAACGCAGCTTCATGGTCATGCGTCCTTTACCCGCAGGCGCTAAGCTTACTGACGGCGCCGTGCAAGAGATGAAAAACCTTCGCTTGCTGGCGTTGCCCAAGAAGGTCTGGCCCAAGGGACACAACGACAAGTTCATGTCATTTGTGGAGCAGGCAGGCACCACCATGGCGGAGCTGAAGGACAATTTCTTCGCTGGATCAGAGTACTCAACCAAGACTACGGGAACCACCACACGCCTAATGTAACGCTCGTTGGCGAGGGTGTGTACGCCTTCACCAACACTGGCGGTGGCCGTGGCGCTTCACACCTGGCATACATGCTTACAGTCCCATCGGAGCTAGGCGAGGTCCAGCAAGACATCGGCATCAAGGAGAAAGGCAGCTTCGTGATCAGCCTGAAGAACCCCGAGTCGTCTGGTCCAGCCAACGCACAGCTCCCACAAGGTCCGGCGTGGCCTGCTGAGTTCATCGAGGAGTTCGGCGGTCGTGGTTGGATGCCAGCTGAACCAAAGCACCTGGACTACGCCAACGCGCAGATCTTGATGATCGGCGAAGACTTCGAGCGTTCTGACAATCTCCAGCCTAACCCCAAGGACGAGAAGGACGATGCGAAGGAGGTGCCTGAGGAGGAGCTCAAGAAGCTTGAGGGTGAAGATGAGCAGAGATTCGAGCACATGAAGGGTAATTTGCGTCCGTAATTGATTGTGTTTGCTTGATCTGAACGGTTAACTGACTTCTACATAGGTGACGATTCTGTCTTTGCCGACCTTGGTATTTCGAAGAAGGACTATGGCATCACCACGACGTGGTAGATGTAAATATGTTCCCTGCGAGCACAGGGTACAGTTTTGCTTCATATGGCGTAACGACAGGACAAAGCCTATATGGCAATGATTGCTCACGACCCGGAAAATCGATGGGATGCCACGAGGCACAATGTAAAATAGCTACTCAGAGCTGCCACGGCAAGCGGCATGCATACTACAATGGAGATATCGTGTATCATTAGCTTCCCGACTTCAACTTGCCTCATTGCTGAAAGGAGATAGGAGGTAACGGTTGCTCTGACATGATGCGAGTAATGCTTGTGTCTAGCGTGAAGTCGATGTGTTCCCGTGCCGCCTATAGGCGGCACGAATTGCAGTCCGATAAAATATGATGAAAACATATAGAGTCAAATCGTGCTACAGCAAGCCCTCAAAGTCTCCATGTCAGCTCCTTAAATAGCATGCACATACTTCCAACAGCAGTAGACATCGAAGCGCCCGGGAGATCCAATTAGCATGTGAGAACAACTTGCCCGTTTGAACTACTTCTCTAGCGACCCAAACATCGCAAGCCATCAACAAACGGCTCGCCTCGCTCCGCCGGCCGCAAGCGAACCACTCTTCACACTGCTCTCGCGACCAGGAACAGGCAATCGCGAAACGTAAAACTCCAAAACAGCCAGTGGCGGTCACGAAGCTACGCTTCAGAAACCCAACTGGCTGTTTCAGCTGCGTTGTGAAACCCACAGCTCTGCAGCAGCGAACCGCCCATAAGATTGCAGTCGATCCGAGCGCTGTGCTGTCGGCGCCTAAGAATCGTGTAGTCGGCGAATCAAGTCGCGTGTGCCGTGTGGTCTGCAGGTTTTGGGGCCGGCTTCTGGAACTTGCTCGGGCGGCAAGCTGCCCCACTACCTGACGGATGGCGGGTCCGGGTCCCTTGGAGAGGGAGGGGGAGGTGTGTAGGGTAGGGTTAGCTTCGTGGTCTTCCGTGATAGTGCATGCTGTGCTCTGTTCTGTTCACTGTCCTTGGTGTTGCATTTCTTTGTTCCGTCTAGCTAGCCAGGTTCTGAGAACCGAAATACCCGTCATACAAGAGAAGCGGTTGAACCACTTCACACGCCCAACAGGCCAGCTTGCTGCAACTACAGGTGAGTGGACGGACAGCACAAACGGACCCGAAGTCCAGAAACGGGAGGCTGCAGCGACACGGGTGTGACTGCGAGCAGCTTTTGCCGGGCAACGCTCTGATAAGTGAAAGAGGAGCTGAGCTGAGTGCTGACTGGGCGTGCAGATTAGAGCCCTTTCCAGCCAGATACACTACATCAAGTCAACAGAGCAAGGATAGCAATTGACAAATTGCGAAAAAGAGAGGAACACAAAACGGGTATGTCAGAACATGTCATGGACATTCTGCTGCACCAGAGCGGCGTTTGCAGAGACAGGCTTGCCGGCATGTGCAGAATGCAGCAGTGGTTGGTTGGGCACGCACGTGGAGTGCAGGTCGGATTGGGCATGCTGCATTCCGCAAGTTGGACAGCTTGACGCAACGGGAACCCACTGCTGATCGACCGTGCCGTACAGAAGTCATTCCACGAGAAAGAAGACACGCCTCCTCCGCGACAAACGCCAGCGGACTGCAGACCGCACTCCACCCCTCGATCGCGCCTTCCGCAGCTGTCACACCTGCGCCAAGTTGCTGAGCGACGCCAAACAACACAACATCCTCTCATATTTCCCTCGATCTCTCTCTCGCGCCGCTCTCACCCCATACCTACCTGAACACCACACACTACCCACAGCATGTCTCGCGCTCCTCCTCAGGGCGGTTCCCGCAAGATCTCCTTCAACGTCAGCGAGCAGTACGACATCCAGGATGTTGTTGGCGAGGGCGCATACGGCGTGGTCTGCTCAGCACTACACAAACCCTCTGGCCAGAAGGTTGCTATCAAGAAGATCCAGCCTTTCGATCACAGCATGTGTAAGTGAACCTCCAATTGGTGACATATGGTGTGTTTTGCTGACCCGAGCGAACAGTCTGCCTTCGTACTCTGCGTGAGATGAAGCTCCTCCGCTACTTCAACCACGAAAACATTATCTCTATCCTCGACATCCAGAAGCCTCGCAACTACGAGAGCTTCTCAGAGGTCTACCTCATTCAAGAGCTCATGGAGACAGACATGCACCGCGTCATCCGCACACAGGAACTTTCCGACGACCACTGCCAGTACTTCATCTACCAGACTCTGCGCGCACTCAAGGCCATGCACTCTGCCAATGTCCTTCACCGTGATCTCAAGCCTTCGAACTTGCTTCTTAACGCGAATTGCGATTTGAAGGTCTGTGATTTCGGCCTCGCACGCTCCGCTGCAAGCACCGAGGACAACCAAGGCTTCATGACCGAATACGTTGCCACTCGCTGGTACCGCGCTCCCGAAATCATGCTTACATTCAAGGAGTACACCAAGGCCATCGATGTATGGTCCGTCGGCTGCATTCTGGCCGAGATGCTCAGTGGCAAGCCGCTCTTCCCTGGCAAGGACTACCACCACCAGCTCACACTCATTCTTGACGTGCTCGGCACGCCGACCATGGAGGACTACTACGGCATCAAGTCGCGCCGTGCCCGCGAGTACATCCGCAGCTTGCCCTTCAAGAAGAAGATTCCTTGGAAGGCCATGTTCCCGAAGACCTCAGACCTTGCGCTTGACCTGCTTGAGAAGCTGCTCGCTTTCAACCCAGTCAAGCGCATCAGCGTGGAGGATGCGCTCAAGCACCCCTACCTCGAGCCATACCACGATCCGAGGACGAGCCTGAAGCGGCCCCGATTCCCGAGGAGTTCTTCGACTTTGACAAGAACAAGGACAACCTGAGCAAAGAGCAATTGAAGAGTAAGCGAACAAAAACGCTCCCACTTTCATGCAAACAGTGTACTGACATCTCTCTCCCAGGGCTGATTTAACGAGGAGATCATGCGGTAATGCCCCTTTAGAGATACCCAAAAATACAAAAGCATCACCATCCCTGCATAAATCGATCCTCATCACCATCATCATCATCATCGACATCATCAATACCATCTTCATAGTCGTCAACAGCATCATGATCCTTTTTCCGACACATACTTCCATCTCACCCGATCATCCTTCATTGTTTGATGTTTCAGCTGATTCGACGCCTCGCCATTCGTCTTCGTAAGTATGAGGCATATCACTAATACCACTAACCTTAGCAATCGCACAATTGACTACATAGCCAATGCTAAGCCCGAAGCCTATCAGGCCCACTGTCGCCGTATCAGCGCCACGAAAGTGGCTAATAGGGCTCCCAAGGAAGCCTCTGGTTGCCATGAACCAACAAAGCAGTCACGGCAGGAGACAACACAGGGAACCAAGACGCAGAAAACGCACTCCGATCTTGACGCTCAACAAATGGAAAACATGACCCTGCACCGCAACGCCCCGTCGCCTACATCAAGCACGTACGGCTTGCACTCAGATCTCGACTCTGGATTGCCAGTCGACTTACGCCAACATCAGCCCAAGTTCAACGATCAGCACCCAAACAGCGCTCCCGCTATTCTGAACTCGTTTGACAAGAAAAACACTGTCACACAGGGCGAGATCCAAATCGGGATCGAGCCAGCTCTGAGCCCTCCGACGGGCGTGAACATGAGATGCTAGGAATGCGCGGACACAACAGGCTGCAATAACATGAGCGAATGTATTGCAGACGGGGACGACACACCGTGGTATCTTACATGCTGGCGCTGGCTGTCATAGCATTGTGAGCACGGGACAAGTTGGATCAATAGGAAAATGGCTACTGTAGTTGTTGTGTCTATGCTTGCTTGTTGATGGATGGTTTGTCACCGCTCATTGGGGCCAGAAGACCATGAATTGAATGTTCCGCGGATGGAAGAATGGAAGGAATATGAGCCGAGTTCGCAGTCGTTTGTGCCTCTCTGCACATGCAACGAGGCCATTGGCTTTCATCGCACGGCAATGAGCTGTTCTAGCTTGAAATTGTACCTACTCTCACTCAAGACTTGAATCCCATGTTTCCACTCAGTATTCAGTTGTTGCTTGAGTCGATGCCTTCGATGGCTTATATTGATCGAAATCAATATAGACTCGTTTATTTGCATTTGCCAGGATATAGAGTTCGTTGTGCCACGCTCGCCCACTCTAATTCGCTACTTTCCATCTCCGATCCTTCGATCCTCCTCAAGACGTCCCCGCACCGTTGCCGGCCTCGACCAAAGTCTGCCAGCACTCCTACTTTCAACCTCTCACAACGTCACTGCGATCGTCCCTCGGCCAATGTTGGACCTGCATAAGTGCTAGCTGATCTATTGGCATTCATTCAAAATGCCATCATAGAACCATCTCTACCGTCCATGACCGGGCTGGCCGCGGCAATAGCAGTGCCAAGGCGTCGATGTTGACGTAGAGGTGATTCGCGTGGATAAAGGTTGTATACTTTGATCCATCTGTCCTCCCCTTCGATCGTATTTTCCAACACTCTTAACAATATTGACAACATGTTGCGGCAATCTCTCTTCGCGCTTGGCAGCGCTCTAATTGCGTTAGGCAATGCTCAAGCCGGCTCTGGCTCTACTTACCAGGGTCAAGACCAGCTATTGAGAGATCCTGGTGTCTATGGACCCGAGCTCGAGGTTGTACACCTCTATTGGGACCAGTTTCCTACTGGCATTGCTGTCTAAAAGATGGTCGCAGATTCTCCAACTATCCTGGAGGTCTCGACCCGAACAACACGTACCGTGGTGAAACGCCGAAGTACACAATTGCTGAATTGCTACCCAACAACACTGAACGCGCTTTTCCCAGCGCTGAGATGAACCAGCCTCCAGGTGGAGCTATCAACTATACAACTTTCCCTCCGACTGGCGCCAACTACGCCGACTACCTGATCGGCTCTCAATCCATTGTCATCGATTCACTTGACAGAGCATGGATTCTAGATACTGGCCGTGTAGCAACTCCAAACGGCACACTCGTTCCCCTCCACTTACGGCGGGCCCAAGCTTGTCGGTATCAACCTGCCAATAACACAGTCTTCAAAACCATCCTCTTCCCACCTACCGTCGCCTACCAGACTCTTACCTCAATGACGTCGCTTTGACTTGCGCTCCAATCTTTCTGGCACTGGAGGAGAAGGCATCGCGTACATCACTGACTCGTCCACCGAAGGCCGCAATGGAATCGTAATGGCCGACCTTGGTACCGGCGAAAGCTGGCGTCATCTCGACGGGAATTCAGACGTGCGCCCCGAAAAGCAGCACGTTCAGTATCTCTGGGGTGAAGTCATCTACGGCGCTCAACCTGGCTTACCTTTCACCTATCTCAACTTCGGCTCCGACGGCATTGCGCTATCTGCTGACGGCGAGCGATTGTACTGGAAGGCAGTTGCAAGCAGGTACTTGTACTCGATACCCACTGAGCGTCTGCGTGACCGCAGTACAAACAGTGAGGAGCACAACAGTGCCATCAACAACCACGGTCAATCTGGCATCTCTGATGGCATGGAGACCGATACGAATGGTTTCATCTATCACGGCAACATGGAACAGAACGCTGTGTCCATTTTCAACCCGGCCAACGGTACCGTGAACACGTTTGTTAGAGATCCGAGATTGAACTGGGTCGACACTGTAAGTACTCTTCTGATCAGCTAGGTCTATACCGAGACTACGGACATGTATACTGACCTTGTCTCTAGTTCGCCGTTGCCGACGACGGCTATCTCTACTTCACTGTCAACCAACTTGTCTATTCCGCTTTGACGTATCCGGGTACCGACCGTCGCGTAAAGCCCTGGGCCTTGATGCGCGTTCCTCTACCAAACAACGGAACGAAGGTTGCTTTGCGTTAGACAAGTCTTTTCGCAATAATGATAACGATTGTCACGACGAGGGCCGATACGAGAAGGCCTATAGTCGCTGTTCAAGACCCCTAGATAGTATGTAATCCGAATATATGAATAATAATCAATGGGAGATCACCGCTGTCAGGTAGCCTTCGCCTCTCCATGTACTTCATGTCGAAGAGCACAACAGACCGGGTCTTTTCTTCAACATCAGTAGCAGTACTTTCGACGCAAATGAAGTAATCGTTGCTTTGTGGCCAGGAGTACCATGCGACTAGACAAAGTTCGAGACCGAACATTATGGGATCCTCAAGCACCGTAGTTGTGCCGAAGTTTCAAGCGGTATACTTGAGTTTCAGACTCAGCCCGAGCGGAAGACATCATGTATTTCAGCTTAATCTACACTGACCTTCCACCTAGCCTAAGGACCATGCAAAATCGACAAACAAATGGCGCCGAGACTGGAACAGATCCTCTTCACGATGATAACGACATTGATGATGCTGGCACTTGGGACTATGCTACCCTGTTCTGGAGTTTCTGGCCACTGGGAGAATACTGCGATGGACCAATGATTGCTGCGGCGGGCTTGGAAGATCCTCGAAAACTAAGATTCTTGCTGGACCGCGCATATCTATTGCACGACGACGATCGATTGCGATGTTCCGCAGATCAGGTACACGACTTCAAGAGCTTAACACCTCTCCTTCGCGCTATCGAGAGGCAACGGCCGGAGAATGTGCAACTCTTACTGGACTATGGTGCAAATTCAAACGGGGTGAAACTGGGTAGACAGAAAGACCTCGCCCGACGCTTTAGGCGCTTTTGCTGTGATGACAGTGAGATGTATGATATGGAAGTGGGTATTCCTCCAGAGTCTGTCGGGTCGGTTTATTCACAGACGACATTCCATCATACCTGGGAGGCGATGAATTAGCTTGCCGCCGCTCTGCAATTGCGCCATTCTGGGCTGCGCCTCATTGCCTTGAGATGGAATACTCGATAGATGAAGCACTATACCACTCGGTTGTCATGGCCGGCTTGTCAACGCCTGAAATACTTGATCAGCTTCTTGAATACGGTGCTGATACTAGTGCCTGGCGTGGAAACAAGAGAATATCGCTACCAGAAGAGGATGAGCTACAGCCGTCACAGGTGGCCATATCGACTCCACTTCACACTGCAATCGCTACCAACAATTGTGTTATGCTTCGTGCACTGGTAGATCGAGGCTTTGATCTCAATGCGCGAGCTATGATTACAGGTAGCCAAGCTCTGACACCTGCGCAGTACGCTATCACGATTGGCGATCTCAAAACGTTTCAATTTCTAAAAGCCCACGGAGCCGATCTTGAAATTCGGACGCCTGTGTTCAGCGTACACATCCTACATCTCGCGGCGGCTATTCTACGTCTCGATTTGCTCATAGCTATTGGCTTGCCCTTGCCCAGCGCGTCTGCCACTGGCATGGGCCATACGCTCCTTCACATTGCTTGTCTCCCCTTCAACGAATCTGAGATTCAGAGCTCCGCATCAAAAGTCTCTCATTCGATTCACGACATCCGAGGTATGCAAGCCAGCTACAGAGTTCACGAACGCAAAGTGAAAGAGTTCGATGAAAGCGGCGAGTCGCAAACAGTCCTCAGGTCAAGCTTCGAATCTTCCATGAGAGGTGTACAACCTCTTAGTTATCTAAAGTACAACCCCAGGGTGTGGGCCACAGAAGCCACAAAGCACTTTGCTGAGCAAGAAAGCGTGTGCAAATTCCTTGTGAAGGAGTTGGGCGCCAGTAAAATTGGGACACAAGACAAGCATGGAAATACCATGCTACACTACCTTGCTGGGGCGCGGGTGCCCAACGAAGCACTCATCGATTGGCTGGAACTACAGGACACTGGTGTTTCGGTATGGGAAAAGGCACGTAATTTCTGGGGCTATACACCACAGAATCTGCACGAAGATAGTGAGACTGTAAGAAGTTCTGGACGCAATGGGTAGACAGGTGCACACGCGGCATGAGGATTGAATTTCGTGCTCAGATAATTCTTTGTTGCTTTCTGCTGGAGTCCTTTGATGGTCGTTTTTATTGCGGGACTTACCCTTGGATCCCCAAGACGATTGATGCTCGCCTTACGCTATCGCCACTGTGTACACCATAACTCTGATGTCGCTGATCTGATTGACCCAAGCAGGGAACCGGGCCCATGCATGCACGGCAAAGCGCTCACCTCCCTTCAAACTTGACACCCATTCCGCCTCGGCTGGGTTGTCCGAGTCGGCTCGCCATGTGACTTCATGAGTGACCCATCGGCGATCAGCGACTGGGTTTCTGTACACTTCTCTGTGCTCGCTGGCAGCTGGTGCCTCCGACGACTCCTCACCGCCCATTTGACAATTCTTGTCAGTCGCAGGGAGCTTCTGTGCAGTGAACCAGGTCCAGCTGCCTGCGTTCGGGTCGCTCGCGAATCCTTGGTCATGGGAGTTTATTCTGAAGACGATCTTCCGGACCGGTCGTAGTACTCGGGCTAGAGGCTGGGTAACCTCGCAAGTTAAGAGCCGCATCGGAGCCCGGTGTTCAGAGACTCGAAGGTGAGGGTAGAATGCGTTGGGTGTGGTGGTGCACTCATATAGCTCAGCGTACTCGATTATCGCCGGGATGACGTCTCGGACCAGTTTTTGCTGCAGTAAGAACACAATGTGGTAGATTTCATGAACATTATCCGCGCGAGAATCCATTGTCGCTTTGTTTGTCGTGATGTACGTCCTGGGTTCTGACGATCTTCGGACAAGGGTGTAAATCATGTGGCGGAATGCAAAAGATGCGATGAGCAAGCTCAGTGTGAGCCATTTGAGCAGGGCCACGTCAATGAAGAACAGCCCCGCCATCATCTTGTGACAACAGGGTCATTACTGACATGTGATTCGTCATGTTCACCTTGTGCGACTGGCGCGAGGCTGTGTTGATGTGGCACGTTGCAAGTTGCGCATCGGGCCGCATAAAAAAGCGGAGACCGACGAACCGCAAAGTGAAGTCAACCCGGAGTACTGAACTTCCACGAGGGAGACATGGCTGAGATGAAGAGACTAACGAGAGATCAAAGCTCTTCGCTCCCAGTTCACCCTGAGCGCAGCGACTCAATTCTTCATCCTCCGCAGCAAATCTCACTCTAGAAACCCATCAATACCGGCTCTCTTTTCAACGTGATACCGAATCGCATCTTCACAGCCTTTTCGATCATTTGGCTGTACATAAGCAATTCATTGCAAGATGATCTTCGCGTTGCGAATATCACTAGAGGCTGACCAGCCCAAGTGCCATATCCCAATCCATCGTCCACGTGATTCTTGAGCCCACATTGTTCTATGAGCCATGCAGCTGGAACCTTGCATCCGCCAGACTCAACAGCGTGAAGAGGAGCTTGAGCATTGTGCAAAGCGTCGATAATCGCCTCTTCCAAGACGATAGGATTCGTGAAGAATGAACCACAATTAGCAACCAAGGCTGGATCTGGTAGCTTCTTCTTCCGGATAGCAATAACCGCAGACCGCACGTCTGCAGACGTTGGAGTTTCAGAAGCCAGCGTATCCTGTAGTGCCGGGTATGATACTCTCCCAGGAGAACTTTGTCGTAGTCGCAGTTTCATACCCAGTATCACGAAGCGGTCCGGCTCGCTGTTCTTGAACCTACTTGAGCGATATTCAAGCTCGCAGGCTACCCTGTTCAATCTGGCAATCTGGCGTAGATACGTATCGTACACGTCTACATGCTCAAGAGCCTCTGAGAGTTCTGTACCGTAGGCACCTGAGTTTTGGATGACCGCACCACCGCAAGTGCCTGGAATCAGGCTTAGACACTCGATTCCTGTAAAGCCCATCTCGACAGTTCGCTCGACTACCTCATCGAGGATTTCACCAGCACCAATATACAGCTCGACTGATGCGCCATTTTGCGACAAGACCTGAAAGCCTCGTATCTTGTTCTGCAAGACCAGTCCAGAATAGCCACCATCCGTCCAGATAATGTTACTTCCACTGCCTATGGTGCACACTTGGTATGTTTCCTGCAGCAGCCCATTGATATGCGTACTGAACTTCGGTAGCGTCGTGGATTTGGACAAAATATGTCGCTGTTCCTCCTACACGCATTGTCGAATGGTTTCTGAGATCGACATCTTGCTCCAGTCTTAGGCGCTGTTCTTTGTCCATGGTGAACGGCTCCAATGACAAGTATTTGACCTCTCCGACAACGTCGAGTGCATACGCTGCGTCGAGCTGTCCAGCCGTTTTTTTTCGATGCGAAGGTCTTCTCAACATACAAGAGATTTACAACGAAATGTGATGGCTCAAAGATGCCAGCGTTGCTTGCATAGAGATGTCGCAAACTCGCATGCGGACTCGTCATATATCACGTTCGCCTTATAGCGTTCATGCAGCCGCGTGGAGCCAGTGCTGCATCGAGTCAATGCGTACGCACAAAAATTGACAAGAGATTGCCAACAAACGGTCATGCATACAATCAGGCCCACTTCCAACGCTAACGGGAAGCTACACCGTATGGAATGACATGCATCTTTCCCAGCAGCCAGGTAATCACATCCACGCTTCTTTCTTGTCTTGCAAGGCTACGTTCTTACCCGTTGTAACTCTACACGATGCAGCGAGACTCACCACAATGGCTTGTGCACGGCGGCCATCCGCTGTCAGGCACCGTGACGACGAACGGGAGCAAGAACAGCGCCTTAGCTATTCTAAGCTCATCGCTTCTGTCATTCGAACCCATCACGCTTACCAACGTCCCTCGTATCAGCGATGTTGAGGACATGGTGGCTATTCTGCATTCAATCGGCTGTCAGACCACCTGGGAGGTAACAAACTATAAGGCTACAGCGACCTCCAGTATTGGACGTCGAGGCATTGAATGCAAAAGCGGCAAAGAGGACAAGAGCTGTTGTACTTTTGATCGCAGGATTGGCTCTTGATCATGCAGTCTTTGATCTTCCCCATCCTGGAGGTTGCAGCTTAGGCGATCGCTCGCTAGATCCACACATTGATGTTCTGGCCCAGATTGGCCTACACGTCTGTCAACAGAACAACAGCTTGCGAGTCTCGCGGATGGACGTTGTTGGATTTGAGACCACGGTGACACTGGTGGAAAGTGGTGACACCGTCACGGAGAATGCCATACTTGCGGCTGTCGCTCGTGGTCGAGGAATTGTTCGGATCTGCAACGCTAGTTGCAACTACATGGTGCAGGATCTTTGTTCATTCTTTCAAAGGATGCCCGGGGTGGCCATTGAAGGAACTGGCTCTCCTCAGCTCACTATTCGGCATTGCGATTCCAGAACGCCGGGTCCGATTACTTATTCAATTTTGGAAGACCCGATCGAAGCATTCTTCTTCATGGCCGCGGCGATAGTGACCAGAGGGTCGATTCGAATACTGCGCGTCCCTATCGCTTTCATATCACTGGAGCTCCGTCTGCTCGAGAAAATAGGCCTGAACATGCGACACGGGCCCAATACCCATCCACTAGCGGCGTAACAATGCTATGTGACCTTGAGGTTTGGCACAAAGCCACTCGCTGAAAGCGCCTGAGCTAAAAATCCATCCAAACATATATCCTTTCGGAATTAATGTGGACAATTTGCCAGCATTCGGGCCCATCATGGCGGTGTCAGAAGGTCGAACGTTGCTGCACGACTGGATGTACGAAGAACGAGCGTCTTACTTCGCACTCTTAGAAGGGTTTGGTGTAGAGGTCGAGCTTATGGATGCTCATCGAGCTTACATTAGTGGTCCGGCGGGAGCTGACAGCTGCGGATAGTCGCCTCCCGCCTGCTTTGAGACCTGCTTCGATGGCCCTACTCGCCGCTCTGGCTGCTCCTGGTACGTCGTGCCTCGATAACGTAGCCGTGTTGAACCGCGGGTACGAGGACATCATCAGAAAGCTTGGGGCATTACAAGCACGAATTGAAATCCGACACGCGGATTTGAGTCTGCTAGAGTTGGGAGTGGCAGTCAAAAGTGTCATCTGAGAGGCATGGCGGGATAAATTTCACAATCATGTGGCTGCCATTCTGTCCTGGAATCTCCGGTATCCTCATCCACAGTTCCAAAGCAGTCCCAGGCGATCGTGTAGTGCGTTTTCACTGAAGGATTATCCTTCTCTGGCTTCGAGGCTATAGTATTCTTGCACATCAGTATACAGCATCGATGTGGATGATCTCCGATTTCCTGCGGGAAGCAACTTCTCAACGCCCTTGTGGCGGATTTCGATCATGAAACATGACCGTGGTATTATTACAGTCTTCCATTTCTGGCTTGCAGAATAGACTGCTGGAATGTCTTTGCGGGCCCAACTGAAGAGGAGCACCCGTTGGCATAGTTCATGTCCAGAGCACGTATTTCACTGTACGTCCAACAAGCGGCTCCACTCCGTTTCACCAACCTTCTTGTATTCCACTCCTTCGCCAAAATACCCAGCCTCATTCCACGCTTTCATTGTTGGACCGTCGTAAGGCCCATGTTTCTCTCCACCATCTCTCTTATCGCTCCATCTGTATTCCCACATTTCACCTTGGGCGTTAGCACCCGTGGTTTCTGCTGTGGCTGGGTTGACTGGCGGTGGCGCTTTCCAGTCTTCACCCGTCTCGCGCTTGTACTGTCGGAGAAGAAGCTCCCGCTCGGTCTCGTAAATTTCATGTTGCTCTCGCGAGTAGATCGCGTCTGCGGCGCCAGTGATGGCCTCGACAGCCTGTTTGCGTGCCACTTCGACTGGGTCTTGTTGCACGGTGCTTGCGTCAGGCTCATCGATGTCCATCTTGTTCTTCTGTCGTTTCTGTTTCCACTTTGGCACTTTCGTCTCCTTAGGCTTGCTTCTGCCCAACCGTTGAAGCGCCTCCAAAGGTGTTTCGCCAGTTTCCAGGAGTGAGAGCAAAGTGCTTAGAGAGTCACTAGTCAGAACAGCGTCGCTTTCCATAGCTTTTCTCCTGCGCTCTTGCTCGCGCTTCTCTTCGGCTTCTTTTGCCTTTCTCAAATCTTTCTTACTCAAGCCATCGAGCCAAGTATCATTGACAGCGTCTGGATCCACGGCTTTGCGGACGAAATTACCAGACTCATCAAATCGGCCTTCTTCTTCCTCATCCTTCAAATTAAAAGCATCGAGCCGAGGCGCGTGTTTCTTCTTTCCGCCGGCACCAATTTCAGCTGCGAGATCGTCCTCCATCTCCGTTGGTATGAGATCTCGCTCTTCTTCGTCGCCCGAGCTTGACTCTGACCCAACACTTCCAGCCCTTTCACGTTGCTTGCCATTCTGCAGTAGATCGGCCGAAACATGGCCGCCTGATCTGCTATTGGCGACCTGCCCCTCAATGTCGTCGGCTTCAAGGAACCTGACGTCCTTCTTACTAGGTTTTCCCTCTCGTCCAAGATCTTCGTCATCGTCACCGTCTGCTGTCCCTTGCATATCCTCTTCGAGATCAGCAAACATGTCATCGTCTTCTTCGTCTTTGCTGCTTTGACCCTTCTTCGGCCCTTCATTTCTTTGCGCTCGTTCTGCGGCCCGTTCATTGAAATTATCGTTGTCTGAGTCGCTTTCGTAGCCGTCAATGTTGACTGCATTGCGCTTGGTCTGGTTTCCTGACTTTCCGATCACGTCTGCATCGAGTATGACATCTTCCTCCGGCGCATCGGCTGCTAGAGTGCTAGGGTTGCGATAATCAAACCGAGGCTTCTTGCTTGTATCGTCGTGAGTGCGGGCAAAGTCTTCGCCTGAGCGTTTAGGCCGAGCTTCAGAAGACGGGTATGCTCGACCTGCCATTTTCAGTGATGTGTGAAGGAATGATTGAGATGTGTATGTTTGCACGAAGAACCATTCCTGGCGCGTTCAGATGCCGCGACCTTGACCGATGACATCAAGTTCGTTTGAGCAAGCTCATCGAATAAGGTTGCGGGAGAACCCATGCGCGGTGAGACAGCGCGCCCGTGCAGCTCCAAGCGTCTAGCAAAGCAGTGGAGGTGTCCTCCCAATCCGATCGTCGCGGTCGGCCAGCAAACAACCGACGTCGATTGTCCTCACCTGCCAGCAAGCAGCACACAATCCATTCACAACACTTTGCCGCGACATCACGTGCTCCTGCCTTCCCATCGGCCGACTCAGCCTTACCGCGCGCTGTTCCAGCCTCCCGGCGAATCATCCGCGGAGGCCTCACTTCCGCTGTTACCCCGGGCTCGGTCTGGTCCTCGAGCTCGTGCTTCGTCACAGCTGCAGTCGTTTCGCCGTCGAGTTATGAGGAAGAGTTAGTCAAGCGCTTGCTTCTTCTGTTTATGAAGCTGCGTCGCGACCTGGCATGGCGTACCAGCAACAAGGCGGCCTGGCGAATGGGCCAGGTGGCTCAGGGGAGCACCATGGACCACAGGGAACAGAATACACATTGCAAGGTAAGCCTTATTGATGAGCTCGCTGGCATAAGATGTCTCGAAATCCACGCGCGTCGCTTAAAAAAAACTCCATGCTGATGTATTCGGTTGCTTAGGTGTGATGCGCTTCCTCCAGATCGAATGGCACAATCACGAGCGCGCCCGTAATGCCTGGGACATCGAACGTGCGGAGATGAAGGCAAAGATCGCCAAACAAGAGGGAGAGGGCAGGCAGGCGAAGCGTCTGAACGAACAATTGGACCGACAGGTGCGAATGCTCGAGATGGCGCTCAGGAACGAGCGTGCGAAGTCCCAGGGCGGAAGTGTGGAAGAAAAGAAGGGAGCCGAACCTGAAAAGGAGCTGAAGAAGAATGGAGCTGAGAAGGGTATGAAGGCATCAAAACGTGCGCGAAAACACAGTGTACGCCCTTTGAAGTTTGATGAAGCTAAACAATTTCGCGCAGCCCTAAACAAGCATCACAATTCATTCCTGCAGACGGACGACGACCTAGAAGGCGAGAAAGAACGCGAGCAATACCTCGACGGCACGACAAAGTACCTCAAGAACTGCATGAAAGAGATCCAGTACCTGCTTACACCTCCACAACACCCACCACCTCCCCAGATCCTTCCGAATGGCAACTACACAGGACTCCCTGAGGCGCCATTGTCGGTCGAGGAGTATTATGCGCGCCAGGCGCAACAACACATGCTGCCTAATGCCCATGGTTTTGCGCAACCAACATCCGCGCCGAATCACCTCCCGCCACCGGTTCCCAACAGCCTCCCGCAATCTTTCAATCACCAGGATTCAACGCAAGCAAGAGGCCAACAGCAACAAGATTACCAGGAAGTCCAGCAGCCGCATCGAGAAAATCAGCCACAAGCAAACCAATCTGAAGCAGCTTTCGAGGCGCCTGCGGTAAACATAACTCATGCTTTCGACAGCCAGGGCCAACCAATTCAGGACCAGGTATCACAGAGGACAGGTGTGCCTCAAGTTAAGGAACAAGCAGATCAGGATGGCTGGACATTCGATGAAGAGCCACAGTTGCAGCTTGAAAACGCACAAGCCAGTGTTTCACCACGGAGACCTGATACGGATCTGTTCCCAAGTGCCGCTAGCGCATCTCAATTACCTGCAAAGTCTCCGCCAAGAACTGGTCCAGCGTCGCATCGAAGGAAAAGCTCTGGCTCGACATCCATGTCGAGACGACGTAGTTCTCAAGGAAAAACCGATACCCACGATGGTCTGAACCAAGGCCAAAACACTGACCCCACACAGTTCAAGGTCAAGTTCGCTTTGCGAGGCCACCTTGACGTTGTCAGAAGCGTGATTTTTAGTGGTGGTGGTAGCCCTGGAGAACCTGAGGTGTGCACCGCAGGTGACGATGGTACCATCAAACGCTGGATCATCCCCGCTTCCTATCAAAATTTCAATGCGACAACCAGCAGCCCCGATCTCGACGTTCAGGCTATTTTCACACACAGAGGACACGAGGGCATTGTGACCTCACTTACTTCCTGCTCAGCTAGTGGCTTCAACACTGGCGGCCGAGCAAGTGGCGATGGCTGGATATTCTCAGGAGGACAAGATGCCACCATTCGCGTCTGGGAACGTGGCCGCGTCGACCCGAAGGAGACCCTCCAGGGCCACACAGACGCGGTCTGGTCAGTTTGTATACTACCCACCACCGTTGGCGACATCTTCGGCTCTCAGAGCAACAACTTCGGTGGTCCCGAACGATTATTGCTCGTATCTGGTTCCGCAGATGGCACAGTCAAAGTTTGGGCAGTAAGTGCACCGCCTCAGAGCTCGTCCCCGTCAACTGGAAGTCGACGTGGTGTCGGTGGCAGTCGACGACACAGTGTCACTAGTGGCAGCAATTTCCCATCAAGCCCACAGCCAAGTGTTGCCAGCACTACACCGTTCACGTACACACTGGTGCACTCTATCGAGAGACCGGACAATGGCGGCGTGAAGGCGAGCCCGACATCTATTGCACCGCTGTCTGCTACTGGTGAGAACTTTGTGGTCAGCTACACGGATTCTTCAGTGCTTTTGTTCGACACTAGGACTGGCGAGGAAGTTATCGGCATGGCAAGTAACGAAACATACGACGGAACTATGGCCACAAGCATAAATACCGTGGTTGCAACAAGCATGGGCTTGGAGGGTGCTGGACCGGGTCTGCTTGAATCGTCAAGGGGATTGGAACCAGAGGAGATTGCTGCAGGAGCTACTGGCAGTAGAGAAGGTGTAGAAGGCGTCGTCATCACTGGCCATGAAGATCGCTTCGTCAGATTTTCGATGCCAATTCTGGTAAGTTTGCTCTTTCACCTGGTGGATGCTGAACGGTCCGCTAACATAATCACAGGTCAATGCACATACACTATGCTCGCCCACCCTTCTGCTATCTCGGCTCTTTGCTTGTCCAAGGATGGCCGCGAGGCTGTTTCTGCTGGTCACGACGCTAGTATTCGTTTCTGGTCTCTCGAGAAGAGAATTTGTACGCAGGACATCGTCTCGCATCGTGCCATGAGGGGCGAAGGTGTTTGCGATGTCTGCTGGAGCAGTGATGGCAGGCTAGTGGTCAGCGCGGGAGGAGACGGTGTTGTCAAAGTCTTTGCACGATAGTGCAAGGCTTTCCGTTCATCAAACAAGCAGAGAGCATTCTGTGTTGATGATATGTATTGTAAGAAGTACTACATGGGGCGGAGTTCTTTTCTCTCTGAAACAATTGAAGCATAGCGTTCTCGCTCGTTACTCAATCCACTTTCCCACCTGACTAGCTGACAAATGACACCTATAGATACCTTGTTTACTATTTGTTTTGCAAGTACAACGCGTGGCAGACAGCGCGGTAGGGCAAGGTTTGACCAGCAGCGTAACCGACCATCTTCGGCGTTTTTGCCGAACCCCTCTCCACTTCTACCATACACTTCCACAGTAGACCCTCACATTGCGATGACTTCGACCCAAGACCTTCGATGCACAGACATGCGTCTTAAAAAGCTGAGAGGATCTATATCGTAGTCCGCAAGCGCGATGAGTAGCAACAAACGCATTAGGCGGTCAGCGCCTCTTGAGCCTGCTGCGGAAAAGCCTCGTCTCACCAAAGCGTGTACGCCGCCAGTGTTCTGCGAGTGGATCGAAATATGTAATACTGACATGCCGGACAGGCGCTGAGTGTAAGAGAAACAAGACAAAATGCTTCTATCAGCAGGGCAAACGGAGTGCAACAGATGCGTGAAAAATGGCATCGAATGTGCTCCACACAACTTTGCACAGAAGTTCATGGACGAAGACGCAGTGTAAGTTAATTCGAATCAGATGTCACTTGCCGAATGAAGCGCCTAATATTGTCTTTCAAGGTGGAAATCGGAAACCACTTCAACGATAAATCACCTCAAAGCTGTTGTTGAGCGATTACTGGTTTACAACAATCTACCGACTTTGGCTGATTGTAGCGTTGCCACTGCTATTCCTACATCCAATGCCGAACCTACTGTTCAGACGCTATCTCCATTCTCGTGTCCGACAAACACGTCTGATCGTGGTTTCACCGCCGAAGGGCCGGTATATACGAACGAAGACAACTCTGACTTGATTCCATTGCCGATGAGCAATCTGTACAATCTGACCGATGCGAGGAGCTCTCATCTCATCCGCGTGGATCCTGGCGATGCCAATGGGCCCGATCTCATCCAACAAGGCGTTCTATCGGTAAATGATGCCGAATCCTTGTTTGATCATTTTCGTGACCATATCAATCCACTTCTGTGGGATGGGATCTTGTGTTCGCACAAATCCCTGCAAGAAGCCCGAGAGTCATCTTCGATGTTGGTCGCAGTGATCCTCACTGTGGCTGCTTTGCATGTTCCTGATCGTGAGCACTTGCTCGCTGCCACCTATGGCGGGTTCGTGACTCTGATGAGAGGATCGTGCCTGCTCAGGTGCCACAACTTGGACGTCGTAAGGGCGCTTTGCATCGGAGCTTTCCACCTGACCAGCTTGAGTTGGGCTCTTTGCAGCAGAGCAGTGCGGGTTGCAACGGAGATGAACCTACACAAGTCTTCTTTACAGTTCGCACGAGGCTCCCTTGAGTCATATGAACGAGTCCGACTGTGGTACATCTTGTATGTGTGCGATCATCAATTTGCACTTGCGTATGGACGTCCACCGATGATGCACGAGGACGCTGCCATCAGAAATGCTGAGAAACTGCTTGCCAGCGGTCTATCATCCAAGGGCGATCACGGACTTGTTGCTCAAGTCAAGCTGTTTCGAATATTAGCAGACAGCTACTTCAAGTATGGATGCGATCCAGACCTGGAACTTGGTGCAGATGACTTTGAGAGGGTACATGCGTTCAATGTTTCTGTCGATCAGTGGCGGCTTGACCACCAGTCCACTCGCCTTGTGGACTCTACAACAGCCAGTCCTACGCCAGCGAAGGCTAATGCGCTCTATTATCACCTTGCCCGCTTTCAGCTCAATTCGGTAGCACTTCGAGGTATCTCAGCTCAATCGAATACAGCAGCTGATGTGAATATTGAGATGAGCTGGGACAGGCAGGAGGCGGCCAACAATGCCACTGTCGCCGCAATGAGCACAGTAAGACTCATTACCGAAGATACTGATCTGCAGAACTCTCTCATTGGGCTGCCAATCTTTACTCATGCCATGATTGCAGTCTGCGCATCTTTTCTCTTGAAGTTGGCGGTTGTGTTTGGGAAACCGTCTTCGAACGATGAAAATATGATCTCTCTACCGAGCGATCTTGCGCATCATGGATTGAGCTTCCAGACTAAGACCGCACTTACTAATGTGGAAAAACTTGCTCGAATCCTCGAACGAATAGCGGATAAGGCAAGTCAGCGGCATGTTGCACGACAAGTTGTCACTGGGCTCTCGGAGCTCCTGCAAAGGTTCTCGATTGGCGAGAACTCCAACATGATTGTGTATTCACAGTCACCGTTGGTCGCCTCGACATTGGCGAAGACCGGAGACAAAGACTCTTTTACTCCAACTAGAGAACACCATGATCGCGCTGGGCACACAAGTCTCAATGTGCCAGAAGCGTCGGAATCAGTGGAATATCCTGATTACCAGCAAGGTCTCTTTGATCTTACAGGAGATTTGGACTGGCGATTTGATGACGGTTTCCTACTAGGATTTGATGCGATGGATTCTGAAATGCCATATCTCTGAGACAATGCTGAGAAAGCTGCGCTTGTCATCACATATTGGCTTACCACCAAGGTATGCTCCCTGAAACGGTATACTATCTAGTGATCCTTCAGACCTTCGTATCGCCTTCTCCGCTAGAATCCCTCAATTCCGCTGCAACGGCCTCAGCCTGATCGGCTTGTTCACTTGGGTATTTCTTGAAGAGCCAAGCAAAGACAACGGTACATACACACAGGATGCCTAGCCAAGAGGTCGTGGTCGCGAAACCAGGAATGTAGCGTGGCGCATCCTCCTTTGGCCAGAGCCAAGTCGAGTAGATCGAGGACGCATTGCCGATGGAATTGATCAGAGCAATGGCAATAGCTCGTTTGGCTGCGGGTTGTGGAATGACATCGGCAACCCAAGTCTTGACTAGAGGAGAGCAGCCATATATCGTACCGAACGCGAAGATGGTCAGAACGTATTGGGTAGTCTTGTCGCTGACTGGTGGTTACGGCGATGAAAAGGATGCATCCTAAGCCTGAGAGCCCTGTTCAGAACGAAGATTGTACGTCAGCGTCATGTTTGGCGGCATTTCGGATATTGTTCGTTCTCACCTGTAATGAACTGCCACTTTGCCCTGAATTTGTCCGCCAGATAGCAAGAACCAACGACGTATACCAGTGCTGCCGCGTAAGCCGGAATGGTGTGATCTATCCTACTAGTAAGCAAGGTTGCTTCAACGGAGAACTCTGAGTTCTGTCGTCGGAGGAGTGAGGTCTGATGCTTACATTGTCCCTCAGTTCCTTTCCACCCGAAGCTTCCAACTAAAGTTGGGATGAAATACTGCATTGTTTGAGATCCAGTGACCAGAACAAACAAGAAGCACTGAGCCCACACTCTCCAGTCGCACACGGTCATCTTGAATGCAGTCCAGTGGGAAATATTCTCGGCACCACGTCCTTGCGTAAGCCCGATACCATCAGCCGATAGCCTGTTGCAAGCTAGCATGCTTTCTTCTTCTTTCAGGAAACGTCCTCTGCTCGACGGATAGTCAGGCATGAGGAAGTATATGATGATTGCAGCAACAATGGATCCGAGTCCTTCAAGGATCTGCATAAATTACCGTCAGTTGTGTCGAAGACATGAATGGTGAGAAGCTTGACATACAAATAGCCATCTCCAGCCCTGCAAGCCGCCTACTCCGTCCATGTTACCAGTAATCACGCCAGCGAGGAGACCTGATACTGCCCCTGCGATGGGAACAGATGTATAGAGAAGAGCGTAACGAGTTGCCAACTCATACTTGCGGTACCATGAGGAAAGGAAGAAAGCGCAACCTGGAGCAAAGCCCGCCTACGATACAGTTTCGGTTAGTCTCTGTTGGTGATCACCTGCACTGAAACAAACTCACCTCCGCGAAACCCAGGAGAAATCTCATGGCAGCCAGCTGTTGCCAGTTGTTGCAGGCGCCCATGAGCGCGGCAAAAGTTCCCCAAACTAGAGCTAGACCAGGAAGAAAGACGCTAGGTCGGACTCGAGTGAGTATCATGTTGGCTGGCACCTCGAAGACAAGGTAGGAAAGGAAGAAGACGAGCACGATGATCGAATACTGATCCGAGGTCAATCCGAAGTCATCTTCCAAACCGCCGGTTTTTGCATTTCTGTCTCATGCTTAGCAAACTCCGCCAAACGAACTCTGACACGGGACTTACCCGATGTTGGCTCTGTCAAGGAATCCCAGCAGGTAGAGTATCCATGTACATGGTAGAATGCGCCAATCTAGCTTTCGGACCAGCTTCTTCTCTTCTGCTGTACCATTGATCCATTGTGTCGCATGGTCTTGGGCTGCTGTGACTTCTGCTATTGCGGTGTCTTTGACAATGTCGCTTCCGGAACCAGTGCCAGATCTGATTGAGCCAGCAGTAGGCACACGCTCTAAGTGCTGGTCGGTGATGGCCTTCTCATGTGTTTGAGACATAGTGGGGATGGCCAATGGCTTTGAGAAGTGCCAAGTCCTTGCAAAATGAACTGATATTCCGAAGATCGATCAGCAGATTGAGGAGTCGTCGATATATATGCACAAGGCAGCTTCAACAAGAACATCATGCGGGGCCCCCATGGGGACGAATCGTGGAGATGATCAAGGCAAACCCGTAGGTCGGTACGACGGACGATCAAGAGATCGGCCAAATCGCCGCTGGGTATCAGCGCTCTCTGGCTATCACGAAACAGCGAGGTTGTGGCACGGGTAGGTTTCTATTGATCGGCGAAAACGCCGTGCGTCCCTCATCCATTAGAGAGTCGGCAAGATCGCCGACCGAGGTCCACGCCAGCGACACTGCGTTGTACTTTGCAATACTTATAATGAGCAACTTTGCAGATCGCAGGAAAGAATATCCGTCGGCGAAAATTCCGGTCAGAAACATGGCTCCGGCGTAATATCCGATACTGAAGTGCTGTGGTGTCTTGCGATGTATCTCGAAGCAATCGGCGGTCGAGAAAGAGCAGTCTACATATAGTCAATGATGTGCTAGTGATCGCAACATCTACATTCCTCTACACACTGCACAACATTCAAGACACACTCAAGAGCCAGCATGCCTATCCCAGTTGATACGAAACAGCAGGGGAAGACCCGCCGCCCTCGCATCGCCGTTACGCTCGGCGACCAGGCTGGCATTGGACCCGAGCTGATAGCAAAACTGCTTAACAATTCTGCCAACCAACAGAAAGCCGACATTGTGCTGTTGGCAGACAAGTGCGAGTTCCAATCGGCCCTCTCTGATGCTGGAAGTCTCGATGTCGCTATTTCACCGAATGCGCCTGGCCCACAGAACATCCAAATCCTTGACGATAACACCGCTTCTCAGTACTCCTTACCAAAGAGTGAGGTTTCGAAGCCAAACGGGGCCCGTTGTTTGTACCAACTAAGAAGAGCGTTGAAAATGGTTCAGGCGGGTGAAATCGACGGCATCGTCTTCGCCCCACTGAACAAAAGCTCTCTCAAACTTGCGGGCATGATCGAGGAAGATGAATTGCGATGGTTTGCAAAACAACTCGACTTCGAAGGAACCACCAGCGAGATCAATATCGCTGGGCCACTTTGGACTGGCCGAGTGACCAGCCACATTGGTCTCGGAGAGGTGGCTAAACGCATAACTCAGAAGTCTGTCACAAATGCCATCGAATTGGTCAACAAATTAAGGTAAGCATCATCCCCATGGCTATCAAATTCATTGCTCACACAATTTAGATGGGAATCTGGGATCGACTCTCCACGTCTGGCAGTGTGCGCTCTAAATCCCCATAACGGCGAGAATGGTGCCTTTGGGCGTGAGGAGATCGATCATATCCGTCCTGCTGTAGAAGCATGTCGAGAGAACGGCATCAATGTCCAGGGACCATATCCCTGCGATACTATCTTCCTGAAACGTGAGCATTTCGATGGAATCGTCACAATGTATCACGACCAGGGTCAGATCGCGATGAAGCTGTTGTCGTTTGATGGTGGAGTGACGGTACAGGGTGGATTGCCCATGCCTGTGGCAACGCCTGCCCATGGTACAGCATTCGACATCGCGGGTAAGAACAAGGCGGATGTCCAAAGTACGCAAAATGCTTTTGACATTGCCGTTACCATGGCGGAGAGGAGGATCTTGAAAGAGAGCAACCTCAAGCAATTGGAGCATGAGTGCGTTCCACAAAAATCGGGTGTTCCTATGGTACAGACAACAGTCGTCGAGGTATTGTCATGCTGCTAGGATAAAGCAAGAACAAGCATGTATTTTCATGTGGATTGCCTTCCAGCTTTGCCCTCTTGGCCACGTTGCATTTGCCTGTTTCCGGGGCTCAGCGGTTCTGAAGTCATGTGTGCCAACAGCCACGGACAAGAAGAACGCAAAGCTCGCTTAGCAAAGAAGTCGCAACCAAAAGAGAGTGCAAAGTATTCAGAGCCCTCGGCCAAATGCTACATGCATGGACCGCGAAAACCCGCCGCTTGGTGCAACTCGTAACCTTAATCAATCCACGCTGTAACCCTAACAACGCTACTCAGGTCTGGACGGCATTCTTGCGTCCAGTCGAGTCATTATGTCTCATTATTGCTCGTGTTTATAAAGATTGATAGAAGTCGTCCACAAGACTGGTTGATACCAAACAATTCTTGATACTCCTCGCATCAACATGTCCGCACCAGATGTCTTGGTCACCGGGGCAAGCGGCCATCTTGGTTACGCACTCATGTGCGAGCTGCCCAACTACGGCTTCACCCCAATCGGTGTAGACATCATTCCGTCTACCGGAAACGATCACCGAGTTCTCGTCGGATCGATTTCTGACGAAGCGTTCTGCGCCAGCATATTCCAGCAATATCCAACCCTCAAATACATCCTGCACACGGCGACTCTCCACAAGCCTCACGTTGGGTCTCACAGCAAAACACAATTCGTCGAGACGAATATTCAAGGCACTCTCAATCTACTGGAAAATGCAGCAAAGAAACCGGGCCAGATCGAAGGCTTTGTTTTCACCAGTACGACATCGACATTTGGTAAAGCTCTCGCACCTCGACCGGGCCAACCAGCCGCTTGGATCGACGAGACAGTAGTACCTGTACCGAAAAATATCTACGGTGTAACGAAAGTGGCTGCCGAGGACCTCTGCCAGTTGGTACAGTCACAAACCAAGATGCCTACGCTTATTCTAAGGACATCGAGGTTCTTTCCTGAGGAAGACGATGATGACGAGGCGAGAGCGATGTATGAGGACGCTAACCTCAAAGTCTGTGAGCTGCTTTATCGCCGTGTCGACATTGCCGACACAGTTTTGGCGCACGTTTGTGCGATGCGAGAAGCAAAGACGATTGGCTGGGGCAAGTATATCATCAGTGCTCCTCCACCGTTCACCAAGAGTGACGATCTCCTTCGATCGCTTGACACGGATGCAGCAGGAGCTATTAGGAAAGTGCTGCCTGCGCACGCAAAGATGTTGCTGGATCATGGTTGGAAACTTCCTTCACGCTTAGATCGTGTATATGACTCTAGTAAAGCGGTTGCTGACTTGAAATGGGCTCCGAAATATACTTTTGAGCGAGCGGTGGAATTGGTCAACGGAGGTAAAGACTGGAAGAGTTCGTTGACGGATCAGGTGGGAAAGCGCGGCTATCACGCCGAGCCTACAGGTGTGTATACAAGGTAACAGCGTTTTGCTGTATAAATACATGCGATCTATTGCGATGATTGGTATATAAATTCAACAAATTCGTTAACGGTGCCACATGGCTATGTTGTTCAGTCTCCCTGGTTCAACTCCTGCCAAATGTGTGTCTTGATCACACCCTGCTGGCTCTCCTCTGGCCGCTGTGGCGGCTGTGGCTTGCACGTCTCACATAGCCTCTCTCAGTCTTGTAGTACTCTCGTCTGGGTGCGCTTCTCGGGCTGCGTTCTCTATCGCTGCTGGAATCGCCGTCCTTGACTGGGACATTGGCCCTGGCGGCAGCGGTTCGAGAGCGCGTGCGTTTCCTCTCGCCATAAATAGCGGAGAAGATGTAAAGAAGACCAAAGAATCCGGCGGCAACCGAGTAGCCAATCACGCGCCCTCACTTGGTGCCATGAAACGCGTTCGCTTTGCGAGATCAAGACCAAGACCGCCATTAACAATACCGAGAATAATGGCGATTCGGCCAAACCAGATGTGGCCGTAAGACCAGATTGCGCGTGTGTTGTGGCGTTTGAAATAGACATGGTGCAAGAAACCTAGCAGAGGCTGGAATGCGAGCAGCGCAAAGAGCACAATGCCGATGATCGGGTGAGCGGCATTCAATGTGTAGAAGTTCCTCGTCATCCAGATGCCAATACCGAAAGCCGCGGTGTAGAGGAGAAGGCCGAATATCTGGAATAAGCCGTGCACCCACCAGAGACCAGGGAACGAGGCAAGGCGAATCATGATGCCACCTACTGGAAAGAAGAAGACGAAAGCAAGTGAGGCGAGGACAGCGTGTGCGGTGATGATCACACGGCCGCGGTCGGCGTATTGTGATGGGATGCCGCCATTTTGACTGCCACCGCCATTGCTGTTGCTGCTTGAACTGCCTCCAAAAGAGCTTCCAGAGTTGGAGTTGGAACTGGAACTTGAGCTCGAGTCCGAGTCACCGCCGCGGTTGCCGAAATTATAGCTGTCGGAACCAAAGCCTTGTTGTGCTGTGATGAGAGTGGCTGCGTTACACGTTAGTGACCGATTCGGCCGATATCATAGCATAGGGATGACTAACCAAGTGATAAGAGCACGGCAGCCCGTTGTAAAGGGAGTGTCGTAGAAACCATTGTGATGTGACGGAAGTGATATCTCTCCAGGAAGCTTGTACAAGGATTGCACAATTTATTCACGCCAGCAATTAGCACCAAACAACTCGCTCAAGTCAAAAGGTAAGGAGGCTGAAAAGGGTATTGAGCAGGTCTGACGGGAGAGGAGATCTCAAGGGACGGACATCGACTATGTATGCGAGCACAGTAAACACATCGGTGAATATGTACTTACCGTGCCGACGCAAACCCCGCCGAACATGTGTGGAAAGGCTGGCGTGTCTCTCGGACTGCGCCTGAATGCTGAACAGATGCTATTCTCGCGGCGCAGGGATCAGCGAACCCTTCGTGCATGACGCCGTGCATGATGCGCCCACGGGGCTGGCGACGTAGTGATCACTACGCGCGTTCCGCAGGTGCTGACGTTGGACGTCGTTGTGGTTGGCGGGTGAGTCGCAAGGCTGGGCTGTTTCGGGGAATGTTTTGGAGAGCCGCGATGTGAGAGGCGGACTTTCTGATACAAGTCACGTGACAAAAGTCCACATCCAACTCCACTACTTCATTTCAAGAGGAATATGATGAGCATGTTGTTCCCCAATATCAGCACTCTCATCCTGGGCGAAACATGTACCCAGAAATACACTGGAGCCTCAGAGCCGCGAGTATGGAGGTAATTCTGGTAAATTTACAACGACCGTCTGTCAGTCTATCGCTCTCCTTGGCAGTGGATGCAGGTGGAAAACTCACATCGCGCCCTCACTTTCAATACTTTATGCTGTCATAGCGCCATTCAGAGAAACACGAGATACAAGTCTTCTACTCAAGATGGCCAATGTCAAGATTCATGTTTGAACGGAGGGGAGAGAATGCAATTTTTGGCCATTTGATTCGAGCCAGATGTAGTCAACGGCCTCGCCCAATCAGATCCATACGATGGAGGACACACGATGGAGGAAAGCAGTACAATGAGCCGTGCTGTAAAGCCATAGCGTTTCGTGATCAGAAGATCCAAGGCCCAGTGTATGAAGCATCAGAGATCGAGTGGACCAACGAAAGTCGTTCCATGCTCGTTTGTCTCTTGACAATGAAGTGTGCGTGTAGCGGTCACCAAAAAGAGCTAACCAGAAGCTCAATCGCGTGTAAAGGTGAAGGTGAAGTGAAGCCACAACTTCAGTCAACCAAAGCGAGGTCTGTGATATCAATCCTCAACAATCACATGCAAAAGCTACCTGTGAACAGTCACATGGCAAGCTCCGTCTGCTCGACCTTCCGCTTCTAACATTTAGCAAACCGACCTTGCAAATCAGCATATCACCCATCTGCTCGCAAACACGCTCTACCGACCATCGCTATCGCCATGGACGACAACAACACCCCATCCACCCCAAACAATGAAGTCTCCAACTTCACCGCAAACGAGACCAAGTTGATCTGCGCCATCATGCAGAACCTCACCTCTGACATTCAGGTATGTCCACTGGAAGAACGGGCACATGGGTACTCGAAACCGGTTCTGACATATCCTTCCAGTTCGACGCCGAAAAAGTCGCCCTTGAACTCGGCTACAAGAACGGCACCTCTCTTCGCGCTCGCTGGAACTCGCTCAAGCGCTCCAAAATCACTTCCGGTTCCAGTGCGCCGGCTGGTGGCGTTGACAAGACGACTCCCAGCAAGAAGGCCAATGCTACTCCTAAGAAGGCTACTCCGAAGAAGGCGAAGTCGACTGAAACCGAGGATGGCGATGGGAGTGAGAGTGTTGCTGGCAACAAGGCCGGCAAGGAGGTCGGGAAGAAGGGCAAGACGGACGTGAAGGTCGAAGATGACGATGACGACGCTGTTGACGGCGCCGAGGGGTCGAATGGTGTTGCAGATCTTATTGATTGGGGTTCTTAATGCCTATGGCTACCAGCTGATCGAGATAGCGGAGCGCTGTAAGCTGGCATTGCTGATGGAAGACGAACATGAGAAACCTGCAGCGGCCACAGCAAGATCCAGCAACGAAGACTGTTGGCTCAACGTGGACAAGAAGCAAGGAAAATACTGCTATGGTCAGGCGCCACATTGCAGTAATACCGTATTCAAAATGTACTCGCTCATCAATCCATCTGCCTCTCACCCCAAGCCACCCATCTCTTAACAACCTCGTCAACAGCTTTGACGCCCTTTTCGCTGCCCTCGACCTCAAACCACTCTCGATGCTCTCTCCCGCAGACTGCACAATCCTTGACAACCCGTTTCTCCGCCAGCTCCAGATGAATCAATCTCTCCACCCGCTTGACACAAGGAACCTTGCGCACCATGCCCGAAGACTCTCTGCGAGCTGTGTTTGGCCTTGAAGCAGAAGCGGGCGTCCGAGCAGGGCTGCTGGGCGCAGGACTGGGAGCTGCGGAGGACGAGACATACGGATACCAGCGGACAAGACTGAGAGCGTAACCACATTGGCGTTGCCACTCGTTCATGCGGCGAGTTACGTTGTTGGCACGGCCTATCTTGAGAAGAATCGTGGCTTTTGCTTGAGGTCTGGCGCTTCGTGTCGTTTGGGCGGTGTAAGAGAACTCGCTGACTACATCAGAGATGCTCCTGTCGCGACGCGGTAGTTTCTCAGGTGACAGTAACGATCGGGCGGTCGTCGTGTCTGGCGCTTTGTCTTGTTGTGGGGTGAGCCAGAAAATGTAGATATAGCCTTCCTCATCGTTGGGATTTGGCGGCCTGCCGAGTTCGGTGAGGAGGGCAGACGTGGTCGCAGGTGAGAGGGTTGGTGGGATAAATGACAAAAGGTTGCTGGTCTGCGAATTCGAAGACCCGTGATGTGCAGCTGGTCGGCTAGGTAGCTCAGTCGTTGGTCTTGAAGGGCGATGTGAGCTCGATTGTGGCCTTGGTATGGAGGCAGACAGCCTCGAGTTGTCGAGTCGTTTTTTGTGGCGCACGATTTCAACATAGTCGTCGTCTTCACCACCACCGCAGCATAGAGCAGACCAGAATGAACTCTTTTCCTTCGTTTTCTTCCTTCCCTCGCCATGGCCAAGTCCATACTTTTCCCCATACGGCGCATCTTGTTTCTTCTCCGGTCTTGGTCGACCATCGTGTCTCTTCTGCTTCACCTTCGCTGAGATTTCGCTACCCACACCCTCGACTCCAAGCCTCTGGACAAGCGTATCAATGCTGCTCCTCTCTTGCAGAGGAAACAGCTCCGTCTTCTTACGGCCCGGTGCCTGTGGTGCAGTACTCTGCGCAGCATTGACTGCTTGCGACTTGTGGTCATGGCAGTAGAACTTCGCCTCCTCTATCTCTCCATCATCGTCTGCTACAACCGCTACAACGCCGTTGTTACGCGCTTTCAGAGATGCAATGGCGCGGCGACATGGGCGACCGGAATTTGTTATGCCTCTACAAGTCGTTGATGGGTTCTTCGAGTCGTTTCTTCCTACGAGCGCCTCCGGTGTACGGCCAGAGAATGGGTGCGGGGTCATCGAGGACTGCTTGGATGAGAAATGTGAAGCAAGGATAGAGTTGATGGGGTGGGATTGTTAATTGCAAGATTTGTGAAAGGAAAGCGACAACACCTAGCTGTTATTCATGAATACTCGATCGCGTGACGAATTCACTGCGGCAGCATGGCGGGCAGTGCATACTGCTTATGCTGGCTCTGCCGAAGCAAGGCCAGAGCGATGCCATGTCATGTCGAGGTGGCTGGTTGGCAGTTAGGCAGCTTTGGGGCTGGATATGCGCGCTAAAAAGTCGCCACGGCGCGTCTGCACGTGATGCTGTTCGGTCCCGGCGTGCGCTTCCATGCTCGATTTGGCGCTAGTTGGATCCGCATTATACAATGTAATATGCCTTCGATACCAGTATGATGTAGCCAGTGTGCGGATAGAGTCTTTGCAATTTCAAAGTCCTGATTGCCGGCAAAAGGTCTACATCACTAAGGCATTGTCAAGACGGCGTTGCAGTCGAGCGAAGGCTCGAGTGGCACAAAGAATGCATGTAATGATTATTGTTCTAGTCATACTCAGCGTCTTACTGGTGTTGCAATAGCTGTTATACACTCGTTCTCTCACCACCAAGGCCTGTCAATGAAGCCAATAGAATTATGACTCCCTTCAGCTCGTCTACTTGCTTCCAGACTGACGATCTACAAGTACAAGCCCTCAGGCTCACCTTCTTGCTTCGTCTTCAGCACGTTCTCTCTTGCGGCCCTGAAGTCGGTCATGTTGACTCTCATTCTCCTCTCACGCAGCGCGAGCAGACCAGCTTCGGAACAGATGGCTCTGACATCGGCACCACTGAGGTCATCCTTTTGTGTCACAAACTCGTCAATGTCAACATCAGGAGCCAAGCTCATCTTGGAGGTGTGCAGGGTGAAGATCTTGCGCTTAGTGTTCTGATCAGGGTTCTCGAAGAGAATCTTGCGGTCGATACGACCGGGACGAATGAGCGCAGGGTCGAGGGTATCGATTTTGTTAGTAGCCATGATCACCTTCACGTCGCCACGGTCGTCGAAGCCATCAAGCTGGTTCAGAAGCTCAAGCATGGTTCTCTGGATTTCACGCTCACCGCCGGAGCTGGACTCGTAACGCTTGGTGCCAATTGCATCGATCTCATCGATGAACACAATCGAAGGCGCGTGCTCTGCTGCAGTCTGGAAGAGCTGTCGTACGAGGCGGGGACCATCTCCGAGGTATTTTTGGATAAGTTCAGATCCGACAATGCGCAGGAAGGTAGCCGATGTTTGGTTGGCAACAGCTTTAGCAAGTAGCGTCTTACCAGTACCCGGCGCACCGTAGAGAATGACACCCTTCGGAGGCTTGATTCCCATCTCTTCATAAAGCTCGGGGTGCATCAAAGGCAATTCGACGGCCTCGCGCACCTCCTGAATCTGTGTCTCGAGACCTCCAATATCTCCATATGTCTCCGTAGGCGCCTTATCCAGCTTCATCACGTTGACAGCTGGATCAGTATCGTCCGTAAGCACACCAACGACCGACACTGATTTGTGATGTAGAAGAATTGACGCGCCAGGCTCCAGCAGATCCTTGTCGACGAATGACATGATAGAGACGTAGTACTCTGGGCCAGTGGCCGACGAAACAATAGCGTGGTCGTCGTCGATAAGCTCTTCGAGGTTGCCGACGCCCATGGGTGAGCCTCTCATGTCGTCTACTCGGCCTCTCTCGTCCGCGTTGCGATCGAGCGCATCAGAGTCACCTCCAGCTGATGAAGGTGTCACCGAGTTTGCAGCCTTCGCCTTCCTGAAACGTTCCTGGTTCTCCACAAACTCCTCCTCTAGCAGCAGGTGATCGTGCACCCGCTGCATACGCAGCATCCTCAGTTTGCATCGTGCCGTTGGATAGACTGTAGGTAGCTTTGCGGCGGCGGAAGCACCTGCTTGCTTTCTCTTCTTGCGGCCGATACGGGTGGTCGGCTGTGGCGGTGGCTCGTACTTGGGCTTGTCCTTCTTGTCTCCCTTCTTGTTGTTGTCACCGGGCGCACCAGGAGGGCCGCCGGCGCCGCCGAGGCCAGATTGGTTTTGGCCCTGGCGTATGTGTTAGCAAGCCGTTGGTTGATAGGTGTGTTGATCATGAGAGGAGCGCTTACCATCGCCGTTCAAGGAGCGGTGTTTCCTGAGATTCCAAGTGCAAGGGAATGCTCTATTTTGGTTTCCGTATCCGAAGTTGATGGTGGATAGCAGTATTGCAGGGTGATGAGGTTGCCGAGGTGTGTTGTGGTGGTGGTGCTGCGCGGTTGACACGAGCGAGAGCGTAGGCAAGCCAGAGATGACGGAAGCTGTTGCGGCCTGAGGCTGAAGCTCGTCATCCCACTGAGCCACTTAACCACCTTGTTAGACATCTGCTCCTCATTCACCACCAACCCTCTTATATTGCTCCATACTTGCACACGAGCTCGTGATTCACTGTCACTACGCTCGGGTGCTGTACCATAAGTTTGTCACGCACTACACCTCCCTAGAATCGGCTCCACAGCAGTGTCAACCCACCACTGTTGCCGCCAGCCGAGCCCGCGTGACAGACTCTCATTACCTCTTTGCCCCGACCACCCGATTCTTGGACCTTCGAGAGGCAACGATACTGTCAGATATACGTGATAGAGCGTCCTTCGAGCTACTGAACGAGCTATCTTGAAACCACAGTGCAATACCGAGCCACCTTCAGATCCTAGCCCCACCATGGGTGCCTCCAACCGCAACCGCCGTCTCCAGAAGGAGATCCAAGACATCCTCAAGGATGCCCACTCTGGAATCACAATCACCACGTCTTCGGGAACCACCGACTTCAACGACCTCACCCATTTTCATGGCCACTTCCTAGGACCTCCAGATACCCCATACGAGGGCGGCAAATACGATGTTGACATCCGCATCACCGCCGAATACCCGTTCAAGCCTCCAGAGATGCGTTTTGTCACTCGCATCTGGCACCCAAACGTCAGCAGTCAAACGGGAGCTATTTGCCTGGACACTTTGGGCCAGCAGTGGAGTCCTGTGCTCACGCTCAAGAGCGCCTTGATCAGTCTCCAAAGTCTGCTGAGCAGTCCGGAGCCTAAAGACCCACAAGACGCCGAGGTTGCTTCGATGCTGATCTCGAAGCCGGAAGAATTCGCTCATGTGGCCAGGGAATGGGCTATAAGATATGCCAACGCCCCTAAGCCATCAGCGGGCTCTGGCCGCACTGGTGCAGGTTCCTCAGGCGGATTGGACGAGGCAGCACTCAAAGTACGAAACAAGGCAGATGAGAAAGAGCGCAAGAAGAAAGAAGAGCAGCGGCAACGTGAGGCATACCACGGCTACAACAAGGCAATGATCGACAGGTTCTTAGAAATGGGTTTCCCCGTTGAGCGAGTCGTAGATGCTTTCGAGTACGTCGGCATCGACAAAGCTGGCGGTGAGGAGTATGAGCTCGAGGAAGAATACATTGGCGACGTCACCGCTAGGCTGTTTGATGAGATGTAGGAGTCTCCAGCACAATCACCTGGAGAAGACAATGATCGCCCACCTACCAGGGAGGGACACGGGAACCACCCATCACCAAGACCTTACTATCCGTGGTCAGGTCGCAATGCTTCATCGCCAGACACATCGCCGAGCTTCGGATTGCATGCACCGAGCCCGGACTGAGGTCTTGTGAGGATGCATTGGTAAAGCGTACATACAAGCAAGAGCATTATTTCAAGGATTAGCGAGGCGCTGGGAATATTCTACGACGAATGATTGATATGAAGGCGGAAACGAGGATGCATCAAGGTAAATGACGATAGTTTGGTGGAGAGATCATACAGGCGATGCAATGAATCGTGTAATGACCGTGCTCCAAACCCTCACGTCCATCTTATTCGCGTGATATTTTTCGTTAACGCCCTGTCTCTTCTGGGACTAAGACATAAATATTATGGTTCAATAACATCAGTGTCCCGTCGTGATCGCGAGCATGGTGCCTGTACCGCAAGAAAAATACCGTCGTGCTGAATCACCACTCTTCATCACTTGTATCAGTATGCCAGAGCAACTCATCCATCTCATAGCTAAAAGTGTTCTTCCCATACCAATGTCCATCGACCAAAGAGCGCACACGCTCCCTCACAGCCTCTCTCGCTCCCCTCACCGTAGCACGCTTCTCCGGACCAACAGTGTCCGGATCGCTATGAGGAACACCAGCCTCAACTGAAATATTCTCGTAGTCCGTGAAATTTACTGGAAGAGCCATGGAATCGGTAGTATTGTCGTTGGTGTCAGGGAGAGGCAGATTCTGGACAAAGCGAATTGTGCCAGTGGGATGTGAGAGGTGGTAGAGGAGCAGGTAGCTTAGTTTGGGGCAAGATGCGGCGAGGAATGAGAAGACGGGTCGCCATGGCTTCTCGTCGTCTGCGCTGGAGTCGGAAAGGAGGCGGATGTCACGCAGTTTGATGCTAGTCAGCTGTTTCGCTGAAGGCTGCAATAGTGAGATGAGTGTTGCTGGCGAGGTTGTGAATTTCTCAAGTTTGATCCGTCGAAGACTTTGCAGCTGCATGCTACTGGCCAAATGGACCAAACTCAGGTAAGGGTAGCTTTGTTCCCAGCCTTCATCAGGTGGCATGAGATGAGACTGCGTTCGATTTGGGAAGATCATTAGTCCGAGTTCTCTTAAGTTTGGGGCAGCAGATAGCAGCCTGATGAGTCCCGATCCATACTGTAATCTTTGCTGCGAGCGAATCTTGTCTGTATCTACGCCCGGTGCCCGTCGCAACATACTGATGCGGCCTTTCGTGACGTTGATTTCCAGATACAAAAGAGAGCTGCAAGCTCTTTCTATTACGTCCAAGGGAAGCGTATTGACAGATAGGAGGTCGATCTCGATGGCGTCAGTGTAAAAGCGCCGGATCCTTGTACTGCTAGAATCTAGAGCTCTTAGCAGAGCAGCGTAAAGCAACGTTGGTCCATGTGCGCCAGCAAAGTCATGATTGAGATAGTCGCCGAGCTCACGAGGATCGCGACCAACAGCATCTTTGAGCGTTCTCCAGCCCCATGGACTGTATTGATCAGACCTCCGCATGCCTACGGTCTTCAGGTTAGGCAGAGAGGAGAATGCCGTAATCAGTTTGTCCGAGAGTGTTCCTTCTGAATGAAGACTGTCAAGGTCATCATCTATACATGCAAGGTGATGCTCGGGGTCTCCTGAATTTAGAAGACTTTGATGATCTCTGATGCATGCAGCATGTGCCTCGCGATTCTTCCCGTTTGTCTCGAAATCATCCGAATAGCGATCTTCTGGCTGCACCTTTTCCCAGTCGTCGAAACACTGGGGATGATCAAGTAGGTATCCAAATGTGTAGCAATCCGGGTTGAACCACACATGTTGAACATAAGGGCGGAGTTCTTCGTGCGATGCGACCTTTTGGAGTACGTCAAGACTAGGAGTCGTGATCATATAACCTTTCTTACGGAAGAAGCGTTTCCCAAAAGTTGCAAAAGATGCACGCTCGAGATATTTGCCGACCGCTCTCGCTGCAAAGAAGTCTGCATCATTAAGGTAATGGAACGTCGTGGCGATCAACTCTGGTGGGAGATCTAGCAGTGTAGTGGCCATCGAGTCGTGTTGGTATGTCTCGTTGAGAATATGGAAGCCGTGGCGACAATAATGACATGTGAAAGTCGAGATGTGAGGTGGTGGAGCTCGACTTCCAGCGCTGCTCACCAACGGAAACACTCCCACAACATATCAGAACACTCACCACAAACATGACGCACCAATTACCGCCTGAAGTCCGTGGGCTGACCGAAGACGACATCTATCGTACCTCATCACAATTCCGAGTATGGTCCTTTTCGCCAGAAGCTCTCGCAGCGCGACGCGCAAAAACACATGAAATCGCGATCGAGCGCATCGAGCGGCAGCGCAGTAAAGGAACAGATGGCACATCGAGCGATACACAAAATGGCCAGCAGAATGGAGAGAAGCTGGACTACCTGACAGAAGAAGAAGAACTGCGCCTTGTGCAGAAATACTGCGACATGATTCGCGCGACAAACGACAATTTGAGCTGGCCTGCGAACGTGAAGGTGAAAATGCCTATACGCTTTCCTGTGATCGCAGACTGACATCTACATGTAGGCGACTGGCATCCAATATCTGCGCCGCTTCTACCTCTCCAATTCACCACTCACCTACCCACCCAAAGAGATCTACAAAACGGCTCTGTATCTTGCGAACAAGGCAGAGTCGAATGGTGTCCCTGTCTCCAAGTACGCCCAGCGTATCTCTGCTAAGCCAGAGGAGATTCTGGCAGCTGAATACAAAGTCATACAAGCGCTACGCTTCACATTGGATGTACGGCAACCCAACAGAGGACTGAAGGGCGTGATGATGGAGCTGGACAATCTCGTGGAGGGACAGCCGGACCCGCGACTGAAAGCTGAGATGGAGGCACTGCAACCGCCAACCGAAGGTGCAAGCACCAGGTGGCGTGCTGGTTCAAACATACGGGAGAGAGTACAGCTGGCTTACTCGGCCGCACGAGAATACCTGGATTCACCAGCGCTACTGACGGACTCATACTTCCTCTTCACGCCTTCACAAATTGTATTTGCTTCGCTACAGCTTGCAGATCCGCCGCTAGCAGACTGGTACTTGTCCACCAAACTGCCTGCGGCATCGCCAATTCGACCTAAGGTCCTAGCCACCCTCAGATCTTGTGCCGACATGCTGTCGAGCTTTTCTGCTAGCAATGTACTCACGAAGGACGAACGGGCGGCGCTGGAGAACAAGCTGGAAAAGTGCCGGGATCCCAGCACTCGTGATCTGGTGAAGGCTCACATTGCAAAGCAACGAGGCCAAGGTGCTGACGATGAGGCAAAGGCGGCAAAGAAGAAACTACAGCGTGAACAGAGCATGAAAGACGCGGATCCCTTTGGACCCAGTATAGCAGCTAGATGAACGTGACGGAGCTCAGCTATCGTATCATTCGTCTGCGTCATTAAAGATTACGCTCAGCTTCACCTAGACGTTGCAAGCTCTCATGTCTTCATCATCGTATGCCTTTGCTCGGACGATTGGCCAGCGCTGCCTTCAAGCTACCTGCAGTCGCGCTAGGTGCATCTTGGTTACTCGCCTAGCTCCACGCTGCGCTCGCGAGCGCGTTTACGGGAAGGGCTTGGCTCCACTCCATTGCGATCAGCCAGGATGGACGTGTGGATCCTTTCGAGAGACAACTCATCTTGGAGCCAGTTGCGGAACTGTGACTCAGCTGATGGCCCATAGGATGAATCGCAACCCAGGACGACATCGGACTCGTCTTTGAACGAAGGGAGAGACGAATCAGATGTGGTCTTCACATAAGGCCGGACGACCACGAGTTCAGGCTCGGCCATGAGGGCCTCTTCATCTTCTTCGCTCTCATCTCCCGGCTCGCACTAACTGGGATGTTAGCGTTGGTCACGAAGAACATCAGTTAGAGCGCGCTCACATTGACATCCTCATCAAGGAGGAAACCGTGGTCTTCCTCTTCCGACGGAGGTTCTCCGTTCTCGCTTTGCGAAACGATGTCTGACTCGGTTCCCGGCTCAATGCCCTCTTCCAGTTCTTTGCACGCTTCAAGACGGTCGTGGTTGACACTGTGCAATTTGTTCAACACCCACTCGTGCCGATGAATGAATGCCGAGCGAATAGCAGCAATGTCGTGGAGGTTGAGCTTGATAGTAGCCATGCGTTCGGTCTTTTCGATCACTTGATAGCTTACTGAATACGCCCCAGAGCCCTCCTCAGGACACAGTTCGATGGAAACATCGACGAGATCAGCCTGGTCTTGGCGGCGCTTGTCTAAGGCGGCCAGCGGGTGATAGCGGTAGACATTGGTGATGTAGAGGTGAGTAAGCTCCTCGAATCTGTCTTCTCGAAGCGTTGCCTCGACCATCAGTGGCTCGTCGCAGCAGTAGCACGTTTCAATGGCTGCGCTCGAGTAGGTACTGCCGTCTGGGTACGGCCAGCACTCGGAGTCATGCAGGCCGTCGATGAAGTCGCGGATGTTGTCGCGACGCCGCAGGTTCTGGAGGATTGTGGAAAGGCGACCCTCTGCCATGGTTGTTATCCTTTCGCGATGTGTGTCCGTTAGCTGGGACAAAGAGGAGTCAAGTCATGGTGGTTGCAGCAGAAGCATATGGCCAGACGAATGCCACGGAAGCTGCAGCACCTGGTTCAAGGAAGGAGCGGCGGTCACGCACCTTCCTACGGCATCGTCCTCACGCGTCTGCCTGATGACCAGACTGGGTACACATGTATGGCCAAGTTCAATGGCTCATACCATTTTTGGCAGCTGCAGCTACATGTGGTGACGCTGAATGGAATTGCTCAATATCAGGCTGTTACGTGGCATGTGAAACGAGCCGTGTGATTTGAAAATTTGATTCGGTCCTAGGAGACTTGAGACCCTTCATGAAATATGAATTTTTGCAATGCTCTGGACTTGCGTGATTTGAATTTTTATGAAACAGATATGTTTACCAATGACGCTGCGCAATTAACGTTGTTGAGCACATCCAGGCCTATTGCCCGTTCCAGGCGACAGCCTCTTCAAACTTGATGCCGCTGCCACCGAAAATGTCCAGCGCGCTACCGATAGTCAAATCGACCTTGCCACTGCTCAACTTCTTCACCAATTCCAAGTCCTGCAAGTTGCGCCCACCGCCTGCATATGTCACAGGAATCGTACAGATAGATGACAGAAGTTCCACAAGCTCAGTATCGATGCCGGCTTGTTTCCCCTCGACGTCGGCAGCATGAATCAGGAACTCTGCGCAGTGGGGCTCGAGCAGTGCGATGTTTTCTTTACAAGTCAGTCAGGTTCTCGAGAAGGAAAGATCAAAATTCACCAACTCAAGCCAGAGCGGAAAATGCACTTCTTGCAAGAGCGTCTCTGAGCAATGGTCACTTACCTTTGGTGATCGGAAAATCAGTAATCGTTTGCCATCTGTCCATAGCCACCCGCCATCCACCCTCAACGCGACGGCAACTGAGGTCAATGACAAGCTTGCTGGTGTCGCCATCGAGAGCGGCAAGTACGGCTTGCAGGCGATCGAGCGCGAACGTGCCTGAGGGGAAGAGGAAAGACGTGATGATGACCTACCGTAAGAGCAAAGAAATCCTCAGCTGTTTGAACTAACAAAATAGAGATGAAGAACTGCATGTATAGAACACGGGACAAAAGCCAGAACAATGATATGATGGAAAGGATGGTGTGCCTACCTTTTCGGCGCCGGCATCGATCCAGTATTTGGCATTGGTATCTTTGATACCACCGCCAACCTGTAGGCCACCTGGCCACGCAGCAAGCGCTTCCTTTGACGCTTATCGTTGCCAGGACCCAGCATGATCACATGACCGCCACGAAGATCATGCTTCTTGTACAGGTCCGCGTAGAAAGCCGCACCGTGTTCTGATGTGAAGTTGGTCTGCAGGTCAGAGTCTGTTGTAGTGAGAGTGCCACCAACGATCTGCTTCACAGCGCCAGCATGCAGATCGATACAAGGCCGGAATTTGGTCATCTTTGTAATTTGTATTGGAGATGAATATCTCGCACCTAGTTGCGGTCTTGGTGAGTAACTTGGCTGTCTAACAATTCCGCCAAGGATCAGACTTTCCATCAGCAGCCAATCACATGCCCGCCAGCATGGACCAACATCTAGACTTTCAAACTGCGACTTCGAGGTTTGGTTTGCGCCACAGTCTGTGATTTGTACATATCAAAACAAAAATGTCTCTTGCTCTAGGAAAAAGAAAAAGAAGACAAGATGTCGACAAGAAAAAGAACGTAGCCTCAGAGGATTCGGACGACGATGCCACAGCCCGAGCACTTTTTCAGCGTGCTTTCGAGAAAAAGTTCAAACCTCTGGAGACATCAGAAAAGCCGACCGAAGAAAAGAAACCAGCCATCCGGGATGACAGCGAAGATGATGATGAAGATGACGATGAGGAGGATGACGAAGACGAAGAAGACTCTGAATCTGGAAGCGACGATGAAGATGAAGATGATTTTTCCGGTTTCTCTGGCTCCGAAGACAACGAACCCACAACCATCCCAGCAAAACCACAAATCGAAGTAATCGAAGACCGAACCTTCCGCAGAGCCAACCCAGCCGAAGAGAAACGGCTCAAAAAACAATTCATGTCTTCCAAAAATCCCTTCAAACCACAATACCCCATCGCACACAAACCTTCCGCAACGGCAGCAGCAGCCGCCACCGACTCGACCAAAGACGAAGACGAAAAGGACAACCTCCAAAACGACCTCGCTCTTCAGCGTCTCCTCAAAGAGTCCCATCTTCTAGACGCCAACACTTTCTCTGCGAACGGCAGCGCTTCCTCGGCGCCTGAAGGAGCCGCCCGCTTGCGAGCGCTAGACATGCGCATCCGCGACTTGGGAGGCAAGAAATCGCACCTGGACCAAGATCGCATGCCAATCGCGTTTCGAAAGGGTATGGTGGCGAAAGCGAGCGAGAGAGAAGACAAGCGCCGTACAGAAGCGAAGGAGAACGGAATCATTCTGGAACGCTTTGGCGCGAAGACTAGAGGTGGTGCGGCCGCGCTACGAGAGGCGGTGGCCGGGAGAGGAAGAGTGCGATTGGCACTGGTGGGCCTGATATTGGCACGTACCGCGGGGCGACGTTGAGGCTGAGTAAGAATGATATCAAGGGGATGGAGGGTAGTAAGAGGGGAGGGAAGGGTGGAAGAGGAGGCAGGGGAGGCAAGAAGAAGGGGCCTATGAAGTTTGGGTCTGGCTTCTAAGGCGATGGAAAAAAGTCAATCACATCAATTCGATGCACAAGGCTTGCCATATACCCAAGGCAGTTCTCGAGAAATTAATTTGCATGCGTCCTATCATCTAAATCATTTACGTGTCGTCCGGCAATACCATACAGGAGCTCTTGAGCTCAGCAATCCTACAGCGGTTCTACATATCCTGTCCATTCCTATCCCAAGAAAACGCCTTTTCGTTGATCCAATTTAGTCGACTGACATCCACTGCGACAAATGTTAGCATAGACCTTGGCTAAAGCAGATGGAGCTTGACTCACCCAGCCACCACCCAATAACGCTATAAGCACGACAGCAGTAAGTACGCCTGCACCCGCCTTATCCTTGGTGGTGATCGCATCAGGCGCCTTCACCGCGGGAGGACTCGTGCCGCCGCCCGCTGAAGGGTCGCCCTGGCTCGTACCACCAGTGGGTTACCGACTGGACCGCTGACTTGTTTGATCAAGTTGCTCTGGATGACTTCCAGAGCACTCATCTGTTGGCCAACGCCGTAGTTTCCGTCCCAGCCGGCTTGCGTCCATTTCGTGCCGCACACATTACCAGTCGTACCACCGACACAGGATTGCGCGGCTGCTTGTGCAGATGAGGCGAGGAGGGGAAGAATCTGGTCAGCGGTCCACGGCGCGACTTTGGTGGTAGCAGCCATCCAGCGAGAGAGATAGGCTTTGAACGAGAGCTGATCTACGTCACAGTTGTTATTGGGTTCGCATGCTACTTCGAACCTGGAAGAGGCGTCAGCTAAGATACCAATGGCGCTTGTACTGGGACGGAATTGATCAGCCATACATCACAGTGCCGTTCTGGAAGAAAACCATGTTCTCTTTGAGTAAGCCAGTCACACGAGCACCCCATTTGCTTTGCGTGTCGCCAGTGGTCTATGATTGAGTTAGTGATATCTGACCTTCGGCGTTGATGGACATTTTTTACCTGATTCCACATGGTTGCAGCACTGAGCAGCAGAACACCTCCGTTGTAGGTCCACTGTACGTGATCAAGTTGG
This sequence comes from Cladosporium cladosporioides, assembly GCA_002901145.1. Classification (NCBI taxonomy): domain Eukaryota; kingdom Fungi; phylum Ascomycota; class Dothideomycetes; order Cladosporiales; family Cladosporiaceae; genus Cladosporium; species Cladosporium cladosporioides. The sequence goes on from NOXB01000004.1 coordinate 1,515,160, forward strand.
TGCAATTGATGGTTACATCCGTGCCATCGAAGACTTGGAAACTTTGACTGATCAGACCCACGGAATCCATCCAGTCCCATACTTGTCAACCTGGTCGAAGTAAGAAGTGTTGCCAGTGTACGCTCCCAATCGAGCGCCGAGGTTGATGAAACAACCGTTGGAAATGCTGTTTTTGTAATTGTAGCCTTTATTGAATGAGAAAATCTGCCAGCGCAGACCGCCACCGCACGTCTGCGAGTCCCAGCGTGCAGCCTGACGATTAAACACCGCCTGCGCAAGTGCTAGCCACTGCGGTTTATCTGCTGCCGGATTCTGGAACTTGAGCTCGGCGGCGCTCATTGCTGCCATGCCCCAGAATGCTTGGTCATCGTTTCCGAGATCGCTCGTACGGTTCGTTGGCTCGTAGTTGTTGTAAGGACCAACTTGGAAGAGCAATGCCTGCTCGACCTCATCGTTGTAGGTGGAATCGCCCGTGTAGTACCAGTAGTCTATAAGAGAGCCAAACATCGCGCCAGCTTCCCACCAGTAATATGGTGGAGGTAACAGACCAGGTACCTGACCCGAAAGATTTCCCACATAGTATGTCATCATATCGTGCGCAATAGTGCTCGCGGCTTGCTTTATGGAGGCATCGCTGCTCAGATCGAGCTGTATGGCAACGACAGAGCGTACGCTCAACAGCAGTCCACTCAAAAGTGGCGACGCGCATGACCCTAATCTCATGTTGGAGTTCGTGCTCTTGAATACGGGGATATTATGTGTCCAAGATATGGCTCGCCGAAAGGCCGGCGCGACAGTGAAGCGTGCACAGCAGGTAGTCTTTTATCCACGACGGCACAGTGCCTGGAGGTGCTCTTGGTTGCGCAGGCGCAAAGAGTGCTATGCGACCGAGCCCGCGGGTTGGCCGGCTCTGAGGACGAGAGAGCGGGGTTGGTGATGATCGCAGGAGTGGGCTGGAACGGGTTTGTGGTCAAGCGAGCGAGATGTCACGACAGCGAAAGGCAGACAGTGCAGTGGAAGGCAGCGGATGGCAGGATACAAACACGAGAGGAACAGGCTGACGACGACGAAACTGGCTTACCTGGCACGCTCTTACCCCGATTTGGGCGGACGGTCATGCTTTGATTGACTGCACGAGAGCCGCAGCTGTGGCAAGCGAAGGCTGCTGTTGATTGGACGCCATTGCAGAGGGGAAAGGCTATTTGCCATGCAAGAATGGATGCCCGGCCAGAAGCGCATCGGTGGCGCTGGCAAAAGCACTGAGGAGGCCGATCAGCACGTCGAGCATGTCTGGTATGGGTTCGTGTGCAGACAGGCACGCTGCACAAGGCGAAGTCTGCTGTGATCCACTCTGTTCTCTGATGCCAGCCGTTGTTGCTTGACTTGCTTGGCTCACTTGGCATGCTTGTTCCTCTCCCGGCGCTTTGACCATTCCAGCTGCATCTCGTGGCATGCCGTCATTGTCACCAGCCACCCACCCACCCCATGGAGGAGGAACGTGGAGGATGGAGGCAAGCGGCTGACAGGGAACTTCACAGCATCCAAGCATAAGGTATACCACCGCGATTGACCGACATACACGCATGTTGATAGCGGTCGCAAAAATGGTACGTTATACAATGTTGGCTGTGAATATCCAGCACGTTCCTGGAGCTATTCAGGACGAACAATAGCAGATCTGCCAAATAACTACATCCGTGGTATTTGTTCTAACAAAATCAACGATTGTCGCCGCTCGCTCGTGGCTGATAGGCCAAAGGGAGAAGTATTGCTCAAAATGGTAAGAACGCGCAAACAATAAGGCCGTGGTCAATGGCCGATCTGATTGTCCTTTGTTCTCGACGGATGCGGGCTTGCTATACCATGACCAATGTTCTAAGTATTCAATCAATTTTCTTTGTGTCGCCCGTTCATGTCTTGGAGATGCAGACAGCTGCTGCTGGACAGTTTCACCATAATCTCATAGTCACCATGTCCAACAAGAAACTGCTCAACGTCAGCAGGCGTTATGGAAATGCATATGCCGACCAAGCACCTCCATCTTCGACCACATCTCGTCAAAGTACCGATGAAATAGACATTGACGAGGCACCCCATTCTCCGATTACAGCTCGTCGAAGTACCGACGAAACAGACACTGATAGCATCTACACAACCTACTCAGAAGATCCAGCCTCCGAGGACGACGCCGATTATCGACTAGACTACCGTGCCCGCGTCCTTCGCCGTAGAGAGGCACAAGCTAGGGTCAACAACACATTACACTACGCACAAGATCAGATCAATGGCGGACTGCAGCCTGTACATCGACTAGCCGAAGACGTCGCTCGAGGTAGAGACCAGGTTTACAACGTGCTGGATGAGGCTGTCTTCCAAGCTCACGTTACAGTGCTTGTGATATGGCGCCTGCTGGTCCGATCCTTCTTGTACACAATAAACCTTCTGGTCTGCACCGTTCTTGCTATTCCAAGACTGGTCTACAGAGGTCTCTGGCTCTTCCTGGACGTGATCGCCACATCTCTCGACTTCGTGGTCGATCTCATCGGAGGTCTGTTTGGTTACATCATTGATCTGCTTCATCGGGTGTTCCTAGCCCTTCCCGGGTTGATACAGAATATCCCTTGGCCTACGGCATATACAATCCTGGTGGCGGCTGGTTCACTGGCGGTCGCTGTGAGCATGATGCATGGCTTCACCAGCATGTTCACATACATCTGCAGCAATCCTGACCTTGCGCAAGCATGGACCGATCTACCAGAAATCTGCAAGCACGCCAGTCTCAATGCAGTCGTTCAATCCGAGAGCGTAGAGCTGGCCAAGCTCGTAGAGAGCAGCGACATCACCTTGAATGGCATCGATAATGTCGCAAACTCCCTGAGCCCATCTCGAAAGCCTGTTCGAGACCTCTCGGTAGAAGCAGCATCACTAGTCCATTTTGCCAGAGCAAACAGAGAGAGCTTGGCCTCGATCCCAAGAGGACATGATATCTTTGCAATCTCCATAGCGGCGTACAACAACATCACCGCCTATGAAAGAGCCGCTGAGCTCTTTGTGTTTCATCACGAGACACGCAAGACTGAACTCGAGAGCAAGGCCATGCGCGTGCTCACCAATGCGAGGTCATACAAAGCGCATTCTCCCGCCGAGCGATTCTTCTCTGAGTCGGTTTACTACTTTTTCCCGGGCACGTTCTCTCTGACCAGCGTCTCCCGCCGCACCTCAGCCTATCTAGAGATGGTTACTCACTTCGCAAGCCACAAAGAGACAGCTGCTATACTTCAATACGGCAACAACATGACACAGAGCATGTACAACGCGAGACAGGCGCTCGAAACCTCGAGAGAAGCGATTGTACATTACGCGCCATACTGGAAAGTCGAGTGCGAGCGTAACAACAAAGCTTCCCAGTCAGACCATGACAAATGCCACATTGATCCTGAAGAGCTCAATGAGGCGCTACGCGATACCCTCGAGCGGACTCGGACCTTGGAGGCCGAGCTCGGAGACCTGTACACGCTCCACCGAGCCATCAACAGCGGCATGAATTCCCTTCGAGGAGATCTGGCAAAGCTACTAACGATGCACGGAATACAAAGGGCGGTAAAGCCAACGCGGCGTCTGCGCGGGCGATCTTGCATCAATTCTTGGTGCAAGTCGGTGGTGTGGAAGCCCTGATGCCTTCGGGGACGTATGAGCATGGTTTGACTTTGGGCGAAGGACAAGTGAGGGGATCGAGATGGATAAAGTTGGAGAATGGTACGATGGTGTCGCTTGATCTCCACCGTGAATGGGAGAATCAGTACTAATTTTGTTGAAGAGGAGGGACAGTGGGATTTGTAGTAATTTTCCAATGACAAAGTATCTTGTTCTAAGAATCAGAGCTTGAGTATGTCCTCAAGACACTATAGGACCAAGCGGTCTTTTCCGCAAAGCATCTCGATGGTGGATGCGCACAGGTTTGAGAAGAGTGAATCCGGGCTTTGCACAATCACTGTTGGAAATGTGCTGTGGAATCGATGCTTTCTCCCTCAGAGTCGATGGTCAGCTTGTGCATGTGTCTGATGACTTGGATTGAGATCTCGACACACGTCCATGGGATCGGGTGTTACTAGCCGCTACTTGTCTCCCTGCTGTTGGGATAGTGGCATCCCGAAGGGCGCGTGGCGCGTGGTGACGCGCTGCCACTGGCTGGTGGTGGAACTGTAGATGGAGTAGCACGAGCGTTAAGGAGGACATTCGGGTAAAAACGTGACGTCCGCGTCGAGGGAAGTGTGACCTTCGTCGTAGAATGAGACCAGCGCCTCATGTGTTAGCTCGAGGAGACCTTCAGAACTCGCAGGATTCTCATGTTTTCTCAACGGCACATCGGACTTTGACAAGGAGCTCTATGATATGTGCACCGGCATGAGATGAATCTTAGGTACGGATCATGATAGGGAAGCGTACGTGCACAAAGCCCTCAGCTACAAGTGCCCACTTCTCATCAAAGCACACCAGGCCACACCTGCGCCACAAACTCTTCGAAATCATTCAGTAGCACATCCGGCCTCTCCAGAGCCGCAAAATGCCCTCCTCGATCATGCTGTCTGTACCAGACCAGGTTCCCAGTCGTCTCAACCCATGCCTTCGGCACCGGAGCAATCTCTTTCGGAAACCAAGAGAACCCTAACGGTTTGTGAATGTGCCATTCAGGGTTCTCGTGAGCACCAATGTTCCCTGGCGTGAATACCTGTCTATACGGCCAGAGACACGTAGAAGCGCAGTTGGAAAGCCAGTAGAGCGTCACGTCCGCGAGGATCGTTTGCATATCTGGGTCTTCATCCGTCCACTCGAGGAACTTCTCTCCGACCCAGGCGAGGAGGGCAAGTGGTGAGGAGCTCAAGACTAGGCCAATGGTGGACGGTCTTGTGGCTTGCTCGAGAGCGTATGCTGAGCCAATTGATTTGAACCATTTGGCTCGTTCGATTCCCTGTGATTCCAGCTTGTTGTAGATGGTACTGGAATTATTGATTGGATCTGGCATGATGCAGAAATTCAAGTGGATGGCTTTGGCAACGTTGTTCGTTGTTCCACCCAGAATACGAGCGATCGCGCTGCCCACATCGCCACCTTGTACTACGTATCCGGTATCTTCGAAGCCCAGGTGTCTCATCAACGTGTCGAGTATAATGGCGGCATCTTCCAGCCTGAAATCCTTGTCTTTGGGTGGTGGCGATGACAATGCATATCCGGGCAGAGATGGGACGATGATGTGATAGGGAAGTGTCTCGGGTGTATACTTCGCGGCAAGAATGCGCATGATGGGTAAAAATTCGAGGAAAGATCCAGGCCATCCGTGTAGCATCATCACTGGGGTAGCAGATGGATTGGTGGAGGAGCGCAGCGAAGTGGATCCAGTACATGTCGTTGTTGCTCTTCACCGGAAGCTTGAAATTGGGAAAGCTGTTGATTTCATCCTCAACGGTCCTCCTGGGAGAAAGCCTCATCAGTGATGAGAATTGAGTGTGATCAGCCTAGTTTCACTTACCAGTTGAATTCTTCCAACCAAGCAGCCTTGGCATTGTCTAGCCATTGAGTAGTGATGCCATATTTTCGGTCCTGCTGTCGACTTTCATATGTTTCGGGACCGACTCGAGAGGCAGCGAGGAGATGATATAGACTGTCAAGTTCGGCCTGAGGGTAGGTCACCTCGATCCTTTCTGCTTGGGCCTGAGCAGTCGAAGGGAAGACGCTGAATTCTTTGCGAACCTGTGTCATGATGGATCAGCTTTCTTATGACAAGTCCTCGGTGGGGATGACTATTTCATCCTCAAATGTAAGTAGTCATTGTTCTTATACATACGCTGCAAGAGCTATCGAAAGCCACGGAATCAACGGCTTACTTTGCATGTAAGCCGGCTCTCCAGACCGTTGGCATATCATTGATGTGCTGTAAGCTGCGACGCCCTGTCATGTACATGCATGACGTTTGCGTAATGATTCGCAAATATTTGAGGCGTGCACGCGTGCTTGGCCGACTCTCTCACGGTGAGTGCGGTGGTGGTACCGGCATGCGTGGGCTGACAGAGAATCACTTGTTCGGTGTCTCAATGCTTACTTACTAGCTTCACGCTGCTGGCTGACTGTCAGCCTCGTACGGTCGCCGAGCCTTGTCGATATCTGTAGAAGGTGGTTTTTTCTGTGCTGTTTGACAAGGAGGGTGTAAAACTAATGCACGATCAGAGGACATCTTCACTATCGAGACGTGTGGCGCTCATGGACTTCTTGATGAAAGTCGGCGAGGTATTTCGATAAAGCTCTGGCGAGCATGCTTAGATCTATGCAAAGCAGTCTAATTTAGTAGTCTTTGAACTTTTCTGCCCACAGCAATGCGGTGGTATAATCTTGTTGCTCTGTGTTCGTAACGCGTTTTCGTGTCCCGTCCCCACATTCTCCATCCATCAAACCGTTTACAAAAGAGTGTCGCCCAAAGCGCACCGCACAATGCTCACGCCCGACCTTACGGTCTCAGCAGCGCCCTCTTCCTCGAGACTGGGGTTGACCTCGACCAGATCCAGCGCAACCAAGCTACCAGTCTGGTGCACGCACTCAGCGATGAAGTCGCCTTCTCTCAGTGTGAGTCCGCCTCGTACAGCCGTTCCAGTGCTAGGCGCAAAGCGAGGGTCCAGCGCATCGATGTCAAATGACAAGTGGATGGGAGTGTCTGAGCCGATCCAGCCAAGCGCCATGTCCATGACCTTGCCAATGCCGTGGCGGTCAATGTCGTGCATGCTGAAAGCCTTGATGCCGTGCTCGCGCAAGATCTTCTTCTCGCCGCGGTCGACGTCGCGCAGGCCGATGTACACGAGCTTCTTGACGCTGACGCGGTGCCTCGTCCTTGAGCCAGCCGAAAGGCGCGTCGGGCTTGTCGCTTGCGAGGCCTGTGAGGAAAGCGACGGGCATGCCGTGGATGTTGCCGCTGTCAGAGGTTTCGGGAGTGTTGATGTCGGCGTGCGCGTCGACCCAGATGACGGCCATGTCGCGGCCGAGGCGCTCGCGGACGGCTTTGGCGGTGCCACTGATTGTGCCAATGGCGATGCTGTGGTCGCCGCCCAGAGTGAGGACCAGGCGGCCTTCTTTGGCGTGGTCGTAAACTTGCTCGCTGAGAGCCTGTGTGACTGCGCTGACGGCTCGAGGCTTCTTCATGCCGCGGTGGTCTGGGTCTGATGAGGGCATAAGCTCATCGTACGAGTGGACTTTGTTGTCGAAGTGGATGTTGTATTCGAGATCTTCCTTGAGTTGCTCTGCGAGGCCAGACTCTATGAGGGCCATGGGCGCGGCGTCAACGCCACGCCTTGCACTGCGGACATTGTTAGAAATCACGACTACGATGTTGTCGCTCGGGTCGTCTCTTACCTGGCCGCCGGAGAAGCCGACAGCGACAATTCCTAGGTCGGTGCCATTCTTGAGGAATTTGGGTTGGAGAGTTGGCGCGTCCATGGTAGATGAGTACGAGTATCTAGCAGGAAACTGCGTGATTGCGGAACTGTCAAGTCAAAACACGAGTTTAGTCGTTGGCGCGAGAGTGCAGTGTATAAGATGCGTGCAGTGGTATCGGCAATGTTACACAAAGCGAGTAAAACAGCAGGAGTAGCGACAATGGAATGGTGATAATGAGAGGGAAGACGCAAAGAAAGACGCCCAAAATCGAGGGAAGCGACGCTTTTATGTTGCCAGGTTACCTTTCCACAGTGAGTCTGCCCATCAGCGCTATCCAAAGGTCCAGCGTCGGGGTTACGAGACAGAAATTGGCGAAGCCGCGAAAAGCGCGTATACCTGTACTTAGAGGATGTATGCGCGTCCACCTGTACTTAAGGGAAGGACGACGGAATTAATATCATGAGCACGAGCCAGCGTACCGGCTAGAGTGGAGGAGGCAGGCCGGCGCTAGCCGGCTATCTATTAATGACTGTTGGCGTGTGCAATTACTATCTGATGCTCTAGTAGAGATATCTGACTATATATGCTGGTTGGTCGCACCTGCCTTGCGACCTCGGTATGTGTAAGTGAAGTCGAGGTGGTGGGTGTTGAGTCGCAGCGCGCAAAGCTAGGAGCTTGCTCCAGGCGACGGAGCGGTGACACGCGGCCAGCATTGGTCAGGAGACTTCAGTAATGTTGGAAGGTATATGGTAGATAAAAAGCAACCTTAATCGGTATATGTATGTAAGGCCAAGCGATAAAAATAGCCTCTTGCCGATTGCGTCCAAAAACATGATGGAAACCCCATTGGCGAGCTCGCCGAACACCATGCTGAAAGCAACAAAAGCAAGCAAAATCGTTCCGGTCGTATATCACCACACTGAATGAAGCCAGAGTAGCAGCAGGAAGAGTGGCCTTCACCCGGGCCTTCACCCGGGCTTTCACTCGCGACTGTTTCCTCGCCTCTTGTCGGTGCTGTCTCATTTCGCTTTCTCTTCCTCACCCTCGCTCTCCGCTCCACTAGCAGCCTCGCCTTCATCGTCATCGTCGTCGAACATCTCCTCGTCAGAGTCGCTTCCTCCGAAGCTCTCAGCATCACTGTCCGACCAGCTGAACTCGTCCACCACCGGCTCTTCCTTCTTGAAAGCACTCTCGTGCGTCGGCATGACGAATCCCGCTGGAATGTCGGTTTTGCTCTTCTCGCGATCCTGTATCACCCGCTCTTTGTATGCAGCCGGGTTGTTGCGCAGCATAACGCCAGCATCGACATTCGCGGGCGAGCTGACCTCAGCGTCATCGAGGAGAGATAGCACGCTGATCAAGACACTCTCAACGCGTTGGACTGGGCTCCAGCGCTCACCGGCGCTCTCACCGCTGAGCGCATCCTCGCGGGCTGGTGCAAGATCGAGATGCACAGACGGCCGTCAGGGTAGACATTAGGGTGCCAGAGAGGGCGCTCAAAGCGGAAGTCGGGCGGAGAGAACGGGTAGTTGTGCGGGAAGGACATCCGTGCCTTGAAGTAGCCGCCATAGTAGGCTGAGTCTGGGTTGAGCACGATGAGAGCAACGCTCCAGTCGTAGATGTTCTCGTTGACAAGGGAGATGTTGGTCCAGGATTCTTTATCCAGAGCCTTGAACTCATTCATGAGAATCTTCTCCGCCATCTTGGTGGTACTTGGTTATGAGGTCTGAATTGAAGGGTGCTAGCCTCGTGCTGTGCTCAGTGTTGGCGGACTTGGTGGTGGGGGAGATTGGCCAGGCGGGGTGGTATTGAGGCCTGCTTTAGCGAGCGAGACGGGCGTTCTGTATGGGAGATATCGTGTCGGCGATGAGTGTGGGAGCAGAAGAGGAGGCTGAAGGAAGAGTAGCAGTCTCCAGATCACCGGCGAAAGTGAAGGGTTGGGTTTGGTTCGAGGGAGACCCTTCCGGATGCGGAGCGGGCGTGAGCGGTTGTGAATGGAATGCAGGGACGAGCGAACTTTGACGTTGTGGCGAAAATCTAGATTGTTGATCTAGATTTGATGCTCTACAAGTGAAGAGCAGCGGTCTTTATCACAATGGTAGGATTATTGAGCGTGTAGGCTTGTATTGTCGCAGTGAACGATCTAGTCAGTCATGGCAATGCGCTCATCATGGTTGATCACATGCAAGGCTGTTTCGAGGCTGAGCTATGTATAGTTTCGGCTCCGAGTCGGCTCATTCTCGGCAAGGGAGTGAGATCTAGAGGGCGTGAAACACGAACATGAACAATCGACGGTCGACCATGTGCTTTTGAACCATTATATCATCATACTTGACGGACAAAAATTCAATGATCGATATCGCCTAATGATTGCTCGTCTCCAATGAATTTCATTCGCTCGCCGCTCATGCTTTGAGGTGCTCAGACGATCATCGTCTCTGAACTGAAAGACGCAGTCTAATCGTGATTCTCTATGCACGACCCAAACAGTGCACAATAAACCAATAATCTTGAAAGCACAGTCGTAGACTCCGGTCCAATGCATCATGATTCTCGTAACTGCAAGCAAAAGACAAACATCCCCATCTAACAAATGCACCCTTCATGAATATCCACCACATCAGCAAGAACCAACATCACTCCCAAACGCGAGTAGTAGCTAGTCAGAGCGTCTCCCATCCGCCGGGATTGATGTCCGCCTCCAACTTCCTGCTGATGAAAGTCTGAATCCCGTGGCCAAGCCAGACCTCACGCATGAGTTTGTCGTATCTCTTCTGGTTCAAGAATAATTGATGGTGGCGTCTGAGCGTCGGGTCAGGTTCGCCGTGACGGTCGAGGTAAGGCGCGTGCGCAAAGCTGCCGCTCATGGGCTCGTGCAAGAACAGCACCATGCACTTGCGGATGTTGATGAAGATGCCGACGCGGCCGCCGCACTGTTGCATGTGCTGCCAGCAGCCACCGCGCTGGCTGTGTTCGGGACCTTTCATGCAGCACGTGGCTTGCGAGCAGAAGATGGCGGCGCAGAAGAGGCAGACGGCTGGGTCGGTGATTTCTTTGCCTGTCGTGGGACACCTGCGCTTGATGGCTTCTTCGGTGAGCGTGTCGTAGTTCTTAGGCAACCCGACAAGCTCGTAAATAGTAGGGTGAGGAAGTTTGATGTTGACTGGGGCCTCCTGGTGCTCGATGGCCGCATTCACCTGTGTGAGCCATCGGTGAGAGAGGGTGTGGAGCTGGAAGCCAGCAGCTGAACTAGAAGTGACCTTGGTGAAAAGTCCATCCAGTGTAGGGATATGGAGAAGTTTCGTCAATCGGTGTAGCTCAGGATCTTCAGGATCGAGATCATGAGGACACTCAAACTCAAGCCCATAGCGTACATGCATAAGCACAACGCACTTGCGCAGGAAAGTCTGAGCGTACTTGTCAACCAGCAAACGAAGGACCTTGAGCTGCGTCTCTGACAGCCTCTTCGATGACTGCGACTCATCTTGGTCCTTTGCTGAGAGTATGTTCACTGTAGAAGCAAATTCTTCAGTTAGTGACACGCCACTCAAGGCAGCTTCTTCGGGTACAGGGATGATGCCGTCCAAGAGCAAACCCTTGTAAACGTGTATAACCTTGACGATCTCCGCCCAAAGGCACAGTTGGAGGATGTTGGGCGCCTCAGCAACACCGGTCGCGAAAAATGCAAGCCAATCTGCGAAGAACAGGAAAATGTCGTCTTCGACCAACAGCTTGCCAGCGAAAGATCGGAGGTCGATCATAGTATATTCTGACTCAACACCGAACAGCTGAGCAGACATGATGTCCTTCTTCAGCGCGATCTCACGAGCAACACTATTGCCGAGGGGGTTACGCAGAACATTGACAGCGATGTACGACTCGATTGTCTCAGAGACGATTCGTAGATGTGTCAAGCTCTGCTCGGACAGGTCACCTAGCAGTGACAGGCTTTCGAAGTTTGCAGACACACCGCGCATTTGGATCTCCAAGGCGCTGATGGTGAAGCCAAGAGCTCTCGATAGAGGGTTGACTGGGTTGATCTTGCTGTCTTCGGCTTGAGCTGACGTTCCCAGCTTATTGATGCGGATAGTCTCATCAATGCGTTGATAAGCCTTCATCAGTTCAATGGCGGGAGGTACTGGCTCGCCACTGGCGTGAGTTGTACCGGACGAAAGATTGGCACTGTCTAGGTTGGGATCTGAGCGATCCATTCTGGGGAACCAGGAAGAAAGACTCAGGCCTCGTCTGAGAGAATAGCGCGCACCGTCTTCAGTCGTAGATTGATCACTGGCTCCAGAATCGCGCAAAGCAGCCGCCAGAACTGGACCGAAGTTAGTGTCAACATACTCGGCGGAGCGCTCGATGCACGTCTCCTGGTCCTGTTGCTGGAAGTAAGGAACATGCTGCTCTGCCAGCCAGGACAGATCTGGCGCGTACGTAGTTGCACTCTCCATAAGCCATTCTTCGAAGCTCTTAGCTGCATGCAGCTCGTGCTCGTGGGAGCACTGCTTGCCTTTCCAGATAATTGGCAGGAAAGTATTGCCAAGAGCTTTGCACAGAGGGCAGATGAACTCCTTCAAGAGGATTGTCTCAGGCTGACTGCGAGCGATCTGCGTTTGGTGTCGACGCTGCGTGGCAGTCAAATACATTTCGAAACAGCTGTAGTGCATGATGTGGCCACAGCTTGATGAGACAGGACCGCGCGTGCTGTGCTCTGCATGCGGGAATCCCTTTGAGAGTCCCTGTCGTTCGATCTTGGCAATCTTTCCATCGCCAGTAGTCTTTTGCACAGTTTGTTTGTTCTTGCCAGCTACTCCAAAAGGTCGGATGTGATCAGCGGGGTGGTCAAGACATTCAGGCACTTCTAGGACCTCCTCCACAAAATCGGGATCCTTCACGGGAGTGGAACGTAAGACCTTACTCTCTCCAACGAACGCGAAAGTGCCGTAAAGCTTGTGATCATCGGTGCCTTCCTGACAAAGAATGCATGTGCCAGTAGGGAAGCTCCATACCTTCCTCTGCTCAACCAGGCTTTCCGGCTCTTGCTCAAATGACATTTCGTTCTCACTATCCTCGAACTCATCATCGTCGAAACCAGCTAAGCCCTGGTTGGCAAGGAAGCTGTTCTGCTGCTGCTTCATCTGAGCCATCACGCGTGCTTGACGAGCCAGAGCATCCTGCTTCTTCTTTTCCTTCTCTTCTGCAGAGAGGGCAGCCGACGTCTCGTTGTTGGGGGTATCAGCCTGCGAAGAGAGCGGTCCCAGAAGTACACCGGACTCGTTGGATTGCTGAGATTGGTGATGCTGCATCTTCTGCAGGATGTGCCTGATGGACGGCTGACAGCTTTCATAATTGGACATGTTCATCAGCGATACCAACATCGCAGCAATTGTGCTGTTGCCTTCGGAGTGGGACATGTGTTGCATTGAAACCGCTAGGTGAACAAAGCCATCGTCGCCGGTGCTTTCATCCTCGAGAACGGCAACGAGGGTCAGATGAAGGACCATATGCAGGAAGGTTTCGATACGTGTCGCCTGCAGCTTTGGTGCCACTTGATCGCCTGCAATGGCAAAGTTGAGTGCTGCTGCAATCAGAGATGCGAAGAGCCTCGTCCGTGTCACAGACGACAGATCCTTGAAGAGACTACCTTCCAAGCTCTGTAGTTTCGGCTCAAACACAATCTCCCTCTGGTTTCTTGCCCGTCTTCCGAGCCATGTGCTTCTTGTGGACATTCTCCGCTTCCTCTCTGTGGTTACGCGAGTAGTGAGCGTAGTAAGGGTCGACTATCTCGATGAACTCAGGCTTCAGCTCAAAGGTGCCAGTATCAGACATGCCCTCCGGTGCGCGGAAGACACTCATGTCTTCGAGAACACGCTGGAATGAGTCCGAATCAGCGATCTTCTCGGTGACACGGGTGTTGAGGTCCGAGAAGGACAGAGGTTTGAAGCAAAGTGCGTGCGCAATGTCGTGCTGAAGTATCTTATCGAACTGGTTTTCGCCCTGCGAGGGCACAGCAAGGTTGCCACGCTCACACAAAGCGATGACAAGAAGATGGAAGAAGTCTTCGATAATGTCGATCTGCTGCGAGTCCTCGACGCCGTCGACTGGGGTATTCATGTTTCACCCACTGGGTGATTTGGAAGCGGTCGATCATCTGGGCCAAGAATCGCTCGCCTGGCCTTTCGTCATCCGAGCCGCACAACACAAGACCAGCTTGCAACATGAACAAGTCACGCTGGTAACTGATATCTCTCACAGACACACTGCGATATGTGTGGGCTTGGTGCCTGAGGGTGATGCCGTTGCGCACCCACATATTGGCTTTCATCTGGGAGAGCCAAGCGCAGAGACGTAATGGGTGGTCGAAGATGCTGCTTAGCAGCTCATCTGGTGTCAATGTCTGTGGCGCAGGTGCACCACGGGTAGTGTTGTATGGATCCTTGAGGTCTTCAGGGGTGAAATGCAACAAAGCACGCATCTCATTGCGCTGCATGCCCTTCGCATTCTCCAGCAACCACGACAACAAATAGTGCATCGGGTGGTGGAAACTCATCGATTCACTCATGACCACAAATTTGGGCACACTATATGTCCGGCCATTCTCTTCAAACGGTCCAACGGAATGCCAAGCCATATCGTCTTTGATCTCATGGGCGCTAAAGCGCTTGCGCTCGTAGCCGAAGGCGTTGATCATGGTGACCTGTGCTGTTGTACGAATGGCGCGTTGCAGAGAAGCATCGGTTTCTGGCGATTTGGATTCGAAAGACGACGCCACTGCCTTGCTCAGACGATCGATTTCCTTGATGATCAAGCTGGCACTTATCCAAGCATCTGATTCGTACTCGACGTGGTCTCCTACTGCGCGGATATTTGGGCAAATTCCCTGATGCAACTTGACCAAGTCCAAGAACTGCAATAGATATCTTGGCTCTGTGCGCATCTTGTGGTGGATGAACTCGGATTGGAATAGCCATCGCATGTCGATAAAGAAGTGGAACATGCGGCGGTTCGTGACCGAGCCCGCGTCAAAAGCAAGTGTGGCCTTTGGTTGGATGTCTTCGGGGAAGCCGACCTGGCGGGTGGTCAAGAATGTATATAGAATAGCCATAAGGTTGGTCAAGAAGTTTCCGCGCTCGACCACTTCCTCTGTGATCGATGGTGTGGTAAGCATCTGAACACTCAAATTGATAATGCTGTGATCGGGCTCTCTATCCGCAACGAGATAGAGTTCTGCCAAAGGCGTGTATAATCCGGCGAAGCGCAAGCCAAGAACACGTTTGAAGTGAGGAATAGTCGCAACGTTCGTGATGTATAGATGCCGCAATTTTATCCTCAGCGTCTTCCATAGACGAAGGTCGTACAGGACGAGCCAGTCTAACCGCACACGCTGCCAGAGGTCTTCTGCAGGCTCTGTCGGACGGGGCGCTTTATATCCTTCTGGTTTCTCCAGCCAGTGCTTGCTAGGTTTCGGCAGTCGCTTAAATGTGACCTTCTCCTTCGGCGTTTGAGGGACATGCTTGTGGGGAGCATCTGTGGCTGGTCGTGACTGCTCTTCGGTACCGTCCTCGCTCTCCATTGGGGTCATCACGCGGTGCCTTTGTCCAGCGGGGGAGGTGGCGGAGGCGGTGGATATCCTGCAAGAGCTGCTTCCATCGCCTCTGTGTCATCGATGCCTTCTTCAGGAAAGTCGATGTCCATCTCGCCGTCCGCAGTAGCATTGGCATTCCGCTCCAGTTCGATTTCCATTTCCTCTGCCTCGTCTTCATTAAGTTCTAATATGTCATCCTCGTCATCAAACTCATCATCCTCGTCGCCCTCATCATCATCTTCATCGTCGCCCTCGCCGTTCGCAGCGGCACCCATCCGAACGCGGACAATATTGATTCCAGGGGCTGCAGGACGGAAGAGCGTAGCGTATCTCCGACGCATCTTTTCGGTGTCTTCGATCTCGTGGTCATCGATACCTTCGGCACCAATTTCCTTATTGCTTGCTGAACTGCCCAGTCGCCATGGCTTAAGAAGTTCTTCGCACACCACATTCCTCAAAAGGTAAGGGTCGTCCCCGACAGCGCAGCCACCGATGTCAGACATCCAGTCGATAATGGTTTCACACATTTGTTCCCTGAATGTGTCTCTTGAGGATCGGACGGTGACCGTGATCTTGATCCTCTCCAGAATCTGTGCCATCCTAACAGCCTCAGAGACGTCTTTCGTGTGGTGTACAATAGCCCGGCCATTGTCGTTGACTTCATACGCGATTTCCAGTCCAAATCTCTTGGTCTTCTTACAGGCCATGGCGACCTGATTCTGGACATCATTTACAGTATGTTTCTCATCATCCACAGCATGACGGCGTATTCGATGTCCTCCGTCTCCTCAACGTCGTCGCGATAGGTCGACGATGTCAACCTAGACAAGTTCTCGTCCCTAAGGATGGAGTCTTCCGTTTTTGGCAATCGTAACTGCTCAGGCGAGCAAGAGAATACGTCGCAGAGATAGTCACTGCCACCAGCGATCGTTGTAGCGACCGCTTCCACGATTTCGGCCGGCACTTGCGAGCCTTGCAAAGCAGCAGGAGCTTTTTCCTTGCCGGCGGACTTGACCTCACCATCGTCCGTGTGCGTGTGTATCGAGCAGTGTACCTCTCTCTTCCAAGCCTCTTTGTCTCCGCAGTCACAACATCCACTGTTTCCTGGTGATACGGAGATGTAAACCTGGTGACCTTCATGATCACTGCATTCAAAGCAGCGCGAGCAAAGAACGCAAGTATCATCAGCCTGGCATGTCTTGCATGCGTATGTGCTCTCGCCACTCTTGAAAATATGTCCGCAAGCTGTGCCTTTTGCCGAAGGCAGGTATTCTGCGCCGTCTACCGCTCCTTGCGCCTCGCGTAAAGACCACGGCTCATCTTGATCTGCCGGAACACCTTGTGGGAAGAAATATGGCAAGTTTTCCTCTTTGAATCCGGCAAGCGATCGGAAGAGAGTCTGTCGTAGCTCGCGGTCTGCGGCAGAGGTGTAGCGGTATCCAGATCGGCGGGGTTGTGAGAGCAGTTGGTATCGCAGCCGATCCTCGTTGTTTGCGAATTCGATCATAATCGCTGGCTACCAGGCCGACGAATGGCGACTGTATTGTGCCAGGGTATGCGACGAACAAAATCGAATGTAGTGTGAGCCTCTATCCAGGCGGCCTCGGTCTCGCACCTGTGAATGAGGCCTGCGAGAAGGTGGGGAAGATTGTGCAGGGACCGACCGGCGGTCTGCGTGGAAACCAGACAAAGTCGTATTTACTGTCGCACGAAGTATTGTTTGTCCCTTGAGATGCGATTCGAACGGTGTTGCAAATGGTATGGCAGTGGCAATGTCACCTCATGCGTTGGCCCTGTGAATTGGAAGCGGCGAACAGCCCAAGGTCGAAACTTGCTGAAACAGTGACGTCGGAAACGCCTTGATTATGTGAGATGAAGACAACATGAAATTGGACCATCAAGTAGATACATTTTTAATCAAGAGGATTTGAAGGTGTGGTCACAATAACACTGTACTGATTATTCACATTGATTCTGTTGTGACTTTCATGCACGAGTGCTTCTGTATAAATTTGTGGCTGCTCCCGTGTATTGCGGTATCTGGTTCGAGTGGGCAGTAATAAACAACACTCTTGTAATTCAGTTCATATAGTTTTGTTAAACATATAGCAGGTGTTGGACAGTAGCATTAGACGGTGCGGACATTTGGCACGCTTTCTTTCACATTGCTTGTATGGCGGTGTTCCAGATCCAATCGACTGTACGCATGCTCGTAGCATTCCACTGTAAAGCTGATTGACAATACAGATGCCGTTCAAGATTAGCTGATATGACAAGCATAGGGCCAGAAAAAATATGGAAGGCTTGAAGAGTTCCACGACATGTAGTTAGTGTACAGCCTGCTTTCGAAATCAATACAAGGTACAAGGTGTTCCTCCACTACTCGCTGCCTCTCCTCTCCTCTTCTAGCGGCTCATTTCTTGCGCGATCACTCCATTTCATAGTTGTCGCGAGCCTTATATGTCGTGGTGCCGTTATTCTCCTCAGTTCCTCTCCAAGCCTTTCCAATCCATAATATTCAGTTCCCGAGCATCGCCTACTCTTCCTCCTCAGCCTCCATGTAGCGGTGCTTGATGTCCTTCCATTGACGCTGTAGTTATTGTGTTAGCCAAGCACTTCGGAGATATTCGCAAGGATCCAGACGTACGCCCTGGTTGATGGAGTCCCAGATCTTGTTGGAGCCGACGTCGAAAGCGCTGTGGGCATGGTTAGTGGTGCGAAATCCAGGAAAAGCAATATCATGGAGCGTACATGTTGGTAGCGAAGGCACCGATGAAGATGGTGGAAAGGAAGACACCGTTGCTACGGATCAGAGTGCTTTTCGCCATGTTAGTCTTTGCTGTGCCAATGGTCCTGCGCAGATCGTGGGCGCATACTTGTAGACACTGCCGAGGACGCCAGACATCGTGCCGGTAATTTGAGAGGGTTTGCTGAAGGAGAGGGGTGGTGATTCCGGTGGTTGACTGTGATATGTAGACGCAATCGAGGGCTCTGGTCGTGAGGCGCGAACTTGCGAAGGGAGTTGGGGTTGGAGTGGTCAGCACGATTCCGGCGCCGAGGCGGCCCGAGCTTGAGTCGCTCTTTCGCTCAGGCAAAGCCAACAGTAGATGTACCTACATCACCAACAATCGCTGCAGCATACCACTCCGACTATCTCCTTCATCTCACACATCACCGCCGCCATGTTCCGCTCTTCTATCGTCCGCAGCGCCCGCGCTGTCGCCCAGGTCAGCGCCAGGTCATACTCCACTCCTGCCTTCCGCCGCGCCATTCCCACTCCTTTCGCCTCCGCCTGGACACCTGCGCCTGTGAGCCGTATCACCGCCGTCAGGTGCTACGCTGCTGGCTCCGGCCTTAACCAGGAGGAAGTCACCGGCCGTATCCTCGATCTCCTCAAGAACTTCGACAAGGTGCGCAAACAATGACGTGAAGGACTTGAAGCTTAAAACGAAGACTAACAACATTTGCCAGGTCTCCGACCCTTCGAAAGTACGATAATCGAAATCGCCTGCAGCAAAGATGTAGCTAACAGAAAACGCAGCTCTCTGCCACCGCTCACTTCACCAACGACCTCGGTCTTGACAGCTTGGACACCGTGGAGGTTGTGATGGCCATTGAGGAGGTTCGCACACCAATGCTTTGAAAACACAGGAACTGTCATTGACAATTGAGCAGGAGTTCAGCATCGAGATCCCCGACAAGGAGGCCGACGCGATTCACAGTGGTAAGTTTCAATGGCCGAGCCACATCTTATCGCAGTCTGCTAACTTTTTGGTACAGTCGCCCAGGCAGTCGAGTACATCTCCCACCAGCCCGATGGTATGTCGCTCTCAGATAATCTGTACGATGCAACCACTAACACAAAGACAGCTCACTAGATTTATCTTTATGATGAGGAATGTTATTGTAAGGAGAGCACACGGCATGTGGGGAGGAAAGGCGCGTGACCTGGTATAAAGGTCGATTTATGTATATTCTTGCCCAACGACTGGGTGTCTGATACATGTGTATTATCTGCTCGACACTTAATCATTGCTTTGTGGGAAGCATTGGCTCGATTTGACATGATGGTTCTGGATTCATCCAGTCCTTGGTGCTCGTGAATGCGTGGCTACGCCGCTGGCGTAGGTCCGCTTAGCACCCTATGTTGCCTTGAAGTTATGTAGCTGCGACTTGACCACAACTCTTCTCATACCTATCCCGCCGTAGGACTAACATTGGATCTTTTTCAAAACATTGCGATTGCGCCAAACAAATTCAACATCGCTACCCAACACTTGGAGCGCACCTCCAAGTTTCCTTGCTTCCGCGCAGCAGCCCACTTCGAAGTACCAACATCCACCTCCACAGCCCACCACAACAGACACGACCAGGCGGTCGCCCGCACTTGAAACACAAAACACCGCACTCGCTGCAAAACCTACAGACACCGCCATGTCCTCTGGTCTCACACGCCGCCGCGGCGCAGGCGGTGCCTCCACCGACCCCAACGACGAAGGCAGCCGCGTGTCCTCGCCCGCACCCAAACGCAACGAGGACCAGCGCAACCCTGACAGGCTACGAATCCGGCGCAAATGGACACAAGATCGCATTCGACCCGCGCGACATCAGCGAGTCTGCCGAGCGCCAGAAGCAGCCTAAGCTGACGCTCATGGAGGAAGTGCTGCTCATGGGCCTGAAAGACAAGCAAGGATACCTCAGCTTCTGGAACGACAATATCAGCTATGCGTTGCGCGGATGCATAGTGCTCGAGTTGGCGTTCAGGGGAAGGATTAGCATGCAAAAGGACAGTGCGAGACGGCGGTTCCCGCTGGCGGATCGGGTGATTGAGGTTGTCGACGATACCATGACTGGGGAGGTGCTGTTGGACGAGGCGCTGAAGATGATGAAGAGCAGTGAGAAGATGAGCGTAAGCGCTTGGATCGACTTGATGAGTGGTAAGTTGTTGATTGGGAGAAGCTAGGGAGCATGGGTTCTCTGTCCAAGCCAAGGCGAACAACAGTATGGAATCTACGTCGGGCAAGGAACAGAGAAAGACGCAAGGAGGAATATTGCTAACGATCATGGATCACAGGCGAAACCTGGAACCTCATGAAGATCGGCTACCAACTCAAACAAGTCCGCGAGCGCCTGGCCAAGGGCCTCGTAGACAAGGGTATTCTACGAACCGAGAAGCGCAACTTCCTGCTTTCGACATGGCCACGCACCGGTCACCGACAACACAGCCAAAGACGAGATTCGACGCCGCGTGCGCGCCGTCTTGACAAACCGTACCGTTGTGCTGCCACCTACGCCCTGGCTTCCAGAGGAGGAAGGACTACCGCTACTGCGAACAATCGCCATGCTGTGTGCTGCGTACGCAGCCAACGTCCTTGAAAATGCACTCAGCAGTCTCGGCCACGAAGCAAGGGAGGGCTTTCGCACAGGTCCGACGAGATGCTGGCAGAGTACTTCGCAGTGGCCTTTCGGGAAGCGATCGGGTGGCCAGGCGGCAATGGGAGCCAATCTGGATGCGGTGATCAGAGAGGAGATCGGCGGATCACAAGAAAGGGAATTGCAGATGGAGGTATGTTTGTCAGAGTGCTCTCTGCACGCTCTTACACGATCAGGGCATAACGCTAATGATTCTCTTCAACAGGTTGTTGCGGCATGTTTGGGTGTCTTCATCGTCTGGACTCTTTGCTTTAAGAGCATCACGCTTTGCTTGCAACCACGACAAGGTGATGAAAGATGTTACCGGGTGAGATATGTCAAATTGCCAGGCTGGAAGATGACAGTACGTCTACGGAGGAGACTCGCTCGTTCGCTCGCCCGGATACGAGACTGAGGCGTAGATCACTTCGAGTATACAGACGGGATCAGCGCGCGCAAGCTTGGTCTGGCGCAAGCCGCGTACGGCGGCATTTGTGCTGCTGGGGCTCTAGACGAGCAGTACCAGCTGGGTGGCGATAGTGTTGTCCAGTCGGGTGGTGAAGTGGAAAGGAAGTCAGCATTTCTATTCTATTACTATATCATTAGCGGGCGCAATGGAGGTTTTGTCCAGTGTCACTTTTGCCGTTCTACATGCATTCGTGAAGTGTACTGCCCTGCAGCACGCTGTCCAACACATCACGTGATCTGTAGGTGATTTATCTTGGACGTGCTGTATAAGGCAGACAAGAGACACACGTTCAACACCAGCGTGGACAGTCACTAAATCTCTCACAGTGACACCCTGTGAGCGACACCACTCATGCATGCGATAATGTATGTCTCGCGGCAAAGGTTGGTCGGAAGGCCGGCCGTGCGCGGCGGCAGGTCTACCCTCTCGTTCGCCCGCATCCGCCTCGTTTTAGAGTGTCATTGTCACACGTGCATGTGACGATCACGATAGCAAGGGCGGAGAGCCTTTGACGTCTTTGTGTTTGTTATATATGTATATATAAGATCGCGATACATGGCCTGCTTGCTTGCTTGCTGACCGCCAGCTGGGTGGCGAGCGAGCGAGTGCCGGGAAGGGCGGCGGCAAATGCGAAGTTAAGCCAGCAGCCATGGCCTGTTAGCTGCCCTTCTTGTTCGTGACGCAGCGCCTGGATCTCGCCGAGAGTGTTGTCGTTGTTTGTTGCAGGCCATCGGCGGTGTTGTTCTTGCCCACAGGTACGCGATTGCTTCCCTTCCCAGTGCATGTAGGCCGTCGCGCTCTGCTCCACGCGTGTTGTTGCTCTCGCCCAGCGCTGCGCTGCTCTCAGCTGCTGCACGAGACTCCCCCAGGCCAGCCAGCCAGCAGTCCCACGCCTTTCTGGCGCCGACACCATGGCCGCTGCTGCGTTGCGACCCCAACCACACCCGTCGCGCGCGCCCCCCACCCCGACCCTGCTAATCGCGCCTAGACGCCCCCACTCTACCGCACACGACAATGACCGCGATAATTCACGCCCACTCACCCGCCGCGCCTCGCTCCTCCCACGCCCTCCCCAGCCACGACCTTCTACCAGACCATGTCTGCCTCGGGCACCCCACACCCCAGCAGCAGTTCAATGGTCGACCAATGCACAATCAATGGAATGGGCGCGCATCAAATGCCCTCGATGCACGCCGCTGGCAATGACCACGGTTACGCGCCCGACGCGCACCCCCAGCACCGACACCTCGGACGCGATTCGCGAGGGCAAGCAGAAGGCCAGAGAGGCCATGATCGCGGCCGGCATGAGCAGATCCAATGCTGGCACTCCCGGCGCGTACGCCCAGAACAATCAAGCAGGTGACGCAAATGCGCAAATGAACGGCGGCCCAAACCTCAGCCGGAAAAGGTCGCGCGATGGCACACAGCTCCCAGTCAATGAGTCGCAACCGTCAGCAGAGCCGAGTGAAGATCACAAAGTGCACGATGATGTGTTACTGGACCGCTACATGCAGCGTGACCTGTTGTACGGCGCAGCGATGATTGATCAGTCAGAGCGCGTCCGTGACTTGGTCAAGAACAAGGAATCCGAGAAGGACTTCTACATGAACGAGGTCCGGCAACGAAGGCATCATAATCCAGGCTCAATATTCGGCACTGGCTACAGAGGATACGGAAACGGAACTACCAATGGCCCGACCAAGATTTTATACTCGGCTCAGCGAGCACCTCCCAAAGGAAGACACGCTGGTTCGTTACGAATGAATCGCAAAGATAACGAGCAGCAAGCAGAGCAGCACGAAGAGCTTGTGCCCATACGACTGGACTTGGAACTGGACAAGCTCCGGTTGCGCGACACCTTCACATGGAATCTACACGAGAAGCTGGTTACTCCCGAACTGTTTATTCAGCACCTTATAGAAGACCTTAACATTCCGGACGACGACATGAACAGCAAACGAAAGCTGAGCGAGCAGGTTCGCGGAGAAATGCTCGACCAGATACTCAATTATTATCCTCACGTATTCGTTGACGATGGACCGGTGGAACCAGGGAAACCTTACTTTGAGCACAAGGATGATGAAATGCGGATAATGATCAAACTCAATATCACGATCGGACGAATCACCTTGATCGATCAGTTCGAGTGGGATATCAACAACCCTCAGAATCTCCCAGAGGAGTTTGCGAAGAATATGGCCGAGGAGAATGCACTTAGTGGAGAATTCACTACGGCCATTGCACACTCGATCAGAGAGCAGTCGCAACTCTACACCAGGAGTCTCTGGTTGACCAACCACATGTTTGACGGACGGCCAGTCGAGGATCCCGATGTCCGAGACAGCTTCTTATCCACGCCCGCGCACTCCACATTCAGACCGCAGCAGGCACAAAAGGATTGGATGCCATATATGTACGAGATGAGTGAAGCAGAACTTGAACGCACAGAAACTTCAATGTCGCGTGAGCACAGAGTACAAAAGCGACAGCTGAACAGACGAGGCGGTCCAGCGCTACCAGACTTGAAGGAAAGGCAACGTACAGTACGCTCGCTGCTCATACATTCGGTAATACCGGGTGCTGTTGCAACTTGGAGAACACAGGTATCCCAAGGACACGCCGTACTGGTCGTGGTGGCCGTCGTGGTGGCGGCACTCGCGCAGACGATGATAGCGACTTGGATGAAGTTGACAGTGACGCCTCCGGCCCAGAGTCTCCTGCGCCAGCCAATCTTAATGCGAGCGGCACAGCAAGAACTCGTGGCATGCGTGGTGCTGCGACTGCTGCTCAAGCAGCCATGCGTCTCAACTATGGCCGCTCTCAAACACCCGATTCACAGCTTTTGGCAGCACCCCAGGAGACCCGTACATCTGCGAGGCGTAGTATGCTGCGTGATGGAAGCGTTGTGGCTGATGACGAAAGTCTTGTTGTCACTCTCAAGATTGGCCGCGCCAAATTCAAGACCTGGCTGCAAGCTTATGAAGCGAAGAAGAAGGCTGCGCAATATCCATTGTCCGGCTATGCTTCACAACCTCCCGCGCTGATGCAGCCTCTCGCCACGCCCAGGCCTGTGAGAGGCGAAACTCCTAGCAAGAACGCGATGCAAAGCACGCCTACCATGACTCCCAAGCCGCTTCCCAACACTCGAGGCACTCCCCAGGCCAACACAACCACACCAGCTCCTCGTAGCTCAAGCCGCCAACCTAACGCCAGCTCGACAGTTTACGACGACCAAGGCCGTGTGGAAACTCCCCGCTGGCCCGAACCAAGCCAAACACCTGTAGGCAACTGACGAAAAACCCTTGTATTTGTACGAACCTACCCGACTAACCCACACCCCACAGCCCAGCCCTCCTCCCTGGCTCCACGCCGGCGTTGCCACGCTCCGTTCACGCCACCCGGACTCGCAGTTCGAGCCGTTAATGAAGCCTTACCTCGTCTCAACATCCACAGACGCCATCGTCCGACCGCCCGAGCCACCAGCACCAGGCTCCGCGCTCCCGAAGGCAGCAGGGCGATGTATCTGCCTAGAATTCGATGCATCGACTGCCCGGGCAAGGTTTACACGACGCTGCCAGCCAGTGTGGTCGAGGACTTTGAGAAGCATCTTAAGAACAGGCTTCACAGGGAGAGAGTGCAGGAGCGGAAACGCACGGGAGCTTCGTCGCGGTAAAGCTTGCGGGAGGGATATTGTGAGGAGTATTACCCACAAATTGGTCCTGCGGCATTTGTAAGCTCATTAAGTTTCGTATCTCGATCTTTGGATCTCGGAGGATGGAGAGGTCTTTTGGATTGAGGGCTCAGGGCATCGACGGATGATGATGGGACGAAGGAGGAGAAGGGAAGAGAGAGAGACAGTGTTTGACTGTGCTTGAGAAGAGGGAGAAACGTGTCTGGCCGAGAACCACTACTTGTAAAACCTTGTCCATGTCCATGTATAGCAATAACGCAAAAAGGAAGAAGATGAACATTTGCTTTGACGTTCAACCTTTTTAGTCAGAAGACTTGACGGTAAAGTGCGAATCTGCTGTCGTCCGAGAGAGAGAGGTAAAGATGAGATCAACACCTAGGATGGAAGACCAGACGTGATGTGTGAGACAAAGGTAAAGTGCCTTGAAGAACCAAGCCCAAATATGGGAAGATACAATTCGCAATTCTTCCGCATCGAACTACTCCAACAACCGCACCAATTGTCTCGCCTGTCCTTCTCCCTCGCGATCGCTTTCTCGCATTAAAGCGCGTTTACGCCGCGTGAGACCACGGCCAGAGCCGGGCAGGCCAACCACCCTGCCCGTTCTGCGCGCCCTGAAAAGATCCAAAAAAAGATGTGCTTCTGCTCTACGCCGCTCCTTCCTCTATCGTATCACAAGGTCTCTCAGTCCAAAAATCTGTAAGAACAACACAAAAAACAGACAAGAACGCTTCGCCGCCAAATGGTTTCCGGGTAAAATAAACAAGGTACCAGGATGAGGACTAAGAGCCCCAATTTTCGCTAGAAGGGATCACTTTTCGTTTGCTGAAAGTGAGAACGCTGTCAGGGCTGCGAGCCTTGGAGTTTGCGTTTGATGAGTTCCTGCAGCATCTCGAGCTCCTTCCTCTGCTCGGGTGACAGCTGCTGGTCGTTGCGCTGAGAATTTGCAGGGCTAGGCGATGCCTTGACCCCGTTCGTATGAGGAGCCTTCTGCCTTCGCTTGCAACAATGTCGTTGATGACTTGGTCGGGTGCTTCGGCCTGGATAGGAACGCGTGGTCAGTCTATATTCGAATACCGGATAAGGGGCGATGACTTGACGTCATGGATCGGCAAGAGGAGAAGCGGCAGACTGGAGTGACTTACGATGAGAGCGCCCACGAGATTCTCCACTTGGTCGCCACCGAGGTCGAGGTCGGGATTCGCGTTAGCAAATTGTGCGAGTGAGAGGGCCGTCTGTTGCTCGCGAATGGAGCGGCCAGTAAAGTTGGGCTGGCTGAGGGCACCAGGGGTGTTTGTGGCGGTGTCAAGCTTGAGGCGCTTGTGGGGGCGCTGTGCGTGGTGATCTTGAATACGTGTTCTGCGTTTTGAGTCAGCGATCCGTCTGCAGCAATCTGTGGCCGAGAATACTTACTGCTTGACCTTGTCGATGAAGTCGAGTTTAATGCCCTGAGCTGGCATCTTGAACACCGTGGTGGGCTCACGGTCGTCTTCGTAGAACTCTGAGTCTGTCTCGTCACTGTCGTCATCTGCGATCTCAATGATACCGTTATTCTGCAGACCACGCTGGAGAGCAGTCTCGGCGGTCTTCGCATTTCTAGGCTTGCGAATGTGTACTCTGCGGGTCAGGCGCGCTGGCTTGAGTAGTCGAGTGTCGACCTGGCGAAGGTCATGATCAACATGCAGCGGACACATCCAGTCGCTCGTCTTGGTACCAAGAGCATCGCGACATGGTGGGTTGGCGAGCGGCGGATCAAGGCAGTCAATGTGCCAGTGATGACCGCAGTAGTCGCAAGTAATTATTGCGCGTTTACCAAGTGAGGACTTGTCACAAGCATAGCAGAGCACATTGTTGCCCTTGTTGTCCTTGAGTTTGTAATCGTCAGGCTTGTCGTCGTAGCCGCCTCGGCTGAATCGCACAAGTTAGCAATGCGCGAAATGAAATCTGCAGATGGGTGCGCGAACATACCGAGTCTTGGGCTTGACGGCCTCGGTGAATTCACCGTTCTTGGTCGTAGCCACGCCTTCGAAGTAGTTCCTGATATATTCAGGCAGGGCAAAAGTCTGTGGGTTTTTCTTGTTGAGAGAGTTGAAGAGTGGCGCAAACAGACCACGAGCCGGCTTTTCAGGCTGCTCTGTCGAAATAGGGCGCTTTGCAACGCAGATGAAGCAGAACCAGGGCTCGCTAAGCTCACTACCCTCGTCCTTGATGGGTGGATCAAGACACGTGAAGTGAAATGCTCGATCGCATCCATCGCAGCACAGAAGGAAGCCACCGCCGTGACATGATGAGCAGAAGTCGTTGTTCTCCGAGAGCTGTGACGTGTCAGTAACGGCATTCTTGTCATCAGGAGCACGCCCATATTATCGCACGGGAGAAGGATAATGCCGTCGTGGAAATTGCATCGATGGTGGATGTTGGTTGGAAGGTTATGTTGCGTGGAGAAGCGGAAGAACATGGGCTTAGCGCGCGTGCTGAGCGTTGTCTTACCTCTTCATTGTCATCTTCCCCGATTGGGCTGTCCCTTCCTGCGCCACCTGCGCCAGGCATACCAGCGTATGAGTGTTGTTGCTTCTTCTCGGGTCTTTTGGGAGGCATCGTGGTCAGTTTGGTGTTTGGTGTTTTTGCAGTTGACTTTGCGGAATGTGAAGAAACGTGACGGGGACGAGGAACAGTGAAAGAGCTCTACAATCGCGTGACGGGCACATTGTGCCTAGCAAACGCGACAATAGGCCTACATGTTGCACAATAACAGTGTTTACTGATGTGAAAACACTGCTATTGTCGCGATGATGTGAGTTCGCAAAGTGGGATATGGGGAAGAACTCACGATGTCTTGGTCTTGGCACGCTTGCCTGTCTGTTTTGGAGGCCCTTTCCACACATGCGGTGTGCTTCGCCTCGATGCTGAACCTGCAGGAGATGATAGTGGCGAGTCTGCTTCGGCAGATATTGCTCTACTGCTCTGAGCACTCGCGTTACCGCCGCCGTTCGGGTGCAGGTTTATCTTTGGAGGCATGACAGCGCTGTTTTTGGCGCCAGGTCCACGAGCATGTCGTGGCAGTCCGCTCAGCGAGCTGCGGATGTGGCTGTCAGTGTAGTCGTAGTCACGCGTCACTTTGCCACTGAGTTTCAGTTTCTTCGCGCTGAGCACGCGGTCGTCTTCAGTTTCTTGGATCTCTGCGTCTGCTGAAGATCGCTTCAGGTTGCCGCCCTGTACGCCTAATGAACCGCGTTCTGCAGCCTGGTCTTTCGCCTTGATGCCATTCAGTTTCTGTGGTGGCCCTGAAGACATCTCGTCAAGCTCCTCGGGAGTGTCGATAGCCATTTCCTCGCCTTCAGAAAGCTCCGTAAGCTCAGAGAGGTCGGAAGCGTCGTCGTCCACGTCCTCGGATTTGGTTTTGGGTTTAACGGGTGATGAAGACTTCGCGTGCCCTTGTGAAGTCCGATGGGAAGCGCTTTGTTTCGGAGGTGACTTGACTTTGATCGAGAATTTGGGTTTAGGCATTTCTGTCTTCTCGGTAGAAGGTATTGCAAGCGGTTCGTCCTTGACCTTCACGGTCTGCTCGGTTTTGGCTGGTGACCGTACAGGCAGAGGTTTGGTGCCGTTTGCTTCTGTGACTGGTGGATTTCGCGCACCCTCAGTTCTGGCCGCACGCAACTTCTTTTTCGCCGCTTTCACGTATCCCTGGAATTCAGCCGTCTGCTCCGGAGTCGCGTTCTGGCACAAGATAGCCTCAAGGAGTTGCGTGAGGCGTTGATTTGACAGACTTTGTTCGTAAATCTCGCCAACAGCGTCAGCCAGACTGTTTTTGCCGGCCTCGTAAGCGCGAGCCTTCGCTTCATCCACGACTGCCTTCAGTTTCTCCGGATAGTACACCTTATTAATGTTGACCTGTTCTGGCACCTTTTCCACGGGCTTCTCTATGGGCTTCTCAACAGCTTTCTCAACAGTCTTCTTGCCTCTCCCTCTTCCTTTCCCTGAAGGTGGTGCATCACTGGGAGGCCCCGCTGACTCGCTCTGACGCTTCGACGCCCTGCCCTTCCCAACACCACCCTTCTTCTTACTCTTTTTGCCCGGCGCATAGTCATCGTCGTCCTCGTCGTCCATAGCAATAGGCGGTAAAGGCGGCAGCGGCTCCAAAGCCGCTTGAGACGAGTATTGAGGCCCAGGTGTTCCCTCGGGTGTCTCCTGAGCATCCAGACCATTTCCGGCACCACTTTTGCCCAACAAGGACTTTCGCGCACCATCTCCCTTCACTCTTGCTCGTACTCGCGTGCTGGGTGGTTCACCAAGAGGTTGCATGTGCTCAAGTACGCCATAGGGAGCTCCGCCGTGGTCCTCGAAACTGGGCTTCGCAGCGAGAGAGGGCTCGACCCAACTGTCCAGAGTGCCGTTCATGCTCTTGGCTTTGGTCTTTTCTTTATCGTGTCCTTTAGGAGTGTTGCTGGTAGCATCGGAGTCCTTCGAGATTCGCGCATCGCGGCGGCTGTCGGAAGGCATATTGACGATTACCCGTGCAGAAGCAAACGCCACTTTAGAGACTCCGTTAGCGGATTAATTCGTGTGTGTATCCGTGGGCGCACATACCCAGGGCGATGCTATGCTTATTCGAGGTTTACGCGAATGAAGTGTGATTTACGCGTGGGGTGGTCGCGTCGTCTGAACGGGTTGCTGCGTTTAATCCGGAGGTGTGAATTGCGGCCCAGAATTCCAGCTCAGGATCAGGTCTCGGCTGGTAGCGACAACGATACTCATCTAGCAAACACGCAATCATGCAATTGCTTCTACACACTCGCGTAGTATCCGGCTTGTCTACTTGCCTACGACTGTCGGCATCGTACTCGTCTTACATTTGATGGTTACGAACCATTCCTCGCATATCACCGACGTATTCGCTGTCAGGGGTATATCAAACATGGATCTCACAAGGCTTCCACAGTTTCAAGTTGGGAGCGAACTGCATAGGCTTCATTCATAGGTATCTATTCAGCTTTTTGTGTTGTCGTGCAATGCCGTTTGCACCGCATTCGCTCTGGATGGTTTTCTCGTAATTTTGGTGGCGCTGCCGACTCGTGGCAGACTCGTTACGCCGGACATCGCATCACATTGAACGCGATGGCCACTCATTCCTTAGCTGCTTATCACCACTGTCCGGTACAAGTGGTTGGAAACCTCTACGCATGCTCATTCCTTGCCTCCAATAGACTGTTTCGCGCATTTAAGCGGCAGCCTTCTTGGCCTTCTTGTTGAGGCGGCTGCTGGAGAATCTCGAGGAGCTCCTTGTCCTCGATCTTCTTGTCAGACTTGACCTTCTCGAGGTCAAGGGCGGGAGGGCCACCGAGGACGGAAAGACCGTTCTTGGTGATAGCAACGGTGGAGAACAGTCTGCTGACGGGCTCGGCATCGGCGGAGCCAATGACCTCGTACTGGCGGACGACACCACCACGGACGCACTCGACGATACCGACCTTGCCGGAACGCTCATCATCAAGCTGGCGCAAGCTGAAGGGGAAAGTGCCGAACTTCTTCTTGATCTCACCAAGAGTGGTGCGGGAGCTGGGGCGCTTGAGGCCGTAGGTGGTCTCGGTCCTCCTGTGAAGAGTGGCGCGGTTGGAGAAGGACTTGACCTTGCCGTTACCAGTAGAGATGCCCATCTCGACACCCCAAACCTCGCCAACCTCGGGCATACCGTCACCCCTGACGCCATCACCAGGTGCGAGGATGATCTTCTTGTCGCTCTCGATGTTGTTGCGGTCGAATTTCCAGATGGTGGTGTTCTCGACAAGGTTGCAGTCGTAGCTCTTAGCGAGCTTCTGGAGAAGGTCGGTAATCCTGGCCTGGGTGTAGGGCTTCGTGGACAGCAGCCTTCTTCTTCTCCTCTTCGGTGCCGGTGGCCAAGATGCCAGGAGGCAGCATTGTGCGGAGCATGAGCTCCTGGGCGTAGTAGGTAGCAAGGGCAAGGTCGGCAGCGCGGCCGGTGATCTCGCCGCCAACGACGACAGTGTCGCAGACAATGGTACCGAAGCCGTCGACCTGGGCACCGAGCTGGATCTTCACGGGCTCACCAGCCTTGAGGGTGGTCTCGGCCTCCTCCGCATCGGACAAAGCGGGGTGTAGGGAGTGATGTATGTGCTGGGCGAAACGGTGCAAGGGTGGGAGATACCCTTGGAGATGCTCTTGCCCTTGTAGACCTTGGCGATCTCCTCCTCGAGGGCTTGTCACCCTTCTGGCAGATCTCAACGACCTTGGCGCCCTCGGTGCACCATCCTAGCGGATGAGTCAGTCGAGCAAGGGAGACGAGCGTGTCACTGTGTAGTCGTACCTGAAACAGCCTTCAGGGCCTTCTCGGAGATGGTGGCGGCGGTCTTGTACTTGGTAAGGCTGTGGGTTGTGTTAATGTTCTGGCTCTTGCGGAGAGGCTGAGAGGTCGGATGGTAGCTCACGGTCGGGTTGGCGAGAGTGTAGTCTGTCCAATGATGTAAGTAGCTGCTTGCGAAATTGTGCGAGAATTGGTGACATACCGACGGGCTTCTCCTCGGTAGTGGTGGCCATCTTGAATGAGTTGAGTATGTGGTCTGGGGTATAGAGAGTGCTTTGATCGGGAAAGGTGAGGTAAGTTGCTCTGGCCGAAGGTATGATGATGAAAAACGCGTGTGGGACTTTTGGAGGGGCAATGATGCGCGGGGTCAGGCTCTCGATTCGACGTACTACTATACTTAGTGCCACTCGATTATTTACTTTGCCGCCGAGTTGGGCCCAATTGTGAGCACGTGAACACTACGGAGACTTGTCATGCAGCGAGCTGTGTCTTTATCGTCTGAATGGCCTCAAAACGTCGGCTAGAGGCGCATGCTGGAAGGCGGAAGGCCTCGAACAAAGCTAGGTCACATCACCCAAACAAGCGGTTGGCGTCTGCTGAACAATGACTCGGCGCATGTCTGTGGTCGTCTCTTTGGTATGTGTATATCAGAGACCTACCTACCTCTGTCGGTGGCATTGTGTGTTGGTATACATAAGGTACATGTACGTGGACATAGCTGAAGGTTGACCAGCAGGTTGATGCTGCCGCCAAGAGCGAGCTAGATCGTCAGGAGCTTTGCTTTGTGGCATGATCGACATGACGCTGCGAGTTACGAGGCACGCACATGTCCTCACAATCCTGAGGCAAAGTGGCCTGTATGAGCCATCCTTTTGCGAGCCAAA
Source organism: Cladosporium cladosporioides (assembly GCA_002901145.1). NCBI lineage: Eukaryota > Fungi > Ascomycota > Dothideomycetes > Cladosporiales > Cladosporiaceae > Cladosporium > Cladosporium cladosporioides. Next base: position 1,546,945 of record NOXB01000004.1, read on the forward strand.
GCAGAATGCCACTCCGATTTTTCAAGACCTCAAACATTGGACTGAGAAGCAGTAATCGAGTCCAGTCGTTGATTTGACTCCAGGGTTGGTCAATGGTCGAGGGTTTGGGGTAATATGAACCATGCCGGATCGATGGTCAGAATCGTTCTGTGGTCGCAAATCGCCAGATACAACTGTGCTTGTCCTATTGCCTGGTTTGGAGTACCTTAATTCCTTGTAATGTTGATCTGTCCTAACACTCATGGTTACGATTTCCCGTCTCGCGACACAGAAAATGCAACTTTCGAAGAAGTCGACATAAAACCTACCTCCTATTGGTGCCCTGTTGTAGTACCGAGAGCCAAGTCCAGCGCACGATCATCGAAGACCATGATAACGTTGAGTATAGCGACATCCACAGCAGTCGAGCTCATGAACGAGGCTTGCACCTGAGCCTTTCAAGCTGTTACATATACACAGTCATGAACCCGACATACGCCAATTGCCACACCTTCCAAGCCCTCCACCAAACCAAGCACATGTAGTTTACACCTGATCAAAACAGAATGACCTACCAGAAGTGGTATTGGTATTCGTGTCAAGAATATACAGATCGACGAATCAGAAGCATTGCTGACCACACCAAGGACACGAAAAGACTGGCTGGAAGTGGTCAGCAAGCCGCAAACCTACTGACCTTATAATTTCTGTTCGCTATAAGCTGTATTCTCTTGAAGAATTCTGTCGTATCGCATCTTGCAACGAGGACCGACACTAATCCTTCCAGCCTTCCAGCCTTCCAGGAGGACTAAACGAACAACGAACAACGGGACATCCCAAAGATGCACCGATGCTTACCACTAATCGACCCCAACAAGGTCTTCCGCTTCTTCGACCTCCCACCCGAGCTGCGCCTCAGAATCTATGACGAAGTCCTCGAGATCAAAACCAAAGAGCTCGGCGAAAGAGACAGCATCTTTTCCCCTCAACTCCTGCGCGCCAGCAAGCAGTGTCTCGCCGAAAGTGAACCCGTCCTGTACGGCAGGAACAAACTGACGATCAACATCGAGTCGGAGCTGCGGTTCATGAGATCCGAAGACTACTATCACGACAATATCAGCATTGAAATCGGCGGGCGCGTCGTTGCCCACGGTGGCTCGAGAGCTTCTCTGGGATTTCCCGTCTGCATGGCAGCGAGTTGGCCTGCATGTGTGCAGAAAGCCAGGGACATCCGCATCAAGCTTGACGCCATCGATATGCGAGGCAACAAGGATCTGGAAAACTTGATCTGGTTCCGCGCATTCCCGCGACTGGTAGAGGAGTCCATTCGCAGTCGAGGAGGAGGGTTTGTACCGCTATGGCAGCTCACAGCTTCGCTCGCCCAGGCGGCCACGAGGTGTAAGAGCTTGCATCTTGTCTCTTCCTTTGTGGACCCGCATAGCGATGGGACGAGTCTCAAGATCGATAGAGCGCTCAGCGGAATGGCAGCGTTCGCGAATGTCACAAAGTGTGAGGTGGATACTGTCGGGGACCCTTCCGAAGGCGTGAGACTCCGTGCACTCATCCTCGGACCAGTGCCCAACCGTTCGGAGCAACCAATCTCTACTGATAGAGTCGAACCCGGACGAAACACACACCGCACAGTTGCTCGAGATTCGCGAAGGGCTTGGTACGAAAGCCCTGCCCTTCTGTCTGATGGCTTGTACCAAGTCGCAAATGCGGATGACCGGGAAGAACCCGAGAGAGGGAGTACACCTGAGTTTCCGGACGACATCGCAGACATTTTACAGCCTCTCCTAACTCTCAAGGAACCTCCACGACCACGGGATTTAGTCCTCTGGAGGACAACATAATCCATATCAGCAGAGGATTTGGTGTGAAGATGTCACGAATTTGGAGACAGTTATCCCGTTGCGTTATCCTGGGTCGTCGATAAAGTACGTCCTATGACCAGAGTGCCAAGCGAGGAACGGCCGTATTCAAACAGGTTGAATGGGATTACACGCACAACTGGTCGATAGCCTCAAAATAAAGGAATGTTGAAGAGGATCGAAACCAGTTGTTGGAAAGCTCAGAGTGCCATTCTCAGCGCTGTCATCGCAAGCACTGTGGTATTTTTTTAATCACAACCCTAAGGAGCAATCTGTTAGTAGAGTCTCGGTGTGTAGCTACGAGAGTCATAAATCGTGACCTGACCATTTTCTCCTCTCTCTACGAAGTGCGTGATTGTCAGTAACGATGGCTGGTCGTGACACACCAGACTCAGGATGCCCAGAAGCAGATCAGAGCATCAGCTGAGAAGAGCCTTACCACTCGTAAATACGCAAGTCCATTGCTTAAGATGCCTAGTCATCTGGGAGGCTGCTGCAGCAACTGTCCAACCTGTGTCATGCCAGAATAACAAGGCGTACCTCAATGTGTCAGTCGGTTATGGAGAAATGTCGCTTCCGACTCCATTTTGCTGAACCGACTCGATCCATAATTGAAGGTGTAACCGAGGAAGAGCCCTATCTCGATCGTGAAGAAGGCGGGATAACACGTGCTATCGAACCATGGGTGACCTCGCCATCGACATGAATTTTGACAGCACACCAATTGCGCCGGCAGATTGCAGCCGAAGAAACGTGGCAGTCAGCCTTGTTGATATTGCCCGCGGATGTTGTCGGGCAGCAATTGCTGGCGCCAGCCTCTGCTGTTCTTGAAACGAGCAAAGCTAGGTCGAAAGCGGAAGCCTCGTGGGCGTGAACATGGCGAGCGTAAGGTACCCTGGCTCGCGTTGCTGCAGGAGCTTCGAGAAGAATTAGGGCCATCGAGTCTGCGAGTCAGGTCTGCAACACTGACATAACTTTATTGTGCGATGGTGAAGATTAATGCTTGTATGCAGCGAGGCGCAGATGGCGGCAGCGGGCGTTCGATAAAGTGCTCAGCAGCGGGTAATCAAAGCACATGCTTCACAGACGTCAGACAGTGGTACAGTGGTCCAGCAAGCACTTGCCAGTTTGGGAACGCATGCAGATGCAGACGCACAGGTAGCGCAGATCTTGAAATTGTTTGGGGAGCCGTTGCGCCGCATGAGAAGATTGCAATCAGACGTCTCAGACGGTCAGTACACGGTGATGCTTCAGAGTTCAGAGGTAGAGTAGTAGTACAGTACTGCTCATCTACCAGCGCTGACATTGCTCGGGCGAGGTGCTGCCGAACAGCCACAGTCCCGCCGTTGGGTGGTGGTGGTGTATGTAATTATGTTTGCGTGGCGGCGGACAGGGCTCGGACGATGGGAGCTGGCGCGCAGTACCGGGGCGCTAGGCGGAGGCGGTGATTCCTGTAAGTGGCAGCAGCAAGGCACGTCGCTGGGCTAGGCGAATTTAGCGCGGAGAGAGGAGGAGAAGGGGATCACACAGGACAGCGCAGGGCGGCTCAGCGCAATCGAGGATGGAGATGGATATGTATGGCGTGCATGTACTGAAATCATTTGTGAGCGCCTGCGACGCGAGTGGCGTGCGCCAAATCGCAAATCGACACCAGCCGTGCGCCAGAGCGCTGCCTGCCGGACTCGATCGCGCCTTAGTCTGATATAGTGCAGGCCTACTCGCGCGCAGCAGGGCAGACAAGGAGTGTGGTTAGAGCGGGAATCGGCAGAAGCCAGCCAGCAGCCACCAGGTGCTGCTTGCGAGAGCGTTTGTGCACGCCGGGAGACACGATCTTCTCCCCATGACGTAGCGGGCATCTTCGCAGCAGACCGCACCCTCACACCGCGCGCCTGGAGCCCATCTGTGCACAGCAGCGTGCGCACCACGACGGCCTGGCTCTCCCTGTACACGCTCATGTGTTGCTGCGCGCCCCATCCCACCGCGCATCCTCGACAACACGCCCCGAGAGAGCCTGGCTCGCACGACACTGGCTGGCCACAACGCCATGAAGCCGACCCTGCCGCTGCATACGCCAGCTCCTCCCACCGACGACTCCCCCGGAGCAAACACCACCGCAGCGAGACGTCTGCCGCGGACAGACTCTGCTGAGCAGGCCAGCACCGCCGCACCAGCGCCATCGACGTCGACACCGCGTCCCCAGCTCCTGCGCTCGCCGCTCGCGCGCGTGTCCAGCGTCGCCCAGGAGGAGCATGATGCTGAACCCGACACTTCACGCACGGCCTCCGCCGCGGGAGATCTTGCACCATCTGCCTTGAGCCATGACGCTGGCCATCCCGGCCTCACACGTGCGGAAGCCACGACGACGACACCAGGCGATGGCTCGGCCAAAGGCAAATCACCCGGTCCCAGTCCTGACGAGGAAACGCTCGCTAAATTGCGGGATGCAGTCAGCGCCAAAATGTTGCTGCAGCAGCGCATGCGTACCAGCCACGACAACAAACGTCCCTCGATGCGAAAAGACGACCCCGAGGCTGCCAGGCCTTTGTCCACCGTCTCTATCAACTCCGTCATGACTTCCACTTCGACTGCCTCTACCGAATCAGCAAAGACTATTCGTGGAAGTATACCATCAACGCCTGCTCTTGGAGCCCAGCCTCTGCGCACGCCATCCTATCCATTCCCATATGTTCCTGGCACACCGCGCACATGGTCATCGAGCTTCCACCAGCCATTTACCAGTCTTTCTCCCACAGTGAGCAGTCACTTCGGCCCAGAACAATACACTCCCGGCGGAGACAGTTCCGGGCTGACATCTGGAGGCAGTACGCCAGCTGCCGCACCTGCTATGTTTGGACCACCTGGATCACACCCGACACGTCCGGAAGATCCTCGATTTCCGACACCGAATCTTTACAACCTGGTCCTGCAGCTGAGCGCTGAGCCTGGGTTGGATGCTTGGTGGGCTGCTGTTGCTAACATAATGCATGAACATTACAAGGCTGAGCGCGTGGCGCTGGCCATGCCCGCGGATCCCACGGACATTGAGAACGTACCTTGGGGTCAGAAAGCCACGTTTAGCATGAGCGGACGAGAGGAATTTGTGGAAGAATCTGCCGACAAAGAATTGGCAACACAGGGCGAAAGGCCGCAGTTTACACTTCATGAACCCTCGGGCGAATCCCTGAGCGACATACGCCCTCAAAAGCTGCACCCAGAGCGATTACGACCACGCCTAGACTCAAGACACTCATACGCTGGTCAACCTCGCGACAGTAAAGACGCAATTCCGGAGGCGGTAAAGACGAATGAGAGGCCAGCCGGCCTGCGACGATCTTTTACATATGCTCCTGGAGCACCTACCGCCCCCGGCCACGCGAGATTGCCTGCCGTTCGAATGCCTTCAGCTTCGAGCGTCCGAACTGGTTCTCTAGCCGATTTGGAATTCAGCAGCGATGCAGATGGCGTTGACTCTGGTCCATACGCCGCAGTCTTTCCTGTCCTCCGAGCACTCGACCACGAGTCGCATCCCCTCATCGAATCTGGTGGAGTGAACAGGGTTTTAGAGAGAGGGAGAGTCGTTACTGTGACACGAGACTATATCCCTGATCCTGAAGCACATCAATCATCGAGCACTGCGGCAACGCCCATGGAGACAGCATCGCATGCGACCAGTCAAGAGCCTCGGCCGAGTCAAACATTCGGCAATTATCGACATGTATTAGCCACCTCACTTGAAGCCCCGCCAGAGTATGAGGAATACGAACAACATCCAGCGTCGCCATGGACCCAGTCACCGGCACCATCGCCAGCCATACAATCCGATGAAGATCAGAATCCTTTCTTCGCAAACGAGAAACAACAAGTTGAAGATTCTTTTGATCCAGTTGCCTCACCTCAAGACTACACGCAATTTGGCCAGGTTGAAGCTATTGGTGTCGATTTAGCCAGTACTGTGCTCCACGTCCCACTGGTTCATCCAACGTTGTCGCAACCAATGCAATCTCTTCGATTTTCTGGATCGAAAAATAGTAGTTCGTCTCAGAGCGGAGAAAATCTTGATGCTGACAGAAGGGCTCCTATTGCCATACTCTCAATTATATGCACTGCAGTTCCGTACCCGCCGAGTCTCATACAATCTCTACAACATCTTGGGCCTCACCTGGCGACATCGCTCTCAAACGCCCAGGCGTTCTCTGCAGGTGCGAATCCCGGCTTGAGTATCCGACACCGTAGATCTGCGTCTGGACGCAACGTCATAAACGCGCCTATGACCATCGAACCAACGACACTGGATGAGATTGTCAATGCGGACCTCGAGGACCCTACTAGCGCATTTCCGGACAACATGACAAGTCCATCCGACTACTCAGGTCGATCACGACACAGCCCGGGCAGCTCAATCGCTGGAACGCCTGGTTGGGATCCTGCAACCCATGGCTGGACGTCGAGCAGATCTGTTGGTGGCACACCGGGCGTTGGCGGTGCAGAAATGGTCGATAACTATTTTGATGCTAAGAAGCGGAACGGTCATCGTGCGAGTGGCAGTAATGCTGGTGCGTCTGCACACACAACTCCAGTTCGAGCAAGCAGTAGGAAGATGCCTGGCCATGAAGGCAAGCCGCAGACAGATACAGAACCGCCTCGTTCGGACCGCAAACTCCGCTTCGAGGGATCAGCCAAAGATCTCAAGTCACCCCGACGACCACTCGAAAGAGAAAAGGCGCCGAGTAAACTTAATGAGGTTGCAGGCCCTACCCAGAGACCAGATCTGCGTCATACGATCACCCAAGTTCCAGGCCTCGGCGATAAGAACCACTCCTACCTGCACTCATATGGAGCAGACTTCCAGTCTTCATTCTCAGCGATATCAGCCGTGACGCCTGGCGGTGGTCCCAATGTGCCGCCTCCTGTGGGCCATTCTAGGAAGTCATCTTTGGGAGACGAAATGCCACCTCCGTCTGAACGCCTGCTGCGCACCATCATCGATTCTCTTCCCGTGCAGATTTTCACTGCAGAGCCTGAAACTGGAAGGCTGACTTGGGTCAATTCAAAATTCCTGATTTACCGAGGACAAGATTCTCGACAGGTGTTGAGTGAGCCGTGGCAAGCTATTCACCCCGAAGATAGGACCGAGTACATGGACACTTGGAATCGCTCTCTTCGGACTGGTCAGCAATTGCAACAAAAGGTGAGACTACAGCGCTTTGATGGCAAGTATCGATGGTTTTATGTTCGCGCTGCGCCACTTAAAGACAAGCGACAAAACATTGTGCACTGGATAGGCACAAATATGGACTTCCACGAGCAACACGTTGCAGAACTCAATCTGGCTCGCCAGCAAGAGACAGCCGCTAGCGAGGCGAAATATCGTGCCCTAGCAAATTCGAGTCCTCAGATCGTATTCGCAGTCGGTCGAACCACAGGTGTTACATTCTGCAATTCGCAATGGATTGGTTATTCAGGACAAACAGAAGGGTAATGCCCTCGGCGTAGGTTTCATGGATCACGTGCATCCCGAGGATCTGGCAAAATGTAGATTACCGACGTTCGACGAAGGGTCAAACCAACCCAACAACGTCCCGACATCTGTGCCGCCCGAGCCCCGAAGGTCGAAGTCGATGTCTCTCGAATCGTCAAGCGGGTCTTCCGACACCGAGAGAGGCTCGGTACAGGAGAATTCACCTCCACAGCACCTTCCTCAGCGCAAGCTTTCCGAACTGGCCAGCACTGGAATTCTGAAGGTGGCTCGTGACATCGATGGAAGACCGTCATACTCTACAGAAGTTCGTCTACGATCGAAGGACGGCGAGTTCAGGTGGCACCTTGTTCGTATTCTCTTGGCAGAGCCACTGTTACAGGCTGGCAATGAGGAAGAAACCTGGTATGGAACGTGTACGGACATCAACGACCACAAAACGTTGGAGCGTGATCTCAAGGAGACTATGGACGAGAAGTCTCGCTTCCTGAGTAACATGTCACATGAGATTCGTACACCGCTCAACGGCATTACCGGCATGGTGAATTTCTTGATTGATAGCAACCTGTCGGCTGAGCAGATGGAACACGTCAGCATCATCAGAGCTAGTACAGAGGGGTTACGCGGTCTAATCAACGACATCCTTGATCTTTCAAAAGCCGAAGCTGGCATGATCCAGCTCAACATGGACTGGATGTACGTTCGTGCGCTGATCGAGGAGGTCAACGATCTTACTTCTACGATGGCTATTGACAAGGGTCTTGAGCTCAATTATGTCGTTGATGAGGACGTACCAACCCAATTCAAGGCTGATCGTTTCCGTCTTCGCCAGATCCTGTTGAACGTGGTTGGCAATGCTATCAAGTTCACGCAGGACGGTGAGGTGTTTGTTCACTGCAGCATTCAAGTTGACCAAGACAAAGAATTGAACAAGCATGAGATGTTCGTCAAATTCCAGATAACCGACACGGGTCGTGGCTTTACCGACAAGGAAGCCGATGCTCTTTTCAAGCGCTTCAGTCAGATTGATGGCAGTAGCACTCGCCAGCATGGCGGAACTGGTCTTGGACTAGTAATCTCGCGCCAACTCGCTCATCTGCATGGTGGTGACATGAGTGCCACTGGTGTTCCTAACAAGGGCTCAACTTTCACGTTCTTCGTGAAGACCACTTTACCCTCTCGCGATGACAAGCCTCCTGCTCCATCACCAACACCCACAGTTCCCAGCATTCCTATCTTCCCAATGGTAGCCACTTCGCTGACTTCAACACCATCCGAGACACCAGAAAGTGGACCTGACATGACAAGAAATCCTTCGCTTCAAAGTATCACGGCATCTCATGCAAAGAACTTGTCAAGAGCTGGATCTGGCAGTGTATCCGACCAAGGCAAAAGCTCTCCCACTGTTTCGTCCGCTGGCTCAGAGCTATCAGCAGTCGCGCGCACCAATAGTACACAGTCCGAACGTTCTTCCGCTTCATCCTATGTACCGGATCCATCTGTACCCTCTTCGACCTCGATGAAGCTCAATATGCCTTCACCACTGTCACCGGGGTCAAGAGACCATGGTCCAGATTCGAACGATTCTAGTGCCACCGTACAGCAAAAGACGTACTTGCAGCCTCTTGTATCTCCCCCTGCAGTTAAGACGCCACCTCTAATGTTCTCAATTCTGGTTGTCGCTCCATTACGCTACAGTCGACAAGCCACAGTGCAGCATATCGAGAAGACACTTCCAAGCAATCTGCCTCACCAGATAACATCCAAAGACAACTTGGAAGATTGCCAAAAGATGCTCAGTGGGGACCAACCTGTGGTCTTCAGCCACGTGGTATTGGTCGTGAAGGATGTGCGCGATATCATCGCCCTAATCGATCGGATTCTCAGCACGCCGGCGCACTCTACGACAACCATGGTCATAATTACGGATCTTGCGCAGAAGAGGAAGATCATTGAGCAAGCGCATGGGCATGATTACAAGAAACTCGAAGCCGAGGGTCGAGTACTTTTCGTATTCAAGCCTCTCAAACCATCTCGCTTTGCGGTCATCTTTGATCCCCAAAAGGGCCGCGAGATGAGCACAGATCGGAATCAAGACAGCGCTCAGCAGGTCGCCACTAGCCAGAAGCAAGTATTCGCAGAGCTATCAGCACGCCTGGGCAAGAAAGACAAGCGTGTCTTGCTCGTTGAAGACAACAAGGTCAATCAGATGGTTATTCTGAAGTTCTTCAGCAAGGTCGGCATACCGGTAGAGACCGTAATGGACGGCGTCCAATGCACGGAGAAAGTGTTCGCGAAACCACAGGGTTATTACTCTCTCATTCTGGTAAGTTTCCCACCCAATTCTCATATCACTAATTACGCACTTCTCGAAGTAGTCAACTAACATGACTTCCTCGCAGTGCGACCTCCACATGCCCAACAAAGACGGCTACCAAACATGCAAAGAAATCCGTCGCTGGGAGAAACGCATCAAGCAACCTCATCAGCCTATCATCGCCCTTTCGGCCAACGTCCTCGGCGACGTCTACCAAAAATGCGTCGACGCGGGTTTCAACAGCTACCTTACTAAGCCTGTCGATTTCAAGGAGCTCAGCACCGTGCTCATGGCTTTCATGGACCCGACCGATCCTGCTAAGCCACACGCTTTCATGAGCAAGAAGCGGTCGTAGCGTGGACTTTCTTCTTTCCGGTCCGTGGTTTCAAGAGATATGTGGCTATCGTTGCTTGGGATATGAGGATCACGATCCCTCGACAAGGGGTGTGCTTTGTTTTTTCTTCTTTTTCTTGAAAGGCGCAAAAAAGGCGTAACGTGCATATAATAAGGTACTGGCTTTTGATATATACCCCATAGCATACTGTTAGCGAGGGGGCGTAATTTTGGGGGTTTCTTCTTCTTGCTCTTCTTCTTCTTCTACCTCTTCTACTCTTTTTTCATCTACGCTTAAATTCCTGGGGGATGAGGAGCGGACGTTTCGCGAGGAGAGGCATATCTACTTTCATCTTGAGCATTTCACTTTCGAAGTTGATTCGGACTTGCTTGTACTGATCTCATGCATGGCGGCTGTATCCTTGTTATTCACCAGGGAGCAAGCTATGGGGCGTTTTCAACGATTTGAGCATTGATGTTCCCGAGTGCTCGTTCGGTCTTGTGTATGAATATATATATATATCTTCAACTGATGAAGGCGATCTCGTATGCATTATCACCAGTAGACTTTTACAGAGCTGTCAATAGATATAGAGCCCATTTCTAATTGGTGAGAGTATGATCCTACGCCATTTGATTCGGATCCTTGCTTCGTGCGAACATACCTGGATCAATCCATAACATGCAGGTAAACAATGAGTTAATCGATCCGAAGAACTACCTGAGTAGGCAATTACGGCGCAAGAAGGGCGATCGAGTTGAGTGGCGGCGATACGATTCATGCAGTCGAGTAATTCCTCGCTCATGCATGCCCGAATTGCACATGCATTGCATGTCTGCAGATGACGGATGCAATGTTAAGTGAACTGGGATCATCCCCATTGCGTAGCGTTGTTGCTAGGCGGCTCCCCCGCAATCTGGTGCTGCAGGGACGATGCGTGAGATTGAGGGCCGCGAACTCTCCAGAACTTACCGCAACTGGGCAACCGCGAGTGCTTGTGTATTCCTCCTTTCCTCGCAGTTTTGCGCGCCTTGAAATTTTTCATTGCATTTGTTGACGCCTAGACCGGATCGGAGAGTCTTGAAGTATTCGGACGAGCAGAGCGCGGAGCTCACGACGCCATGTCGTTCCTGTTTGGGAAGAGCAAGCAGAAGGTTGGGCAGGATATGGTCAAGAGCACGAAAGATTTGCTGGCGAGATTGCTTAGTCAAGATGGACAGACACCAAAGGTGAGCACGCATCGTTTGAAGACGAGTCAAAATATGGAGCAGAGGAGTAACGATGGAGCAGGTAGAGGAAGAGCTAGCGAAGCAAATCTCCACCGTCAAGGTCACTCTGCAAGGCACGCCAGAGGCAGAGGCAAACTCGGAGCAGGTGTTTGCCCTTGTGTCTGCTATCCTTGCCGACGGACTATTGCCCATACTCGTCGACAACATTCACCGCTTGCCGTTTGAAGCACGCAAAGACACCCAGACCATCATCTCGAACGTTTTCCGGTTTAGGAGCCCGAACAGCACGTCGACCGAGCCCGATGCTCTCCGCGATGTCATCCGAAGACAGCCTGAGCTTATTGTAGCTCTTTGCAATGGCTACGACCGCCGCGAAAGCGCAAGTCCCTGCGGTGGCATCCTGAAGGAAGCCCTCAAGTGGGATGCTGTCGCTGCTGTCATCCTGTATGACGAGCCTCTTCCAAACGGCAAAACTGTCGACATCTACACCGACGTCGACACCAGCAAGCCCTCCTCGGGCCACGGTGTGTTCTGGAAGTTCTTTGGCTGGATCGACAAGTCGTCATTCGAAGTCAGCGCCGACGCTTTCGACACTTTCCGCTTGCTGCTCACCAAGCACAAACCTCTCGTCGCGCAGTACATCGGCACGAACTTCGACATGTTCTTCGAGCGCTACAACAACGTCCTGATAAGATCGGAGAGTTATGTTACAAAGCGCCAGAGCATCAAGTTGTTGGGAGAGGTTCTGTTGGACCGTCAGTTCTACGAGGTCATGACGCGCTATGTCGACTCGGGGGACAATTTGAAGTTGATCATGTGGCAGTTGAAAGACGATAGGCGGATGGTGCAGTACGAGGGATTCCACGTCTTCAAGGTACGTCTTTGCTATCAACATTGCGGACCCAAATCTGGGTTACACAGTTGACGCCACCTGCATGTGCATGTGCAACAAAACTAACCCCAACACTTACCTCCCAGATCTTCGCCGCAAACCCCAACAAATCCTACGAAGTACAGAAATTCCTCATCATGAACAAACAGCGCCTCCTCAAATTCCTGCCCAATTTCCTCGCAGATCGCACAGACGACGACCAGTTCAACGACGAAAAAGCCTGGCTCGTCAAAGCCATCGGCAACTTGCCAGACTCGACGTCGGCTCTCACGCCGCCGAGCAACAGCGCGCCACAGCAATCACAGCCACAGGCGCAAGTACGGTCTTGATGGCCGTCTCGCTGTGGCCTTAGCATGGGTAACGAGAAACACGTTTCAGGGCGTTTTTGGCATGCTTCCTATGACTTTTTCACGTGGTGGCATGATGGACTCCTGGCTGGGCTGGGAGGTTGCGGGCGTTATTGGTTCTCTTCTCTTAGCTTTGTTGTGAGAATTTGATGGCATGGGAGATCATGGACGCGCGGCGGACATTATTGTTTTATTATCGTGCACACTTTGTCTTCGATGAACATCGTGTGGTTTTTGCTACGAGGTATCTGTTCGCGATCAGATCACATCTTCTTCCTCTGAGTTATCCGTGATACCGGCTGTTGATGACGTGAAATAGCGAATGACTACCGATGATTGAAACAGCGTACATAGCACTAGATTTTCAGTTTGTGCACAACATTTCTTGTAAACCACTTGCGAGAATATCCTCAAGTGAAACTCAGCCTCTGTGCTTCGTCAAGAACTCGACGGATCGCCGTCGCTCTGCATGAGTAAGGAATATTTACACATCTATCCGTGAAGATCTTACACGCGCTCCGCCCCAACTGTTACTACTGCTACACAGCAACAAAAAACTCCGAAGCTAATAAGGCTACATATATAAAATGATGATTGTACAAGTCCATGCCTATTGTATGCTGCTTTCCACCGCCAGGTTGCTGCTGGCGGATGATTCCCGATGTATAGAGTTCCAAGGAAATGGTTCCGAGCTTGATCGACGATTCGATAGGAGAATTAGGCGGCTGGGTGTCTTTTACTTTCTGCGCTCCATGACCTTGTTGCACATTTTCAGAAGACCGTTCTTGGCCTCGCTTTCGGGGAAGTTGGCGATGGCCTGGGCGGCGCGATCGACGTGGAGTTGGGCGAATGCGCGGGTCTGTTCGATGCCGTCGCTCTCGATCACAAGGGTACGAGCCTGGAGGTTACATGTCAGTGTGCAGCTCTGGTAAATCTGGGTTTCATAGGATTGAACTCACTCTCTGCACGTCGCCGGGCTCGGAGAACTTGCGACCAACAAGTGCGCCTAGCTCCTTGTTGTTCTTCCACGCGAAAAGCAGTGGTGCAGTTGCCAGGCCCAGCTCAAGATCGGCGCCAGCAGGCTTGCCCAGCTCGACGCCGCTCACGGTGTAGTCAAGCATATCATCAACCAGCTGGAAGGCAAGACCGAGGTTCTTGCCATATTGGTATGCTGCTTCTACCACCTCAGGAGAGTGCTCGCCGAGCAGAGCTGCGGCACGGCAAGACTTGCTGATCAATGAAGCACTCTTCAGGTATGTCTTTTGCATGTAGTAGTCGATCGTCTCTTCGCTCCAGACCGGATTCTTCTCGTCCGTTGCGGTGTTCTTCAGCTGCATGAATTCGCCCTCCACCAGGTTTGCGATCACGGTCGCGAGGAGCTCAGTGACCTCAGGATCCCTTATCCGGGCAAGTGCAACAGATGCACGGCCGAGAAGGAAGTCGCCGGCGAGAACTGCCATTTTGTTGCCAAACTCAATGTTTGCGCTCGGGTTTCCGCGGCGAGATATCGAGTGGTCGATCACATCGTCATGGAGGAGCGACGCAGTGTGAATGAGTTCTGTAATTTCGGCCAAGCGTCTTGAGAAGGCAGGACGTTCTCATCCGCGCTGTTATCCTGGGTGTACGTCTCCTGTCCGGTCAATGGTGAATCTGGGTTGGTGTCCGCAAGCACTGAAGGTGACGAGATCGGCTCGTCGATAGCTCTCCATGGCCTCGAGTTTCCATCCGTGGGCAGCATTGCGGTGGCTTGCGACATCAAGAGCACAAGCATTGGCCTGACGTACTTTCCTTCGCTCTGGGTGTAGTATTTCGACACAGTGTCCAGCATTGGGTGTCCGCTTCCTAGCAACTGCCGTATGTTCCCTGTCATGAACTTCATCTCTTTCGCCACGCCCTTCAAGGGATCAATGCCCATGGGACCAGGTGGCGGCGACATGCCACCATTTGCGAACATCTGCTTTGCGGCCGAGACGGCGGCGGCGACACCGCCTTGTTGCAGTCGCTGCGAGCCATTGTAGTTGCGGACGACAGAGTTATGGAACAGGCGAGAGGGCTGAGGCCGTAAGCATGCTGGGCAGTTGCTTCGTAATGTCGAGGTGCGTGTGAGGATGTGGTTGGTCCTAGCCAGCGCAGTCCGCGCTGAAGGTCCAGACATGTAGAGAGCTGCTCGCAGTAGTAAGGCGCCGGGTGGAAAGGAGCAATCTGATCCAAGGCCGGGCGCGAAGATCAGCGCTAGTGGGAAGAAGATGGTATAATACAAATGCGGTCTTTCCGTGTAACCTAGCTGTTGTCAGATGAGCATCCATCTGGCCCGGGATTTTTCGCGAGATCGTTGAAGCCGATCCCCCAAACGGGAAGAGGTCCGTGATGCCTTTTAGGTTGTCGTTGACAGGTACACTTCTGCACCAGCTGTATCACCGAGGCATATTCCTTCTATTTACGCCGCAAAGACTATGGTCTTGCTAATAATCACTCCGACTGTCAAGGCTGCAGTCGACGAGTATTTGCGCCTTCGTGTCACAAGGGAGCAGACTGAAGCGCTCCAGCACGACCTTGAGCGGCTTAGCAAGGCTGAATTGGATGGTCCGATTGAACATTCTGATCTGACTACGATTTCGAAATGGCTGACTACGGAAAACAACGGTAGCAATGTGTCTTGCAAAGAATCCCGTTTGGACGCACTCCTGAGAGGCACATCAGTATACAAGCCGCCTCCGCCACCCAAGCCTGAGCCCGTAGGTCGATCGACTTGCCATCTTTCAAGACGTATAATAACATTGTAAATAGTCAGAACAGTACAAAGCTCTCATGCAACGACTGCGCCAACAAGAAGAGCAGCGAGAGTACGAACGCATGATCAACCCTCTACCAGAAAAGGAGTCGTTCGGCCAACGTTTCCCAAATGCTGCTTCGGCATCATTCAATCCAAACACTTACCATGGCCACACTGGAGTGGATGACATCGACGAGGTCACATACCAAGATGTTGAAAGGCAGATGGCTGTGATCATCAATGTTCTGGTTTCTATTATTGCTTGCTCTGTGGCACTCTGGATCGTGGCGCGGCACTGGAGCGTTCCACAACGTTTGGCTCTATCTATGGGCGGAAGCCTGACAGTCGCAGCCGCTGAAGTTGCTATTTACTGGGGCTACATCAGACGTATTCAAGACGCGAAGGGCAAAGAGATCAAGAAGACTGAAAAGAAGGAAGTGTCTGAAACTTGGGTCATTGAGAAAGTGTCAGGGTCGACCAAGGCTGTGACCGACGACCTTCGTTACAGGAAAGGAAGACACAGATAAGCTGACAACCAATGCCTCATTACTGATATGGGATCACAACATGTCGAATATCACGATCTGAATATCGGAATCTCGGAAGCAAACGCGTCCTTAGCGCGAAGCGGGCGCGTGCACCAACGATCTCTAAAAGTGCTCTAGACCATGGTTTCAAGATTTACAGCCAACAAAAGGTCAAATGCGAACCACCGTTGAGGGAACACAGCTATAGCATTTGTCGACGGTAGTTCCGGACCTCGATGCCTAATGATGGCAAACAAAGATTTTCACCACCCTTTTCAGCCATATGATATCCAACAAAAGTTCATGCAAGCGGTCTACGATTGCATTGAGAATGGGAAAGTCGGCATATTCGAGTCTCCCACAGGGACTGGAAAGTCATTGAGTCTGATATGCGGTGCCCTGACATGGCTTCGCGAGCATAAGCGGAAGCAGTTTGACGAGGCGATGCAAAGCATCGAGGTCGACGAAGACGAGCCAGAGTGGATGGCCGAACATGCGAGAGAGTCCAAACGCAAAGAAATCTTGCATATGCGCACAGAATTCGAGGAGCGATTAGCGAAGGTCCGAGAGAAGGAACGTAAGGTGCGAGAAAAGCAGTCGGGTGGCGAGGCCTTTCGCAAGAAGCGCAAACAGGGCGAAGGAGACGATGAAACCAGCTTTGACGTCGAAGATCAATTCGCGCTTGACGACTATAATAGCGACGACGATGATTCGTCACATCAGTCTGGACAAGCTCAATACTCGGCTGAGACTACCAAATTATTGGAAAAGTTGGGCATGATTCTACCAAAACGGGACGAAAGGAACTCTGAAGATACGGAAGAAGAACTCAAAATCTTCTTCTGCTCAAGGACGCATTCACAATTATCGCAATTTGTGGGAGAGCTGCAACGCGTACACTTACCTGCTGGGCTGCCACCAGCGCAGCAGATTGCGGACACTAAAGAGCCGGTAGAAGAAGTAAAGCAGATCACGCTTGGATCACGCAAAAATCTCTGTATCAATCCAAAAGTCAACAAACTCGCCAGTCAGACTGCGATCAACGAACGATGTATGGAGTTGCAGCAATCAAAAACGTCATCCGACAAGAAATGCCAGTATATACCCAGCAAAGACGATGAAAGCCTTGTGTTGGATTTCAAGGACCATGCTCTCGCTTCCATACGCGACATTGAAGACCTCGCCAATGTGGGAAAGAAGCTCGGTATCTGTCCATACTATGCCTCTCGACCCGCCGTTGCGCCAGCTGAGATGGTGACCTTACCATACCCTCTACTATTGCAGAGAAGTGCTCGTGAAGCTTTGGGCATATCTGTCAAAGGCCACGTTGTAATCATCGACGAGGCACATAACCTCATGGATGCGTTGGAGGGCATATGCTCTGCCCAAGTATCACTCTCGCAACTCCGCCTAGCGCGAGAATCGCTCATTACATATTTACAGAAATTCCGCAACAGACTCAAAGGCAGCAATCGCATGTATGTGACACAAGTTGTTAGAGTCATCGATTCTCTGTGCAATATGCGACGCCTCTCGAATCAGACAAGGGGACCGGTGGTGGTGTGCAACCTGGTGCGCTTTTGGCAGGAAAAGGTGTAGATCAGATCAATCTGACCAAACTTGTGCGTTACATATCTGAAAGCAAGCTGGCACGGAAGGTCGAGGGCTACATCTTGCACCTCAAAACAATCGAGAACAGGACAGGTGAACAGGCTCTGCAACCTGCAGAAACCCCGACATTGACGCAGATACAAAACTTCTTAACGACACTCATGAATCCTTCGAAAGAGGGACGATTCTTCTGGTCGAAAGAAAATGGCGGTCTGGTCCTGCGGTACATGCTTCTCGACCCGTCCGAGCACTTTCGGGATATCGTAGAGGATGCAAGAGCGGTTATCCTCGCGGGAGGCACCATGTCGCCAATGGAGGATTATACACATCAGCTCTTCCCTTACCTGTCCTCCGTGTCCACACTATCTTGCGGCCACATCATTCCGACCAGAAATCTCCTCGTCAGAACCGTCTCTGCTGACAAGGACGGAGCATTAGAGTTCAATTACAAGACAAGAAGTAGCACGCATATGATGCAACGGCTCGGCAGTGCCATGCTAGCTGTCTTGCCGCACATCACGGGCGGTACGGTTGTCTTCTTCTCGAGCTACGCTTACCTGGAGCAAGTTCGAAGGCAATGGGATCAAGACGGCATCGGAGCTCGAATGAACGCCCTGAAAGCTACATTCTTTGACAGCCGCGCGATATCAGTAGAAGACACTTTCAGAGCCTACAGCGATGCTGTTGCAGCAGATCCCCGAGGCGCGCTGTTGTTCTCGGTCATTGGAGGAAAGCTCAGTGAAGGCATCAATTTCTCAGACAATTTGGGTCGCTGTGTGATGGTGGTGGGACTGCCTTTTCCGAACCTCGAGACGCCTGAGTGGAAAGCCAAGATGCAGTATCTCGACAGCCGTGCTACTGCTAGAGGAGAACCCGCTGGCAGAGCCAGTCGAGAGCATGCGGAGAATGTATGCATGAGGGCGGTAAATCAGGCTATCGGACGAGCAATCAGACACAAAGGTGACTGGGCTAGCATTTTGCTATTTGATGCTAGATATGCTCAGCAAAGGGTTCAAACGAAACTGCCGGGCTGGATAAAGGAAAGTCTTCCTGTGCGAGACGAGACAAGGAATGGTCGGATCGACGGCGTTTTAGCTGATGTCGCATCGTTCTTCGAAGGTCGAGCCTCGTGATAGATAGACGGATACGAAATACAACATTGCTTGTGTTGCTCATCTAGCTGGAGATCTTGGACAGCACGTATTCACGTGGTTTGATGGACGGGCTAACCGCTTCAGGCGCGCTGTCCGCAATCTCCACCGAATTGACATGTGAATGTGAATGCCGCTCGAGCTTGCAACGTCGACATGGCACAATCGGGCTTGTAGTGAGGGCTCAATTGGTTCACAGTCCGCGGTGAGACGTGAAATAATTCTCTGTATGTACTCACGGCAATTTGTTTGCTCGAACTTGCGTTTGCATGCAGTCTCACCTCCGGCTGGTCGAAACAACACGTCGCCGCTTTCGTCATTGCTCGCGTTTCCCACGTTCTGGCTTCCCACCTTCATGTTTCTCAGGGTCTCATTCCTCCACATGTGTATGCTCGGTGCTTGATCTACCATGGCGAAGACAAGTATACGGTTTGCCAACAAGGCGGCCGTTGTCTTGGGCCTTGTGCTGGGAGCCAATGCTGTCCCATCCGTGAATGTTGCCTTGAAGACCTCCTTTGGTGCACCCCCATATCTCGTAGAGCTGCTGTAAGTGCTAAGCATTGCAACCCGATAGACTCTAGCTGACAAACCTATGCAGAGAGACAGCAGCTGAAGAGAACGCCACAGCCTACTTCCCTTTGCTCGACCGCATCGCAGACGGCTACTTCGACACAGCGAAGACAGACAAGGACCTGTACACGAGCTTCAGGAAGCTATTGCAAGAAGATGGACACCTCTCGCACGCAGAAGACCTCTCTTCGTTCGATCTGGCACTGTCTATGCACTCTGCCGCGCCGAGACTAGAAGCCCATTACCAATACTATAATACTGCTATACAACCAACGGTTGGACAAGAGAATGAGGATGCGTGCGAAAGCTGGATACATGTGCCATGGAGCGGGCAGCGATTCTGCTCACCAGACTTGAGCGAGTCAAGCTGCTGCGCCATTTGGCAGCGCTCAAGCCGAAGTGTCCAACCTACCATTTGATCGTGTTCTGGGCTGCACAACTTGCGGCAAGTCATCTGTGCTTTATGCTGACATAACGTCGCCGTCGTTCCGGGAGTTCCACAAGACAATCAGTAAGACCGCGAAGGACGACCTGACGTCGTACAGAGTTCGGTATAAGCCAAACAAGAGCGCACCTCAGCCGCTGCTGGTCAGTGGCTATGGTGTGGAGTTGGCACTGAAGCGTACTGATTACATTGTCATCGATGATAGGAAGAAAGACGAAACCAGCGACGAGGGTAGCGTAGAGCCTGAGGATGCCACTTTGAGTGAGGAAGAAGTGTCCGACTTGCGTCCTCTTTCCGCCTCGGAAGTTCGACGCCTTGGAATCAAAGCAGCAAGCTTCGTGCTTGCGAACGAAGCACCTTTTGATACCTTGGTCAAGCTCTCCAAGGACTTTCCGAAGCATTCGAGCTCGATTGCAGCAACCAACATCTCGGAGGCATTCCTGAAAGAGCATCACGATAACAGAGATATCGTCCTCACCCCTGGGTTCAACGCCTTGTGGATCAACGGTGTTCAGATTATGGGCAGAGATGTTGACGCATACACTCTGCTGGAGCACCTACGTCGTGAAAGGAAAATGATCAATAGCGTTCGTGAACTTGGTCTGAGTGGTCCACAAGCAGTGGAGCTCCTCTCACACGAAGCTATCACCGCGTCTCAGGTCGAACAGGAACCGCAGCGCTACGATTGGCGTGACGAGCATGAGGGCGGCAATGTTATCATGTGGCTCAATGATATCGAAAAAGACAAGCGCTACGCAGACTGGCCTGCACACACTTCGGCCTACCTTCAGCGCACATATCCTGGCCAGCTACCCAACGTTCGTCGAGACTTGCATAACCTGGTCATCCCAGTCGATTTCTCGGATCGTGCCGATGTTCTCTTGGTCACCGAAGGCCTTCAAAGCTACGTGAAACGTATGATACCAATTCGCTTCGGTCTTGTCCCTGTGGGTGATTCAGAGGCCGCTGAACAGCAAGCGCGGATCGTCTATCACCTGCTCGAAACCTACGGTCTTGGCGCCGTCCTGCAATATTTGCAGGAATCTGTCAAAGGTGCCGGTCGCAAATACAGTGCTCCTGAAGAGCAGTACTTCACCGCTGCCATCGAAGATCGCAAGATCAGACGCGATGGCACTGCTTTGTCTCTGCAAAATGTTGTAGAGGACACTCATCTGGAGATACGTCTCGGTGCTGCTCGCGCCTACACTGCCCGTCTGGGCGCGCAAGGCGATGCGCCGCCCATCTTCATTAACGGTATGGCACTTCCAAAGACCGAAGAATGGCTGCAAATGATGAGCCAGCGCGTCGGCATCGATTTAAGGACGGCACAGAATGCAATTTACGAGCAGGCAGTGTCAGAGGGTGATTGGTTGCCATCGCTTTTCCTGGCGAACCCAAGCTTCAGGCGCAACCCGCAAGTCATCCCTGAGGACGACAAGAGTGTCAGGCACATCAGTGTCGGAGACCTTCCATTTGACAAGCTACCGACTTTGTCCACAAATGAGCACGTGGTAGAAGATGAGCTGGTCCATCTCACTGTTGCTGCCGATCTCGCCAGTATAGATGGTCTAGAGTTGCTCATGGAGTCACTGCTTTTCCAGAGAGAGCATGCCGGATTGGATATCGCTGTGCTGCACGTGCCTTATTCACAACCTGCTGTCTCCGCCAAATCTGTTGCGGCAAAGGCTGATGCGCAGCTGTTGCGAGAACTGCTAGCGCAATACGATTCGTTGGTCAAAGAGACATACGGTGAAGGGCTAAACCCAAACCATGTACAAAGGCAGGCCATCTACAGCACTCTTCTTGAGAGCAGGTCCGGCGAGTCTACTACGGAGTTGACGGCCTGGGTACCTTTTGCATCGATCGCCACTGCTGCAGGCATACTCCCAGGCCAGAAGGCATTGCTTCTCAATGGCAGGGTTGTTGGTCCTATGAACAGCTCAACAGCCATCAATACAGACGACCTGGAGGCTTTACTAGCATATGAACGGAAGCAGCGTTTACTACCAGCTGCCATTGCCATCAAATCGATGGGCCTCCAAGACAAAGCTGCCACACCTCTGTCTTTTGCTAGAATCTCGAATTTGATTGCCTTGTCACTGGTGTCAGATATCCCTGACGGTATCTTCGAAGCAGCGCCTACAATTCGGAGTGCTATTTTCGACAAATGGGAATCACAACACACCGCAATCAAGGTCGGCGATCGTCAGACAGCCACCATTCAGATAGTCGCGTCCATTGACCCTACATCCGAGCTTGCACAAAGATGGATTCCGATCATCAAGACTCTATCCGAGCTTGACGGTGTTTACACTTGCCTTTACCTGAACCCAAAGGAGCGCCTTGAGGAGCTTCCTATCAAGCGCTTCTATCGCTATGTTCTGGGTTCCAAGCCGACATTCGACAGCAACGGTGCGCTTGAAGGCCTGAGTGCTCACTTTGCCGGTCTGCCAGCAGATGCACTTTTGAACATGGGCATGGATCTACCACCCTCATGGCTGGTCGCTCCAAAGGATAGTATCTACGATTTGGACAACATCAAGCTCAGCGCTGTCAAGGGAGGTGCGGACATTGGCGCCACGTACGAGCTAGAGCACATTCTCATCGAGGGCCACGCACGAGATGCCACCCTTGGCCCACCTCCACGCGGCGCACAGTTAGTGCTCGGTACTGAGCTGAACCCTCACTTTGCCGACACCATTGTCATGGCCAACCTTGGCTATTTCCAGTTCAAAGCAAACCCAGGTGTCTACAATCTCGCTTTGCAGAAGGGCCGCAGCGAAGACATCTTCCACATCGACAGTGCAGGTCACAATGGCTACAATCCTGCTGTCCAGGACAACAGCACTGAGATCGCACTGATGTCTTTCAGAGGCGCCACATTGTTCCCTAGACTTTCACGCAAGCCGGGTATGGCTGATGAGGATGTGCTCGAGGCGTCAAAGACTGCGGTCGAGAACCTCGCAGACCAGACTGACAAGCTGCTCGCCAAAGCAGGCGTAGCTGGTGCGCAGGCCAGCAAGTATCTACACAAGGCAACCAAGATTGGCTCAAGTCTTCTCCCAGGCAGTAAGAATGCCGGCGGACACGCAGACATCAACATCTTCTCGGTCGCTTCCGGTCACCTTTACGAGCGCATGCTGAACATCATGATGGTGTCTGTGATGAAGCACACCAAGCACACGGTCAAGTTCTGGTTCATCGAGCAATTCCTCTCGCCCTCCTTCAAGACCTTCCTCCCCGCCCTGGCCGCCGAGTACGGCTTCAAATATGAAATGGTCACCTACAAGTGGCCACATTGGCTTCGCGCGCAGAAAGAAAAGCAGCGCGAGATCTGGGGCTACAAGATCCTCTTCCTCGATGTCCTTTTCCCGCTCGACCTCGACAAGGTTATCTTTGTCGATGCCGACCAGATCGTGCGCACTGATATGTACAGCCTGGTGCAGCATGACTTGCAAGGCGCTCCCTATGGTTTCACACCCATGTGCGATTCCCGCACCGAGATGGAGGGCTTCCGCTTCTGGAAGCAAGGTTACTGGAAGAGCTTCCTACGTGGCAAGCCGTACCATATCAGCGCACTGTACGTCGTCGACCTGAAGAAGTTCCGCCAGATCGCGGCGGGCGACCGCTTGCGCCAGCAGTACCACCAGCTCTCTGCCGACCCGGCCAGTCTGAGCAACCTTGACCAGGATTTGCCGAATCATATGCAGTCGGTGCTCCCAATTCACAGCTTGCCGCAGGAGTGGCTATGGTGTGAGACGTGGTGTTCGGACGCCGCGCTGCGCGATGCGAAGACGATCGATTTGTGCAACAACCCGCAGACCAAGGAACCGAAGCTCGACCGCGCCAGGAGACAGGTGCCTGAGTGGACTGTCTACGACGATGAGATTGCGGCCGTGGCGAGGAAGCACAAAGAGGGCCAGGTTGCGGAGGGCAAACCTGTGGCGGATGATGCTGCTGATGCTGGCGAGCAAGGGAGAGAAGAAGAAAGCATACAGGAGCGCTTGCAGAGAGAAGATGCTGAGAAGGAGCGCAAGAAGGGCCATGACGAGTTGTGAACTGTGAGTTGTTAGCAATTATTTGCTTTCCAGATAGATAGACTAAAGATCATTCCTCTCGAAATTCACGCAAGGACGATGTAAGGTTGATGTGTGACAAAGATTGCTCAGAAGCTTCATATTGCATTGCATGCGTAAGCAAGAAAAGGTTAATCTGTACAAATATGTGCATATGTGCACCCCGCTGTCCCGCAGCGCTTTCCCCCAGCGATAATGGTATCTACACTCGAAAAGAATAAAAATGCCCGCCCAAGAAATGATGACAATGACAGGCCGAAAACCATATCCGTCCCAAAGAAAAAGAGAAAAAAGAAACCCAACCTCATTTCATCACAGCCTCACATGTCCGATCAACTCAATGCACCCTTGTAGCTCCCTCTGCATATCCGCAACCTGCTTCTTCAACGCCACGTTCTCCACCCGCAAGCGCTCCATCACCGCCCAGGCGGAGCCGTCGCTGCCCAGCCTTTTTACGCTGTTCCGCAAACCTGATGAATTGAGAGGTGCGTGCTGGTGACCGGCCATGCGCTGCTTGGTAGGAGTGATGGGCGAGGGCGAAGCGAGGACGGCTTTTTGCAGGGACGGGTCGAGAGGGTCTTGCGACCAGTCGCGGTCAAGGTCGGATTCGAAGCCAGAGTCTGAAGCGTCGGTGCTGCCGGCAGAGACGCGCTTGTTGAGGAATTGGCGACGAGGAGTGGTCTCGTCGTCGGTCGTTTCGTCTGCTGTTGAAGGTGGTGGAGGAACTTTGTAGGATCGCGAGGCTTTCCGTGACTCTTTCTCGCGAGCTTCTTGGTTGCGGAAGCGCTCTTCTGACAGCTGGGAAGCGAGCTCTTTCATGGTGCGTTCTTGCTCTTGAGCGCGGCGGCCCATGTCTTCGAGCTGGAGTTTGAGGTGGCGGGAGCGGATGTCTGCTTCTTCAATCTCTTCGCGCTGGACGTCCATTTCTGGTTGGAGGGTGGCGACGTAATCGACTTTGGCTTTGTATGCTGATTGCATGCGCTGTAGGAGGTTGTGGCGTTGACGAGTAGCTCGTTGTAAGAATGGGGCGTAAGGTCGTCAGATTGTCCATTCGGGAACAACGCGGTCATTATGTTCATGGTAGCGAGCTCATCGTTTGCGAGAGCTGGTGATTGTTGGGGCATTGGTGAAATGGCTTTGCGGCCGAACCAGCTTGTCTTCTGTGATGGAGGTGTTTGAGGAAGCATGCTTGCTCTCTTTCTGGGACGCTCGGTCAAACCAGTGCGGTATTCCATAATGAAGTCCATCTCGTCTTTTTCTTTGATTGGGCTTGAAGGCGGGATGCCTAGCCTTACCGGCGCAGAATCGCCGTTGAAGAGATCGCCGAAAAGCCTATTACCGGACTGGTGCTGGGAGCTCTGGGGTCGTTGCTCGGTCGGAGCACTCGGGCTGAGTTTTGGAACGAATGCAGCAAGCGACTTTGCGCGAGAGTGCAGGACCGACTTTGATCGCGAGAGTGCTGCGGCTGTAGGCTGTGCGTTTTGCAGTGAAGATAGCAGACGTGATCCAATTGCGGGTCGCTCTGGTGTGTAAGCTCTGCCTGGAGGAGCAGGGGAGCTGTAGCCGTTGTATGCGGTATCGACAGAGTCGTCAAGAATGCCTTGTGCGCCGTTGTATCCAGTGGAGATGTTGGAGAGGCTGCGAGAATGGGACGGTAGGTCGGAGACGAGTCGAATGCTGGATCTCTGGTGTTGCTAGAGGTGAATGCGTAGAGAAAGCATCGCTTGATCTCGACATGCTGCTGTAGATATGGCGTGTGCTCTTGTGGAGGTTGAGATTAGGCAAAGGCTGGCGTGAGGGCTGGAGGTCTCAGAAGGGCCTCGCTGCTGACCGTGGGATGTCTCAGGCGCAACAGCTGGAGATTCGAAACGTTGATGTTCAAGACTGAAGTTGATTCTAACGTCCTTGGGCCAGAGAAGTGAGATAGAAGGCTGGCGAAAGGGTCTCGAGAGCTCCTTGTGGTAAGAACGTCGTTGAGTTGTCTCACTGTACGTCCTCTAATACGCTGGCTGGGCCGTTGTAGCGATTGTATGTACCGAAGGTGGTTGTCTCTCTGGAGCGAAGATGTCTAAAGTTGGCAGGCTGACGATCGATCGCCGGGACTGTTTTGGTGGCAGTGGGGCCGCGTCGTTGGAGGAACGAGAGCTCAAGAACTCAATACTCGTCACTGTACAGATGTTTGAATAGCGAGTAGAGCAATGCGGGCAGTAGAGTCATACGAAGGTGTAACGGTGCAAAATCATCTGGGCCATGCTGGTGGCCATGTGCGCTCGTCTTGGGCACGCCGCGTTCCCTGCCACCGGGCTAGAAGTCGATGGCTGGGAAAGCAGTGCCGAAACACGCCTGTGCACCACACATGCATGCAATTTGCGAGCCCTCCCGACGTCATGCAATCAATATTGACAGCACCGTGGCCATTTGCTTGCAAGGGGTAACGTAGATATCGTGTACACGTGGTCGCCGGGCGATGTTGTTTTGCACTGGCCGACCGAAGAAAAACTATTGTTAGCAGCTCGTGTCGCCGTCGACGAGAAGAAGACCATGCACTTAATGCCTTCCACCAGCTATATATCAAGATCCATGGTGGTTAAAGTGGCAACCAGCAGCGTGAGAAGGAACAGGCCCTCTCTGTTTAATGAGCGGTTTCATAGATCAACGAAAGCCACGTGGTTGCGCACTCAACAGTGCCATGTGCCCGGTTCCTTAGACTGAGAACATGCGTTTGTGCGCTGTCTCTGGCAGAGGTGTGTGCACGGCGGCCATTTTGAGGTGGCTATTGAGCATGCGTCGTGTTGGCAAGGTCAGGGTCAAGGGAAAAGGTCAAAGAATGAGATGATGCGCTACGAAGCATGACGCCGGCTTTGTGCGTGATACTCACATACCTATGTCCATGTGAGTTAAGCAGCGATGGCAACACAGCACGATGTAATTTAAACAAGCGCAGAACATGAATTTTGAACACTTTCTTTCTCATATCTGCATACAAGCCGATGCATAGCGGCCTTTTGTCGATGGCACTCGACGCCATGTCTTCTCACTGGTCACACTCAAAAGCGCAAGTGTAAACCAACTTTCAAAATAAAAAGTTTTGTCCCGTCCTTTGCAAGTCAAATATAAAAACGCCAGTCCTAATACTTTCGATGAACGCCCCGTCGCCTCATGCGCCTGATGCCGAGCATACTATACACGATCGTCCAAGGCGCAGGCGGAGGGCGCGGTACTGGAGCGGTCGAAGGCACCTTTAGCCTTTACGACCCTTCTTGCCCGGCTTGCCGACGATTCTCTTCTGTTTCCTGTCGGGCACGCAAGCTGGCTTGTTGCGCTTCGCCTGCGTCGGTCTGTTTTGCTTTACACGATTCTCGGGCCGCGATTTCTACTCGCTGTCCGACTCGTCCTTAGCGACAGACTTGCGCTTCTCCTTCTTTTCCTTCTTCTCCTTCTTGGCCTTCTTGCGCTCGGCCTTCTCCTCGGCGGTCTCGCCGTCGTGCTTGCGCTTCTTCTTCTTGTCGCCGTCGTCGGAGACATCGATGTTGGTAGGGGGAACAGCAGGTGCATCGGCCATCTCAGCCTTTGAGGGAAGCTCAGAGCCCTTGCCGAGGTGACCTTCCTTGACGGGAGCAGCCTCAATGGCACCACCCTCAGTCTGGGCGTTGGAAGCAGCGAGGGGCTCGTTGAAGTCCTTGTACTCCTTCTTCCACGAGGCGGGAGTGGCCTCGTTGGCACGACCGTACTTGTCAAGCTTGCCAGACTCCTTCATCTGCTTCTTGGTGGTTGCGGTCGGGCCCAATCCCCAGCGGCGGGGGTAGAGGTCACGCTCCATGATGCAACGCTTAACCTTGGCAACAACACCGTGATCGCATGAAGACATCTCGACAGTGGACATCTGGGCAATACCAATGGCAATGGCCTCACCCTTGGTGGTGATGAGGACAATCTCCCGTAGACATCAATGCCAGACTCGTAGCGGAGGAGACCAGGAAGCATGAGCTTAGCACCGTAGCAGACGGCGTTGACAGCGCTGTCCTTCACGACCACACGCTTGTAGCCGGTAAGGAGAGACTCGAGAGGAGAGATGACGGCGCGGAGGGCAGACTCGTCGCGCTGGTTGTCGTAGATCCACTGGGCGTCAAGAACGTCGTGGAGAGTGGCCATGCCGTTCTTCTCGTCCATGGCACCGGAGCGCACACGACGGAGCTCCTGCATGTGACCGCCGACACCGAGAAGGAGACCAAGGTGGACACAGAGGGTACGGATGTAGGTACCGGCCTCGCAAGAGACGTGGAAGACGGCAAGCTGGCGCTCGTTGTCGAACTCGAGGAGCTTGCTGGAGTAGATGGAACGGATACGGAGCTGCCTCTTGACGGCGGAAATAAGAGGAGGACGCTGGAAGAGAGCACCAGTGAGGGTCTCGAGGGCGCGGGCGAGCTGGGCCTCTCCACCAGGGAGCTTGCCGTGCAGACGAAGGACTGCAACATATTCCTTTCCGGCACCCTGCTGGCTCTTCACGAGACGGGTAGCGCGGTCAATGCAGACAATCAAGCATCCAGTGACCTTGGGATCGAGAGTTCCAGAGTGACCAGTGCGCTCAACACGGAGCATGCGCTTGAGCCATGCCACGACTTCGTGGGAGGAAGGGTTGGAGGGCTTGTCGAGGTTGATGACACCGGAGGAGACGTAGGAGGCAAGGTCGCGGCGGAGAGGGTTGCAACCAGCGGGAATCGGGTGAAGTGACCGGTGCGGACCAGGACTGTGGTTTTCTTAGTCGCGCGCGCCAAATGATAATGTAGGTCAAGGAGTGCTGGCGCGCAGAGTCTGCAGTCGCACAGCGCTCCCTATAACCGGTTGATGTAGGGACATACGTTGATCCCAGTTCTTCAAGAGAAGAGGCCAGTCGGCGTAGTTGACATTGGGCGCGACGGCCTCGGGCTTGATAACAAAGCTCTTCATCCTGCCTGACGAGAGCCATACTGAGTATTTGCTGCGAGTATGTGGCTCGGGTTGGGTGGTTGCTCGTCGTGGATCGCAAGCTCCAAGGAAAATTCGATAGAACTTGAGGAGCTCCGAAAACCGAGAACGCCAAGCGCGCGGTCCGAGCTTTGCGGCGGCGGTGGTGCAGCTTGCAGCGTCACAGAAGTGGCTGGTATTGTCTATCTGTACATGTATTGTTGGACAATAATATTTTTATATCAATACTTGCACTCATTCAACAGAGTCATTGATGCATATGGGCATTCATGTCATGTGCAACGTTAGCTATGATCCCAAGGACGAAGTGCAAAGCGGGAAAACCTCTTCACGGGCAGAGTGGCGCTCATGCTCGGGCTCATGGCAGAGGCAAAGTGTATCATCTGATTTGATAAAATACCATTGGCTGTATATCATGCTAGAGCACACCTCAGATGCGATTTGAGAGTGCTGAAGTGCATCCTTGGAATTCTAAATCGTGCTATGCCTCAAGTGGAGTTTATTCTCTATGCCTTATGTACTTCTCCGCCGTGCCTGACCATATCAAAGAAAGAGAAAACGAGAGTCTAAAATCCAAACAAAAAACGTAACGACAGCCTGGGTATCAATTTGTGCGGGTTCGTAGGCTGCGTTTCTTTCCGCGCCGTATCCCGAATTGTCACCAAACGCCACATGACCCAAAAGGAAATCGACCGCTCGTTGTCGAGCGTGTTGGACCGCCATATCCTTGTGGTCGTATTCGCAGAGCCCTTCTGACGGTTTGATCCATCGTAGAAACGAGTGTCGAGGGTGTCCACTTTGTCGCAGGTCCAGCTGCGAGGTCGGTCGTAATGAGCGATTTTACTTTGCGCTGTCCTCACTGTTCTGGCTGTTGGAGAGGTTGCGGGCGAAGAGCGCGCGGCGGGTGGAGTCGCTGCCGTGGCTATTGTAGTGTTAGTTGATGTTTTGGCGGCGTAATCGATCATCAATCGACTCAGTCTTCTTCGATTGAAACGTACCCTTTGTTGATCTGCCTCTGCTTGAAAGAGGACAATTTCTGGCTTGCAGGGCTCATGATGGCGTCCGATGGGCTGACGTACAGAGGGTTGCTGAACGCAAATTAGTACATGTACTCTCACCAATCGCAATAACCGCAGTTTCATTGATCTCAATGCTGTCCTTTCTCACTTGCGATCACAGTCCCGACGAACGTACCTCTTGTCAACAGCAGCCTTCACCTGCTTGTGCTGCTCCACCTCATGAGACTGGTTCTCCTGCCCGGTCGCCGCAGCGGTCGAGCTGGACGACTGGAATGGGTTCTGGCCTGACATGGTCGGAACGTTGGTATCGCGGGCGAACAAAGCTGGCATTTGCGCTCGGTCGGATCTGTTTGATGCGGCTTTTGTGTTTGAGAGCTGATTTCTGAAAATTGCGTTCCAGTAGTAGTGTTTCTTTCTGTAGCGAAGGCTTTGAAGTGTTTGTATGCGACTGCGTGGTAGTGGGTATCCTTTTGTGCAGATCCTGTTTTGCGCTCGATGTTTCTTCAGAGTCTGAAGGTGTGTTTTGGCCAGTCTTGTTCACCGGGCAACAGAAATTCGAGAGAGGGACATCGATTCAGGCAGCGGATCGAGTTCCCACTTCGGGTTCGAGCCCGTCATGAGGATCGGCTCTTGACGACAGGCATACAAGTCACTCGACACATACGTACAATGATATCGTGTATCTGTCATCTTGGCTCTACATTTGGGACTGACAGACTCAGAGCAGCTGCTCAATGCCACCAGACGAATCCAAGAGAAAAGACATAACCCCAAACCCTGACCCTACGAATATTTCCTTGTCACCGATTTACGCCTGATAACACACTTTCAATAGTTCAATGGTATTCTCGCGCGTATAGAATGATCATTAGTGTATATTATGTCCATGCTGAGCAGGTGAGAGGTGATGCGTAGTTGTTGTGTGGCTTCGTCGGTCGATCACGTTCGATCCATGGACTTTCAACTGTGATGCGCTGGGTGGACGAGGTTGCGCGCCGCGTAATAAATACTTAGGCGATGCACAACCCACGACTTGGACACATTGGCAGCATCAACTGTCCGCACGATGTTTAAGAACCAAATCACAATGTATACAAACAGCAGCAGAAGGACACGAGGCCCCGAAGAAGGCTGAGGCTCGAAGGCAGGTCAGCATACTGATACTATGAAGACAGAGATAATCATTCCAAGCATGTGCGAACAATCCAAACCGAGGTAGCGAGAACTCAAGGGTAGCGTAAACATACACAGACAAGTATTACAAACCACGTCGTAAGATCAAAAGGGAACAAAGATCAAAAATTAAGACGGTGCATTTTCAATATTGCTCAGCATCTAATCCAGTACAAAAAGACCACAAGCCGTGACTCGAAAAGCACAGCGGCACTCCAGACGACAATCCCCAAAAGAGCAAAGGCTGTTGGTATCCAAGAACGAAAAACAAAAAACAAACACCGCAATAGCCACCCAGAAAAGTGTGGGACCTGGAGCAGGTCGCAAACTTGGAGACTTTGATAAGAAGGAAGACTTGCGTCCCAGCAATTTGCGCGCCTGCTGTGCGCAGCGCGCAAAGAAACGAAAAATGCTGACCTAGCAGCGAAAAGAAAGAAACAGAAGTGGCTTTTTCCACGTCCGTCGTGGCGGAGGCCGCCCCTAAATTATGCCCTGTACCCACCCCCAATGCTGAGCTCACAATCTGCTCCCAAGCATGATTGCCCTCGATCAAAAATTCCAAGTGTCGGCGCCGTATAAACTTCTTGCTGTCGTCGTGTTAATTCATGTCGGGTTCTAATTGTTTTCGTCGTTATAAGGCGTTGACTCGCATGCCTGCAGGGAGTGCCATGGTGTCGGTGCTTATGTGTTGGCCGTTGACGGCGAACTTTGCCATTGAAAGATCGTCGTCCATGAGACCCATGCCGATCCCTGAGTCGTCGATGTCCGTTTCTTGTTGCAGCTGTGATGATGCCTGTGACATTGGCTGCGCCATGAAGAATGCTGGATTATCGTGTAAGGTTTGTTGGTGGTTCATGACAGGCATTGCCGAGTGAGGTCGTGTGGGAGCCTCGAATGAGGCATTACGCTGGAGGTGCGCAGGAAACATCGGGTTCGCGGAATGCGTGGGACCACTGGGCTCCGGCGCCATGCTGCCCATACGGCTGGCGCTACCGCTCGCACTTACGCTGTTGCCGTTGACTGTGCCCTCGAGTGTAGGGGATTGCTGCATGCTGTGGCGCATGAGGCCATCGTTCGTCGCTTCTGGCTCTAGAAAGCCACCCATCTCTGCAAGCCACAGTGACATTTCGTCGACAAAGATCTTCAGTACCCACCAGTGACCGTAGCTCTGACCGTTCATGATTGTGATATCCCTTAGCGCAGCTGTGCCGACAGCTGAAATGCAGTGAAGCAGTACTCTGGTTTCAGCCTTCGGGAAGCGCGCCGGCAAAGAAGAGATGAACGACGACCATCGATCGAGAATCGTCTCAGTTGAAACATTGGACGGGCCGGAGTTTGGTCGGGTCATTTGTCCTTGTAGGTATGAAGCGAAAGATCCGTTCTCCTCGAAGTTGTACGCCTGGAAGCCGTAAGGGTCGTCCTGGTACTCGGGTGCTTGCAAAGGCTCGAGAAGACTGCGCATCTCGGTGGTAAGAATTTTGTATGATTCTTCGTAGCCGCAGTTGGGAAGTTCAGCCTCCATGACGCGTTTCGGGTTAACCTTGGTGAGCCACTCGAACCACATCTGCTCGCGGTTTTGATCGATGGTCAGCAGATTGGCTGCTGCGTGCGCTGATTGGTTGACTCGAATGAGACGGTGAAGTAGTGAAGCGAAGACAGCTGCTGGCTTCAATTTGGCGTCGAGCACATGTGCGGGCTGAGAGCTGAAAGTTTTGCGATGTGTCCATGGAGGTTGGCTGAGATATTCGAGAGAATGTTGATGACCACAACGGGCGCGGCCTGCAGCGTTAAGCGACTAACAAAACGGACCATCGTCCTGTACATCACAAGATCGCATTGTTGTATCCAAGGAGCGATGTTAGCGTGCGTGAATAGCTTCTGCACGGGTACAGTAAGGGTGCCATGGAATGATGTGTAGAGCCGGAAAAACTGTTTCTCTTTGCAGAACCGAATGCTGTCGATAAGTGAGGTACAGTGGGTGCGGTAGAGTGCTGATAAAGCCTCGGCAGTGTCGATATCGGTGCGAGGAGGTAGATATGGGTGAATAGACGGCAGGCTGACTGGCTCGTTCTCCGTGAAAGGTGGCAAATTGCTCGAAGGGAAGCGAAGCGTGTGGTTGTATGACAACGACTCGACAGTACCTTGTTGCATCCTCGCGTATCTGGCCAGGCAAATGCACGGCCTTGCGAGGGTGGACCGCGAGGTGTGGGTGGGTTCGCAGGTTGTGTGTCGAAGCTGCCATCGACGGAAGGGAATGCAGCAGTGTCGGCTTGGAGTCGAGGCATCGTGTTGAAGTCGATTTGCTGCGTGCTGGCAGATTCACTTCTTCGCAGACGGCTTTCCACATTGGGGAAGTTAGCACCAGCCCAAGCTGCAGTAGCCTGAGCTGAGGGTTCCTCTTCAAGGGCGAGATCCACGTAGTGATATTTGCTCTCGCCACGCACACCTAGTCGTCGTGTCTGGATACCGGGGAAAATGACGCGAACAAGTTTGCCAAAAGATGCCGGGTTGAGAGGGACAACGCGTTCGGTGCCACATCGAGTGGCGTACTGCGAGTAGACTCTGTTACGAGGAACCGACGTCTTTGCGGGCTTGCACACGGCGCGTAGCCTGTTCAGGTTAGCAAGCGATACATGATGAGAACGATACAATCAAAACATACCAAAGCATGGCAAACAACTGCTTGGTCTTTTCTGCCATTGGCGTCCGCTCCTTCTGGATGACCTCTTGCGCCACCTCGGGAAGCGGCCTGCCTTCATTTCGTGACAACATCTCTCGAAGTTCCTTGTCGTTGGTAGCTGTGACGGCAGAGCCCTTTCTTCGCTTGTCTTCCGGCGCGTCTGGTGCAGATTGGAGAGGCATCGAGCCTACTCTGACGTGGTTGGAGAACTGCATATCCTGCATGAAAGGCGAGTCCTGGGGAGCGCCGTATCCACCGGGCATGGGAAACGACACACTCTGTGCGTGCTGGTGACCCATATGTTGAGGCTGATGCGCGAAAGGCGCTACGTTCGGGCCCATGCTAGCGTGATATTGTAGGAGTGCCTCCTCCGGACCTGGCATGTATAGGTCGTGTGCTGATTGTACATTGTGTTGCGCTTCGCGTGTAGATACTGCGCTTGTTGTTGAGGCTCGCGAATCAGGTCTCTGGGGTGGTTGCGATAGAGTCGTATGTGTGCGATGTCTGGCGGCCATGTTATTCATGTTGGCGGTGGAAAACGAGAGGAAGCCGGGTGCTTGGGCGAGCTGGGCGGACTGCAAGCGGCGAAGTCAGTACTCGCTCAGTGCCGTCCGAGATGGTTACTGGGACAGCGCAGGCGTGTCAGATGTCGTACCTATCCAAGACAATAAGGCTGCGGGTTAGTGAGGTCCAGGAAGTCGCCTGTCGGTGGTGCAGGGTGTCAGGCAGAGGATGCCGTCGTCGCGGAGGCGTGTCTGTCGGCGGCAGAAGGATGTTCGAGGCCAGGCCGGATATTTGATAGGCAGATTGTTTTCTAAACAGACGACATGTTCGTGCGCAAGAGGTCTCACACGAAGTTCTTGCGTCAACGGCACCCGCGCGACTAGTCTCACCGAGGGTAATTGGGATGGAGTTGTGTTTACGATGAAAACAAGCCCGGCAAGCACGGAGCAACGTGGGCGGGCTTGCCGCAACGGGACGCCTGCGATCAGCTTGCGATCAGCTGCGCTGCGCCGTCCAGACAAGCATCGCCTGCGCTGCACAAATGCGACGGTGAGCGGGATAAATTGAGTCTTCGTGTGCACGATTCATGGAGTATTACCCAGATCGGGAGTCAATGTAATCTCGGATATGCCATATGGTCTACACAACGGTGGTGCATGCCTATTAGAGAAACCGTCGATGGTCCCACATTCATAGCAAGTCGTCATAAGTTGGTATGCTCCAATGCATGCTTCTACCTGTATGCGCTCATGCCTACATGTACGTGCAACTGGCCGCTTACTGCTTCAAGCCATATATCGCAGGAGTGGTCTTGCAGGCTACACGGCCACCTACATGTGTTTTCCGTGGGTCGAGCATCACGAACCACAGCAAACATGCCAGGCCTAACTCGTAGGACCTGTGTCAGCGACACCTCACGTGATGAGCGGTCATCATCGATCACGCTATCAATGTTTACATGACGAAGTTCATGGGCTTCATTGTTGATTTCCTTTTCCTGTATACAAGCCATAATCCACTCGCGAGGTGGATATTGCAGGCTTCGATAGGAGTTTACGCGTGCTCAACAGCTGCCGTGATGTTGTAAAAGCCATGAATGCCCCTGCGAGGCCCGCGCCGTTGATGTCTTGCTAGCAAATAATCAAGATGAGCTGCGCCGTGCGTTGAGCCTCTCACGTGATAAGCGTCATGGTATTCCCAGAATGGACGGTATAGACCTTTCCCAGAAGCCCAGCAGACACAGGCTTAGATCGGAGTGGGATAGCTGTAGAATATATCAATATAGAGTACTGACTGAATGTTCATGAGATAATCCACATGTTGCCATACAACCTTATGCCATGCGAACAGACGGCAAATAGCTCATGTTGAGAGCTGTCGAAGCGCCAAGCCTGCGTCACCCAGCTCCAACGCACTGGTCGCTTTGCTTCCACTCCTCTCCGCCCGCAATTACACCCTCCTCGCAATCAAGCGATCAATCAAGACATCCGGCACGGAACCGTTCCACTTCTTCAGTTCACAGCTCAATTACCACCACCTCAGACCGCCAATATGAGCTCCCAAGCAGGTTCCATCCAGGACAAGGGTGTGTCGCCGCTATCAGACCCCGCAAGCGCTGCTATCGTGGCCTTCCCAACACATACTGACTGCCTTGACAGCACAGTTCCACCTGTCCCAGCTCGACAAGGAGCTGTCCAAGTACCCGCAGCTGCAGCAGTTTGAGCAGCAGACCAACGTGCCCAAGGTCTACGTTGTTCTCGGCCTTGGCGCCCTCTACTTCTTCCTTATCTTCTTCAACATCGCCGGAGAGTTCCTCGTGAACACCGCTGGCTTCGTCATCCCCGCCTACTACTCCCTCCAGGCCCTCTTCACCTCCAGCAAGAGCGATGACACCCAATGGTTGACCGTAAGTTGGACCTGTTCTTCCACCATTCACGTTGGGGATCTTCACCAAGCTTACACGGGCTGACTTTGTGCGCAAACAGTACTGGGTCACCTACGCCTTCCTTACCGTTGTTGAGTCTGCCATCAACGCCGTCTACTGGTTCCCCTTCTACTACGTCTTCAAGTTCGTGCTCGTCCTCTGGATGGCACTTCCCCAGACTGGGTAATTATGCTTGCAAACACCGATGTTTTGCAGAAGCATGCTAACTACTGCAACCAGTGGCGCCCAGATTATCTTCCGCTCCCTCCTCCAGCCGCTCTTCGCGCGCTTCTTCGACAACAGTGGGTCCTCCACTGCCAGCAAACTTAGGAGCCAGGCTGACGCAGCTACAGGCAAGAGCCAGTAAATGCTGCGCGACAATCTTGACAACATGAAAGCACCTTAGCGTAGTAACCACGAGACAATGATCATACTGCGCACTGGACGAGCGAAACGAGCGATCACGATCAACTTGAACACTGAGTGTTTTCAGAAACGAATTATGGCGGTGAGAGACAATTGTTGAGGAAGCCTTGAGAATGCAAAGATGAAGCGTTAATGGTCAGAGCGGACAGGCGGCGTTGGCTTGCCAGCCGTTCTGTTCGCGGTTTTATTTGGTTATGCCGACATCGGGATTCGCGTGCTGCGATCCATCTTATGTGATAGATCTTCTGAGAATGGCATACGAATTGTCCCATTGAGACGAGTCATGCTCGATGATCCCCCTCTTCCTTTAAACTTCGTTCAGCAGGCAAAGCACATATTGCAGCTTCCAGCGAAGAGTTCGTCCATTCCACGCGATCTGGTAATCATTTCTTCAAGAACAGCGCCCAGAAGAAATTCATGCACATGAAAGTCGCCTCGACCATCAAATGTGGTTCAAACATAACACCAGTCGAAGTGTTCATGCCGATGCTTGGTAAAGCACAATCCCCCTCGGAAATCGTCCATCGCATCCATGACCCTGCCGTAAGCAACACCATCTTGTGCATCCCGTTTCCAGCATTAGCAAAAGCCCTCATAGGCCTTCCAGCAAGTCCCACCTCAATCCGCCTCACCAATGCCAAACTCTTCCATCACCTTCACGACTCGACAATCGCGCTTATCAGCGATCAACCCCATCAGTCCTTGCCCTATGTCTTTGATCTCATTGTACTTGTGAAGTAAAGCAATGTGCCCTTTGACCACTGAGCTGGAACTCTTCAACGCGGACGCCAAAAGCTCGTCTTCAGACAGTGCTTCACCTGCAGGGTTTGTCGTGGGCAATGGAAGGCCTGAGGGCAGCTTGGCTTGCGTGGCGAGCTGGAGGCGTTGGGCTTTGAGGTCTGAGAGGGTTTGTTCAAGAGTGGCCTTTTTTGCTTCAAGTGCTGTTAGGCGAGGATTGATGGGTTTGGTTTCTGAGGTTGTGTTTGATGTTGTGCTGGGTTCTGGACCGTCTGATGATGGTGGCGCTGTGGAGGATCGGTTGGTTTGGACGATTCTTGGACTGGGAAGACATGTTGTAGGTTTGGTAGACGGAGAAGAGTGAGGGCAGATGAAGCCGTCAAGTTGGAATGAGCTCGCTTGCTCTTTTCGTTTCCTTGATCTTCTTCTTTGACGTCAATCGATACTCAACGTGAGGCTTCGTGGATATTGTGGTATTTAGAGGTTGCGTCGAGGTGTAAAGCCAATCAGAAGGAGCGATTGACAAACAACCAACCAGCGGCGTCGCGAAGCTGACAGCCTCGCGGCTTGCGGCTGCACCGGATCCAGGGTTTAGTTCGCGATTACAACGCTGCATCCTTCGCCTCCTTCTTGAACATCACCAACATACACACCACACCATAATGGCCACTTTCAGGACGCGGCCTGCGCTACTTGCGCTCACAATAGTGGCGTTCATCGCGCCCCAGGTCATCTCACATGGCGGCCACGAAGCCATCCCCGAAGGCGAGGCCATCTCCGGAGAACCTATGGACACCACTCTCTGGATCCACATCCTATTACAGACTTTGGCATGGGGTATTCTCCCCACCGGCATGGTCCTTGGACTCGTAAAATCACGATGGCATGTCCCTACACAAATCCTTGGAACCGCAATTGCAGTGCTGGGTTACTTCTTGGGACATCTCCACAAAGGCAGACAATTCGCGTACTCGGCTCATGCTGGCTTCGCTAACTGGTTGATGCTCATGCTCATTGTGCAGGTTGTTCTGGGCATTTACTTGAGACTGCATCTGGAGAAAGGTTCCTAAATTAGGCCATACCAGGTTAAGGCGCATGGCATTCTGGGTGGTGTCATGCCGGTTGCTGCCTGGGTACAAATGGTCTTTGGTGGAATCGCGAGTCAAGGCTTTTGCCGAGGAGATCATACCGGACAGTGTGCGGCGCACTTCATCATGGGCTCTGCGTTTGTTGGGTACGGCATCGTGCTCACGATCATTCTCCTGAACGGCCAGCAACTATTGAAGAGGAGTGGAAGGAGCCAGGAGTTTTGGGACAGCTTGGTGATAAGCCTTTGGGGATGCGTCAACACCTTCACTGAACACAGATGGGGAGGTCCATGGGTTGCGAATGACTTGCAGCACACCAGCATGGGCATCATCTGGTGGGCGGCTGGTCTTGTCGGCATCTGGCTCTCGCGCGATCGCCAGGGTCGCCCTCGTCGCAACCTGATTCCTGCCATTGTGATCATGATGACTGGATGGGGCATGAGCGGTCACCCACAAAGCCTTGAACTCAGCACACACGTACATGCTATCTTCGGCTACTCGCTTATGGCTGCTGGCCTGACCAGGATCATCGAGATCAGCTTCATCCTTCGTGACAAGACCACCCTCAACGTGACTCCGGATGGCCAGAACGACGACGAGATCAACAGCTTCCAATACCTTACGCCGTTCTTGCTTTATGCTAGTGGCTTCCTCTTCATGGGCGCCACCGAAGAGCAGATGCAGCTGCTTAGTGACCACCACGTCACACACGTCTCATACATTCTGATACTTTTCAGCACCAGCTTTTTGCTCTTCCTCTGTAAGTGTCTTTGCGACCCATTACACAACTTCATCGTACTAACAAACATCAGTTGTTCTCATGCTCACACACCTTTACTCTGCTCATATCCAGTCGCCCCCAATTCCCAAGAAGGATGAAGAAAGATCCAGCACCAATGGGCATGCAGTGTTGCCCAGTGCCGCAGATCGTCAGGCAGCAGATGCACAGGAGTTTGAGCTTGACGGTCTCATGAGCGATGATGATGACGATGCTGAGACAGCAGCAAAATACGGCAATGGAAGGCCTAGATAATGATTTTTCACAAGATTGTAGCTTTGTAGTTTACTGAGCGATGTACAAGCATATTTGCATAATCAATTCTACGTTTGACTGCATGCGGTAGGCGTACTAAATTTCAATTTCTTCTGAGCGAGCTTAGATATTGTCCTGGACCGGGACCTCGTGTACATGGCAGCCGCGACAAGGTACGGCGGGTGGACGAATGCCCATACATGAATCAAACACAATCACTCAATTGATGAGGCCCTACCGCACGGGCATATGTACCCTTGACATTAGCATTCGCAAATTATAGGATACAGCTCCATCAACCTTAACGCGCTAAGGTGGAGGGTCTACACGTCATCCTTGACGTTCTTACACGATCACCACCTAGGAGGTAGTACGATGAATGCAAGTGATATGTAGAGATTTTATGCCTGTTTGTTACACAAATTACCACGTGGATTGCACGTGATTCATTTATCTGCTCACTACGTCTCTTCTTCAGCAATCACTTCGCACCTCACATTGGTCTCGTTACCTGGGTAGTCACTTCCTTAGAAGTTCGGCTTGCCGCGCGATCGCTGCTACCGGCATATCTTGTCGTCTGGACTGACACATTACAACATTGCCAGAAGGTGATCTACCGATATAGGAAGACTTAATTTAGTCCAATTGGGCAAGTTCGACATGGAGAATATAAAAAATGCCATTGGCTTGGGCTCCGCTGAGCAGCAAGGCCGTGAGCCTGTGAACGGCGCCACTGGTGCCGGCACTGCAGCGAGCCGTACGACCAGGTAACACCGATGGTAAGTGACCTTGCATATCCTTTAGCTGGAACCTAGAAACCGAGTATCTATCGCTACACCAGTGCTTACATTGCTCCAGATCCTAGCCTAGGTGGAAAGGCTCCCCAGCACACAGATGTCACTACCAATGGAAACAGCGGCAAGAAGTATGCCTACACTACTCTCATCACTCGTGGCAGCTACCTTGCCGGTGTCGTTATCCTAGCCCACACGCTTCGCAAACACGGCTCTAAGTACCCTCTGATCGTCTTCTACACGTCTGGAGTCGCAGATTCTGCTGTACATGCTCTCGAGCTAGAGAAAGACAAGCTGAATCTGATCCTCCGAAAGGTTGATCTATTGCTGCCTCGTGCAAATGTCAAAGTCTGGTTGATCGCTGAGCGTTTCACCGATACCTGGACCAAGCTTCGCGTCTTCGAGGTCTTTGACTATGATGCCGTCTGCTATCTTGACGCCGAACATGGCGTATACAACCGTAGTATGGATTGTGTGTTCGACCGTGAGGCTGACCTGCCAAGTGATTGGATTGCCGCCACCACGCCTGCGTCTGCAACAAGGAACGTGATCCCTGGGCTCCGGACGACTGGCGTGAGGGAGAACTGCGCGTACACGCCTCTTGAGCACCCGTCTGCTCTGACAAAGCCGACACCAGTCACGCCAGAGTCCAGGCCGACATACCATCTGCTCAATTCTGGAATGTTCCTATACCATCCTTCCAAACAGCTGTGGGATCAAATGCTCGAATTCTTCAACACGACCGACAAGCTGTCCGAATTCAAGTTCCCAGATCAAGACTTCCTGGCCGAATTCTTCAGGAACAAGTGGCAAAGTATCGGATGGCAGTTCAACGCGCTGAAGACGATGAGATACTGGCACCCCAAGATGTGGAGGGATGATTCCGTGATCTGTCTCCACTACATCGTGGATAAGCCATGGGCTGGCAGAGTCAAAGAGGACGGCCACTGCTGGTTACAAGGGCAACGACGGCGAGACGCACAAGTGGTGGTGGAACAACTGGGAGGAGTATGTGAGTGAGAGAAGGGCGGGGCAAGGATGAGGTTTTGCAGCT
This sequence comes from Cladosporium cladosporioides, assembly GCA_002901145.1. Taxonomy (NCBI): domain Eukaryota; kingdom Fungi; phylum Ascomycota; class Dothideomycetes; order Cladosporiales; family Cladosporiaceae; genus Cladosporium; species Cladosporium cladosporioides. The sequence goes on from NOXB01000004.1 coordinate 1,587,941, forward strand.
GCTTAAGAAGTATGTTGCAAGCCCACGCGGCGAGGATGGCGAGCAGGATCCTGACATGCTCGCTATTGGCACTGGCGCACAAAAGTTTGCCAACAATGAAAGCCTGAGGACGCCAGCAAGTCGAATGGTGAAGCAGAACCCAAGGTCGGTGGTCAGCCGCAGCGGAAGAAGATGCTTGAGAGCGTGGTCACGGGGCGGTCCTTCATCCAAACGGCGCCGCGCAGATGCCACAGTAGAGAGCTAGTCGCAGGCTGAGTCGACAAGGCGATGTCACGGCCACCACGACCATCAATGCTTACATAAAGAATGACCTCGTAGGGCCAATGAAGTGAATAAGATGATTTGTTTCGCGAAGCCAGGACAGCGAAATCAGCCTCTAGACAGACTTCCAGTGAAGATGTGTTTTTTTCTCCAATAGATAGCTAACCATCTGCTGCGTGTATGCAATCGAGCGCTCAAGATACGGCGTGTCAGCCTCGGTGTCCTCGTTTGTCCTCAGTGGCTGAGTCATCTTCACATTGTGGTATTTGTCTTTGTCCTCGACGATTCTTCATAAACAGGCGACGGTCTCCGTGTAAGTATGTTTTTCTCAGACACTTCTTCCCTGCACCACTCTGTTCTTCACGATCATGGGTAAACTACGTGCAAAACGCCGCGCTGCTGAGCGTCGCCGCAACCTCGATGGACCGGATTCAGGATCGACGTCAGAGATCGACGCTCCAGCTTCAATAATTTCCGCGGATTCGCGATCTACACCAGGCATCTCTGATTCTGAGAGCAACAGCACAAACAACAGCGAAGACGATACGCTGGCGGATTTGGTGCAGAAAGTGTCCCTGGGCGACTCGGCTCTGCCCTCCAAGCAGAAGAAGACCGGGAAAGCCACACCTTCTGTACCTCGCAGCCTCCCTTCACCACCTCCCTCTCCCATGGCCGTCGCACGCGCCGCCCCTCTGCTTATTTGCAGTTTGGGAAATCCCGGCTCTACCTATGCGAACACAATGCACAGCGCTGGCCACACGGTCTTGAAAAAGCTGTCCGAACGCCTCGAATTCCAGTCTTACCAGAAAAGCCGGCCTCACGGCAGCGGACTCGTCAGCAAGTCGGCTACGCCAAGCGACAGCGACTGGACGCTCTGGCAGAGCACCTCGCTCATGAATATCTCGGGCAAAGGCGTCAAAGCGGCGCACAACACTTGGGCGCAGGACAAGGCTGCAGGGGAAGGAAAGCTCGTCATCGTGCACGACGAACTCGAGAAGCCGCTTGGCGCTGTCAATCTGAACGTCAGGCAAGGCGCGAGCGCGAAGGGCCACAACGGGCTTAAGAGCATCATGTCGAGCATCGGTAATGTGCCGTTCGTGAGGATTGGCATTGGTATTGGCAGACCTGTCAGTCGAGAGCCAAAGGATGTCGCGAACTACGTTATGCGCAAGATGACTCCTGTGGAGAGGGCGAAGATCGAGGGTTGCGTCGATGAGGTTATCGCGAAGCTGAAAGAGCTGGAAAGTGGGTGAAGGCAGCCCTCCATGTGCGCCACAACTACTTTATCACGATCTTGGCTATGAGCTGCATACCGCCAATTGAGGCAAGCATACAGGCTGCGATGGATATCTGGCAACAGCCTGCGACGTTCGACAAGGAATTTGCGATGGGCGACTAAATCGCATGTATGCGATCTCGGTCCGGGCGCGATTGCATCGCACCTTGACCGCATGTCCAAATATGAGATTACACATCAGCACTTGGCCAGCGGTGAAGACCGTCGCACTGTGTGATACCGTCTGGTTCCGCTACGGAGACAGTTATGAGCATCGATTACAGCGAATCAAGCTGCGACCAGGACATATGCACTCCGGGTATGTCTCCACGAAAGCTCTGAGTAGCTCCAGATTGCACCACAACGTCCAGCCGCATTCTATACACCTCCTCTGAGATTGTCAGGCCAGACGCAAGGCTGATCTCCGCATTCGCCCAATTTTACAATTATTCGCGTTGATATTGGCTGCTGCAACAGCCCCACACATCTTCCGATCAGCTATCTCCGCGCCCAAGTCAGAGACCGTACGAATAATCATCTCCTCGAGATCTTCAAATTCTCGAACTTCGAACAGTTGGACAGTTGAGCGTCTGCTCCGAAGTCAAAAATCTCTTAGGTCAAGTAGGCTATTTCAATATATGATGTGTTCCTTTCAAATCAATCCGTTGCTCCCTTTCGTTCGTGTCTCGTACGCTTCCTTTCTATCCCCTATTTTGAGCCTATCATGGTCCAACTAGGCGTCGCAGGCCTCATGGGCCTTTTGGCTGCCGTGAGATCCGCAACCGCTGCCCCTCAGCGACAGGTCGGTTCATCAGACCCAGCAACATGCGTTGCGGACAACTACTTGTACCGCAGTGGCCTGGTCTACAACATGAATGGCGGCAACTACAGGGTCCACTGTGCAAAGGATAGCTCAGGCGATACGACGTCGTCCGAGCGTATCGATTTCGGCGGATTCGCAGCCTGCTTCGCGTCTTGCGAGCTGAAGAGCAATTGTGACGGCTTCACCTATGTCGGAGGTTTCTTCTCTGGCACCTGTTACTACAAACTCGACGTCGGCAGTAATTCCAACGCTGGTGATGACATGGTCACTTGCAAGAACCAGCATGGCGGGCCACCTGGTAGGAAGCCCGAACCTGTTTCTAGCAGCTCAAGTCCGCCTTCTAGTCGATGGGTTTCCACAAGCTCTTCCACATCTGCTTCAGTGGCTTCTAGCTCTAGCTACGTCTCGACGAGCTCGTCTCCATCATCTTCATCGGCCACTAGCACCAGCTCTAAGCTCGGTTCGACCTCTGGCAGCGCAGACTCTTCGAGCTCTCCGGCATCTAGCACCAGCGGCTCAGGCTCCTCAAGCTCTACAGGATCTAGCACCAGCGTCGCAAGTCCAACTTCTAGTGCCGTTGGACAGTGTCAGCAAGCCGTCAAGACTTACGGCAACCCGTATCGGGATAATAGTGGTTCATCCTACCAGCTCGAATGTGGTACAGATCATTATGGTGGCGACCTTACCAACGCGGGCTCCGACTCCTATCTCGGCTGCACTGCTATCTGCGATGCTAACCCAGACTGCATCGGGTACGCATACGTGCCAGGGATTTGTTATCTCAAGAGCTCGTTGACTACCGCCTCGGCCAATTCGGGAGTCGACTTTGCTGTGAATCTCAACAGGAACAGTAGCAGAGGTGCCTCGTCGTCCGGAACTGGGTCTGTGAGTTCCAATACTGCGTCTGGAGCATCTAATACCATGTCTGGAACATCAAACACTGTGTTTGTACCATCTGGTACTACGTCTGCGCCGTCCAGCACGTCCACCACCAGCATGCCTTCGGCTCAGCCAGGATCTTGCGGCTACATCGCCGCAAATGGCACTAATGCTTACACGGATGCCAACAACGTGCGCTATACCATCGAATGCCACACCGATCACAATGGTGGCGACTTGAGCGCCGCCGACGCTAACACTTTTGTTGAATGCATGGGCATCTGTGACAAGACAGACAAGTGTATTGCTTTCTCCTGGGCTGGGTATAACGCAGGTAATGGTCCGGGTACTTGCTATTTGAAGAAAGAGATCACTGGCGAGGGACCTGACCCTGGCGTCGATTACGCTTACAAGAAGGCTGCTACTAATCTTTCTTCTTCTTCGTCCTCCGCTTCGGCGGGTAGCAGTTCTACGTCGACCTCCAAGGCTGCCACTTCCAGCAGCGCTGTGCCTTCCAGCACTCAGCCATCGACCTCAACTTCCACCTCGACTTCGGCGTCTGCGTCCACGTCTAAGGGAACCACCACTACCACTACGACAAGCCGCACGCCCTCTGCTTGGTCGACAAGCACTAGACCTACAGGAGGTCCTCCGCCTGACCCCAAGCCGTCGGGACCTGGACCTGGACCTGGTCCCGGAGGACGCCCAGACCCAGACCCCAAAGGACCACCTGGTCCTGGCCCTGGCCCCGGAGGCCGTCCAGATCCCGATCCTAAAGATAGACCTGGGCCCGGGCCTGGAGGACGTCCTAATGATGATCCGAAAGGACAGCCTGGCCCCAGGCCTGGAGGACGACCAGAAGATGATCCCAAAGGGCAGCCTAGACCTGGTGGTGGACGACCCGAGCCTCGTGACGTGAGCATGAACGAGCAAGACTCGCTTGACGTGATGTCGGAACCCCATCATACCAAGTCCAACCATCACCACTGGCCTCCGCACTTCCCTTTGCCTACAATTGATAGCGGCTCTACGGTTACCAAGTGGGTCACGAGCTCGCCCACTACAACGCCGACTATGTCCACATCGTCTGTAAAGCCATCGATGTCTACACCCGAGCCACCAAAGCAGTCAGCACTTGAAGGCGACGCAGCATGGTGCCAAGATTGGGTTCGTAAAGAGAAGTGGGAGGTACTGCGGGTACAAGTCCTCGAAGGCGCTGGAAGATGGCGAGAGTGGCCACCCATGTGGATGGCGGACCCACCGCGTGGTAAGTACTGATTCGATCTTTCTGCGGGCTTGATCTTATTGCCAACGCTTCACACATGGCTAACACTCCCTCACTAGACCAAAAAAGCTCACTCGCCGTCCTCACCGAAAACCACGCAAACGCCACACTGTTTTTCGTACACCCAGTCAGGAAAACCCTCGTGTCCTGGCATGACAACGACGACTGCGCTCTCCGCGAAGCGCAGATGACGCTTCCTCGCAAAGAAGTCATCTGGACCAAAGACGAAGGCACTCCTGGCTTTGTTCACGACCGTCGCCTCTTCAAGTTCGGGCGGAAAGACTTTGGAGGGTGGATGATGTGTGATTTCTACGACGGCAAGAAACAGGTGATGTGGTGGGACAAGCGCGAGGAGTACGAGAAGCTGGCTGACAGTTACCCGTGTGCTATTGTATACTTTAGGTTTCAGGCCTGGGAGCTTGGAGGTTGTGATCTGACGAATGCCGCATGCGCAAAAGGTGGCCATTAGCAAGACTGTTGGTTAGGAGTAGACACACAGAGGTCTTGATCGTAGGTGATCGTGGCAGTAGTGGAAGATAACCGTAGATTCGGAGATCGTAATAACATAGGTACATATGAGTTTTGGCACCGCCTAGACCAAACACTTGAAGGTCTTCTTGTCAATTTCGTGCCAATTTCGTTGTCAATAATGACTGCCACTGCTGTTGCACCCTTAAGCCAATAATGGCGTATCTTGTGCGGGCCAGCCCAAGGTATGCCTGTCATGACGCCTTAAACTGCTGTGCTGTCTATTACGTCGATTAAGACATGGGTCTGCTGCGAGAGCCCGGATATCGATCTACGCTACTGCAGTGATTCGCGTTATGGTGGGGCGTTTGTGTGCGGCTGCCGGTTCCTGATGCGATGTCCGGCTTGCAGCCAGATCCTTGCTGCTCGTGGTGCTGAACGTGGTGCAAGCCACCAAGCGACGATTCGTGCAAGTATCAACACGTCAGGCTGAATGCGACCACTGCAGTGCTGCGTGTGATATTCCACGTTGGAGCCGAGCCTTGTGTGGTCTGATAGCGTAGCCGGGACGATCATCTGCTGCCTGTCTCACTTCCCCACAGGCCGGTTGTGCCTGGCGTTGGTCGCTGGCGCATTGCATTGTCTACATCTAGTTACGCCGACCACCATCATGCCGTCCTTCGCACATCGATGATAATCACGTCAAGCCTGTTCATGTAGGCCTGATCATCCGCACCGTTGCACCGCCTTCTCTGCTTCCTCTCGCCTCTACACTCCAACATCCATGCGGTGCTCGCATCGCCTCCGTCAGCATCATGGCACGAGGCTAGATCCGATCCTCAAGTCCGACCACCACCAACTGCCACGGGCACTTCACACAATGTGTCCTCTTCAAATCCCTTGAGGCAGCGCTTCCCACACCGCCAGTCGAGCAACAGTAGTCTCCGCTCGACACCTCCAGATCTCCCGCGCCGCCGCTCTTCCATCCTTTCGTACTCCAGCCTCGAAGATGCCGGCAGTTCGTTCGCCGATGACTTCCTAAACCCATCGAAGAGAATAAGGAAGCAGAAACAGGAGGAGGATAGTAATTGGCATTCTACACCACTGGTGTTTGCTATCCTGCCGGCTCTCGCGGGATTGCTCTTCAATAATGGCTCCGCGTTTGTTACAGATGTGCTATTGCTTGGATTTGCTGCACTTTTCATGAACTGGTCTATACGTATACCGAGGGATTGGTACTACGCTGCACAAGCTACGCTACGAGATGTCGAGCCGGGCGTGCCATCCTTTGCCGAAGCACTGGACGCGGAAGACTCACTGAACGGCTCTTTCGAAGACTTGCCCAAGGAGAAAGCTAAGGTCGAAGACGAGGATGGCGAGGGCGCTGCCACGCAAAACGATGAGGCGCGACAGCATGCATCCATCGAGTTACGGAAGCAAGAGCTCTTCGCATTGTTTGCAACCTTCACTTTCCCGGGCCTTGCAGCGTACTTGCTACATATCATCCGCGCGCAACTGTCACGGCCTTCGACGGGCTTGATCTCCGATTACAACCTCTGCATTTTCCTTCTTGCAGCTGAGTTCTGGCCCTGTAGACAAGTTGCCAGGCTTGTCTCTGCGCGCACACTTCACCTCCAACGAACGGTTGCGGAGCTTGACGATGTCAGCGAATCTCCTGTGGATAAGGACTCACTGTCATCGCTCACGGTGCGTATCGCGGAACTGGAAGCGAGAGTTGCAGATCAGAGCCTGCTTGCTCCTAATATGTCCTTGGCGCAGAAGGCCGATGTGACTGATCTTGCCACCGAGATACGCAAGCGCTATGAGCCACGTCTGAGGGTCTTGAGCGAGCGGTGCGGCGATACGAGAAGCGGTCGACAACGATGGCTATGGTCACCGAGCAGCGTCTTCAGAATCTTGAGATGCGCATGCAGGATGCTCTCAGCTTGGCGGCTGCGGCGGCACATCATTCACACGACCGCAATGCAGCCTCTAAAACATTATCCGCCTTAACAAGCCTGGTCACAGTGCCGGTGAAATTGATTGTATCGGTATGCCTCTGGCCATGGCGCGTGCTGGAGGATTTGTACGGCAAGCTCAAGACCATGCTGCTAGGTCCGACGCCACGCCGTCCCGAGAAGCGCAGCAGTGTCAGACCTTCTTCGAAGAGCGGCTCAGACGATCGGCTTAAGGACAGGTCGAGAAAGCCAGTGCGATAGAGATTCCTGATACGTGTGCGGGAGTTGGTCTCTGGTGTGCTTTGCCATATAGATACCCATCGATGTTGTGCTTTGGGAGCGGACATGAGTGTCATGCGCATGTATGTATCTGCATGTACATTTTCACAATCCTACACTGACGTTGCTCTGAGAAGTCCCATGGACGAGGTAGCGTCGTCGATTGTGTGCCACCCAGAACCCATCTGTGTGCCGTGTGAGATGGATTTGGGTATTCAGGTATCGGGCGCTGTAAATCGCTACTCCAACAATCGGACCAGCATAGCACGCTGAATCTCCCATTTGCGTCTATGGATGTTCTCCTGGCCGGAGAGCCAATATTCACTTTTCTTGTTCGCGCGCTGGCAGCTGACTTCACCTCATAACCTCACCTCACTAAAGTCACTGCTGCTTGCTGCGCCACCCGCCACCTTTTGTCACTTGAAACGCGCACACTAGAATCTTGACGACAATGAAATGAGCTCACGACACCACTCTCCTCATGTCTCGGGTCTGAATCTGCTTCCACCAAAAACTCAGCGCTCTACCTTGACCAATCTACTATCTTGACTGCTTCTCTCCGCTACCTCACCTCACCATTACCGCAAATCCACACGCGCGAAGCACGCAAGATGCTCTCGCAACCTCCATATGTCAATCAGCAATACGATCATCTCGTTGCGCCTCAGCAGGCCCGTAACTCAGACACAAATATGCAGAAATACTCAGAACTTCGAGCCAAAAATGACCTTATCCTCGACACCACCGTACTTCAATGCGACATCTGCAAGGCTTGGCTCGGCGGATTCGACCTCCTCATGCACATCCACTTTTACCACAAGCTCGACTGGTCTGACATCTGTCCTTGCGAGCCATGCGTTAGCATACAGCTGTACAAGGCCTTGTGGGGAGAGTGGGAGAGCTCGCAAGAGAGCGAGTATCTCGAGCTATTGGATCATGGCCCTGTGGACTGGCCTGAGCAGAACGACACTCACATCGCTGCCGTTCAGAGTGCACACACTGCCAGTTCTGCGATGAAGCAACCTGTTCTCGATGGCTGGCCGGCGTTACAAAGCGGCATGCCTGACTATGTCTCACTCGGTCAGAACACCTTTCCTCACACCACTCCTGCTCAGCATACGCACACTACCAGAACCGCGGTCAATCAGCCGGTTCTCAATGGCTGGCCGACGTCCAGGAGTGGCTTGTCCGACTATGGCTCACTTAGTGAGAACATGTTCCTCTACACCCCAGTCACTCAGAAGACGCAGCCTGCCGATTATGGCTCAACCAGTCTGAACAATTTTCCATATACAACCGTCACTCAAAAGACGCAGACTGCAACACCCGCGGTCAAACAACACTTCCTCCACACTCCCGTCACACAGAAGACGCAGACTGCAACACCCCTGGCCAAGCAACACTTCCCTCACGCTCCTGCCGCTGAGAAGACGCCGACTACCGATTATGGCTCACTCAGTCAAAACCAGTTTCCTTATACCCCAGTCACTCAGAGGACGCATACTGCCACACCCGCGATCAAGCAACAGGTTCTCACTGGCTGGCCGACGTCCCGACCTAGCATGCCTGACTTCGTCTCACTCAATCAGGTAATGGGCGCGACCGGCAACATCCAACAGCAGACCTCTTTGACCACCCCATCGCCAGTGCAGCCTTCACGTGCAGGAAATGCTGCCAAGCGGAAGCGCACACCGCCCACACCAACATCGGACGGCCGGGTCGACAGTCTCTCACCTTTACAATCACTGCCAGCGTCGTCCAAACCAGCTAAACGCAGCCGGCTGAATGGAACAGCGCCCGGGATTCGTTTCCAACAAGGGAAAGGCCCGTTGTCTGAGCAGAATCTGCCTTTCGAACTCAGCAAAATTGAGCCCGGTGATTCACGCAAAGATAACGACCGACACATCTGGGTTGAGAAGCCAGTGGCGCGTGCAGCTTCATGGCTTTACGATAACGGCGAGAATGTTAAGAGCGTTGCGACCAAGAAGAACATGAACCTGTTCCATTTCCTCCCAAACCAAATCGATAAGAGCGTGCCTGCCTGGCAGCTGCTGTGCTGGCATCGACAGGCAGCTTCTGAAGGCGTTCAGCTCAAGCACCAAGATTTGATAGATCGCATGCCTGAGGGCACGTCGACCAGTGCTATCTCAAGTAGGATGTCGAGCTGGCAGCGCGGCCTGGGCATGCTCGTCAGCGCGAAGACCACAAGCTCAAACTGGCCGTCGAAACAATCTATGGACACGATAGCACGCTTGAGCTACTTGCAAGCCAAGTTCAATACTTGGTGGGACGTGCAGCCACTTCCGAGCCATGGCACATTCATCGTCACACAGCCCGTCATGCACACAGGATACAAAGCTGTCAGCCACCTTTCGAGAAGTGCTGAAGATGCCCCAAAATACATCATTGACGACCCTGAGAATCGCCAGATGAGCGAGAATATCAAGCTCCTTGACGACGCTATGCTGTTCCTCTCTATTAAAGCTGAGGAGTGTGGTATGCAGGGTGGCTACGGACAGATGCTTCAATGGTTTGCGCTCCCAGCTGCAGATCAGTGGACCAGGAACCTCGATCTCGACCTCATGCTCGAGTTCCAGAGGTGGAGAGTAGGCTGCCCAGATACTCCGAGTGTGAGCATCTTGCGTGCTGCCATCAACGATGCAAAGTCAGGGTTTGAGGTCGAGGCAATCAAGAATGCAGATTACAGGTTCACGCCGTGGTTGCAGAATATTGAACAAGCTCTTGCGCCTGCCAAAAAGGTGAGGACAGAGAAATATCAGCGCATGCGAGCTGAGATGATGGCGAAGGTTGAAGTCAAGAAGAATGAAAAGCGCAAGGTCGAGGAGGTCGAGGATGTGAGGAGGGTGGCAGTGCGAACAAAAGACAGGCTGCTGCTTGGACACCCTTGGGATTGCAGCAATTTCACTACGAACAACCGTTCGTGTACATCGGGTGAGGCTTATGGTGCAACGGATCACTTGGAGTGATGTTGAAGTCACAGAAATCGAGGCCATTGTCACGCGATGGATTGGGGTACTATACTATGAGATCATGTACATTCGCCGAATCAATGAGCGAGTAATTAATTAGCCAGTGTCTCGGTGTATCAATGAAGCCCTGAAGATAATCACCCTGAACATGTGGTCTATGTTTGTAGTGATGCTGATACTGATACAATATGTAGGTAGCCGAGCGCGGTTGCCGAAAGCGGAGACGCAAGCGATGGAACCAACACCGAGGATGCAAGCACATCGAGACTTACATACCTAAATGTGCTATCGTACAACCGATCGCCGAAATAACAGACGACTGCTGCCCACGTCTATTTTGTCGCTCTCCAGGAGTACGTCTCACGAGCTGGCCATTCTGCAGCTTGAGCCACCTCTTTTACGGTCAGCTTGTTTGATCTCACCATGGTATTCTACGAACCAGGGAAAACAGATCATGGCTTGCCTCGAGACCCATTTAAGGTGACTGGTGCCTAGATATTGTGCTCATGCCCGCACAATAACTGACAAAAGCCCAGGCTTGCGTTGTCCACGGCCAATAGGCTGGATAAGCACGAGGAACAATCAAACCGGCGTTGATAATCTGGCTCCGTATGTTATGAATGCCAAAATCTGCAGGCTCTACCACGACTAAAGATGTGGCACTAGCTACTCCCAGTTCAACAACCTCACTTTCGATCCTCCCTATGTCATGTTCTCTGCGAACCAAGACATGAACGCCGCGCGAAAGTGAGTCCTTGTGTTCGTAATTCATCCCAGCAATGAGATCAACATATCTGATCCCTATGTACCTAAAAAGAAACACTGTCACCAACGCCGAAGCCTCCGGCGTATTCTGCTGGAACATCGCCACCTGGGAGCTACGCGAAGCTGTCAACCAGACCGCCGAGTGGTTCACCGACGACGTCGACGAATTCGAAAAAGCCGGGCCTCGACAAGATTCCCGGCTCTCTCGTCAACGCGCCTATGGTCGCTCGCAGTCCGATCCGCTTCGAGTGCGAGTACTATTCTACGCTGAGACTGCCTGGCAATCCGCCCATGGGCACCGTAGATGTGGTGATTGGCAAGGTGATCGGCATTCACATTGACGAAGCTGTTTTGACGGAGGGGAAGATCGATTTGGGGAAGGTGATGCCTATTGCGAGGTGTGGGTATTTGAGTATGCTGTTATTAGGGGAGATGCGGTCTTTGAAATGATTATTCCGGGAGACCCGAAGGCGTTAGTTGGGTTGGAGGGGAATGCGAAGAAGGCAAAGGAGATGAATGATAAGACTTAACTAGAGTGATATAAAGTACGAGGCCGGTTGAGCTTCCGTTCTGTGAAGTCACACAGGATTAGTCTTCGTTGGACCTATCACTTTCAAAACCTATTGTTGATGCCTGAGATTGATAGATCGCGGTCTCAAGTGTAATAGTGGACCTGACGATGAAGTATCGTCATGGACGTGCTCACATGTGCCGGCACCCGAGGTTTGAGGTCCGTCGCCAACTAGAGACGCACTACTTGACAGTCAACGATCCTTCGGACGCATCGTCGCAGGTATCGTGTCAGGCAATACTGCGGCGATTCACTCCGCCACGATGACATACGGTAGCTTTCCGGAAACTGTTTCAAGTAGTAAATAGCCTGCTTCTAGGCAGTTTATTCGCACAAATTGATCAATTGAACTTTTTGCTGTGCGCTCAAAATCGAAAACCATTCAACTCTCGGTCGCTCTGTCACGATCGATATCCTGCAAGGTATACATCTTTCAGGCACTCAAAGAAGACGAAGCGATACTGCAACACATATCGTCGAAAACTGGAATCTGGAATCGCTATGAGCACATTCTTCTCCAGCGTCGAGACAATTGTCTTGTTCTCTGGATCCATCCTCGCCGCCGCAGTCACTCTCTGGGCCTTGTGCAAAATCTATGGCTTCGTAGGATTCCCGATCGGTAGACTGTCCGCGCGGATTCCAAGCAGGACAGTTCTCGATACTCAAGAAAAGGAGGACTTCCAGTGCGCAGTTTATGGTATCATCACTGGTGGTTTCCTGTGCTATGGACTTATTATCTGGAACTTTATGAACCCTGTCGGCTTTCCACAATACAGTTTGCCTGACCGAAGGGTCTACGACATCACTTTCTGGGTGATTAAGACAACATTGCAAGCTTGTGGCGAGTCGATTGCGGTGCTTGCAATCCTTTCTGGAGTTGTCAAAGTTTGTGGGCTTGATGGCAAAAGAGAAGAATCCGCAGGCACGGGCAAAGAGCAAGGCCGTTTAGCTTGATCTTATGCATTGGGATTTTTGATATTTGTATCGGGTTGACGCTGATCCGATATGTCACTCTGATGCGAGTTTTGACGAAGAGGATCATGATGGTGCCTCCTCTCGGAAGTCGGGATCAATGATCGTGGCACACCAGACAGGTACATAACACATCAGCCCGGAGAAGATGAGTTGCAGCGCAAGTCGTTGTAGTATGTAGGCCATGACAAAGTAGATTGTTTTGGAAACGAGTATCGATGATTACTGTTTCTCTCTTCAAATTAGTGTCAGAACTATCCCGAGTACGTTAAATAGTAGCTCGTAAGTCTGCATATACTTTGATCTCGTAGCATGCTAGCATTGGCAACTATAGTATAGTCCCCAATAGGTATAGATCACAGAGAGTATAGAGCGCACTCAGAAAACTCTGAGGTGTTATTGAGGTTGTATGCAAAGCCTTCGTCTATCTGTTAACAATAGTTGCCGCTGAGATGCCATCTGCAGACTTATGACGACTATACTCTTATCATTTCCCATAATAGCAATTGCAAGTCTGTGATGAGGTTTCAAAACGTAAAAGAAACCAACATTACACCTTGTGGCATCAAAGTAGTTGCATGGAAGCTCCATACGATCTTTCAACGCCAGATGGTCAAGAAGATGTCTGATGTAAAGACAAAAACTAAAAGTTAACTTCCGAATCGTGGAATTGAACCCCGGCCTTGTCGGAACTGATCATCTTGCGATGATTGAGAGCGACAAATCCTAGCCACTAGACCAATTCGGATGATGAAGTGAAGTAACTTCGATGGGGAAGGAGCAGATCATAGCGTACATAAAACTTAAAAAAATGGCAAGAGCGACAGATCCACAAGGAGAAGATCCCCTAAACGTGCCAGTTGCTGAGTAGGAACCGGTTCTGGTTTCAGACTGTACAGGACAGTGAGCGGACTGACTTCTCTCGGTGAACAAACCACGACCAACACAACGGACGATGCTTGATAACACGAAAAGAATTGATGTAGCTTGAACAAAATCAATAATCAGTCGATGTGGTCATCGGAAACAAGGAAGAGGTTCAGGTATCAGCCCTATGTTTCGCAGCCTCAGAAATCGATCATGCTTCTCCGAATACAACCAGATATATAGTTCGGCTGAAACCCATGCGCACGACTCTGAGAACAGAGAACACAGGTCTTCAATGAATCGCAACCTTTTGTTGGGACTGCAGAGTAAGACCCTTGCCAGAATACGAGCAAATGCAGTAGTAAAAGCTGTGGCTTGGCTGGCGGAGCATCTCCAATCAAGGTTTTATCCGATCGTCTGATAAGCTCGCCCTTCTCATGCTTGCGTTAGCTTACAACAGCATAGATTGCCCAACCATTCCTCTTATGGCGCCTCTACTGCAACAACAAGCGAGAGGTCGGGACATCGCGCCGCGCCATGTGGTCTTGGGAAGGCCGTGCTCGGATCTTAGGATCTGATAAATTTTCCAGGTGGAGACCATCGCCCGTTGCCCGATGTCGTGCCCTGCTTCTCAAGGTATTGCATTGCTTGGCTACGCTGTGCAGTATTATCTACAATCACTAGCTATCTCAATTACTTCCAGTAAGATCAGCTCAGTAAGTGACAGCGTTGCCATCCTATCATCAAGATGGTCTCCCCTTTGGCCGTTTGCTGTGCGACTGCCGGACAGCAGCAGACTGGCAGGCACCCTCAGGTCTGGAGGGATATCACTGCTGAAGGAACACCTCGAGAGCACGTTCGTCGCGGCGATCTCCTTTGATGGTTGCCCAGCTAGTGCGTCTAACGAGGGTCGAGAAGCTCTTCTGCCGAAGTCGGGAGCTGTTCAACCGACATGAGCACAGCGTTCCTTCCCGTATACATTTTATCAGCCCTGCAGCTAGCAGTATAATATATGGGACTTGTCCGTCGCCGTCGCATATGCTCCACACTCTTCTGATCGATCACCAACTCTACATCTAGGTGGACTGAACCACTTTTCGAGCCAGTCGTACTTGGACACGCCTGGACCCGAACCATGGACAACACACAGCACAATATGACAAGCAACACTGCTGGGTTCTCTAGTGAGGATCCCAAAGATGATGGAAGAAATGTGTCTGTGACATCGGCTGGATTTGCCGTACCTTCCGAGTATGATGCCGACGGCGAGGTCAAGCAAGATGGTGTCCGTCGCACAGAAGCCATTACTTCCGTCTGGGACAGGAAGACACTTGTGTTTGTGTTTGTCACGTAGGTCGCGACATGGACATGAGAATCTAATGTCGATTCGCTGACACATCTCGTTCCCAGTCTTTACATTGCACAATTTGTCGAGTTGCTTCTCTCAGCCGTTCAGTCCAACCTGAACCCGTACATCACTTCTTCCTTCGACGAGCATGGACTGACGGCCGTCGTCAGCATCGTGGCATCAATTACCGGTGGAGTCTGCAACCTCTTCATTGCCAAAGTCCTTGATATCTGGGGCCGTATCGAAGGCTTCTTCTTGATGTTGCTGCTCATCGTTGTTGGATCCATCATGAAGGCTGTATGCCACAACATCGAGACATATGCCGCCGCGAACACTATCTATTGGGTCAGTGGCAGTACCACATCCAAATTGATTATCCACCTTATACTAACTGACACAGGTTGGCCACATCGGCTTCCTATATGTCATCACCATCATCTTGACAGATTCAACGACTCTTCGCAACCGTATTGTTATGTACGGCATTTTCGCAACACCGACTATTGCAACAGTATTCGCAGGCCCCAAGATCGCAGAAGAATTCTACACTTACTCGACATGGCGCTGGGCGTTTGGCGCCTTCATCATCATCCTTGTCGCATTCTGCGTCCCACCTGGACTGATTTTCCTGTGGAGCATCCGGGAATGCAAGAAGAGAGGCATCTATCCCGCCCGCACGCACACTCGGTCCAAGATCGAGACGTTCAAGTACTACTTTGTACAATTTGATGTTGTGGGCATGCTGCTCACCATTTCCGGATGGTCCCTTCTCTTGCTGCCGTTCAGTCTGGCGACTTATGCACCTCACGGATGGTCGTCTTACTACATCATTCTTATGATCGTCCTTGGAGTCGTGCTCTTGGCTTGCTTCGTCATCTGGGAGAAGTTCTTCGCTCCCGTGCCGTACATCCCTTGGAAGTTCCTGAAGGATAGAACGATTCTTGGTTCATGCTTCATGTACGGATTTATGTTCTTGTCAATCTAGTAGGTCTCTCCAGTTTCTTCGAAGACATTGCATCTCAACTGACCATACTTAGCTGCTGGGACACATACTACTACTCTTACCTTCAAGTAGTCAACCAGCAAAGCATCACGAACGCTGGCTACATCCTGAATGCCTTCTCCCTCATGTCTGCTTTCATCTCTCCATTCACTGGCCTGTAAGTACTTCTGCGACGCTTTCACAAGTAGATCACTAACGACTTCCAGTGTCCTTCGCTATTGGGGCTCACCCAAGTACTTGTCCCTCGCAATGACACCATTCGCAGTGCTTGGTACCGCACTTTTGATCCACTTCCGTCACCCTGGAACCTATGTCGGGTACCTCGTCATGTGCCAGCTCTTCTCAGGAATCTACAGCGGTGTCTGGGCACTCACTGGTCAGCTGGTCATCACTGCCAGTGTCAACCACCAGGAAGTCGCAGTGGGCCTTGCTCTCTACGGTCTTTTTGGCTCCATCGGCGCATCAATCGGAGAAGCTATCGCTGGAGCCATGTGGACAAACATGCTTTACGATCGTCTCGAACTCTACCTGCCAGCCGATCAGAAGGATCTTGCCGCAAGGATCTACGCAAGTCTCGACACCCAGTTGGAATACGCTGGCACACCGACTGGCGAGGCGATCAACCAGGCTTATGCTTATGTCATGAGGATGATGGTGATCACTGGAGTATGCTTCATCCCTCTGTGCATTGCTTGCATATTCCTGTGGAGGAACGTGAATGTCAAGAAGCTCGAGGAAGAAAAGGGCAGGCAGATGAAGGGTAACGTGTTCTGAGTGCATGTAGTATGATTGCAGGACTATGGACGGGCTTAGCCACAGCTTCAGTAGCATCTGATATGTCTCATGAGCTCGCTTCTGATAACGTAACATCTGAAGTGACCGTTTATCTTTTTGGAAAGCTTGAGCATTCATGTTGTGTTTAGTCCACGCGCATGTGCCAATGTCGGGAAACACCTTAACTCCAACCCTGCCCATGATCATGCATCACACAAAATCTGCTCTCACGGGATATCGAGGCGAGCGTAATCTGTAGTGTAGGTAAGTCTGATTTGAAGAAGCTATATGCTTGAAGCTCAATATCGTCGAGTGAAGACATCTCCTGCGCATTGCCGAGTCGTTCACAGACGCCTCCAACGCTGGACCTCGGCCCAAGGGTTCGGTGCTCAGCAAACGGTGAAATGACACATCCACCTCTGCTTAAACGTACCTCTCTAAGATATAGAATTCTATGCTCTACAATTACAATGACGCTTACACGCAGATATCGCCTCTAATGACACCAATCCCAAGCCACTTCATCGCACTGAACCTTCGGACCGTGATACTCAAAACCCCATCGGAACCAGGGAAACAAACTCTATCAATTTCGTCCATAATAGTTACCACCTTTAAATCGAGATAATGGGCTGGATAGACCGTATCCCCCGTGCCGGAGCCCTCTACATCGGCGGTCTGTACGCCCTCTACCAGCCCAACGTCGTCAAAGCCGCGGGCGTCACCCACGTGCTATCAGTAATCGACTTTGACTTCTACGAACTAAAAGAATCCTCCGATTACCTCAAATCGCAAAACTACATCCACGTCGTGATCCCTCTCGAAGATGATCCAAACGAAGATCTACTGCAACACTTTGAGCAAACGAGCGCTTTCATCGACGAGGCGTTGCACGGCGGTGGCGGGGTTTTCGTGCACTGTGCGATGGGGAAGTCAAGGAGTGCTGCTACTGTTGTTGCGTATTTGATGTGGAAGTTTGGGTTTGGGAGGGATGCGGCGTTGGGGCAGGTCTGTGAGGGACGGCCTGTGTGTGAGCCGAATCCGGGTTTCATGGAGCAGTTGAGTGTTTGGGGGGAGATGGTGGGGAAAGATGAGAAGACTGAGAGGCAACGGGTGTATGATGATTGGGCAAGAGACAGATTCAAGGGTTTTGCTCACGAGTGGGAAGCGAGGGCGATGAAGGCAAAGTTGTGAAGCATTCATTCATTCATGTCAATACTTGTTCTCGGCGCCAAAGATATGGCTGCCGCTTGTCGTGGCTAACTCCAATGATACGACAACCTCGCACACCCCAAAGCAGTGAACAGTCCCAGCATATCAAACGGGAAAATACGACTTGCGTGGGAGTCATACCAAATATCTCGGAATCCAAGAAGATGCCCTCGCGGTCGCCACTCAAGTCCCGATCTTGGGAACAACATCACTCGTCACAATCATCCGCCTCGACCTTCGGCTTCTTCGCGACAGCGACCTCTTCGTCGTCATCCTCCTCGTCGTCCTCCTGAGCAGCTCTCTTCTTAGCGCTGCCCTTGCCGCCCTTGCCACCCTTCTTGGGAGTCGCCGGGTTGCTGTCACCGCCCGCGGCAGCATCGGCGCCTTTCTTCCTACCGTTGAACTTGCCGCCCATGTTCTTGAATTTCTGGATGCGGTGGCTGACGGCTTTGGCGGAGCACTCTGTAGAGAAGAGGAGTCGCAGTCAGTTTTTGGGTCTTGTCATACATGTTGGAGGGAGGAATTCCGACGCACCCGGGTCGATCATGGCCGCAAGCTCTTCGAGCTGTTGCTTGCCGACCTTGATGTCGCAGACCTTGAAGAGGCCTGCGAGAAGCCTGGCTTCGGCTTCGGCGTTCCAGACAATCGGCATGATGACGGCGCGGGAGGTTGAGTGAGTGAGTTTGTTTCTGTGGTTCCTTGCGGTGGATGTTGAAGTCAAGTCGAGTTGACTCAGTGATGTGTTAATGTGGTGTAGTGTCGGGCGAGATCCAAGTGTGCGCGGATTGGAGGTGGGTGGAGGTGTGGGCGCGAGGAATTATAAGTAGGCTGAGAGTGCGGCGGGCGGGCGGCATTATGTGTCACATGTGACAAAACATGGATGCCTGGGCACGTGAGGAGAAGCATGTGAAGCATGTGAAGTGCTTGCGCCAGATGATGGAGGGCAAGTGAAAGTCGCGCTGAAGGCAGCGAGGTCAGAGCCAGAGGCAATCGCAGCTGTCCATAGTGAAACGCCTGTGGATGTTTGGTGTTGAGAATTGATTTATAGGAGGAAGAAGGGGTACAGGTAGGGAAGACGCCTCTTTTTTTTTGAGTGAATAGAGAGCTGGTAAGTCTCATTTGGACTGAAACTCTAGATGGTATCTATAAATATGAGCACTTGGTCTATGCACTGTTTGTGAAATAGGCCCTTCAGGACTGGCAAACAAATGTACTCAGTGAAAGAAGTTGAAAGAGATCACAACACAGAAGTTGAAACATCAAGAGGAGAAGAGGTCTCAACCAGAACTCAGAACTCAAGATTGTTTGCTTCTGCTGCACTCAACAGATGGCATGCGACTTTCCGGACGTGGAGCACTGCAATTGAAAGTAAAGGTGGAAATAGAGAGAGGTATATCAATTGAAGAAGATGTATGCAATGCAAGAACTATGGAAGAGAAAAAGAAAGACAATTCGCTATAATAATACACTATCACCTACGAAAATGCAACAAGTCCGTGGGTATCCAGTACTCTAACAATTCCAATCATTTCAAGTGTTCCATCACTCATCTCCTGCCAGGCCCGGAAGGCGGAGGTGGTCCGCCATAACCGCCCATACCCAGAGGGGTTCTCCTCGCCGGTAAAGCGCCTCTTCATGTCTGCGTCGGCATGCTCTGCTTCCTGTTCCCTGAAAGCCGCGTCTCTTCGCATACGCTCCTGTTCCTGTTGCATGAGATCCTGAGCCTCGCGCATACTTTGTTCCCGCAACCCACCCATGCCCATGCCGCGAGGCTGGCCATGTTCGAAACCTCCTGCAGCGGGGAAATGTGTTGGATGCATTTGTTGCGGAGGAACAGGGCGCGAAGCACTGAAGCCTTGCTGCTGCCTGTGACGTTCCTCCTGTGCAGCCATATATGCTGCTTCGCGACGGCGACCATCAGAGTCGCGATCACGTTCGTCATGCATGCGACGCTCTTGCATCATGCGTTCTTCACCTATGCGTATCTCTTGCATGCGACGCTCCTCAAGCATACGCTGCTCTTCACGCATACGGCGTTCATCATCCATTCGCCGCTCATCATTCATGCGGCGCCAGTCTTGCTCCCGTTGCGCTTGAGCCTGCTGATGTGCGTGTTGATGGGCGACATACGCTTGCTCATGGCGGATGGCATCATCACGACTGATATTCCGCTGATGCATGCTCCCGAACGGACCTATCGACGTGTTGTGTGCGTGATGCGCGTGGTTCTGCGCTTGACTCGGTGGGGCCTGCGAGAAGGGAAGTAGAGGCGGCGGGAAAGAGGTCGGTTGCAAAGGCTGCGCAGAGGGTGTACCGACCTGATGTTGGCCTTGCTGCTGATTTGGCAAATAGCCTCTCTGTTCTCTCGGTGGCTGGCTCGGACCTTGTGTAGACAACGATGGGGTGCGTGAGTGCGACATCAAGGAGTGCGGTGGCGGCGAAGGGTTGTGCCTCTGAGGACCGTTCAATGGTCCCAGCGCGGAGGCACGGTGATGCGAGAAGTAAGGTCGTACATCTCTTTCCAGAGCCGGAGTCGAGCTGCCGCTGTGTGCTACAGGTTCCGCGCCCTGACCCAACCTAGCTGTCCAGTCTTGCTTGGGTGGGGGCTGCTGTAAGCCTTGACCAATGGTGTGAGGTTCTTGCTTGACAATCGAAGGTGACGGACCACTACTGGAATTGTCCATATGGGCCACGTTGCGATTGCGATTGAGCGGGCGGCGCAGCTTGACCGAAAGCCTCCCTCCGAGGTGCGGATATGTTTGACAAGGACGGGGCGCCCGATGGCGCCGCAAGAGGATGTTGCGCAGGGGAGGATACTCTCTGTTGCATGCTCCCAGGTATGGCTTGTTCACTCATCCTCTTAGGGGCAGGCTTTGGCTCGTCAGGTTCATTGTTGAGGATTGAAAGCAGATTTGAACGCTTTGGGGCTTCTGCTGCTGCTGATGCTGGAGTGGGCTGCTGAGGTGCAGGCGGAGCGGAGAACACTGAGCTGGATCGAGGCTCTTCACGCTTTGTCGGAGAAGGATTGAAAGACATCCTACTGGCGAGTGAAGAAACAGGCGCTGGTGCCAGATTACTGAACGCTGGTGAGTCCATAGACCTGCGTGCCGGGTTGCCAGACTGGAAGAAGCCTCTGGGAGGTGACGCTGGTCTTGACTCGACCAGAGGTTTTCGCTCCTGGGGCATGCCGAGCGGCTGAGTCAGAGGCGAGTGATGCGTTGGAGTTTGGTGAAGGCCTTGACGGTGCTGGAATGGGTCCATTCGTTCTTGTCGCTCTTGTTGGGCATACTGGCCTTGCATACGAATGGCACGTTCCTGCTCCTCCTTCAGATTACGAATGAAGTCGGAATCGTGTGCATCCTGCACAGTTCTGCTTGATTGCGTCATCTGACTGGTTGGGGTACCTTGCTGTGAAGCGCGGAACGACGAAGTGGCGGGCAGGCCTGGCCGAGATTCTGGTCGAGAATCTCCAAATATGCTCATGCGAGGTCCCATTGGCGGTTGTTCCCGCTGCTGCTGTTCTCGCTGCTGTTGTTCCCGCTCTCGCTCTCGCTCTCGTTGCTGTTGCTGCTGTTGTTGCATGCTCCTTGCAGTGGCCACAGCCTGACCCAGCGGCGTCACAGCTGAGGTTGGTGTAGGCGCCGGACTTGGAGCAACGCGAGGAACTTGCACGGGTGTCGCTTGAGCGGAACCGGGGAACCGTGATTGCACGTGGAATTGTGGAGGAGATGCGTGCTTAGATATTTGTGGTTGTGGTCCAGGAATGGCGTCGTCGATATCCATGGCATCTCCATGGGGTGCAATGTTTCTCTGTACCGTGGGCCCCGGGTTGTCATACTTGCGTTTATTGATGGGTGTCGGTGTGGGTGGTGGACCCATGTCTTCACCTCGCTCTCGACGTGCGTTGGCGAGGAGGGCAGCCTCTTCTAGGTCGGCGCGGTTTCCACCATCAACTTGACGTTGATAATGATTCTTAATCATGGTTTGCGTCTTGGTACCCATGTGTGCAGCAATGGCAGCGAAGTCTGTGCCAAAGTGGGCAATATACTTCACAAAATCACTTTGCTCCGGTACGGACCAGTAGCTCGAAGCGCTAGGCTTTGCCGAAGCTGCTGGTGCTGTATGCTTACGCTCCAGGTCTTCCTGGACAGGGAGTGGCTGCGGATAGCTTTCCTGAATGTAGACCGGATGAGCAGCCTCAGCGTGCACATTGCGATTACTGGTGTGAAAACCAGTGAGTAGACTGGCCTCTGCCAGGCTCTGAATCATGGCCGGATCCTCTTTTGGAGGCACGCTTGGGACGAACCGCGTGTTCGGTGACATTGATGGAGCCGCAGCGATTTGCGCAAGCGGTTGCTGTGAGGCTTTCGGCTTTCGACCTGGCTTCTCACCCACACCTTTGCGTCGCTTGATCTGCTTCTCCGGTGCCAAATCGCCATCTTGTTTAGCTGCGCCTGGTCTGCGAGGGGAGATTGACCTTGAAGCGCATTTTTAGCGTCCATCTCGCGCTCGCCGAAGGTGGTCGGAGCTGCTGCACGCTTTGGCCTCCCACTGTCGGAAACGTTCTGAACCATATCTTCAGACCTTCCCAGATCCGCCATCGCAGCAGAGCCTTTGCCGCGCGGTGCGCCTTTCGTACCGCGGCCACGACGGGCGCCTCCCTTGCGCCTTCGGTTATCCTTGAATCGACCATCCCACTTGTTAGCATAGTAGTGACGGATACAGTCTCTTGCTGCGCGACCGGGAAGCAAAGTAGCGATTTCTGTCCATTTCTTAGGAGTCTCCTTGTAAGCGGCAATGAAGATCTGCTGCTCATGATCTGTGAAGTCATCGACTGGCGGCTGATACGTGAAGATGCGAGTTAGCGACCTTGGATCACACAGCCTGTTGTTGTCGATGAAGCATGAGCGTTGATACTCTTTCGCGGTCATTTGGTCAGGAATGACAGCCTCTTTCTCCATGTCAGCTTGCACCTTCTTAAGCTCAATGTCTTGTTTCTCTTGTTCAAGCCTAGCTGTTTCCTCGGACTGCTTGAGCACCTGCTGGAATTCGTAATCACTACTGAACTTCAGCGCCCTCCGTCCCTCTGCAGTCGAGTTCGATGGAGGCGGATTGGGGGAGGTGTCGAGGTCGGGACCAGGTTCGTCAGATTGCTGTCGTTCGAGTCTCTCTTCGATCTCTTTCTCCCTATCGAGGTTCTCACATTCCAGTTTCCATCGGCGGTAATGTTCAGCGAATATAGCGTCGAGATCGTCTTCGTCTTCTTGGTCTTGGGCCATTTCATCGTCTAGTGCTAACGAAACAGCTTCACTGGCGTCGTCTTGCCTACGGAGATTATCTCTGAACTCCCAGCTGTCGTTGAACGCTGATGTCGGATCTTTCAACAGGTAGGGAAGGTTTATGGCCTCTGGAGACGGCGGTCTCAATCTCCTGGGAGCTGGAGCATCGCTCTCACCATCTTGGATGGCAACAGTAGCAGTGTCATCAGCACGCGGAGTGATAACGCTCTCTTCGCTTTCGTCCGAGGGCGGTTGTTTATCCAAAGGCGCATGTGCAGGCTCGTCCACATCCATTTCTTGGTCTCGATCTTGGAAACTCTGCAAATCCTCCCAGGAGACTTGTGCCAACCTGACGACAGACTCCAGGGGAAGTGTAACGCTGACGTCTCTTGCGCTCATATCAATTAGCTGAGCATCAAGCTCACGCTTTTGCCGCTCGAATTTTGCTTCGAATAAAGCAGGGTCTTCAATCTCGAGATCATCATCTTCGCTGGACGATACGGCCTCTTCTGGCGCGTCTGACATGCTGGAGTCGTCGCCAGGCTTCTCCAAAGGCTTACCAAAAAACGACTGTTGAGCCGAGTGGCCGACTGATGATCGTGCCTTCCGAGCGGGGGCCTGTTCATCCACGTCCATATGATCAGCTTCAGTTGATGTCCCGGATCGTTCGATAGATTTGGATTGTTCAGCGGCGGCTTCCAGTTTGACAGCGGCCTGCAGCTCTTGTGAGTGCTCTCCATTGGAAGTCGCCGAAGTTGCCACGGACGGACGCCTTTTCTCTTCGCCAGTGAAATCGCGCTTGGCAGGAATTGATCTTTCAGCAGATGTTGGGGCACCCGGTCTCCGCCATTGATTCCATTGTGCAGCCCTAGGCGCTGTTGGGGGCACGCGAGACTGCATCGTATTGCCACGTTCTTGAATCCTGGCAGGCATAGCAGGCCCTCTGTCCAAGGCCCGTGGAGCAATTGGGGGCGCGCGGTTTGCCTTCGGTGCGGTCGGAATGGATGTCGTTGTGACCTTTGGAGATACACTGAACGCTCGATTTCGTGGACCTGAAGGCGCACTTGGTGGCGGTGGTGTCCTAGGCCGCGAAAACGCAGGATTAGGATTATTGAAATTATCAGACTGTGGCGAAGCGAATGGCATGCGTGGGGATGCTGCAGGCTGTGTAGGATGTGGGCGTGAAGCTTTTGGCCCAGTTGGCGCAGATATATCCTGTCCGCGCTGCGCCACCGGAGACTGTGGTTGATATGGATTTGGGAACCGGCCATTGCTGACGTTTGGCGACGATGGAATTGCTGGCTGCGGACCATTTTGCGAACCACCAATGTCGCCTCGATTGTGAGCGACATTCGCCTCGTTCCCTGCAGTTCCGTCCCAAGATCTTGATGAATGTAATCGTTGCGAGGGCGCTGCGTTGGTCTCACTGTCATTTCCAAGTGCTCGAGGTGCCTTAGGAGCTGTAGCTGGAGGCTCGGCGGCTTGTGGTTTCTGCACCTGTGGTGTCGTTTTAGGCACAGGAGGTACATCAGCTGGTGCAGGCTTGTCCCGGCTAAGTGGTCTCGATGTATCTTGTGTAGTAGTGTCGGGAGGATGGTGTGCATTCCTAGACTCAGGGGCCGCTTTAGGTCCTTGTTGGCCGCCCCCTTGTGCAGCAGGCGCAAACGATAGCGTAAAAGCAGGGACTGGTGGTGCCTGAGTGGGCGGAGATGAACCACGGGAACCATAGCGGTTGTTCGTCGTTTCGGCACGTCCATTGAGATATGCAGGAATTTCTGGCTGTTCGCGACGATGCTCACGTGCGGACGAAGCACTCGGCGTCAGAGAAGGCCTACGAACTGATGTATCTGCACCGACACTTTCAAGCAGTGCGAGTCTGTCGGGATTGACGTGCGGTGCTGGAGGCGGATGTGAAGCACCACTGGCCAAAGAATCGTTGGAGGCACGATTCTCAAGACGAGGCTGGGGTGGTTCCCTTCTCACGCGGTCGACATCGCGTTCACGGTCCGTCCACTCGGGTCGGCGCTCCTCGTCTCGTCGGTCAAACCGTCTTTCATCTCGCCTCTCTGGCTCGCGAGCCTCGCGTGATATCTCACGGGTGTCTCTTGGCCAGCGCGATACAGGTGGAGAGCGGTCTCTTCGGAAAAGATCACGGTCATCGAGATTTCCTTCGACCGCCACGACCACCACGGAATTCGAAATCTCCTCGCCCGCGGCCACGACTGAACCCACCACGGAACGGAGGCGCGGAGGCAAAGGGCGCAGGGGCGTCAGAATATGTTGATCCGGCGGAAGGTGGGCCGTCACGGGAACCTCGTCGTGCACGAGGAATGTCAAGCTCACGTGGAGGTGGGTAATCTCTGGGTTCGCGGAAATTCCTGGGAGGAGATCGGCCACGTGGCGATGGAATACGTTCACGACGATCAAATTCGCGATCCTTGAATGGCCGGCCACGATCGCTGCCGAGGGGAGGCGCGTCTCTCAGTTCTCGAATTTCGCCGCGTCCAGAATAGTTTCCGCGTGATGGGCCAGGTCCAGATGCGCCAGATCCAAGTGGAGGCCTGCCTCCATCGAATTGCGATCTTGGGCCTCGAGGCGCGTCTGCGCCACCCCTGCTAAGGTCTGTGGCGCGATTGCCGTATCCTGTGGAAGCAACAGAAGTGCGTCTGTCGGCGAATCGAGGCGGTGAGCGCGATCTATCTCGTCCCGGACGGTAGTCCGACGGAGCATAGCGCGACATTGACGATGGCAATTAGTGATGGGTCGTGTCCATGCGTGTAAGGATTGAGGTGAGGTCGGATGCTAAGCGCCACTGCGGATAGGAGCCGAGAGCCTCTCCTGCAGCTGCCCTGCTCGCGCGTCAAACAATATGTAGCAGAGTGACGCGTCGGCGATGAAAGGTGCAGGTGAGCGCGCAGGCAGGATCTAGCGCGGCGACACCTGCAAAGTGAGGTTTGAGTAGTCGTGGGTGGTTTCGTGCGGCACTTCGCACGCGAAACGTCCAGATTCGAGATTCGAGATGATCCGAGCGTTGGGTCGTGCCGGGGCCGCCAGCCAGATGTGGATCACAGCGGCAGCAGAAGCGCAAGCCCGCCTCAATTGGCTCGTGTGGAGGTGCAAGGCGCGAGGAGACAGAGTGAAGCAGACAAGGCGATGCGTGTCCACTACTACTATGCCCACAACACGGCTGTTCCGAGATGCTGCTGCCCGCTTCGGCGAGTATTGTGGCAAGCGATATTGCCCTCAGGGAGCAGCGTGCTGATGGCAGGCTGCACGGTCAGTAGGCGAACGGCAGTGCCTGAAGCTGCAGAAAGGTATAGTATGCCGACGGGGCGGTGGGAGATGGCCAAAATGCAATGACAGACAAGACTCGCGCCGCCCTACTCGCTGGAAGCGGTCTTGGCGCGTTTTGCTGATGAATGATGGACTTGTTCGTTTCGTGCACAGCGTTGTCAGAGGGAAGAGAGGCACGTCCACACCGAAGCCTCACACTTCTCGCAGCCGGCAGCCTGGGACTAGCGGCGCCAGCGAGCTAAGCAACGATGATTGAGAGCGAGGGCCGAGTGCGGGAACAGCAAGCGTGCATCTGAGAATCGTCCGTGATGTGGCGCGTGGGTTCCCTCCTCTCCGCCTCGCTCCACTCTTGCTGCCTCTGCTGCGGATCATCTTCTCGAATGCCTTTGGGGTCGGCCAATGACGGCAGCCGGCTCTGCGGCTAGCACGCGCGAGCACCGTGGGATGCTGGCTCAGCCTGGCTGTCTGCAGCCACCCGTCCCTTGAAAATCGCTTGTGCAGCCAATGTCGCAGATTCGCTTTGCACGGCGGGTGTCTATCACTCTCACCGCGGCTTCGCAGGTGCCTGGGGGAGACAACTTGATATTAGGTAGTACTGATCGCATTGGAATACCTCCACACATTCGGAACATGCTCTATGACGCCGATCCAGTCACGAGACGCACAGCAGAGATGAGGGTGCATCTGGGAGCGCATCTGGCAAGGATAAGGTTCGTGCACGCATTAGTGCAAGGGTGCATGTCAAGCGAACACCCGTGTCATGACGTGCCTTTTGCAATTTTAGACGCGTCGAATCTGCAGGCACCTTACAACGCACAGTATCGAGCCACGGTTATTCGCCTTGACACAGCGGTAGAATCGCGAGAGTTTGCGCTGAAATACGGAACCGGATATGCTCGTGTGGTGACGGAGAAGGAGCATGGCTTGAATGGGCAGATGCAGGCAGCCCGGAGGATTGGTGCGGCAGCCCACGCGAGGCAAAGTCAAAACGTCCCGGACCTCTGATTGTCCAGGCGTTTCAAAGTCTCCGCCAAGACTCATCACGTTACTCTGGCAGAATTTGGAAATTATCCAGAAAAGTGCCAGAACACACAGATCGAGCCAGAAGTGTCATACCATAAACTCAAAATGGCTGCAAACAATGCCGCGCCCTCAGGCGCAACAGACGCTGTGCTCAAGCCCTCAGACCCGGTCCCTGAAGGCGCAATGCCGGTGAAGGGTCTCGATTTCAATGACTTCAAAGATCGCGACATTACGGTGGCCGAGCTTGTGAAAAACATGGCTCAGATGGGCTTCCAGGCAAGCTCTATCGGCCAGGCTGCCAAGATTGTAGACGGAATGGTATGTAGCTGGTATATCTTGCCACATCATGAATGTCAAGCTGAAGTAAATTTGTCTCTGTAGAGAACTTGGCGTGATCCCGAGACTGGTGACAAGACCACCATTTTCCTTGGATACACGAGCAACCTCATCTCATCTGGACTGAGAGAGACTCTGCGGTGGCTGGTGGAGCACAAGCACGTCTCTGCCATTGTCACCACTGCCGGTGGCGTGGAAGAGGATTTCATCAAGTGCCTTGCACCGACCTATCTGGGAACCTTCTCGGCCGCTGGAGCAACTCTGCGCAAGCAAGGCATGAACCGCATCGGCAACTTGTTTGTGCCAAACAGCAACTATTGTGCTTTTGAGGACTGGATTGTGCCTATCCTGGACAAGATGCTCGAGGAGCAAGAAGCCAGCAAGAAGACAGAAGAGCCTTTCCACTGGACGCCGAGCAAGATTATCGCTCGTCTCGGCAAGGAGATCAACGACGAGCGCTCAGTCTATTACTGGGCCTGGAAAAACGATATCCCAGTGTTCTGCCCTGCGCTCACCGATGGTAGCTTGGGCGACATGCTTTACTTCCACACCTTCAAAGCTTCGCCAGAGCAAATCCGTGTTGATATCGTCGAAGACATTCGCAAGATCAACACCATGGCTGTCAGGGCTAAGCGTGCAGGTATGATCATCCTGGGCGGTGGTATCGTGAAGCACCACATTGCCAATGCTTGCTTGATGCGCAACGGCGCCGAAAGTGCGGTCTATATCAACACCGGACAAGAGTTCGACGGATCGGATGCTGGCGCAAGGCCTGATGAGGCTGTCAGTTGGGGCAAGATCAAGTCTGATGCTGAGAATGTGAAGGTATGCGGAAATCAATCAATCAAGCGATTTGAAAAGCAGTGCTAACTATCTATCAGGTGTATGCTGAAGCCACCATCGCATTCCCGCTTATCGTTGCGGCTTCTTTTGCTAAGGCAGGCCAAGCTGAAAAGGACGAGCAGCCGCATGCACAGGCTACTGCATAGGAGACTTTCGGGATCCTGCGCTTGAGGCTGCAGTGCCGACCGACCGACAGTCTCGCAGCCACTCCGCCTGCGGTACGTGGTTTGCATGGGCTTGCATGAGCGACACGCGGCTGAGGCTTGCAGCATCTTGCGGATGAGCACGGTGGCGGTGCAGCCATGCGGGTTTGTGCCACAACCTCATCATCCCGCCGGTGTCATCTCAGCTGCACAAATCGTTTGGTCAGCGGCCAGTTGCAGCATCTGTTTTGTTTGCTTGCAGAACTGGGGATGAGATGAGAGGCTCCAGCGGTCTAGGTTCATGCGCAATACCTATTCACTGCGCTGCAGCTCAACCTTCCCCGCATGCTAGCACGGCGGCAAGCCCGCGGACCCACCTTCAACCGCCCGCCAGCGATCACTCAGGTGCTACTGTAACGAACACTCACACTTGCTGCAGCCTGCTGTCGAATGACTGACCACACTTACTCACCTGCTTGGCTCACTCGCTTACTTGTCCCGTCCTTGCAAGCCGCACACAATTTGGACACCTCGGTTTTCCTGCTCGAACTTACCTCCCGCGCCTGTTCATAGTCCAGCAACCAGCCGTTATCACATGCTATCTCACATGCGGCGCCTGTTCTGACGACTGCGACTTGTGACTACGGGCCCACTCGCCCACGCCTGAGGCCTCACAATATCACCTAACACACGGCGGTATCTCTTTACAGACACCGACCACAACTATCAACCAATCCACAATGGCGACACCTCCTCACCTACCGCCTATACAGGCCTTCCAGCCACTGACCGACGCTACCTTCCCTCCGCCACCTTTCCCGACACAAAGCAGTAGCAGGCCTGAGTCTCCGACAAGTGCATCCGCTATGGAGCTCTCTCATTCCACCATGATCGCGCCTCCGCCCGCAGCATCTGCCTTTCGAGAAGAGTTGTTAGACGGCCCAGCGGACAGACGGCAGCCACCCATAGCCACCGCTCCTCAGACTCAGTCCGACGGCCACGAAGGCGAGGACGGGAGTGGAGCGGAAGATGACGAGGAGGATGACGATGACGGAGACGACGAAGAAGGAGACCATGAAGCTCCATTCCGGTGGTATGCGATCAACGAGGACCGCAGTCTGCCTTGTGAGGATGAGGTGAAGTACATCGAGTCAAAGGAGGAACACAGTGCTCTGGACCACAAGTATTGGGAGATCAGACGTTCTTCGAGCTGGATGATCCGGATCTCATACCTGGAGAGAGCGGCCGCATCGAGTGGGTCGTCGAACATTTCAACGGCACCAAGGAGAAGCCAAACAAAGAACTGATCATGAGGTCACCGATCACTCGGATTGGTGGCTATGATTGGCAGATCAAGTTTTACCCCAGAGGCAACCGCACGGATTACTTGAGCGTTTATCTCGAAAATGTGACCATGTTGAAGGACGACTACAAAGATCGTACAGATCTGTCCAGCCCTGCTCTACCAGTTCTTGCGAGCTCGCCAAGAATGCTCCAAAGAAATTCCGTTGCCGCGCAAGTCTCCGTGGTCATGTATAATCCCGCTGAACCTCGTGTGCACGAATCAAAGACAGATGCACATCAGTACCACAAGAAGGCGGCAGATTTTGGCTGGAAGTACTTTACTCGTTCTGGTCGTTATGATTTCCCTTGCCGCGTCCACGGACAGAGACAATCAATTCTTCGCAACGACAAACTCGCCTTCACTGCATATATACGTATTGTAAACGACCCCACAGGCTGCATGTGGGACACTGGATTTCCTGGTACAGACGCCAGCCTTGCTGCCACTGGCCTGCGCCCATTCGATACCCTTTCTGCACAGATAGCGGCTGTTGTGCCTCTGCTACACCTTCGACCGTTTCGCGACTTCTTGTACAAACACAAATCTGATAGCTCGCTTTTTACACTTCTTCAGACATGTCTTGATAAGATGCTTTCTCGCCGTCTAAAGCGGAAACATCTCAAATACTCGACACTACCGGATGGCTGCGACGTTGTGAACGTTTTGCAGTGTATAAGCGTAAGAATACACGCAGAATGCTCCCCTGAGATTCACTCCGAGTTCGATGGCCTCTTTGCCAACTTCGACCCACGAGAGATGCCTGTCTGCGACAATCGATTGCCGACAAAACAGTTCTCGTCCATTCAAGAAGCGCTACATGCGGGCCAACCCACAAGCAAGACACCTGCCGTCCTCACATTAGAGCTGGAACGTCAGACCTTCGATCAAGCTACGCGGAAGTGGGAGAAAGTGAACAACGCAGTTGACCATTGAGGACACGGTAAATTACAATGGTGTCTCGTATTCGCTCTACGCCTTTGTCAAGCATTCGGGCTCTCTCGGGACCAGTAACTACACTCCTTATGTTCGCCCTGGCGGCCCTGGATCCAAGTGGTTTGCCTACGAATCCGGTCAAGTGCGATGCCACACTCAAAAGCAAGCTATGGTTGGAGAAGCCAAGAAGAACGTCCCGACCAGACATGGCGTCGAGTATCCCTATCATAGGCCTTCCTCGGTCGATTCCGCTGGGCAAGATGCCATTCCTTACCTCGTCTTTTACCTTCGTAATGACGATTTTGCGACTTACGCTTTCGGTCTACCGGCAGAAGAAAAGTGGAATATACCAGAGACGGTGCGCAAGCCACGCCGAGCTCCAGACACTATGGGTGGGGCAGGAAACGGAAACAAAGCAGCAGATAGTCTTCCCAAAAGTGACAGCCCAACAGCAGATGTCATTGACTTTGCATCAGCCGTCAATGGCGCCAGACCTCCTCCAGCTCCAGCGGCCGCCCTCCAAGAGCCTGAAGCTCCAGATCAAGGAGCCATGGATGGTGACGACGTTGTGATGAGTGACATCGAAGAAGATGGCAGTCGAACGCCAATTCACGCCGGCGCCACGCTAGACGCAACAGCAAACGGCATCACCGTAGAACAGCGCGAGTATCGAGACATGCCCTCACCTCCCGAAGTCACAAACCCAATCACCCTCAACTTCTTCTCTGGGGAATACTACCAAGGCTCCGCCCTCCAAGGCACCAAAACCTACCACGGCACAGGCCACCTCATTTCCACCAACGGCGACGAGTACACCGGCTCCTTCGCCCACGGCCTCCCCTCCGGCCACGGCACTATGGTATACTCTGCGTCCGGCAACACCTACACCGGCGCCTGGCTCGAAGGCAAACACCATGGCCAGGGAACGTACACCGAGCTCGCAACCGGCAATGTCTTCGAAGGCGGCTGGAAAGAAGGCAAACGCTCTGGCAGTTTCGTACTCAGAGGCACAGTCACCGACGAGGACAAAGGCCTTTGCCAGATTTGCTACTGCAGAAGCATGACGACGGCTTTTTACGAGTGCGGCCACGTGTTGGCTTGCAAAGAGTGTGCCGCGCAGATTGAAAACTGTCCGGTTTGTAGGAAAAGGGTGTTGGCTAGGTTGGAGCTGTTCGGCGTCAAGATTAGCATGGATTAGGGCACTGGGAAGATGTAAGGGGCATCTCGAATGGTGTTGACGGGGAGTTTGTGACTGTTTTCTCTTTTCCTCTCTTGGAGGATTCTCATTTGGTGGGCTGTGGCTGTGGGCGTTATGGTCGTTGGTTTTTTTTATTTTTTGCTCTCCACCACGATAGACGATACCCTTTAATTATGCAAACTAGCCGAGAGCAAGAAACATTAGGATTGGATCTGTGATTCTCTTTTTTTGAACAAAGTGCCCTCGTTTTGACTATTGAGTCGTTGGTTTCCCTCCCAAATTCTTGATCGCGAAACGCTATATTGACATGAAATCCAAAGGCAGGCCGCGTTGAGCAGTTGCGTGGGTCGATGATGAGGTCACATTTCTCTGTCCTAATTTCTGTTACATCGTGCAAGGCGTGGCATCAAGTCTCTCGTCTCGTGCCAGCGAGCTGGTCGAGTCGTCCATCTTGACCGACCGCTTCTGGTTCCAGTGAGCTCGCCTCATCTGCCAACCTCCCTCCTCAGCCGTCCAGCGGCCGTCGTCTCCCTAGGCTCCGGCCACGCCTCAGCAGCTTCCTCCACCTGTCCCAAGAATTCTGTCGAACTCAGTACGCCCGTTCCAGCCAGCACGACTCTGATACCAGGACTGCTCGCGTTGACCTGCGCGACCATCTTCGCTTCCTCGTACGTCGTGCCGCCGACCATGAAAACCACGATATCCTGCGGTTTGTCGCGCGTCTGCCCGCCGCCTTCAACAAAGGGGTAAGTGGCCGTGCTTAGCCGCCCTTTGATGAGGTCTTGCAGCGTGGTTTCGAGGAGGGGCGAGTGTTGCGTGTAGACGTTTTCGACGCCGCGGAGGCCGCGGTTGAAGCGAGCGCGGGCTGAGTCGAAGAGGCCGGTGGGCTGGAAGAGGTCCGGGATACCACCGGCGCCGGGCCTTGGGCTGCTTGCAGGGAGGAGGCGTAGGCTAGCAGGCGCGGAATGAGGTTTACGCGGTATTTAGGGACGTTACCGGCGACGAGAGGAGCTCGCAGAGGGCGGGCGTGGCGTTTGAGGAGTGCGTGCTGTAGCGTAGGGCGTAGATTGCTACTAGGCGGAGTTTGTTCTCTGGGGACGGCGGGGTTCTGGATGAGGGTTTGTAATGTCTTGACGTCTTGGGAGTGGTTGTCGTTGCATGCGAGACTTTGCTCAAGCTCGGAGACATCAAGGAGACTGTCCGTGCCTACTCGGCGAGATAGCTCACCAACCAGTGTGACATGTTTGGTCACGTTTCCAGAAAGGCGACGGAATTCTGGGAATTCTTCCACAAAGCGCTTCATGTCCTCAATACTGTCGAGCTTCTGCCCCGAGGCCTGTTTTGAGGCGAATTGCTCTACATAGTCTTTTGCATTCTGTCCTAGGTCGCCAAAGTTGAGATACATGTTCTTGGCGAAGAAGGGATCTTGGTCCTGGCTAATGACAATGTCCTAAGCATGGTTAGTATGTAAGATATGATGCTACTACCACGGATGGTCCATGTACGCACCTTGAACTCTGGTCTGATATCGGGCACATCGCTCAAATTTACTCGGCCGTTGTTGATACCGAGAAGCTCATGGACCATGGCTTGATATGTCCATTGCGTCAACAGTGGTGTTATTGGGTCTTCCCGGCGGTCCACAATCAGTAGAATGGGCGGGGTGTCTGTTTTTCTGAAGTCGAAAAGCTGCTCTTCTTGTGTCATGCTGTAGCGAACTTCCGTCGCCAGCTTCTTGCACAACAGACTGTTCTTCTCGTATCGAATCAGCGGCTTCTTTTTCAGCGACAATAGCAGTGCAACGACGCCTTCGGTCGATCGAGCCAGACTATCCTGATTCCATAGCTCAGGCGATGTGGAGAAGAGGCGTGCGGGAAGGCGTATTGAGCACAGGTCCGGGTTGATCACCAAGAAATCGGCAAAGTATTCCATGACGCCTTTGACGACTTCATGGTCGTCGGCTTCTGCTAGCCGTTCGAGAGCGCTCTTCTTGACAATGTTGCTGAAGTCTGTGTCAGTCAGAAATTCTGCCTGTGACGAGACGGTTTTGCAATGGAATGCGACGTACAAATGTGGTATTCGCCATACTTTGGCTCTCGTAGCTCATCGATGAGGAACTGGATGCTGTCGGATGATGGTCGGAGGAAGGCCAGGCAGCGCAAGTGGCGCATTTTTTCTCTCTCTTGGTTATCGAGACGGTCGGTGAGGTAGACATTGTGGTTTAGCAGGGCAGACTGGGTGGTGGCCGAGGAGACGATAGGGACAGTCTCGTTGTCCAGCAGCAGAATCTTCATTCTGGCAGCAGCCTGTGATTGTGCTGCGTCTCCGGCCGACACCATCTTGGTGATGTAGCCGGAGACTGTTTGCGCGATGTCCATGGCTGCCTGCGGTCGCGCGTGTGTGTGTTGTAGGATGTTGCGGGTTGTGCGCGTTACATGCCACTTTGCCGATGTTGGGAGGCTGTCGCTGGTAGTATGTCGAGCGATGTTGCAAGGTGTCGCCCTGCCAATGTCACGGTAGGCACTGGCTGGGTGTCTTTGTCGCTATCGCCTGTGCAGCCAACGACGTAACCCTCCCTCCGCCGAGCTCGAGCAGTGGAGTGCAGTGGTGGTGCTCGGATCAGATTGTGAGATCACCCGGCGGATCTATCCTAGCGCGTATTGCAGAGCCTCTACAGCGCTAGCGAGGTCAAGGTCGTCACTCCGGCGCATGTGAAGCAGAAGCAGGAGAATTCTAGGCAGGCGCTCGCCGCGTTGCACCTTCCATCCACGCCACCACGCCTCTCCTCCTCCAATGTACCGGCATCTGTCGCGTGCACCCATACGAACTCTCCAGGGTCACGTGTGTCTGTCTTGCCGTCGACATCTGCACGTGACGCTGCCACGGCGCAAGGACGACTTTGCAGACGACTGGTTATCGAACTTCAACGACCTGAGCATTGAAGATGACAATGATTCCAAACGGACGCCAAAGGATGCGGCTAAGGGTCAGGAGCGCAAACCAGACTCTCCAGCGCAAAAGATCAAGACAAATGACCTCAAAGGATCGAAACCTAAGCTAGACCGTGCGAGGGACGACAAATCGAGTAGGAAAGCGAAGATACCGCCTCTGGACGATGTTTCAT
The DNA here is from genome assembly GCA_002901145.1 of Cladosporium cladosporioides. Lineage (NCBI taxonomy): Eukaryota > Fungi > Ascomycota > Dothideomycetes > Cladosporiales > Cladosporiaceae > Cladosporium > Cladosporium cladosporioides. The sequence goes on from NOXB01000004.1 coordinate 1,623,190, forward strand.
CTCATGCCCTGGAAGGAATTCCCAAAAGCTCAGGAGGTGCGGATCACTCTTCGGACGAAGTGAGGGATCGGTACGAGGCGGTATTACAGAGGATATTGTCGGAGGATCCCGCATATCGCGCGATCGATACGACTGTGGATCAAAGTTGGCCTGGCCGAAAACGTTTGCCAATTCGATCACATGCGTCTGATGCTGGTTCAAATAGGCAGGACTCCTTGCCCGCAGACAGGTTTTCATATTCCGGCTCCGATGTTCTCCTGCCCCATATACGACGTGAAAACATTAGGAAGATACCAGCACATGGAAAGACGGCTTTTGAGGTAGTTCATCCAGCAGATATTGAGCTCGGAAAAGCAGCGGATGTCGCAGCAAAGACCCAGGTCGTCCGTGAAAGACCCAAATGGGGCGGCAAGACTGCAGCGTCGGTTGACGCACCGTTCAATGCTTCATTCAACAGCCTCCAACGAGCCGATAAGGTCTCACCTCCACGCGAGCGCCCTTCGACGGCAACGTCTGCTAGGCCCTTTGGTTTCCAGCGTCATGAAGATACTGGTTTTGCCGACAGCCCTGGGGATCTTGTCGCCGGCTTGGGTTTGGGCCAGACTCACGCAAATTCCGTGACCCCTACAACAGACACACCGCAACCTGGTTCATTCCGCACGTTGGTAGATCTCAGTAACTGGGGCCGCATGATGCAGACCAATGATTCTACATATCCAGAAGAACACGCCAAGAGTGAGGAGTCGAAAACTGCTTCAGACAGTCAAATAGGCGAGGTAAAAGAGCAAGAGGCAAAAGCTCAGCCTCTTGATGTACTCCATGAGTCCAGCGAGCAACTTGAGGCCGCGACCGCGGACGCTTCGCTGCCGAAACGCAAGGGCTCAACTATCAGAAAAGCTAGACAACGTGCCGCACAGAAGGCCAGGAAACGCGAGGCAAAACTTGCAGGAAACTCGAGGCAGGCGCTCTTGTCGGATGAGACTGAAAGTCTCGAGTCGCCTCTTGACGCCGATCACGCAGTGGAGGCTCTCGAGATGCAAGGGCAATCCATGTCAGAGGCAATGGTAGGCCGCAAAATTGCGGATGCTATGAGCTCCGAGCAAGAAGTGGATTCAAACACTGGGGAGCGCTTAGACGCCGAGTCCACGTCAGATATGCCCATGATTTGGCCAAAAGACCTGAAAATTAACCCACTCAACATAGAACAGCTGCCAGTGCCTTCATTATCTTATGGCCTAGATCGGGTCTTGTTCAACCCAGGTGTCACGTCGCTCCAAGATCAGCACTCACGTGTATACAACTTCGACCCATTCTTGCAGAACATTATGCCTGTGGAGGAGTTTGATTTCAACGCTTTGAAGGAATATAAGACGTCATCGCAGGACAGCACGCTATACGATTTGGCAAAGGCTCAGGATAAGAAATACGTGGGCTCTACGTCCAGTATGACTAGCACGCTCAGCCACTTCCATTATCTCCTGTCAGGCTGGAGGGAACTCAACACTAGTATGCTATCTCGTCAATTTCCTGACGACACACGTACCTTCACGAGACTCAATCGCGCCCCTACCGCGATATTCCTTCGATATAAGAATGGCTCTTACGCCATTGACGCAGACAAAGAGCATGACAGTGGCAATATCTTGATGATGCTCGGCAAGTCAATGGAGAAGCTACTCACCACGTCGAGGTCCGAGTACGAGCGATATCGCAAAAGCGATCCGCGTGAGATCACCCAGGCCGAGCGTGATCAACCCGAGACCTATGAATACACCACGATGGGCGATATGCTCATGCGTTCACAGCTTGACGCTCATGACGCGCGACTACCAGGCACGGGAACTTTTGACATTAAAACCCGGGCTATTGCCAGCATTCGGATGAGCTCGTCCGACTATAAGCCCATGCTTGGGTACGAGATCCTTACCCAACAGGGTAAGTGGGAGTCCTATGAGCGAGAATACTACGACATGATGCGCTCAACCATGCTCAAGTACTCTCTGCAAGCACGCATGGGTCGCATGGACGGCATTTTCCTCGCCTACCACAACATTGAGCGCATCTTTGGTTTCCAGTACATGCCCATGTCTGAATTGGACCGTGTTCTTCATGGCCAAAACGACACATGTCTGGGTGATCAAGAGTTCAAGCTCAGCGTGGATCTGTTGAATAAAGTGCTAAACGAAGCAACCGCCAAATTCCCCAACAAGAGTTTGCGACTCCACTTCGAAACGCGCGACTCACCAGTCACGGCTATGTACATCTTTGCAGAGCCAATGGAAGAAGCCGAAATCGACAAAATCCAGGCTAAGGGGAAAGAAAAGTTGGCAAAATTCGAGCGCAAGATGATGGGGATTGAGCCTAAAGAGGAAGAGAACATTACCGAACAGGAGGAGAAGTCGCCGGACCATGCATTGGATTCCCTACTCGAACCCATGACACACGCGCCTCTCTACGCCGCCACCATTATCGTGGCATCTCGTGTCAACGGCCACCACGTCGAGCGTCCGGAGCGTCTGAGGCCTAACGACGACTGGTCGGTCGAATACCTTTTGAAGGAAATGGACAACCCTGCCGCTGCTTGGGCCACCCTCGCGCAGCTCAAGGCCAAGCGAAAGAAGGAGTACTCGAGATACCTTACCACGGTTGACGAAGACGGCGCCGAATCTCCAGAGGACATGGAGCCCAATCTCGGCATGCACGAGAAAGACGGGTCTTTGAGGACTTTCGATGGCTTCTACCTCGAGAACCTGAGGAAGATGGCCGCAAAGGGAAGAGATTACAGACAGAAGATAGACCAGCATGAGAAGGATCATGGCAAGGTCGTCTATGGTCAGACTGCTCCTGAGGGAGACGTTGAGGTGGAGCCGACGACAACACAGCAACAGTCGGCTACCGAGAGCAACGTCGAGCAGACTTCGACAGATCCCGACATCACGGGTGTGGACGATTATATGTCTTGGATGTACAGCGAGCGCCGTCTGTGGTGAAAGGAAAACAGCAAGCCCACGCCATGTCGAACATTCCGGCTTTTGCGGCTGCTGCCAAAACATAATGTATAAAAAAAATCTGTACCATCACCGCCACTCGATCGCGCAAAACAATTTCTTAAATCCGATCCAAAGAAGAAAAAAAGAAGAAAACTCCCCACCAAATTTTTACCGCCCTTCACCTCCCACACTACCCACAAGCCTCCCTAAACTTCCTCCATCCCCCAAACTCACTGACATCCCTCGCGCCCTCCAGCGCGTACGGCTCGCAAATAAACCCCTTAACCCACCTCCCATCTGCCAACTCCACAGACCCCAATCCCAACGGCGACGGAATCGTGCACAGGAATTCTCCAACTTTGCTGAGTGGGAGGTTCCAGATTTCAACTTCGATGCGAGATCCTTCTTGGCCTGTGGCTACGCGTACCAGGCCGGGTTTTGGCGGCGAGATGTTGCGGAGAGAGAACAGTTTGTAGGAGGGTGAGGTTGCTGTTGTTTGGTAGAGAGTGGCGTTGAGAGTTGTGAGGTCTTTGTTCAGGGGGAAGCCGGAGAGGTGGGCGCCGACGACGGCGAGGTGCATTATGGTTGGTGAGGAGTTGGGAGCAGTGGTGTTGTCCATGGTGAGATGGGTGGGAGTTGTTGGCCTAGAGTGCGGTAAATTGCTCTTGCGGGTGTTTGACTATGGTAAGATATACGGCCTAATATGCGGACTGGTCCTTTGAGATAAAAGGTAAGAATTTACCAAGAGAGTACGTAAGCAGGGCGAAGTGCAGGAAAGCTCATGATGAAGTTTCCGTATGTTGATTACTGGGATTGTGGCATTACTGTAGGCTAGATATTTACGTTGACAGATAAGCCTCTCGTTATTCCCCGTGGCCGCCGTCGGGATCGAGAACCGCCGCCGGCGACGGATTGTTTGGATTCATCCTGGGTTGAAAAGCGAAGAGCGCTGGACAGGAATGGAGACGGAGATATCATACAACAATGTAGGATTCCATGGAACAGTTCGCTACAGTCTTATCGCGATCAATCGCAGGCAAGTGTGCGACTTCCCTTGTACAGATTGCGAACTACGGTGGAAACGGTCTATCTAACGGAATTGCTAACAAGGGTGCAGCCAACCCTGTGGTTCGCAAGGAGTACCTGAATTTCTTCTCTGCATTACCTTAGGTGATCACCAAATATATCTACGGCCGATCGCCCACGCTGGTGATAGTATCGCCCTTCTCTTTGAGGAATGTGTTCTCTGCATCTTGTGGCCCTTGTTCGAAGGAGTCCCCGCTGTCTATGATTTCGGGATCATCATAGATACAGGCTTCTAGCAACGAGTCCTGCGCGGGGAGCAAGTATGACAGTGCCCAGTAAGTGAACGTTGCGCTCGCGAATCCATACAAATAATTCATGGCGTACTAGTAGAGTCAGCACCGGTCGTGTAGCTGGTTGGAGAAGGTTCGGTATGTTTACTTACCAAGTGTGCGATCCCAGACGATATCCTCAGGCTGGAGTTGACAGCGCTCGCGAGGCTGGACTTTGTCAGTGAACTGTGATTCACGAACACTCTGTGAGCATGAGCAAAACATACCCTGGCAAATTCGGCACCAAAGAGACCAGCATTGCAGCAGCTGCGCGCCAGTTGATACCATATCGATAGCGATATCTGCCATATCGACGATACAAACCAGGCACGTCGATGCGTCTGTGCTTGACGAGCCAGTAGTCGGTAGCCATGATCGCAGCAATTGGGCATAGGAACACCGCGAGACCGGTCATGAAATTGAGGAGACTAGCGGCTGAGTAGACGATCTTCCAAGGCACCATGATCCAGCCAGCTGTGATTGTCATGAGTACCACGCCTCTTCTGATGTTGATATATCTGTCTTCTGCGTTAGTATGGCAGCTGCGTGCGTTGGACCATTCACTTACTTCGGGAATAATGTGGTCAGATCGTTGGATCCAGAGATGACGTTGGCTGACAAGTTTGTTCCGATCTGAGCAACACACCAAGCGAAGCCAACGAAGAAAGCAAGGCACTTTCCTCCGGGATTGTGCCACTGCGCCGCCAACTCGACAGGGTCCCAGATGTATCGACCATACACGACTTTAGCAGAAGATGTCGATATAATGCCGAAGAGCCCAAGGACAAGGCAGATCAACGGAAGGAAGAATCCTTGCCAGTAGACGCCGTTAGGCTTCCTCAAATATCTGGTAAAGTCGGCGACGTTGGTGGCCATTGTCGCCCAGCTGCCCGTCATTGCCATCATACTAGACATTATCAACCACGATCTCGGCGTACCGTGTACTTGGTATTCTAGATTCCAGATATCGCCCGACCCGCCAGCCATACTCGTCATGTAAACGACAGTTGCGATCGACACCACGATCACGACGACTGCTTTGAACCAGAAGAAGGCTTTGAGCTTGTGAGGTGGTATAAGTAGGAATGGGAATTGGATGCTCCAGAACAGGCAATGTGAGATCAACTGCTGTGATGTGATGCCGACTGATGGCGGAATGTGATTGGGTATGTCCAGGTAGCTTGGCCAGATGACACGGATGCATTGCGTGATGGCGGTCGAGCCAGTGTATGTCTGGATTGCATGCCAGAATAAAGCCGTGATGAGTCTACAACCACTGCAAATCGCGCGAAGTAGAATCCGAATGATGATCGTGCGGCCACTGGGAATGGCACATGGAGATGTGCTCCGATCGCACCATTGAGGATTAAGGGAATAGTGTCGACCAGACATCCTAGAATGATACAGTAAACGGCTTCACGCCACGTCAATCCGAGCGCGATGATTGAGGACGGCGCTTGCCAGCCCTGGGCATTGATGGCATCGGAGATCCAGAATCCCAAGACCGTGAACGAGGTCCAAGTCCGACGCTCGACGGGTGTGACATCGGCGTCAATGTTGCTCCATTTGTCTGGATCAGCAAATGTTGTTGTTTCTTTTGGAATGATCCATCCACTCGGTCTGGCCTTCTGCTTCAGCTCTTTCTTTACGGTCAGGAGCCATTGCCTCACGTAGGAAGACATTGTGATAAATCGTGACAATGACCGGGGATTGCTGAGATCGAAACGGGCATGTTGGTGGCTTCGTCTTATGTTATGACCACCGGCATCTGTCCTTGATCAGCCAACTGATAGCTGCCATGATAGATTATCAGTCCACGACAATAATTGGTGTTAATGTGCCTGAGCCTAGAGGAGCGATTTCGACGTGGTGGCCAGCCTATCAGAACTCAGCTTCTGGCCGCCGGTCCGCCGGCGAACTAGGTACCTAAGGTATTTGAGCGACGATAAAGACCCCACGTTGGCCCTTTGAACTCTAAACGGCACTGATATCGACCGTTTTCGCCAGTACAGTATTCGGCGGCCGGCGGCATTTGTGCATACGTTGACTTAAGTTACGGTAGGCAGGCTACCGACCGCCGGGCAGCATCAGAGTCTCCGACGGCGGAGCGCTAAGTCTAATATAGACTCAACCTTGAACTTGAACATTTACGTCTGCTCTTGGAGTTGTACAAGATCAGTGTTCACCGAAATACTTCGTTTAGCCCTGTTACAATCATGGAGCTCCCTTCGGCACGTCCTTACACTTTTAAGTTCCGTCCAGAGACGACTGCATTGCTGGTCATCGACATGCAACGTGATTTCTTGGACATTGGAGGTTACGGAGAATTACAGTGTGCCAACGAGGAGATATTTTCGAGCGTCCGAAGCATCATTCCTCAGACACAGAAAGCATTGGCGGCAGCCCGCAAGCTTGGTCTTCACGTCTTACATACGAGAGAAGGTCATCGACCGGACCTTTCGGACTTACCAGCATCAAAACGATTAAGACAAAAGCTGGCACCCTCAGGTCATCATATTCTAGGCATTGGCGATGTCGGTCCAATGGGTCGTCTGCTGGTCCGAGGAGAGTACGGCCATGAAATCATAGACGAGCTCGCGCCATTCCCTGGTGAGCTCGTTGTCGATAAACCTGGAAAGGATCCTTCTGGAACACGACGCTTCATCGAGCACTCTCGCCAGAGGTATTACACATCTTTTGATCGCCGGTGTGACTACCGAGTGTTGTGTGAATGCCACATTCCGCGAAGCTTCTGATCGAGGTTTTGAGTGTTGCGTCCTGACTGATTGCACGGCTGGTTTCGGTACCTCATTCGTCGACAGTACGCTCGATATGCTCTGCTCTTATGATGGTCTTTTTGGCTACATAAGCCCTTCAGCAGCATTGTTGACTTATGCAAACGATCAACAGCCGACGCCTCCTTCGACTCCTGGGTTCCGAGGCGACGTTGGCCTTGCATCTTTGCAACAACAATACACTAGGAAGGAGATCGCAGTGACAGATGTGGCCAAAGAGGTCTCGAGGAGAGTATATGAGTACAACAAGAAAGATCCTGCAGTCTGGACGTATTTGCGGAGCACCGAGGACTTACTGAATGCTGCTCGAGACTTGGAAGAGCGCTTCCGAGACAAGCGTACTCCACCATTATACGGCATTCCTTTTGCGGTCAAAGACAACATCGACGTCGAAGGAGTTGCCACTACGTCAGCTTGTGAGAAGGCAAGCTATACGCCAGCGAATTCAGCAAAAGTAGTCACAGCTCTGCTACATGCCGGCGCCTTGTTCATTGGTAAAACCAACCTAGATCAGCTAGCGGCTGGTTTGTCCGGCTGCAGATCGCCATTGGGTTATCCTCGAAGCGTTTTCGACTCTGAGAGAATCTCGGGTGGCTCGTCTTCCGGCTCCGCCGTCGCAGTCGCCGCCGGGCTCGTGTCATTCGCTCTGGGTACAGACACCGCCGGATCTGGCAGAGTGCCAGCAGCTTTCAATGGTATAGTCGGCTTCAAGCCTACGAAGGGAACATTCTCTGCGGCTGGTCTGGTTCCTGCTTGCAGGACACTGGACACTATAACTATCCTCGCACCATCAGTGGCCGCAGCAAGAGCAGTGTGGTTGGCGGCAGATGAGGGCCCTGATATGGATGATCCCTGCGCAAAGGTACAACAATCTCTGCCATTGTGGCATGTAGACTTCCGTGGAGTAAAGGACGCAGGGTTCATATTCGGTGTACCACCCGAGAGTGCACTGCAGGCCTGTACTCCGGAGTATCTTGAGCAATTCGACGCTGCGGTAGAGCGAATGCGCCGTGTTGGTGGCACTTCAGTAACAGTGGACTGGACACCATTCGAAGGCGGCAGTCGGTTGCTGTATGATGGCGCCTTGATGAGCGAGCGCATCCAATGCGCAGGTGCTGAATTCCTGCAAAACCCTGGGTCCAATTTGCATCCCACAACCTACAAACTGTTCCAGACCGCGCTGGCAAAGGATGTAAAGCCTTGGGATGTTTACAAAGACCAACATCTGCAAGGAGAGTACACAAGACAAGCGGCGATCGCGTTCCAGAAGATGGATATGCTTCTTGTGCCCACCACAACATGTCATCCGACTGTGAGTGAAATGGAGGCAGATCCGCTGGCACTAAATGCGCGACTCGGCGAGTATACCCATTTCGCGAATGTGCTGGATCTGTGCGGAGTTGCTGTGAACGCAGGATATTATGAACACATGCCAGCGAAGCCTTTGCCCTTCGGTGTCACTTTAATCGGCGCGTCTGGAACGGATGGGAAGATATTCAATATCGCGAAAGCTTTCGAGGCGACAGCCTGATCATGATACATTAAAGGTAGCGCTGTAGTTGTCGGCGCTTGGAATACTTGAGTATTAGCATTAGCATGGAGATTGCAATCGCACTTAGCTTTGTCAGCAAAATTTGTCAGAAAGCAGAAGCTTGACGATCCCAATTAACTTGCAATGCTGGCATGAGAATATGACTTGACAATGAGTCCACGAGTGCCGATTCCAAATACATGAGCTTGTACCAATTTGCGACGGTGTTCGTCGCCGTGCGAATCCATGTGCTTGATCGTTGATGGGAAAAAATTCTTGTAACGCAAAATTTACCGCGAAGTATAATCCAGGTCTGTAGATGTTCATGCCCGAACTTGGGTAGAGTTGAGATCGTCGAAGTTGTTTGTATGCGAGGTCGTGTGGTGGCTGGCGATGACGACGCTAAATTGATTTGTTGGCCTCAGGCACGTGCACCGCCGCCATATCTCTGTAGAGCATCAACAAGCGTATCCTCGCCTTACTTGTTACAGTTTGTTCCGGATGTCAGGCACTAAGAGGACACGACCTTGCGATACGTGTCGCAGGCGAAAAACCAAGTGCTATACTGACGAGAACGAGTCAGAATGCGTCCTGTGCAAGTTTCATGGCCAGCCGTGCACGTACGCTCAAAGCTCAGGATATAGGAAGCGACCGGCAACTGCTGTGGCAAGGCCAGAGGGCCAGGCACTATCAGATTCCCAAAGACGAGACATCACCACTGCCGGCACTGGTGTGGAAGAGTACGACACACTTCCTGAAGGAACCACCCTGCTCAAGCGGACTTTAGGACTTCAAAACCTCCACCATAGCCAGTATCTAGGTGTGAACAATCCGCTGAATGTATATGGTCTTGGTGTTACGAGTAGTCGCAGTCCTGAAAGTACAACCGGATGATACGATACAAGTGGCGATTCGTCCATCCTTTGCACGCCTTTAGAGTAATCCGGATGCGGACACCCCAGCATACTCTCTCGAATCATCGGTCCAAGACGAAATCGAGCAAGCAGTGCATGGTCATGGTCCAGACCTTGTGAAGCTTTACTTTCGAATTGTTCATCCAGCATTTCCTATTCTCCATAAAGAGGTCTTCCTCGAGAAATATGCACGCTCATACCGGGAGTTCGTCCCTCCTCTTTTGGCTAGCGTGTACCTGCTTGCATCAGGATACTGGGACTACAGCGATACGCTCGCCGCCAAGCTCAAACCAGACATGAGCCCTCTGAAAAGACTCGCATTAGATTCGCTCCATAACTCAATGGAAAGGGCTAAGCTTTCCACCATCCAGGCCTGCCTTTTGATATCCCAATGTCAGGCGACTGGATCAAGCTATTTGTCTGGCGAGTCCAGGCTGAACATGACATCTCAACTTATTCATCTAGCGCACCGCCTTGGTTTGCATCTTGATGCCGGTGACTGGGATATTCCACAGTGGGAGATCGGTCTTCGACGTCGTTTGAGCTGGGCTTGTTTATCCAAGATAAGTGGCTGGCCTTCGTACATGGGCACCCTTCGCTTATCCCTTGCGACTCCTGGGATGTCAACAGCTTGACGGCAGAGGACTTCCCGGAGACTGATGAGGATGAGACCGCTGGTAGTTCGGAGGTCGAGAAGGGTCGTTTGGTCTACATGAACATGGCTAGTCTTACCCAGATCTTATCAGACGTCTTGATCGTGCTGCTCTCGCCACGCACACAACGTATGATGCAGTCCGAAGCAAACGGACTGACCGCTCTCCTTGAGCGTATCAAACCGCTACAGCTCCGGCTAAAAGACTGGTTCATCTCACTGCCGGATGGCCTGAAGATGGATACCGCAGCTTCGATGAAGCTGACTTCCGTTGGCTATCTGCGGCTGGCGTATTTATCCATTGAGGCTGGGGTCCACCGTCAGATAGCCCTGTCTCTGCTCCGCAGCGTGCAACAAGACGCCCCATTGACTGAAATTTGTCGAAACGCTGCAAAAGAGAGGTTCAGTAACGCAGTGGACTTCCTCACAAGACTCACAGCATCGCATCTTGCTTCTTTCTGGTACATGAGTAGTGCTAAATGTGCAGCACTCATCTACTATTTTGGAAGTCTTCTGGAAGATACAGCACTCAGTCCGGAGGAAAAGAACGGTCTTGGACACATGTTGAAGGCGTATCGATGGACTCTCAAAGTCAACAGCGAGGCTGGAGCAAGCTTCGCAAGACAGGCGATCTCCCTGATCGATGCCTCAGAGGGTATAACAACAATCAGGCCCACGCTTCCTGCGGCAACCAGCAACGCTTCAGCTCCAGTAGCTCCAATTGCGAAGTTGACCAGTGAGAGTGTCAGAAGCGCTGCGTACAACGATCAGCAGACACAGCAACAATTGCCTTTAGACAACGAGCCACTCTACGATATGAGTTTTATGGAACAAGCTGGAATCTACGATCAAGGGAATCGAGATTGGACTTACGACTTGAATGCAGTGAACGCCAACTGGACTCCACAGTCGAATGAAGGCCTTCTGCCTGACTTCGTGGATACATCAAATGACCAAGCCAACATGTGGCCTAGGAATCTTGGCTGACTCCTACAAGGCTCCGAGATGAATACGAAGCACATAGTAGAAGCAAAAAGTTTGATCGCCGGAACAGTCTGAATGTCATCTGCACATGTAAAAAGTATTGGAATCTTGTACGGAAAGCGGCACCGGATGATCGACATCCAGTCGCATGTAATCTCCACGGCGAGGACTCAACACATGCGCGTCGACCGTTTGTGTCGGCATGGAGGCAGAAAGACCGTTTGCTTTAGTAAACTCAGACCTCTGGCTATTCGGCCTGTGGCTCCGCGCATGCGTAACACGACGGTATTGCACCACAACCACTCCATGAATCACTGAAGCAGCGCGTCTGAGGTTACTGAGGCAAAATATTGATAACCAATATCATGTACTTAGGGTCTGGGGTTACGTTTGACAGAACAGACTTGTGGAAGGCAATTGGCACCGAAGACTGCAGTACTACGAACGGATCAAGGAGTGATGATGATATATATATCCCCACAATATACATGCTTTCATCCACAGCTCCGAAGCCAAGAAGAATGTATTTCGACATCCCTCAAGAGATGCAGGCATGCTGGAGGTGTAACACTCACAACCTGCGGCTCTGCGGCAGGTCGCACCAAGCCATGTGCTTATCTCGACTTCTCCGGCTTCTCCGATTTGGTCATTTTCTTATCTCAAGAACAACCTTGTGCATATATCGACCTCACTTCTTCAATTTCAACCTCACTTCGGCTCCTTTGCCTCTGGAATAACATCCATTTTGCGTCCGACAACACTAGGTGGTTGTCAGACCCAAATCATGCCCTGGAGAATACTCGATCTGGACCCTCTTTCCGGACCAATTCTTACGTACTGGTTTCGGCAATAGACTTTCCATGCAAGCGGAGGTGAAATCACACGCGCATCTTGCGGCTTCAAGATCCGACGTGGCGATACTATCGGGCAATAGGAAAAATTGCCCACTATGCTTGTTATCAAGCCCTTTGGATATGCTTTCAACCACCAGTCACCGCGAGGGCAGATTGTAAGAACATGTCCGGACCGGCATTGTGGCAATCCTCTTCGCGACAATTTGCATCACCATGGCTTATGACAGTAGTACGCAGCAACGGAAGGTGAGCATGGTCGGCTAGCGGCAGCCGAGGAGTTGCCCAAACCATGACGGCAGATCTGTCACGCGTGAGGCACGCAAAGTGCTGCATCACAAACGGCAAGGCGTCATCTACATTTTGCCAGCGGATTTGTAGCGGAACTCCCTGGCAGCGTCGCTATGCGCATGGAAATCGGCACAGTTATGGTCTCACCGCATGTGTCTCGTCTCGGTGCTGCTATAGTCTAGTCCATATCCCCTTACCTTACATACTCGATAAAAGCGTAGTTATCTCGCAGAACTGACGCCACAACTCGATTCACACACTTGCAAATTTGCCATCATGCCTTCCAAGGTGGCGTCGGAACTGCTAGACTTCGACGTCGACCGCTACATCAACCCATGGATACCGCACAACCGCGTGGGATATCTACCTGCGCCCATATCGCGATTCCTCGGCTACAGGAAAGACGCATACAAAGAACCGCCTATACTGGTCCAATGGTTCTCAGCATTCGTCGGCGCTTTCATTGGAATCTTGGTAGTCGGTGCGATCTTTAAATATGCTCCCGGAGTCACCAACCACAACCCGCCCGTCATAGTCGCCTCTCTGGGCGCCAGTGCGATTCTGGACTACAGCGCCATCCGTTCACCACTTGCTCAACCGCGAAACTCAGTCTTCGGCCAAGGTTTCAGCGCAATCATCGGCGTAGCGATCGCGAAGCTGTTCCAATTGAACTCAGACTTCGACAATATCCAATGGATCGCGGGCGCCATGGCATGCGCTTGTGCCTCGCTCGTGATGTGCGTGACCAACACCATTCACCCTCCGGGTGGCGCCACTGCGGTGATTGCTTGTACGCAAGCCAACGTCATCTCCATGGGTTGGTGGTATGTTCCTATCACTACTCTCGGAGCAGTAGCCATGCTTGCCGTGGCGCTGCTGTGGAACAACATTCTCCGCCAATTTCCTGTGTTCTGGTGGACTCCTGCAGACGTGGGTGGAAAACTGCGCAAGGCTCATGAAGACGAAAGTGAGAAAGATATTGAGAAGAAGGCAGACAGGCAGGATTCGGACACGAGCAGGTTAGTAACTGTTTACGTTGATGGAAGATGGATCGATCCACTGACGCATGACTATAGCCAAAATACTTTGCAGCAGCAGACAAGCAATGCTTCCACAGTGGCCGGCGCAGACGATTCTGAGCAAATCTCGATCACAGCGACAGGTGTACACGTACCGTCCCATGTGAGACTGTCACCACAAGATATGGCCGCGCTTGAGGAGTTCCAGGGATTGTTGCGCAAGGCCCGAAAATGAAGTAATTTTATCGTAGCGTAAATGACATGAACCCACTTCTACTCGTAGCTATGACCATTGCTAGGTTCGTAAAAAAACCTGTAAAATGTATACCGTAGAGCGTAAATCGGCGGAATTCTTTTCACTCTGTATAGCACGGGCTCGAGAGAAAGGTCGGCCAACAGACTGTGGTTACATGGCGTGTCAAGTTTTCTCAGTTTCGTGTTCTCGTGCAGAGATCAGTCGTGGCAGACCGCGCAGGCTGCTCAGTAACAATTTCATTATCGTGATATTTTCATGGAAGCTGATTGTTTTCGCCGGTGCCAAGTACAGATAGACTTGCGTAACCCATCCCAAGCACTTCTGCTTCTAGTCACATGTTCGGACTTAGGCCTTGTTCGTCGACTTGAGGTATTCTTGACGGAAAGGGTTTGAGTCAGTCGACTCATCATCGCGCTTCAGTGGTGTCCACTTCGGGTCCTCCTTGAAGAGACGCATGGCCTTGGTGTACTGCACGAATTTTGTCAGCATCCTTTCGCTAGACTCAGCCCAGCAAGCTAGGGTAGACTCACATTCTGATCGTCCGTAGTGAAACGGTGGTAAATACCCGCAGGCATGATCATCAAATCGCCCTTCTCCAGCCTGATGCGGACCCAGTCGTCATCCTTGCTCCTGACATCAAAGTATCCGCCACCGCCCAGAATGTAGCGAATCTCCTCATCCTCGTGCAGGTGCTCGTGGAAGAAGGTCTTGACTTTCTCTTCGTAGCCGGGTAGAAGGTCTGGAGAGATCTCGATCTCGTCGCGGTTCTTGTAGTTGCGCTCGGATGCGATTTTGTTGACGCTGTCGAGATCGTCAGGCAGGTAGTAGTGTGTCACTCCAAGGCCAGAGAGGTATTCGGGATCCACGGTGCGTCCAGAGTCGTGAGGGAGACGCTGGTCACCCTGTTGCGCATGGTGTTAGTGAAATGTGAGAGCGCGCGATGGAGCGGCTAAGAGGTCGTACCGGGAGGTTGTCGAACCAGTAGGCCTTCATTTTGTTATGTTTTTGGGAGATGTGTTTGAGTGGTGTTTGAATTGTACAGGTTGTTGTCGCAATACAAGCATGACATGCTAATGGGAAACATTTGTTTGAAGCTGACCACTGCAATTCTGAAGACCGATGACGTGCTGCGAGCACGTGGGGTCGCATTCGTCCAGAATGCACCCGCCATCAAGACATGCATATTGATACATGCCACATTCACAACTACTATTCACCACCGCCTAAACGCTTTCGCAAATACGGGACTTGGGCTGACACTCTCTTTCGTAACTTACTTAGGACCATTGATAGAATAAGTGAAATGCATCGTTATCGATACATCTATTTCTACCACCGAGCATACCCTATCTCTCTCGTCGCTGCTGAATTGTCTCCGCCATCCTACTATTAAGGAATCTGGCTGCCGTCTTCGACGTGAGCTCATGACTTGGACTCCACATCCAACACCCTCCTCCACAACTCATCCTCAAAAGTCGCCGTAAGCCAGTATCCGCCCTCCTTGCCTCTCCAAACAATACCAAACTGACGATCCATCTCGTCCGGGACCGGCAACGGCTTCAACAAATGCAAAAGAGGTTGCACATGGAAAGGTTCGCGCTCGTGGTGCTCTTCGCTCCACATCGGCAAACTGTGAAGAGGAGCGTGAGTCCAGCTCGTCAAGATCAATGTCTGTGGCGTTTTGTTGCCGAAGCCCAGAGGCTGGCCCTGTCGGGCTGGATTGTGCTTCATGAAGTTGGCGTAGTCTTCTCTGTATGCCGGTTCGCGCACTTCGCTGATGGCTTTGCGGACGTTGACGGCTCCTTGCACCAATCTAGCCTGTTGGCCGGCTTTGGTTTGAGGGAAGTCTGAGGCGATTGCGACGCTGAATGGGTTCCAGAATTCATCGACGCCTTGCCTTGGGTTGCTGAAGAACTCCTTTACTCTGATTAGGAATGCGAGCTGTGCTGGCTTTGTGGGATCGTTGGTTCGGCTGAAATCGTCCGTATGCTGTCATCATAGAATATTAGCAAGCTGTCTTTTAGAAGCACCACCGCCCGTGTCCCGTAGGATCGCATAGTCTGCGGTAGCCCAGTTCGAATATAGTCTAATGGAGATAACCGAGAGTCACTCACCATATGCAGCCATGACGCGAAGAGGTCGTACATCGACACTTTGACACCCTCCTCTTCAGCAGCGCGTCGCCAACCATCAAGAATGTGTTGAGGGAAGTAAACAGTCTGCCATCGAGCCGGCGTACGTTGGAACTCCATGTACTTTCTGGCAATAGTTGCGAAAGGGAAGAACACGCTGGCGGTGCACCAATCCCAGTATGCACGAGCTTGTGAAGTGACGGTGGAGTCGCCCGACCAAGGTTTTGGAGTTATCTCGCCTGTCTTCTCCTCCAACTCAGGACCAATGACTGTGTAGTCCACGTCGGCCCTGGATGACCGTGGCTGGACATCTCCGTGCAGGCCTTCACAGAAAGCTGCTGCTGCGTTGTGGATAGCTGGGAACAGTGTCAGTATTGGAATACCTTCCAGTCACCTTCGCTTGCTTACCGTATGCATCGCCTGCGATGTGTTGCATTGTGAACTTGAGTACCGTCGCATCGCGCGTGATCGCAGCTTGAATTGAGATAATCCTTGGCCGGAAGCAATCGGTCCAAGTCTTTGCACCTGTTCTGAAAAGCTCATGAAGAGCTCTAGCGTCGTAGATCTTGATCTCGCCATTCTTCTTGCAATCGGTCAATGCTGGTAAGATTTCCCGATCAATGTTTTGAATGTCGATGAACCCGTCGTGGATAGATGTGGCTGGTTGGTCGTCCGCTCCGTCTCGCTGTTTGATCCGTCAGTCGTAAGGGTGGTGAAGGCGATTTGTGAAAACATACTGTGACGTTCATGCGGAACGACAAACACTGGCCATGCCGCAAGAAGCTTCTCAGCCGCTTGCTCGAGTACTTCTCTCGACAAGACATTTTTAGAAACGATCAACGCATCCACCTCGAAACTCTTCACGATGAAATCAGGGCCGGAGAACTTCATGATGCTGGTGTGCGACTCGTGATATGTGCTGTGCTGTGATGACCGTCGTCAAAAAGCGATTTACTCCTTGCAAGTTCGCATGCGTTTGACCGCGACTTATCAACTGACCGACATCAATCGACACAGGGATCATTATTCAAGGACTATCTTCGGTAGAGGCCGGACAAGTCTAGTGGGCGCTGTTCGACCAGGCTCCAGACTTGCGACAAGGACCGGGCATTGCGAACTACCCAAGAGCCAGATACAGAGACAGACTACTGCCGATGCCAGGGGTTGTAGTCGCAATCCGTGTCGCCATGAAAACAACCCTTCGAGTGTGCCGACTGGCAAGCATAGCCGACGTGTTCTCCATGTCAGTCATGTTTTCTCTTGGCTTTCGAGGAATGTCTGGCAGAATTGAGGCTTTCGAGGTTATTTGCATAACCGAAGGTAGCAACAGATTCAATGTTTGTGCTGAGTTTGAGATGGGTGATGTGTCGGATATCTAAAACGCGTGCACCTGAAGAACACAGCTCGCTTGAAGGATGCAAGATCTAGCCTGATAGGGCAAGGTGTGACAGTTTACCAGAGTGAAGCCGCAGCGTCGGATCCACCTCTGTTGGTAGTACCGTATAGTGAGATTGGAAGAGTGTGCACAGGGTCAGAAGCGACTGTTTTGGCCACGAGGGCCTTCGGAGACCACACACTAACAGACTATTCTGCCGGCTGCAGAGCGTCAGGACCAGCAGCTGGTCAGGTCGCCTAGATGCCACGGTCGGGGAGACACCCATGGGTGTCCCCTTCAAGACCCCATCTTTACCGAGTGTGGGCCGAAATGCAGGATATTCGGTGGTCGTGTACACACGTGCCAAATTAGCTAGGCATAAACTATTGTCGCCGTAAGCGCGGTGTGGGAAACATGAAGCGAAGATGTATTAATAAAAGCGTTGGACAATTGCCAACAAACAAACTTCAGACCCTGAGCGGCCTCGGAAGGCGCGTGCCGCCTGCCTGCTCCATGTCGTCACTTCTCGACCAAGCAGATGAAGTGAATAATTCACGAGAGGGACACTTCGTGCTTGAAGGCAGAGTCAACCTTCACCTTTGCTCCCTAGGTTGTTGCTCCTTGCTAGCACAAGCCTATTCCGATATAACAATACGGCCGCCATGGCAGACGACAATCGTCCCTCCACGCCACCGAGGGCGCCCACGAACAACACTCCCATAACGCCGGAACAAGTGCGGCGGATGGAAGAAGCGCGCCTGCGCGCAAAAGCACTACGTACCCAACACCAACAGCAACCACCTTCAACACGCTCACAGACGGCCTACCCACCACCTGTCGCTGGCCAGAAACGACCAGCGCCCGCACCAGTCCCTTCGACGAACCGCGATGCGCGCGATCCTCGAATTACAGGCAGCAATAATGGACTTTCATTCTCCCAAGATACGGACATCCGGCCTGCTCGCAAGTTCCAGAAGTTCGTCGAGTATGACTTCAGCAAGATGACGGACACGAAGGGTGGTTTCATGACACAGGAAGATGACCCGACGAATCGGACTCTGCACAAGCCAGACGACAGCGGCAAGCCACCGGGAATGTCATTAAAAGAGTGGGAATCACAGCAATTGCGGAAGAGACTACGAGACCGGCGCGAAGGACCCTACGAACCTGGCCTCTCCGTCTTGAACAGCGACCGCAAAAAGTGCCGCGAATGCGGCAGCCTAGAAATCGATTGGCAGTTCGACGAACACCTGCAAACCCAAGTCTGCCACACGTGCAAAGAGAAGATGCCGGAGAAGTACAGTCTGTTGACCAAGACGGAGGCGAAGGAAGACTACCTGCTCACGGACCCGGAGCTGAAAGATGAGAGTCTGCTGCCGCGGATGCTGAAGCCGAATCCGCACAAGAGCACATGGAACGACATGATGTTGTTTATGCGGTATCAGGTCGAGGAGTATGCTTTTAGCGAGAAGAAGTGGGGGAGTGCGGAGAAGCTGGACGAGGAGTTTGAGAGGAGGTTGAAGGAGACGAAGGAGCGGAAGGAGAAGAAGTTTAAGAATAAGCTGAATGAACTGAAGAAGAGAACGAGGGTTGATGCTTATAAGAAAGGGAGGGCCGGAGGCGGTGGTGATTTTGGTGATATTTATTGGCAAGGGAAAGCACGAGCACGAGTGGGGGAGGAGTGTGGAGGATCCGGAGACCGGCATGACGAAGAGAAGTTGCATCGAATGTGGAATGGAGGTCGAGGAGCTTGAATTTTAGTTTTGTTTTTATGATACCCCAAAGGCTTAGGTCTGAACCTGTGTAGGACAACGTTCTCAAAGACTCTCTGTACATATCGCAAATCCAAGCTCTTGCGAGCAGTAGAGCAGTGGTTTCCCCACTCTCACATAATGCCATATCACGTCGCGACGCTTACTCCTCCTTAGCGCCACCACGGCCAGACTTCTCAGCGGCCTCGATGCTCTTCTTCGGTCTTGATGTCACCAGTTCGCGCCGCCCATCATGCCGCCGAAGCCGCCGGCAGCCTTCCAGGGACGCTTGAGCTCGCCGGCGGCGGGCTGGCCGAAGACGTGCACCTTGACGAGGTTGCCCTCGAGCGCGCCCTTGAAGGGGATGATGGACTGGATGAGGAGCGGGTTGGTGTAGTGGAAGTACAGGTGCATGACGCCCATCATGCCGACGCCCATGAGCTGCGACTTGAAGAGGCCGCGCAGCTGCTGCTGGTCGTAGGCGTGGATGGTGGTGGTGACGACCTTGGGCTCCTCGGTGCTGCCCATGGAGCGGGCTCGACGTACTTGAGGACGGTCATATCTGTGGAATAGCGGGTTAGTAAGGATATCGTGGCGCGAAAAAGCAAGGATTGTATTCGTACCTTCTTCTTGTCGATCTGGAGCTTGGTGTAGAAGTAGATGGCGGCGATGAGCAAGTTGCTGACGACGTAGAGAGCGCGCACGCCGTTCAGGACGGTAGGGTCGTCAAAGGGGATCTTCTTGCTGACCTGCATCATCAAAGGATGATCACGAGGTTGGTGCTGCATGCTGGTCAGTATGGTGATGCGGCGCGGGTGCTTGCAGATAGGCGGGGACTCACATTTGCGGGTTCATGGGGGGTAGGATGTGGTGGTATTGGCGTGATTGCCGGGGAGCGATGCGCGAGGTGTTGCGAGAGAGGGTGGTGTTTCGCAAAGTAAGTCACGATGCAGACAGACAGGCCAAAATCACAGGACGAGGGAGACGTGGCTCAGCCGAGAGTCGCCGCACTTCAAGCCTCAAGCCTCATGCGGTGGATCTCGAATCTTCTCTCCACGGCTCCACACGCGACTCTGAAGGGTCGCTTAACGATAAGGCGGATGTGAATTGCGTGATAGGTAATCAAAAACTATATTGCAAATTGCAAATTGCACATCTGTACAGGCATGACATACTATTTCTTTTATGCAATTGCCCCCCGGCCTGCAGCACTTTCATGCACGGCACACACTGGTCTTGATAACGTAAATGCTTGTGTTGCTTATCAAGAGTGATGGTAGCTGGACATGCGACACCTCTCTACTTCTAGCAGGACACACTCTTATACCCTCTTTTCAATTCTCGTCACTCGATCTTCAATTCCTCAATGAGCATGATCACACTTTGAACCAAAAGCCCTCCTGGCCAACTTCGCCATACTCAAACCCCTTGGAGCAGGCAGCAAATCTCTACCGCTGAGATCGATGTCGAGGGTCGGTTCGGCGGAGCGTTTGTACACTGTGCTATTCTGCTCAACAGCAGCAAGCTGATCGAGCCACTTGGCAAGCCTGTAACCGCCCTTCGAGATCTGAAGCTGTACAACCTCGGCCGCTTGTTCGTAGTATGCGCCGCCCAAGTCTCCCGTCGATACCGCTTGGACAGAGTCTGGGAAGACGCTGGAGCAGACGTACAAGTTGGTGTCTCTCGACCACGCAAGAGCTGACCTCTTCGCATCGGCAATATCATCACCTTGGACCCAGGTCTGCGCGCAAGCCTTGTATTTGCCAGTCTTGATGTCCTCGATCAAGTCTGATGCCCACGACTGAGCATCAGCAAGGCTTACGTTGTCGACGTTGCGAATCTTGTTGGGAATGCCGGTGTCCCAGAGTGCGTGAAGGTTCCAGTGTTCGCCGTCGAAAGTCGTGTTGATCGTGTTGCCTCCAATGGCAATGGCCTCGTTGTGCAAAGGCTGTGCAACATCGCCCAAGAAGTGGACGATCCAGCGAAGAGCGTAGTTGATTTCCTGGGCGGGCAGCGCAGATGGCTGTTGCACGCGTTGGGTGTAGTTTGCAATGGCAGACACGATACAGCCTTCTTCGGAAGAACAGTCGCGGTCGTAGTCTACGTTGCAGCTGTTTGGAGGGTCGTCTTCGGCATCGATGTAGTGGAAGCTGTCAGAACACGTATATTAGCAAATTGCTCTAGCATCTGTTTTTATTGAGGCTTTTAGCACTTACCCAGAGGAGAATTCGCCCTCGTCTGTGTAACGATAAGAATCCGCCCAGGTAGCAATGTTAGCTAGGTAAGAAGACGACGTATCTCCGAGAATGCTCTGCGCCCAAGCTTTGGTTTCATTCTTCACCAGACCAGTTGCAATATATGCTACAGTCTCGTGGCCGAGGGCACCCCAGGCGTAGGCTCTCGCGCCAAACAGCGACAGCAAAGTCAATGAAGTGTGCATCTTGTTCGGGTTTCAGGGTGAAACGAGGTGGACAAAGCAGAAGCGCGAGAGTTGCTAGAGATGGCCATCCTCATATATATGCAAAGCCTATCAGCAGCGATTTTATCGATAGTCCAGATCTGCAGTCCTGATCCTATCGCCAATGCCAATCGGAGAAGAGCGACGCCTAAATCTATCTCCACTCCACGAGCCGCCTCCCACTGGGCCCTGATCGACTTACTGTATGAGGCAGGTAAAGATGTTAGTCAGATTTCTGAGAGCCAGTCGTTTCAGTCTAAGATCGGATGCATTGCCTGCATTCCTTGGCCAAGACTCTTGTGCTGCAGCAGAGTCCGGGAGAATGGTTGATAGCGCAGATGCGTGAGTTGTGCTGCAGGGCAAGCTAAGATGTGGTATAGTATGTCGTCAGCATCTACATGCTCGATTTGCAAACTTGTGCACTATTACATGTGGAAGCGCTTGATTCGTCCGGATGTCTATGTTCTATGCGACACATGCGGTCACGATCGGTTCAATATACTTGTTGATTACTTTTACGTGCCGTTACCAACGAGCTTAAGACTACTTTCCATCGAGTCTTCTCATACAGCGAAGTGGCGGAGCAAAGGTAGGCATGCAGGCGGTCGTCCTCCACACTGCAATTGAACGCCATAGAATCGGCTGCAAAGTGCGTGCTGTGTTTCGCTAAGAAATTTGAAAGAGTGTCATAGATTTGGGAAGTAATGTATGGTGCGCTTTACAATAAGAATGAGGTGAGGTCTCTTGAATGAATGCATGTAGCCGAGATGCAGACACCTTGATGGCCAAAACGAGCCGGTGCACAGATATGTTCGATGATAAAGCATGTTCGCTCGTTGGTGTAAGTTACTTGAAAGCAGACATGATCTCCGAATCCGTCATTATGATTACTTGCTGCACATTGTGGATGAGTTTATGCTATGTAGCCGGATATCTCTATTCTCCTCACGTTCACTGGTTGATCCATGCCATCTTGAACACCTTGCTCAGCCTCTCAGCTTCTTCCCTGTCTCTGAGTCGCTGCGCAAGGAAGTCCTGCAAATCATTCCAGAACTCGATCGTATTGAGCGCACCGGGACCGCTCGGTCCTGCTCCTGACGCAGACTTCTGTAAAGGCGCAGTCTCCGCCTGAGCCTTCTCACTGCCAGGCGCTGACGTTTGTTCATCCACGTCCATCTTGTCTGCTACTGGTACCACTGGCACTTCGGGAACCGAAACAACCGGGTCTGATTTCTCTACCGCAGGTGACGAGGCACTGGGTGTTCCGGCACTAGGTGTAGCTCCTCCTCCCAGCACCATGACACTGAATTCCACATCGCTGGTGACACCAAGCTCTTCAGCGTCTTGAGGTCCGCAGCGGGCTTCTTGTTCAATAGGACCTTGATCTTCTCGTGAGGTAGTGATGTTTGCTTTGCGTATTGGTCTTTGATCTCGTAGACGCTCGTTTCAAGGGCAAGATCGTTAAGCTTGACGGATTCACCGCCACGCATAGGCTTGAGCGTGACGGTAATAGTGACGGGCTTCGCAGTCTGCCCTGATGTTGGCCTCTCGCGGCGTGGGAAGGGGTGCGTTTGACGAGGCAAGACGAACTATAGGTTCGTTAGACGACTGATTTGGTTAATGAAGAGGACAACAGCGACTCACCGGACTCTGGTTGGGATATTGCTTCGGGTCGCTCACATGGTCGGCAGGCAGCTTGATGGGCTTCTTGTCCAGAGTGGACAAGAAGGCCTTCGCGAAAGTCACTTCAGACATGATCGTTCGCTGGAATCCACCGTACAGAGTATCGCCTTCTGTGAAATAAGCCAGGTCTGCGGGTAGTTGTAAGTTCAAGGTGATATCGTGTGTTTGGGTAGTGGTGTTTAGAAGCCTGGAAGATGGCCTGCGGGGCAGGAAAGTGGAAGTGACGAAGCCAGCTCGTGAGCAGCAGCCGCAGATGTTCGAGCTCTCTTTCACATGATCGAGCAAGCTTGACATTCTGTCGCAACACATCCACAACGACAACCTCCGTTTCTGCGCAAGCCATACCGACCAACATGGCTTCGCTATATAACCTCGAACCCCAGCCGACAGCCAAAGTAATACTTCAGACGACAGCAGGTGACCTAGCATTCGAGCTCTTCGGAAAGCAAGCTCCTCTGGCGACGCGCAACTTTCTCCAACACTGTCTGGATGGATACTACAACAACACCATATTCCACCGGCTCGTACCTGGCTTCATCATACAAGGCGGCGACCCGCAAGGAAGCGGCAGCGGTGGTATTAGCGCAATCAACAATGGGGAGCCATTCGAAGATGAGTTCCACAGCAGGCTCAAGTTCAACCGCCGTGGACTGCTGGGCATGGCGAATGAGGGCAAGGACAGCAATGGCAGCCAGTTCTTCATCACATTAGGGTCGACGCCTGAGCTGCAGGGAAAGCACACCATGTTCGGGCGCATAGAGGGTGACACCATCTACAATTTGATGAAGATGGCAGAGGTAGAGATGACGGAGGAAGAGGGCTCGGAGAGGCCAATGTATCCCACGAAGGTCACAGGGTCGGAAATCCTCGTGAATCCTTTCGAGGGAATGGAGGCTAGGGTCACAAAGAGGCACCAAGGACGAGCAGCAACGACAAAGGAAAGAAGGACGTGAAGAAGAGGAAGAAGCCGTTGGGCAAGAATGTGCTAAGCTTCGGAGGAGATGAAGGAGAAGAAGACGCTGCGCCTGTCGTAAAGAAGGCGAAAGCCAACCCGAAATTCGTCTCCACTACGATTGAAGCTTCTGAAGATATGGATAACGCAGCACTACCAGGGTCGTCTGAGCCGAGGAAGAAGGTAGAAAAGAGGCGGAAATCTCCATCTCCGGTAGAAGAGACAGAAGTAAAGAAGCCTGTGGTTCCTATACCTGCACCTTTACAACCCGAGGACGAGGATGATGAAGACGAAGACGAAGACGAACAACCAGCAAAGACAAAATCGCTCAGCGCTTTGGAAAGAACCAATGCTGAAATCGCCGCTCTCAAAGCAAGCATGAAACGTACAGTCGACCAAGCCCCGAAGGAACGAGAAAAACCAAAGAGCGCTTTAGAGGCGATGATCCCAGCTACAAGCACAAGAGGTCGCAAACGTGGTAAGATGACCGACGAGAAAGGCGCTCTTGACCTGTTCAAAGCTTTCAAGCAAAAGCTGAAGATCTACCGTCTGCGGATCCTCCAGCCGAGGCCACGAATGGTGCTAAGCCAGAAGTCACGTCCAACGGCCCTTCCCAGAATCCCGAACCGACGACTACGGGCGCGGACGAGGAGGAGGAAGCCGCACTCTGCGATCTACATTTCATTGCCAATTGTCAAAGCTGTCGAGCATGGATGACGAGAAGCCTGATGGCGAGGCAGAGGCTGATGGTGATGACGACCAGCGTGGATGGCACATCAGCTTTTTGCAAAAGACACGCTGGGTAAAGACCTGGAGTGGAAGAAGAAAATGTCAGAAATCGAAGTCATCGACCCTCGCGAGAAAGCGCGGGAGATCGAGGAAAGTAAGAAGCAAGGGAAAGGGAAGGGCAAGAGTAGGAGGTAGTCTCTGCGCTTGGCTCTTGTCTGTATAAATGTGCAATTATTCGGCTATATGCTGATAGCAATCTGAGGAATCCATACAGCGCGATCAAGACTAGCTCGGTTTGCTGTCTTTACGGGCAACACTTCAATCTTCAATTCATGAGGCACCTTACGACGGGCAGCACCACATCAACTTGCGGGTGGCAATCCAGCTTTGAGCCAGCCATTGATCAAGTTTTTCGTTGAAACAATCAGTGAGGAGGACTTTTCGCAAAATCGTATGATGAATCTTGGTCACGAGACGATTCGTGTCGCTGGCCCGCTAGAATACGAACCTAAAGCGGAAACGGGATATTACCTCGCATCACTGAGCGTCTCTTCCTGCACAGCACAAACACTTGCTCATTTTTCTAACGCACTCCCACGCTATTTCCAATCTTCTGTTGATAGGTAGCGGGATGCAGAAAATGAGATGTTCGTTCGTCCTTAGAGAAAGAGACAAGAACCTTTAAGCACCAGACTACAACACTTCACTCTCCAATCGCGCAGTAAATCAGAAACTTATTCAAGACCTCGATCTCTATGAACATACGTCCTATGACCGCAAGATTACCGATCATACTCAATGGCCCACTCACTTCTGAAGATGCAATCACCCGTATGGTGGAGATTCCTATTAACGTTTGGAAAGCTGTTGCCTACCAATCCTTCGGCTAGAGACTTTGCATGCTGGCGCCGCGATTAACTTTTCACAGTCGGCGGAGGTCCATTCACAGCATCTGATAACCTGTCGCCTATTGCTATTGCTATTAATATACTATAGCAAGTGGTATTTGTTGGCAGTGTGGGACGGTGGGCTGTGATGGATGTAAATGGATCTACAGGTTCGCTTACGACTGATCACGATGTGGAAGTGTCTACTCCTGCGCCGATCATGTAAAATGATAAGTATTGTTCTATCCTTTCTGATGCACCCTGCATCAAGGTTGCTCGTCCCCGATCGTTAGACTAGATAAACGAGCAGGAGATGTTTTCACTACCGCTCTGGCGAGTAGTACTGGGTCTTGGAGTCGTTTTCAGCATCGTAACATATTTTCTACTCATCACCGTATACAGCTCGCCAATCTCGGGGCGCATTGGCGAGGATAAACGCAAATCACTACCAGAGTTCTATCCGTGGACAACGGTCTCTGCATTTCCTGTCTTCGATCATGGCATTCTGAACAATGGGACGATCGATGACTTGTGCCGACATTTTCCGAAAGACAAGTTGATAGACATCCAACCCGTTCTTAAGACAGGCCACGGCGTAACGAACGCGAGTGCGAGACTCGCTCAAAAGCACCTCGGCATGCCTGGACAATATCTTGATCTTCTCAGACCTGGAAGAGGAGATTGACGGTCACGCCATCATCAATGTCATCGCGGACATTCCAGACAAACTCCTCAAAAGCACCCGTCAGACACTGCCATACCGCAATCTCATCAAGCTACAACAGAACCGGAAATCTCAAGAACCAAACTCTATCGAGAGAACAAGGATGGAAGATCGACAAGCTCAAGTTCCTCCCATCGATATCCAGAGCCTGGAGAATGGCGCCGGAGAAGAGATGGTACGTGTTCTACGAGGGCGACACGCATATAGTCTGGGACACGGTATTCCGCTTGTTGGCGAACTTCGACGCAGACGTGCCGCTATACTTTGGCTCGCCCTCGCCCGGACGAAAGGGCACTTGGTTCGCGAACGGGGGACCTGGCTATATTATAAGTCGAGGTGCGATGCGGAAGCTGGTGGCCGCTGATTGGGACCCAGATACTGGAGAGTGGTTGGGAAGTAAGCTGACAGAGCGATATTGGAAACTTTTACTTCGTGATTGCTGTGGAGACAGTGTGCTCGGGTGGGCATTGCATGAACATGGCGTTGACTTGAGCGGTCTGTGGCCTTCTTTCAATCCGCATCCACTGGCAGGTATTCCCTTTCGGGATCTTTACTGGTGCCAGCCAGTCTTGTCTTTGCACAAGAGCGCACCAAGAGACGTTGAACGGCTCTGGCGGTGGCAGTGGGGACACAACAAACCGTTCTCACCATTGACATATCGCGATCTCGCCCGCGATTATTTTTGACTTCACTGTCAAGCGACGAGATGACTGGGACAATGGCGAGTGGGACGCATACGAGCCAGCGTCTGATGATCCGTGGAAGCCGAATGATTCTGCTGATACATGTCATATTGCTGTGCGTGAACGCCGAGGCCTGTTTTCAGTGGACCTACCACCTTCGAAGTGTTGGTTCGTAAGATCCTTCAGGCCGGTCGTGCTAGAGAGCCTCATCTGGAGGCAGGCGAGAAGCCAGGAGACTGGACGGGTGCAGATCAGAGGTATCTATCTGGCTGGGATACTGCGAAATCAAGCTATTCATGGAGAACGGGCCATGTGACGAGGTACAATGGGCAAGACCGTCTACTAGCAGAATATTTTAGCAAGATACTTGTGTAGCTCGTAAAGGAAGTCATCGTTGACTCAAAGTCGTCCTGTAAACAATGCACTCGTTTCCTTCGGCTCACATCCGCATATAGCCGTAACATTGCTCCACGCTGATCTTGGTCCGATGTCTGCCACCCGAGTAGGATGACATTGTGGTTTGCGTATATCCAGGTGGTTGATCTAGAGTTCACCATTTGTGCCGTTTGAAAAGGCGGTATACCGCAGAGTGCAGCCTCAGCTGAAACGCAAACTTCTCGCTAAAGCATGAAGTGGGATCCACCAGAAGGATCCATTTGGAATTGTTGCACAAAAGAAAACACTCGACATCGTGTTTGCAAATATGCACGCATGTCTCTATTATCTCGAGTGATCAAGACGCAATGGTCGACGTAGCCTCAATCACCGTCGCCGTAATCTCCCTCGCCGGCTCCGTCGCCGTCGCCATCGCCACAGGGGTTCTCACCATCTATTCCGACGAGCGCAAAGCACGACGCGAGACGGAGCGGTTGCTGCGGAAATATAGGGATCCTTTACTTCTAGGTAAGTGCAGAAACCTGACAGCAGCTGCGAGAAATGCATGTCGTGAAGTCTTGGGAAACTCACGCGTGTGCTATCCAGCGGCCCAAGACTTGCAATCGCGGATCTACAACATCACCGACCAATCCGTACTCTCCTTCCTGCACGGCGCTCAGGACTATCAAGATTGCTTGATCGTGTACACGGCTTTCTTGTTTGGCCAGTATCTCTGCTGGACGCATATTCTGCGTGAGCAGGCACAATTCGCCTGTTTCGCCACCGAAGAGCGAAGCCGGACCAAGAACCTGGTAGACTTGCTCAGCCGGATCCAGACATGTTTTGAACACCGATGGACGGGGAGCGGGCGAGGCACCTTTCATGCTGTGGAAAGGGCATCAGATGGCTATCGGCGAGCTGATGACTGTGAGTAGGGCCGACGCTGCTGGCGAGAAGACGGAGTTGTTTTGCATGGGTTATGCTGAGTTCACGAGGAATTGGAAAGCGGGTGGCAGGGCTGCGGATGTGGACAAAGGATCGAACAACGACGCCGACGAGGCTTTTCGTGGGTGGTTTGGATCTGTTGAGCGAGGGATCTATGAGGTCGACAGGCAAAGGCGACATGGCGAGTCTACGGGCCTGAATCGCATCAGACGCTTGCAGCACTTGCTTTTGGAGCTGGTGCATGTGCTGGATCCCGAGGGAGCGAGAGCGAGAGAGTCTAAACCTGTAGCAGCTGCGCCACATTGCGATTGTACGCGATGCCGGGCGGTGTTGCTGCCAAAAGGTCGGTCTGGAAATGTATGAGAAAGAATCGCGGCTGTCTTCCAATACAGAATGGACTGTCTGACGATTTGTACAGGTTGCTCAACAGAAGACACAGTCTATACGTCTAAGAGACTATCTATGAAAATTCTTGAACAAACCCCTCCAACGTGGATATATAACGCCCCAACGACCTCGCTAAATGCTCATGAAATCCGTCAATATTCAAGAAATGCCAATCGCCAATCGGCGAAAAATCGCTAGATGGCAAAAGTCATCCTTGAAACGTATGCAAGGCGCTCATGCAAAGTTCCAGAAAACAGTCGCGACCAGGAGCGCTGACCATCCGGCAGAGATAGCAAGTTGGGAAGCACTGGAGGCTTCGACCGCGCCGCCCATGTAGTACTCGCCCATGTCAGTTAGCTTTCCTTTCTTGGTCAAAAGAGCGCTGTTAGGTCCGACATTGCTGACGTCCGCGCGGAAAGCTCCAAACCAAGAGTAGTGCGTGACATAGCTAGGGAAGAAAAGCGAAGATCAGCGAGAGTCCCTCGACATCGTTCTTAAAATCCGGAGAAAACTCACTCTTGTTGGTCCAGATACGAAATGCTCTGGTTAAAAAATGTCTCCGTATCGTCCGCACTCTGATTCGGCAACCCAAATTCCGTAACCCACATCGTCATGTTCTCATAAGTAGCGTTGACCTGGCCCATATACGATGCCATGCCCTCAAAATTGCCATACCAGTGGATGGGCAAGAAATCCGTCGTGCACCCGCCGTCGCACGCCGTGTAAAAGTCTTGCAACCATGCCAATCCGCGCGGCGAGCCCGTGACAGCTGGTGCACCAAGTTTGATTCCCAGGTCTTTGAGCGGCTCGACTTCGCTGATCCAGGCTTGGGCAGCTGTGTCGGCGTCGATGCAGGAGCCGCCGTCTTTGCAGCCGTCGGGCTCGTTGAAGCCGAGGACGTATTCGATGTTGTTGCCAGAGGACTTTAGGCCTTTGACGGTGTTGTAGAAGCTGCCAGGGCTGTTGCCGGCGGAGGAAGCGTCCCAGAGCATTGGCACGAATTGCAGTTTGGCGTCGAGGCCGCTTGTGGGGGTTGAGGCGTAGTTGTAGTACCAGGTCAGGTCTGAGTTTGGGTTGTCCCATATTGTGTTGTCTTTGGGGTCTTCGGTCTTGACGTAGCAGAGCGCGCGTTTTGGGCGATGAAACTTCTACTGTGTCTTGTGCTAGGATGAAAGGTGCCCATGCCAGGATGGTGGCGATTTGAGATGTCCGCATCTTGTTGGATTTGTTTTGCTGTACTGCTCACGAGCAGCCACTGACTCCAGGGTGGGTATCTTCTTTCTTTTTGTAGTTGCACAGAGATGTGGTTGCTTGATATCAGTATACCTATGACGCAGGCCAATGTCTTTCCAATTTAGCGCAAACAGGATTTAAGCGAGCGACTGACAGGCAGGCCGGGATGGAGGAACGGAGATCAAACACACAGACGCTCCAGAGGAGGCGTCCTGCTTATACTTGAGCCGGTCCATGTCGATAGAGTCATTGGTATCTGTCCGCGATGCTATTAGTGACGCGGCTCAAGTTTAGACTTTATAGCTTTCCCATTGGGGACGATTGGGAAACTTGGTAAGGCTGTAAAGAGGAAGTGGGGACGAATTCAGATGAGATGTGGCTGCTGGCTGGATTGGCTGCGGGACTTGGCTCTGGACGGGCCGGCAGCCAGGAAGTGCTGAGGTGGAAAATAGCATAAGAAATAAAAGCCTCTTTAGAATTCCCGCCGATAAGGGCGCCGTCATTAATCAATATTCTGCTGCTTCTGGTATTCGTAATCAATAAATCGTAAAAGCTCCCTCATATATTCCTATCATCTCGTTGGTCGAATCCGCGTCATATCGCTCGCGGCCTTCACGACTCCCAGTCCACTGCCTTGCGTTTCCACCGTCCTTCCTCTCCCTCCGCTGTTGACGTCTCGCTTTTGGCTCCGCGCTCTCATCAGCCCCTGATGAGGTAGACCGGCCTGCACGCCATGGGTTTTCTCGCCTTGACCACAGCCGCGGCCGCCCCGACAAGCCCATGGCGCCTGGTTTAGCAAGTCTGGATTATTTCTTTCGTCCCAGCTGCCCGCTGGTAGTGGCACGGCCATGTCAAGCTTCGCGTTTTGCACATCGTTCGTGTTGCTATCGTTGTAGCCCGCACCCCACCAGCCGCCAATAACGTTGTACTGGTCGCGTGTGCTGAGAGCAGCGCGTGCGTTGTGCGTGATCCACTTGGTGTAGCCGTCGCAGTTGCGCGTGTGTGCTGTGGCCAGTTCTTCGTCTGCCAGGACCGTCACGCCGTCCACAAGCGGCGTGGTGGTTGGTAAGGGCTCGCAAAAGATGCTTAGGTGGTGAAAGTAGATACCCTTAAAGATCTGGGCATCTTGCGAGCAGTTTGCTGGAGCGTCGCAGTAGTCTTCCATGATGCCATTGCGGCCTAGGCCGGCCCATTGGCTTGCCTCGGAAGCGGTTTGGGCATTCCAACCAGTCGCGTTGATGACGGTGTTGATCAGGTCGTAGCCGTCGGCGAGATATGATGGGTCGTTTGTGGCTTCCCAAAGACCTCTTAGACCTGACAGTATGACACCTTGGTTATATGAGTAGACCATCTCATTGCGCTCGTTGCAAGTGGTTTGGTTTGCTGAGATGTGGAAACCATCGACAATGAGGCCTTGCTCGTTGGTGAAGTTTTGACTTTTGAACCAGGCGTATTCCTTGACAGCATTGTCCAGGAAAAGAGGGTCGTGGGGCTGTACGAAGGGCAACGGCGGCAAAGTCGTGTTCGTTTCGGCAGAGTAGTTGGCGCTTGGGTATGGGTCGGTGTTGTAGTCGCCTGGGAAGTAAAGGTACATCGCAATAGAGCTCGCCATGAAGAGTTCGTTCGTAATTGCGTTCTTGTAAGGTTCCAGCGCAGGGTTCCAGGTAAGGCCGCCTCCGCATAGAGAATCGTCGAACTGGTTCTGCACGATGTTGTAGAACAGATGTGCGCGATGAGCGAAGCGTCGAATGTCGTCCTGGCTGCGACTGCCGCTATTATACGCCTCGTATTCATTGATAAATTTGATAGCCTCCAGCCATTCGAGGACAACCCACTGGGCGTCATCGTAAGCCGCTCCGTAGATCTGAACAGTGTCCTCTGATCCAAAGAAAGTCTTCATTTCCTCGTAGTACTGCGAGATCTCGCCTTCTATCGTTGATCCAGAAATGTATGAACCAGGTATATTGCCATCATATTCCACAAGCACTTCTGTGAAAGCACGATCAGTGGCGCCAAGAAGGGTGTTGAGGAAAGCTGAGATCCATTGTATTGATGTCCAGTTGTATCCGGTCCAGAAAGGCGAGCCTTGCATCGTCGCCAAAGCATCTTGAAACTCGTAGAACCAGTGTGCAGCGCTGTCGTCCGGGCCAGTGGCCTGCCATGGCACTTCGTCTGGAGTGTTTGTGATGTCCCCGCCAGCGGGTCTTGGAAGGGCGAAAGTGAGAGAGATTGTCGTAGCCAATGCTGCTATTGTATGTGAAGATAGCATGTTGTATATCAGTGTTAAAGCTGCAACGAAGATCAAAAGAGTCCGCCATCTTGGGCACGAGTTGCCAGTGGCTGATATACTCTGGCGAGGCCGCCGTCCTGCCTCCTCGCCTTCGACATTATCGTGTCTATCAATGTCTCAGTTCTGAAGAATCGCGGGTCCCAGCCAAAGCCAGCCGGGCACCAAAAAGGCCTTGACCGGCTAACAAATAGAGAAGGCGTCCGGCAAGTGTCAGAATATGCGGCCGTCAGGATGTAAAAATGCAATTGCAATGATTTCAGAAGGCTGAGATCGATGACCGACGTCTTCTAACGTAAACATCACAGCGGCGAATGGGACGGGTCACGCAACGCCGCCATCCGAGCGATCTGCCCGAAGGCTTATTCTGGCTGATCAGCAGGGCAGCGCCCAAGGGCCTTTATACAACCCGTTTGGCTGGCTACTATGGACTAAGCTCGCATTAATGCATACATGTCAGCAGACTGCCGTTTTAGGTGAGAGGTGGTAATGGAAAGCGCTACTGATCTTCTCTGGCGTGTTGCGCGGGCTGGGCGGTTGGCGGGAATGTCTCAGTGTTTCAGTCTCATCGGCGTTGGCTGTTGGCTTGACGTGGTGACCAGGGGCCCTTGGGCGCAGCCACATCGTCATGCAAGATGCTGGACGGTCACGCTAGAGCGGAAAGTATCTTAGTATAGAGTGTATGGATATGTACGTCAATGTATTGGCACAGGGAAAGAGTGCGCATGTGCATGTGGACGCTGCGAAAATAGATGGAGAGTGGAAACCTGGTCACCAGGACTGAAGAGCAACTACAGGCGAAAGATCTGGATTCAAATCTCCGTACATTTCAAATATTCTTTTTCTATCTATCGAGATCCTTGGACTCGTTATAGATCCAACCCATCTACCAAAACATGCGAGAAAAGGTGATAGGAAATGCGGTCGCATCCACTGTTCCAGCCGCCCAGACCTGAGCTGGCAGGAACGGCGAACCGTCATATCCCAGATCCAAGAGAGCATCGCCCTCACCATCCTTTTTCCACCCCCATCCCCCGTTCATGAGTAAGTCCAGATGCTACCAGACTCCACTGCGCCTCCAATGTGACCCGTCTCTCCGGCACACGAAACTCGATTGAGTTCTGGTGCATCGTGTATCGTGAGCGCCTCAGTATGCCGCGGGCAGTTT
Source organism: Cladosporium cladosporioides (assembly GCA_002901145.1). Lineage (NCBI taxonomy): Eukaryota > Fungi > Ascomycota > Dothideomycetes > Cladosporiales > Cladosporiaceae > Cladosporium > Cladosporium cladosporioides. Next base: position 1,656,597 of record NOXB01000004.1, read on the forward strand.
TCGACGCTGTCTTTTTCAGCAGCGGCAAAGAAGAGGAAATAAGAAATAAAGCAAAGCACTAAAGCGCACTAATAGATTAAGAAGTGGTTTTGGTCGAGATCAACCGCGAAGAGAAATTCCATATCACAAGGCCCGCGGAGCCAGCCAGCAGGCAGTCATGTCATACTGCAAGCCGGGGTGTGTTCATTGGTAGTCACCAAGAGCGGCACCACCAACCATCTGCTGTGTGTTGTGGAGGCCGTTCTGAGAGAGTGCGTGCATATCCAAGTGAGTTGGCATACCCATTTGCATGTCCGGACCAGTGGACATGGCCACAGGTTGGTAGTTTGTGGGACTGCTGTCCTGCTCGGCACCGGCGTCCTCTGCCAACGCATCGTCAAGTGCATGACGCTCCTCCTCGATCTCCTCTTCAGAGGGCGCAACGGCATCCGGGTTCGTCTCGTGTGTGCGGCGATGTTGTGCGAGGTTGTCGGAGCGAGAGAAAGCTTTGTTACACAGCTGGCAAACGTAAGGGCGCTCCTGTGTGTGGGTACGAACGTGACGCTTGAGGTGCTCTAATCTCTTGAAGAGTCGTCCGCACATGGGGATCGGGCATGAGTGGCTCTTTTGCGGGTATGGTGCCATCTCGCCAAGGGTTGCGCTACGGGCACGGCGGTAGACACCGTTTGCGGTGCGTTGCACAGCGTGGTGTTGCGGCATCGCTCTGTAAGGGTTATTGGGGCTTGACTCGTAGTTTGCAAAGTCCTCGCTGTGAACCATCTGCATCTGTTGCTGCTGTCTGTTGTAGTCGTCTACCGAAGCGTCACCTTGAGGAGTGCCTTGGCGGGAGAGGTCAAGAAGTTCTTTGTGCTCATTGGACATCATGGCGTTCTGGTTCTGAGATGTGTGCAGACTGGCCGGCGAGTCATGGTAGGCTTCGTACTCCTGGGCCTCCGGGATCGCCTGTGGGGCAACTGATTGCGACACAGATCGTCTCAAGTCACTTGGGCGGTGAGGTGTGTAAGCAGTAGCTGCGTTGGCGATGGCGCCAGATGTCAGAGAAGACCTGCGGCGGCGCTGCTTGTATGTGGGAGAGCCTTCAAGCACAGAATACTGTTGAGGCTGGAAGTTGCGTGCCATCGATGGGTAGTGAGCGCCAGGATATGTGGGTGCGCTCGCCATTAGGGGGTTGAAAGGTTGTTGCAAGCCAACATCTGGAATTGCAGTGTACAGTCCCGTATCTTCGTTAGCAATGTATGCTGGCTCCGTGGTGATGCCATTGGAGTGCTGGGGCGGCGTGAGCGGTTCGTATGAAAGTCCACGAGTGCTGTAATCCTCGAAGTGTGAAGAGACGAAAGACGGCGCGGGTGAGTATTCCATGTAAGCAGGCATTGAGCTATGCCTGTTGCCAATCTGCGAGAGAGGAACACCGTTGCGGTCAAATACTGGATTCACTGATTGCTCGCGCGTCCTCTGAATCTGAGAGGGCATCGGTGGCATCGCCATCTGGGAATACGTTGGCATGTGTGACGCAGAATCGTCATGCATGGCAGTAGGCATGGTCATACTGGGAGCAGGCATAGATGTCGTGGTGACAAACGAATGCTGAGGCATGAATGGAGGTGGTGGCATGGAGTCCGCGGCGCGGATCATGGGCGACGCGCTTTGGGATTGAGGCATCGACTGAGGTTGCTGAGGGTAAGTTGACTGACTGCTTTGTTGGGCTTTGGTCAATTGCTCAAATAGCGATTGCGAAGAGTCGAACTCGAAAGACAGTGCTGGCTCGTTGACGGCGACGGTGGTGGCTTCTTGGCCCATCTTCTCGCGCTTCAGGTCTCGCTCCAGAGCGTCCAGGAAAAGGCGATCGTGAGGCACGCTGTACCAGTAGAAGACCTTTTGCTTCTTCTGAGTGCGAATGCAGTTGTTCTTGTAGAGGAAGTCGAGGAAAGGGCTCTTTGGCTCCTCGAAGTGAAGCGTCGGTGCCGGACTTGAGGTTGCGCAGGTCGGAGAAGATACCTTCCTCGAATTTCTTCGAGTTCTTCACCGGCCTGCCAAAGGCCTGGAAGCGGAAGGCCAGGCATCGCACGATGTCAGTACCTGAGATGTGGAAAAGATTGCTCCTGCTGATCGTTAGACTATGCTGTGGAGGGGTCAATTGAGTAACGGATGGCGCACCAAAGAACGCAAGAGACATATTCGCCAGTAGGAAGGAGGAATCTTCGGATGTATTGGTCTTGGGCCCAATCAACGGGAGCAGAAATGAGAAAGTATTTCACTGCAGCGTCCATTAGCAACCGAGTCGCGTGCAACGATGATAAGTGGCAAATGATAATGACATACAATTGTCGACCTGCTGCAATGCTACGACGGAGTCGGCGGGCAGGCTCTGCTGAGCATCTTGATCCAGCAAGAAAGTCTCAGGAGCGACGGGACGCTGCTGCGGTGGCAGCATGGAGGGGTGCTGAGGGGCGGAGTACATGACGGACATGGCAGCGGAGGTGGGTGAGCAGGCAGGACGCGCTGTGCCAGACGCGGGCCGAGCAGCTGGGCTAGGCGGCGGTGAGGTCGCGGTGGCGGAGGGAAGAGAAGGCGGCCAGGGCAAACAACCCGTCTCAGACTGTGGGTGTTTGATGAGCAGCGAGGGCGTGATATTGCAGCGGGTACGACAACCAGGTCGCACGCGAGGGCAGAGGAATGTGTGTAGCAAAGGAAGCAGCAGGAAATGAAACGAGTGATGGACAGGCGGCAGCGAGCGTGTCAGATATGGGGGAGCAGCAGGTTGAAGAAGTGGATAGCGAGGGCCGGCCGTCGCTGTGAGGGCGGATCTGGGATCAGACGGTGGCAGAGGTTGGTGCGGTGGGGGGAGCAGAGTCAGGCGAGGCGTGTTGTGCCTGAGCGCGCGCGCGGACGATTTGGACTGCGAGATGCTGCTGCGATGCGGGAGTGTTTTGGGAAGACGAAACGAACGGGGCGGCGGGCGAGGGGGGGCTAAAGGCTGTGTTTCAGGCCGCTGGCAAGTTTCAGGCCGTGCGGGAGGCGCCAAGCGGCTGCGTGCTCTAGCTCTAGCCTGCGCCGATGATGCGCGCAGCCTACGAGCGTCTCCTTTGGTCTCCCTGGGACCTTGGTCGCATCTCTCCGGCCAGCCAGCCAGAGATGCTATACCAGGAAGTCGATGTGCGTCGCCCTGCTCCTGCGCGCGCTACCGCTATATTGCGCACTGTATCGTATATAAGCTGCTGTAACTGATTGCATGGCACTTAAGCGCCGCATGCCTACATCTGCATACGCTCCATCGCTCGCTATCCAGCATCCTGCCTGCACGCGCCCTCGCCCGTCGACAGCAGCGCCATAGCCGCCGGCCATGGCTCCACCGCAATGTAATATCTGCCATTTTTGTCGCTGCCAGAGCTGCTAGCAGACGTGACCACCGCCAGCCGTTGCAGCGCACACACACTCCCACCGCTCTGGGAATCATGGCCATGGCATGGCATGCTCCGCCAGCGCAATCTGCACAGGGTTGCGAGAGGTCATGGTCCCTCATCTCCCGCCCTCGCCTGCGCTGCCTTGTCCCTGCTCTGCTCTGCAGCTCTCCCGTCCGGCCACGATGCACTACTGATGCCGCGATGCACTGTTGCCACGATGCCCGGGGAACGTGGCCGTGTATGATCTGCCATGTCTGCAGCATCAACTGGCCATACCGTGCCGTCAGTGCTTGCACGCCTCCGTGATCAGCCTCGTCGTGTCAGATGCCAACGGCCGTGGACGTGATTGGAGTCGCAGCGCGAGCTCCTGGCCGCCGCATGCCGACTCTGCGCTTTAGGGCCAGCACGTAAGGATCTGAGACCGGCAATGGCAATGGTACGACCGCAGGCTGTCACTGTGCAGAGCAAGGCATCGCACCACCACAGGGTCTTTCGTCGCCAAACACTTACAAAGACCATCCAGCCCGCCGTGCCCTCTCCTGTGCTGCCAGTCGCCTAAGCGACGCGTGCAAGAATCATGCGCGACGAACGTCTGTCCCTATCCGCCCCTTTCACACGCGCGTAGCGAGTGTCTGCACTTCTGCGCAAATCCGACCGCATGTGGCTTGCGCGACAGACGCTTGTCTCACCGCGGGCGCTGGCTGTAGTCGTGTTCGCAGCGCGAGAGCTGCCCCCAGCGCGGATGCAACGGCTTTCGTCAGGACTCAAGTCCACCCGACCGCCAATTTTTAATTTCCGCCCAGCTGGCAGACGAATGCTGCGCGAGTCGCGATCGCGGCGGACAATCGACTGCAGAGCTGCTAGATCGATGTCGCCAGTATGCGCCCAGTACGAGGTACGGATAAGCAGAGCTGTCTGCGAGCGCTCGAATGCGCAACCAATGGCTCGCAGCTGGCAGCGCTAAAGAGTGTGTTCCTGCAGCCAGATCCCTGCAAGCAAGTCTAGCCTCATCGTGCCTGTTTGATCGCTGTGCAACCTGAAACACGTCAAAGAGAAGACCCGCGAAAGCATCTTTGCATCGCGCCCGTGTCGCAATTCCGTCACGTCTTCTTCACCCTCATGCCATGCTTCCACTCTAGACCATGCCGATCACACCCGTTGCCAAGCCGCGGTCATCGCACTCTTTGAGCTATCTTGAGCTATCTTTGACGTCGTCCATCATTTGTCGGTTAGACTTTTGTGCTTCCCGGCCGGACGATTGTCCTCTTCTGGGATGCCATTGATGCGAACTACTGCATACGCTTAGATCAAGGCCAACCAGCCTCCCAAATTCATCCTGATCTAACGTCTTCTCCGAGCGGATGCGAGGCTGCACGGAAAGGGGCGTGTCCTCAGAGCCTCACCAGCCGCTTCGAGTAAGGCCAACGACCAAAGCATGCAATTCAAATCGTGTGGACATACGCGATGGATTTCAATCTGTCAGGCCCGGTGTGCCGATCTCGGCTTCAGCTACCACGAGAAGGATTATATTAATATTGTAGACCAGAAACCTTGCGCACGTTCTTTTGCTTCGACCCGAAAGGGCCGTGCAGAGGAAAGGAGATCAGCGGCTTCCGTTGAAACTCTTCAGTTCAAGGCTGAAAAGCGACGAGTCCTCACTGTGCCCAAACCACAGCAGATCTCACAACAGCGCGCGTTCATCACGAATGTGCGTGCCCAGGTAAGACACGAAGGTGCTGTCTGCCACAAACTGACCCTGAAGTCGTCACGTTCCGCCTTAGGCCTGCCATGTCCCACTGCTCCCTTGCGGTTTCCAACTTAGAACAAACCTTGGCTTGATACAGACAGGTGAAACAAAGCACACTTCTGCCGCGAGAAAAGCCGGAAGTGTATCGTGGAAGCCGACGCTCTGTTCAAGGTACAGGCCACCCTCTGTACGATGTCACGGCACTTCGAAATGAACCTGGCAAGAGTCCCTGATGGTTACATCAGACCCTTCGTTTCAGCCTCGGACCAGCGAAACGGTAAGAACATCTATAGGGACTGTCATTTGCATCAAACAGAGGCTGCGCGAATAGTCACTGCTGACGTCAAGTCGTCAACATGCTGCCTGTCTGGCCTGGCGTACAGTCAGCGATCCTGTTTGACACGCCTCTCGACCAAACCAATGCCTCTTGAACAGTGCGACTGCAATTGGTTGTCTTCAACGTGACCATCTGATCAATTTAACTCGATCAGATCAGCCAAGACGGGGGGCCTCCCTGTATTGCAGCAAGGCAAATCAGAACGATCCATCGAGATCTGCTCAATAAGTCAGGTGCATCACATCTAGCCATTGACATGATCACTCTGCAGCGCGAACCAGCAAGGTCCACCTGTAAGCGCCCACCATTCAACAACGATCACAACAATCGTATGCAGAACGTCACATTCGCACAATCATCGCTACAGGCATCCCTAGACATCGTTATCTCATCAACTGCCAACACGATATATCATCAGCAGTCCAATTGCCGATTGAAGTCCACACATTCACTTCCCATACGCCGCCCAAAACTGTGGAGCCATGCGCTGTCGTATGCATGTAATGCGTGTGGGAAAATCTCCGAATGGATGGCAGCCAGGGATCCGAACCAATCGATCTCGTCTCCTACACACAATCAAGCAACCGCAAGACAAAGATCCCGTCTGCACACAGCCACGACTGCAGTAGTAAGTATGCAGAAGAGCAAGGAAGACCCAAGTATCACTGAACCTGGCCGGACCAGTTTCCAACCCAATAGGATTCGCTCCCAACCATCTTACTATTTTCCCCCCTCCCATGCTTTCCCTCTCGTGCACTTGCCTAAGGGACTTTGAGCTACACAATACATCGCAAGCATCCCTGCCTCCCATCTTTCCATCACCATCCATGCACCATGGTAAACAACCCGAGTCCGAACCTCGAATGGTCTGTGGGGATCTACAGCCCGGGCGGCTTTACTGTGAATTCCGCCAAACTAGGTAGCGTCGGTTGTCTCATCTCTGAGGGCTTGTTAGACTTGTTTCGCTTTGATTAAGTGTGGAGACGTGGATGGCACGCACTTACAGATCGTCTTTGGTCTAGATGATTTGATCTACGGTCTTATTTGAGCGTTTTTTGCTTGAGGGTTTTCCTTTTCGTTCTAGCTGTAGGGTGGAGACGTGCGGCTAGTTGGTAATGGTGGGCGGCTTGATGGCGGGTGCTCTGTTGTTGTTTTTCTTTGTTGGGTGGTTTGATTGGTGGTGCGCGTTACGCGCTCATCGACGTGGTAGTGGTCGCCTCTTTTGTATAGATGCGTGACAACCTGCGAGCGATGTTACGTTATCAAGTCGTGCAATTAGTATCGCATATATTCAGTCATTGCAGAATACATGTTGTGCGTGTTGCGATAGGTCAAACTATTGCGAGTCGTATCGAGCTCATCAATCCAAAACAGGCTGTACTATCTGCTCGCGCCTGCCTCAGAAGAACTAGTTTATTGACCATGCGATTACGGAGTCATCTGCACTCAAGCTATTTGGTCTGTCGCGAATTGCATTAAGACAACAGGAGACAAAACACACTCATGTACATTTCTAGCTCATAAGTCTGCACACATCCAAATGTCATTTCATGCCAGGTATCAACAGCTATGTGTTCAAATCCCAGACCGTAACTTATAGATATGATACACGATACTTCGAGCATTCTCATATACATGTATCAGTATAGTCACATCTTTAGCACTTATCTATTGTGGAGAATACATGTAGTTGCCACTGAGACGCTGTGCGCACATGCAGACTTTTGAATGATGGCTTTGTGATGGTGTTAGTAGGGTTGGAGTGATCACCACGATGGTGTCGATTCAATGTTCTCAATTGAAGGCAAGAGCTGCTCCTCGCACGTGATTAGCTCTTTAATATCATGATAGCGTGATAATTGTTATCGTCCGACAAAAAATTATATATCAACACGTACAGAGATCACCAGAAAACTGAATCTCGCTTGCTGTGCGAGATTGCATATTAGATTGTGAAGCACTGCGCATCCGACTCTGCAATCAGAGCATTGAACGACAAGATGATTAAACCAGACATTCAAAAATCGCAAGAGCGTCAGCAGGGCGCAGCATATCCAGTACACATATCGCCCAACTATTGATCTGTTATCCATGGGTAAGAATCGACCAAAGCCAGCGCCACAACGAACGACGCGAGCGCAACGCCGTCCCAATCGGGCTTGTCTTGCGCAACTGCGCGACTGCGGCGACATCAAGCATTCAGCACAAAGCTTGGCTTTGCCTACTGAACAGCCTCTATTTCTGTGGACATTCTTGCCTGCTGTGACGCATTTCGGCAGACAATAACATAAGTGCTTGTCGCGCTGCACGAAGATGCTTGCATTGTAGTTGTCGACATGTTTACGACCGATGTCAAGAATCGCGTCGCTATGTTCTGGACATGCGTATCTCGGCGAAGCCATCTCGGACCATTGCGCTCGGGATCAACGAGATTGGAGCCGTCTTCGAGTGCGCAACCTATACTGCATTCGGCGCCATTCGCGATGTGATGCACTTGCTTGCTCAACGCATCAGGACCTCAGTTGAGGCTGTACAGTCCAGGCAACAGTTTAGACAGTCCGAATAAGAACATCTATCTGGACCAGCCGTAAGTCTTGAACGTGAATCTCACACAGTCGCATACACATCTCACCACACCTTGGCCCGAGTCCTCCTTCCACCATGACCCTCTCAAACACCTCCATCCTCTCCACCGTCGAGCTAGCACTCTACGCCCTCCTCGCACCACTAGCACTCCTGATCATTTACCGCCACGGCCGCCCCGGCTTCCTAGGCTACTTCTACCTAAACCTCAGCATTGGCGTGCGCATAGCAGCAGCCGTAGCCCAGCTAGTCGACAACAACAAACCACCCTCTCTCGCAGCAACAATTCTGTCATCGATCGGACTCTCACCTCTCATCCTCGCCATGTCAGGCATCTTGCACGAGATCCACCACTACATCCTCCTCCGCACGTCGACTGCAACGCCTGCGAAGAGGAAGTCGACTTCTCGCTGGCTGATCTTCCTGCAAGTCCAGTTCCACACCCTCTGCGCCGTCGGTCTGGCTCTCCTCGTCACTGGCTCTGTCCACCTGATCGAAGCAAAGTCTGCCTCGGACGTCGACTCAGCTAATAAGCTCCGCGAGGCTGGCGCGGCGCTTCTGTTCGTCACATGGCTGGGACTTGTGCAATACGTCGCTTGGTTGTTCCTGCGCTACCGAAGAGTCCAGCACGATCTGTCGCGAAGCCATCGCTCTGAGGAACTGGGTTGCGGTTGCTTTGCTGTTTGGTGGAGCCAAGGTCGTGTATGCTGTCGTTTACAGCTTTGATCATGAGGATGGGGATATTAATCCTGTTACTGGGTTGTTTGTCATTAAAGTTGTTCTGGTTGTGGGGACGCAGTTGGCGGCGGTCGCGGCGATGGTGGTTGGTGGGTGGTTGAGTTTGGGGTTGTGAAGGAGCATCTGGGGGTGCAGAAGAGGAGTGCTAATGCTTCTGTATGAGGCGGGAGCTCTTGTTGGGCTTTTTGTGGCAGCTAGCTTGAGTCGAGATAGGTTCTGTGTCAGTGTCTGTGGGATGATATTGGTCATTGATGTATTTCAATTTTTTTTTACAGTCATTCAAATCTGATAGCGTGAGCGGTCCAAATCACATGTAACGTTACTTTAATTTATCTCATCAAGATAGATCGATCGGTCGATACGAAGACCAACCTCTACTTCAACGCCCTGTGAGCGATGTCCTTGCGGTACTGCATGCCGTCGAACTCTATCAACTTGACGCCCTCGTAAGCGCGATCGACAGCATCCTTCAGCGACTTGCCAGTAGCAGTAGCAGCAATGACACGACCACCGCTAGTTTTGAGCTGGCCATCGTTGCTGAGGCTGGTACCAGCGTGGAAAATGTACTTGCCAGCCTCTTCAGGCTGCTTGACGTTCATCGGAGTGCCCTTGGCGTAGGAGCCAGGGTACCCGCCGGCAGCCACGACAACAGTGCAAGCGTGTGCATCGGCGACGTCGAGCTTCTTCGATGCAAGCTCGCCGTTGCAGGCTGCAAGCATGAGCTCTGCAAGATCAGATTCGAGAAGCGCCAGGCAAGATTGGGTCTCAGGGTCGCCGAAGCGGACGTTGTACTCGAGCACGCGAGGGCCAGCCGCGGTGATCATGAAGCCGGTGAACAGACAGCCGCAGAAGCGGAGGTTCTCAGCTGCCATACCGCGGATGGTGGGTTGGAGGGCCTTCTCCTCGATTTCGGCGAGGATGGCGGCGGTGGCGACGGGTGCGGGAGCATAGGTGCCCATGCCGCCAGTGTTGGGGCCGGTGTCGCCGTCGCCGATGCGCTTGTGGTCTTGTGCGGGAGGGAGGGAGAGGATGACTTTGCCGTCGGACAGGGAGAGGATGGAGATCTCATCGCCCTCGAGGTACTCTTCGATCACGACGGAGTTGCCAGCGGAGCCGAACTCGTGGGAGACCATGATGTCTTTGAGAGCGGCCTGGGCCTCCTCGGTGGTCTCGGGGAGGACGACACCCTTGCCGGCTGCGAGGCCATCGGCCTTGATGACGACGCGGTAGTCGATAGAGTCAAGGTGCTTGCGGGCGGCTTCGTAGTCGACGAAGTTCTCATAGCGGGCGGTGGGGATGTTGTGGCGCTTCATAAAGTCCTTGGAGAAAGTCTTGCTGCCCTCGAGCTGGGATGCGGCAGTGCTGGGACCGAAGACCTTGACATTGGGAGCGTGCTTCTCAAAGTAGTCGGTGATGCCGGCAACGAGGGGTGCCTCAGGGCCTGGGATGAGGAAGTTGAGAGTGTTGTCTTTGGCGTACTGGACCAATGCGGCGAAGTCTTCTTGAGAGACGCCAGCGCCATTGACACACTTGGGCACGCTGCAAGAACGGAGACTAGTCAGTCGCTATTTGCTGTGGCGATGTCGTGTGTGACGCATTTCAACAATAATCATATTTTGGTCTTTCTGGGTGCACCTACGCAGCAGTGCCTCCGTTGCCGGGAACGATGTGAATCGTCTCTACGAGCGGCGACTGGGACAATTTCCAAGCGAGGGTGTGCTCGCGGCCGCCATTGCCAACGAGGAGGACGCGCAGCTGGTTGGAAGACATTGCGAAAACGAGTTGCAGGAGTGGTTGCAAGGACTATGCTGTGCCTCCGTCGACTCGTCCTATCGACCTCGACTGCTTCGAATCATTCGCTTGCTCGCAAAATTCCTAGAGTGCGCCACAGTGGCGGTGCAGCGTGTGGAGATACGGACAGCCTTACACACGCACATGGAGTAGATCAACGTGTGATCAGCAAGCCAATTACTCTCTCGTCAGGCATGCAAAGCACATATTGGCTCTCACGGAAACACTGTGCGGTAGACGCCGGCGAAGTAGATGTGCCATCGCAAGCCGATCTACCAGTCTCGTCTGTAAAATGAACGAGTCGCATTCGGCTGCCTGCTGCTCGCCAATGTCTGGTGTGGAGATACCACAAGCAGCTGCGCCACATACAACGCACGTCATGCCGCGACGCCAGCGATTCAAGTCGTGAATGCGTCTGGCTGCCAGCCTAATCGCCCTGCCGAGTGCGAGGGTGGCTTGTACCACTACTCATCTACCTCCTTATATTAGGTATCTTTGCAGCCTTCACTTTTCCCTACACTCCGTCGCTTCCTCCTTGCTACTCAGATACTACCTCATCATCTCGCGTCTCTAGCCTATTGCTGGACTACCCGCCTAAGCTCAGCTTACCAGACACCGCCAGGCGCCAGCTTGGCAGCTTTCCAGGGCGAGGTGAACCGGCAATCTAGTATTGGCAGACACCCTGTTCTCTTCCACTGTCAGGAGCAAACAGCCACCATGGTCACAAGGAAGCCGATCAAGCCGCGCGTGTCCACGTCGCAAGCACAAGATGCCAATCCGTTGCCCTACCCTGCGACACCCATCGACAGCAACAAAATACCCGCGAGCACGAATAGCATCTACTCGCCGAATCTCGGTACCTCACCTGCTTTCGACCTAATCGACATGAACGAAGCCCAAAAGCGACCACGTAGAGACTCCGACGTGTCATCACACGGCACCTGGGACTCACCCGACGAGGAGGACCATGAGACGCCGGATGAGAGCGAGCTTCCTAAGCCGCTGAGAATAGCTGCGGGAAAACAAAAGGCACAACAAGCTGAAGCTGGCGAGACGCAGTCCAACGATCTCCCTGCTGCCCTTCGACCAGGTCCAGCGGGAGGTGTGTCGGCACCACCCTCCAGGTCTTACACTGAGAACCCCTACCATGTTGAGGCGCAGTCTAATCCGTGGGCACAAGAGAGCGCACCGCAGCATCAGCAAGAACATCCAAACACCCGTCTTGAATCGAACAATCCTTATCTGAACAGGCAGCAAACAGGGAATGGCCCATCTGCATGGGCCGAGGCTGGAAACCCCTCTACCTCAAACAACCAGCATCCGATACAGCAGCAACATACAGGAATCAGTCATGATCCGTGGAACGATAATTCAGTACCTTTACCGCCGAGCAATCCACCTCCTGCAGTGCCAGTTGAACTCCCAACCGTGCACACCCCTGCCGACGAGCTGTCAAAGATGTCACTTGGAGGTCCGCCATATCCACCAGGAAATGAATCTTTTCATGAAGCAGACTCAGCGCCGGTCCAACACAAACCGCAACCTCCATTGTCGATGGTCAGTGAAAGGACAGAGGAGCTTTGCGTCACAGGATTCGTGGGAGCACGAACCGGCTTCTCCAGAAGCTAGAAGAAATAACAACGCATCGATACCATTGCCACCTCCGATGCCCACAAATCAAGCACCGCCGTACCCACAAGACGACCTTCCTCCCCCAGCGCTGCCTTTACCTCAATCTAATCACGGGCATAGCTTGATCGATGATGACATACCGGATGCTACACCAGCTACCCAACGTGAGGCTGCTGTCGTGCCACAACCTGAGCGGATTGTGCCGGCTCCTATAGAAGTAACACACCAAAGTCCAACACTTCCGTCTTCGAGTACTGCTGCACCAGAAACCCCTCGCACGCAAGCCAGCAAACAACGGAATGAACATTATCAGATCAAACACATCAACTGGAAAGACCAGTCAAATGGTTCTGACATGAGACGATCACCCATACTGATGCAAAACGCAAATGGCCCATGTCCATTACTGGCACTGGTCAATGCATTAGTCCTCAGTACGCCGCCTGGCCTGGACACTGCTTTGGTTGAGACTCTGAGGACACGAGAACAAGTCAGCTTAGGACTACTACTCGACGCTGTGTTCGACGAGCTTATGTCTGGACGGCGTGGCGACTCAGCCCAGGAGCTGCCAGATGTGAGTGAGTTGTACTCCTTCTTGCTAGCACTCCACACTGGCATGAACGTCAATCCTAGGTTCATCACTCCGGTTCATGCGCCGCGAGGCTCTTTGGACGGCCACTCACCTGATCTCAACCAGACGCACCCTATGCACAGAGCACAAAGCAAGGTCGGCGCCTTCGAGGAAACAAAAGAAATGCGACTTTACTCCACGTTCAGCATACCCCTGATTCACGGCTGGGTTCCCGCTCAGGACACTTCCGCGTATGCGGCTTTCGATAGGTGTGCACAGAGTTTCGAAGATGCTCAGAATATACAGTTTGTCGAGTTCGAGCTGGAAGACAAATTGAGAGCCGAAGGACTTTCCGAACAAGAACAATTGACCCTTCAAGATATACAAACCATAAAGTCATTCCTATCCAACTGGCCTACGCAACTTACGGACTTTGGCTTGCAGACTATGTCGCGAACTTTGAAGCCCGGGCAGATAGCTATTCTATTCCGCAACGATCACTTTAGCACGGTCTACAAAGAGCCCGCTTTTGGCGGCCTCATGACTCTCGTCACTGACGCTGGCTACGGCTCACATGATGAGATCGTGTGGGAGAGCTTGGTAGATGTCAATGGCGCTGCTAGTGAATTGTTCAGTGGAGACTTTAGAGTTGTTAGCCACAGCCAAGATGCAACACGACCGGGACAGGCAGGCTCTGCTGGCAACGACCACGGATGGGAAACCGTGCCGGGTCAGAACAGCACATCAGGTGTGAATGCTCAAGCAGCTGGTTCACGAAACAACGACAGCACGAATGAGATTCCGCCTCCACTGCCAGGCCCGCGGCCCGCATCACACTTGAATGTGCCCGAAGATCAGCACCCGCCACGCAGCAACAGCGAGCAAGAAGATCATGACCTTGCACTTGCCCTGCAACTGCAAGAAGAGGAAGAAGACCGCCAACGCCAGTCGGAGCAACAGCGCCGTCGCGAACAGGAGTTGTCGGAGCAATACATCTCGCGACAAGATGAAGGCCGACCGCCCGCCATGCCACCACGCCGAGGTCAGAACGCCCCATCAGCGCCCGCAGGAAGACCCAACAGTGCCAGCACCAGTAATGCTACTCCCAATGGGCGGCCGGCTGTCAATCGCCCAACCAACACGAACCCATCCGCAGACCCTACCGCCCCGCCTACCTACGAGCAATCCGCCACCGACAGGCCGTATCGCGAAGGCGGCTCTGCAGCTCCCCTACAGCCAGGCCACCCTCTCAATACGTACGACGCGCTGAGACAGCAGCAACAGCATCCCGCAGCCGGGAATCCGCGACCTGGCTCAAGCAGACTTCCAGGACGTAGGCGAAGCAGCCAGGCCGGAGGCCCTCCGGGCGGCTTTCCTAATGGGGTGGCTGCTGGGCAGCCCGGCAGACGGCCGCACGCGCAGCCGGGGACGGTGCAAGCTGCCGAGGAGAAGTGTTGTGTTATGTAGATAGATTGCTGGTTGTGTCTTTGCTGGGTTTTGGGGATGGGATTGGTGAAAGATGAAGCATTTGTTGATGAAAGTGCGATGAGATGATCATGATACCCCTGTCCTTTCACATGCTTTTTTTTTATTTTTTTTTACGATATGGTAGGATCGGAGCAGACAGCTGACAATGTTATAACTTAGTGTGTATGTACTTGTCTCGAAATGTAGATGCGTGGCGGGTGTCAATATACTGGAAGTACTTGCTTTTCATCCCACCATCAATGCCTCTCACACCCTGATGCTGGAGTTGACTCCGAGTCCGCGCTTCAGTGAACCTCATCCTTCGTCATGGCTCGTCGCAGTCGCGCCTGCCATCGCCACTCACCTGCGAAGATCGGCAAGAGCAACATTTGTCTCATACCAGGCAGCGCTGAGCTTCATCCTCACTCCCAACGTTGCACTCCACCACGATCCCCAAGCCGCTGGCGACCAGTCATGCCCCCAAAAAACACCGGACCCCACTCCGACACCTCAAGGCGCCACCAACCGCCGGGTCGCGGTTCACACCCGACTGCAGCCCAGCAAAGCGAGCGCAGGTCGCGGCGGCGTGTACGAACTGCCGCGTTAAGAAAACAAAGGTATGCACGCAGCAATCAAGCAATGCATCGCTCTTACGGACCGTGATCACAGTGCGATGCGCTCCGTCCGTGCACCGCATGCGCGACTCGCCACCTCCAATGCTCCTATGACACGGCACAAGGAGAGACGGTGCAGCAGGCCGCGAAACGGAAGCACGATGAGACGAACTCAGAGCTGGCGACTTACGAGCAGCTCTTTGGCATGATCGGATCTGCGAGCGAGCGTGGTGCTGCCGAAATCGTCCAGCAGATTCGAGCAGGTCACAGTGCTGGGACCATTGTTCAGTACGCCAGTACAGGCAATGTACTCCCGTCTCGGACCCTCAGCAATACGCTCTGCACACATTCTTGGTCAACTTGGCTCATAGCACAGGCTCACTGCGACAGGTCGCCAGACTCTCAATGTCGATTTCACAAGCGACCTTAGGCACCCGCCTTCCTAGTCCGGAGGACTTCAACATGCTATGCAATCGCATCGTGCAGTTCTCATACATGGACGAGATGCTGCGGGCGACGCAGCACGTGAATTCCGTGCCGATATTGCGTCTCGATGGAGCTGGCCAGTCAGCCATTGCTGATGCTCGTGGTTCTGTTGCCCTGCAGAGCGAACTGATCCCACGTGATGTTGGCGCGCCTGACGACCCGCCTTATCGAGCGCCCGCAGTACCGTGGTCGAACACACTCTCAGATCCCGATGCTGTGTCGCATCTGATTTCCGTGTTCCTGGTCTGGATCAACCCAACTTGGCGTTTCGTCGAGGCTGATCTCTTTCTGAAAGGTAACGCTAAGCTTCAGACTGCCGCATTCAGCTTGAGCATGTCGTGGAAACGTGCAACTAACAATGTGATTTTGAACTCTAGACATGTGTTCCCAGCAGATCTGCTCGCAGTTCTGTTCGCCTTTGCTTGTGAATAGCATCCTAGCCATCGCGAGCGTGAGTGTCAATCGCCAAAGAAATTTCGGGTCAAGTGTGTACTGACGGATGGCCAGTTGCACTCCGAACACGATGCTGCTTTCTCAGAACCGAGTCGAGATCGAATTGCTCGTGGTCAACATTACCACGATGAAGCTATGCGTCTGTGGGCGCTGGAACAGAAGCGGCCAACGCTTACCAACATCCAAGCACTTTGCGTCTTGGCATTGGAGTAGGAGACCTATCACATGAGGCTTCATTCCGTTGTGCTGACCCATCACAGATCGAATTACCGTGCAAAAGATGCACTCGGGCTGTCTCTTGTCCCGATCGCGGCACAGCTCGACAACATGATACCTATTCAACCCGATGCTGATTATTGCAAAGCTCATGGCGTGAGCCCATCAGACTTCTTGAGAGCCAGGCTCAACACCCACTATATGGTGAAGTGTACTCATGTGTAAGGTCGCCAGAAGCCATCCATGTTGGCAGTGATACTGAGAGTGACAGGATTATGCGCATCGCCTTCTTGAGTGGCGCAACCGAAGACTCGGCTTCCTTGCCCTGTCCGAAGATTTACGATGTTTTCGACGACAAGTCCGAAGTTTGGACCGGGTATCCGTTGACTAAGAGCAACACCCCCCACTGGCCCACGCTGTATCTCCGCGAGCGCTGTAGATTGGGCGAGATGTTTCAGAAACTTCATTCGTTGGTTCTGACTAACGGTCAACCTCACGAGTCGACGGTTCAAGGATTCGTGAAGGCGGTGGAAGAGCTACTTGTAAATATGCAGCACTGGTGTCAGCGGTTGCCATTCGAGTTGCAGTACAGGTGGCCGATGAGTGTTGCTGTTTGGGAGTTGCAGTGAGTTCTTTCCTATCCTTGACACGTGGTGTGCATCATACTGACCAGCTTCATACAGCGCATCACACCTTGCCTTTCGCATGATATTCCTGACCCAGGCCAGGACAAGGTTACAGCAAGAGGGGGTTTCACCTACAGGTCAGATGCCTCTGATCGAAGTCGACAAGGGAGATGTGAACCTCGCAACACGAAAAGCGCAAGAGTGGTTGGAAGACGCAATCCCACTTGCTCACCAATCTGCACAAATCTTACAAGACTTCCGCGAGCGCTACGGCCTGAAGATTACTCCGGCATGGCTCCTCCAACTGCAAGCCGTCGCTGCCGGCGTCATTGTGCTCGATCCCGAACTCGTCGACCCAACCAAAGTCGCTTCCCCAATCAGCAAAGATCGCGAAGGCACTGTCGCGGACTCGGCCGCTGCTTTCGAAGAGGTCTTCCGCTGTCTGCTCGGCACCGGCGTGGAAGTCATGATTGCGAGGGCGATCGCTCGCATGACCTACCACACTGCTCAAAAGCACAATATTGTTTTGAGTAGGACTACGATGAGCTTGCTGCAGGTCATGTCGGTGACTATGTGGCGGCCGTCGGATATGGGTATGATCAACTCCGTTTTCCCGAATTTCGCCACTGTCAAGGGGCATGGGGACAATGAGAGTAGGATGACGGAGTTGCTGAACAGGTGGGAGGAGTTGAAGCTTTGAGAGAGTGAGACTCCTGCTATGGGAAGAGTTGGAGCGTCACGGGTACCGCCGAGAACATTCTTTCATCCATCACCATGCACGTTCTCCGCTGGGTTGTACCACTGAGCGTGTTCCTTCCGCACCAGCAAGGAACACTTCTGGCACAAATCCGAGTCTGAGGTCACCAATCCGAGGTTCCACGCCGTGGAGAACGCCACCTTCAGCTATCCCAAGGACACGAAGCAAGACAACGTGAGCCTTCAATTGGCGCCCAAGATTATGCACCACATTTGGGTACATGAAGACGACCGCATTTCCTGACTGATGTTGAGAAAGACGGCTTTGGAGGTTACTGCTTTTTGAGACCAGATGCGAGGAACGCGATTGCTTGCGGCTTAAGGACCTTGCCACCGAATGGCACATTCCGGAGGTCATGTGATTAATGTCAAGGCGCCACTAGGGCAGGAGGGAATATCATCAGAAGAGCCGGTACGAATCTTTCGATCTCGACTTGTTCTAGAGGCAACCATCCGTGCACACTCCACAAGCCAAAGCATACTTCATGTACACGAACTTCCAAGCCTGTTGTGGCTTGCATAGCTTGGCATATGAGAGAGATATGTGCGTGGAGCCAAATGTTGACCAGATATTGCAGGAGACGTCGAGGCAGCAATTCATAGTTTCTTGGCACATGTGTTGTAGAATCAGGCCGGACACTCGTGATCTTGACCGGGAACCGGTTCGCGGAAGTATAACTGCTTTGCCCTAACTGCACCCGCTCCTGTACCTACCCGACGTGCATGCATGTCATGGCCACGACCTCGACCTCGGCTCTTTGAGTTTGTGACGATGCCTCGCGATGCTGCCGGCAAAAATGGGCGCACGAGGTGAGATCGACCCAAACCCTGGGGCCCCGCCTCCTCCACAATTCTCCCGCAAATGAAACCTCGAGGACGCTTGTGAGGCTCCGGTCGCCGACGTTTCTCGGCTACAGGAATTCCAGGAACAGAGTTTCCTGCTTTCCTTTCATGCTTTCTACCTTGACAGCCAGCTCGAGCCGGCTTCGGGAAGTGGACTGCGTGCTCTGCATGTTTATCCGATGGTTCGGACGACATGTCGATGTTTGCATGACGATCATGGCAACTTGAACTTCATCTCGCTCTGCGCGAGTATATATACCAAGCGCCGGTGCGGCAAGATGTCCGACTTCACCTCCAGCACCCGGCTTCGCCATCAGCAATCATGAGGCTCTCTACGCTCCTCCTGTCTCTTATTCCCCTCGTCTCCGCCCTTCCCTCCCAGAGTAAGAAGGCTCCCGCCACCTATTCGCAGAGCGTGGTGTTCACTCCTCCTGCGAATCCATCCAACTGGACCGATCCCAAGGTCCTCTATGCTCGCTCCGTCCAGCTCGACAATGGCATGCTCCTCTCCACTTGGGAGAACTACTCTCCCGAACCCCCGCTAGTCTACTTCCCCATCTACGTCTCCAAAGACGACGGCTACACCTGGACGGAGCGCTCGCGTGTCG
This sequence comes from Cladosporium cladosporioides, assembly GCA_002901145.1. Classification (NCBI taxonomy): domain Eukaryota; kingdom Fungi; phylum Ascomycota; class Dothideomycetes; order Cladosporiales; family Cladosporiaceae; genus Cladosporium; species Cladosporium cladosporioides. The sequence continues at coordinate 1,675,466 of NOXB01000004.1, forward strand.
AGGACCAAGTCAACGGCTGGGGTCTCCGCTACCAACCCTTCCTCTACGTCCTTGACAAGCCCTTCGGCGGCTACAAAGCCGGCACCATCTTGCTAGCCGGCAACTCCATCCCCACCGACCTCTCCAAGACCAAGATCGACATCTACGCTTCCACCGACCACGGCAAGTCCTGGGAGTTCGTCTCAACCGTCGCTTCTGGCGGCGAGGCCGTCCCCAATAATGGTCTCACCCCTGTCTGGGAGCCCTTCCTCATGGTCTACAAGGACAAGCTCATCTGCTTCTACTCCGACCAGCGCGACCCGGCTTACGGCCAGAAGATGGTCCACCAGACCACCACCGACCTCAAGACCTGGGGCCCGGTAGTTAACGACGTCAAGTACCCGACTTACACCGACCGCCCCGGCATGCCGGTCGTTGACGTCCTCCCCAACGGCAAGTACATCATGACCTACGAGCACGGCGGCGGAGCCCACGGCTCAGACACCAGCTACAACTTCCCCGTGACGTACAAAATCGCCGACTCGCCCGAGGAGTTTGACAGCGCAGTCGGTATCCTCCTCTCGTCGCCACCAACGGCGTGATTCCCTTCGGCTCGCCATATGTCGTCTGGGCTCCTGTCGGCGGCAAGAACGGCACTATCATCGTCTCCAGCCACACCGAGTCGGACATCTACATCAACAAGGGCCTCGGATTACGGTGATTGGGTTGCCGTGCCGACTCCCGAGAAGGCGGCATACAGCAGGTCTTTGCGCGTGTTGAAGGATAAGAAGAGGTGCTATTTTCGTGGTGGCGATCTGCCGCCTACGGATGGTAGCAACAGGATTGAGGGGTCGGTGATTGAATTAGCAAGTTTTGAGGAGAATGTGAAGAGTTTAGGGCAATTGGATCGCCAGGACTGGCATAACTACATGGTTCCAGGGTTGTTTAGCGAGAGTTGTCTGATGGGCATATGATTGAAATGAAATGAAGAATAAGTTCTTTCGCGAGAAGCAGAGTCTTCCCACAGCCGTGAATACCTGCGCTTGACGCCGCGTACATTGGCTCGAAAAGTCCAAGCCAATGATCAATAAGAAAGCCTACACACACTTCTTTTTTTTGCCGTACGTGAAACGTAATGAACGCGTTCTTTCAAGTGAGAAAGAGAGTGGACAAGAATTTGTAGATCAATGTGAAGAGTGTATCCATATTATAAATGAATATATAATCTATGCGTAGGAATGTAGTCCGAAACAAAGCTGCTCCCACCGACAGATCATGAAGCCCGAAGGCCTTCTCTGCCGGTATTGGAACACGCCCCAGACGTCGATTTCCCCGTATCCGAGTGAGTCCGGTCATTCAAAGTGCATGTAATTCATGCCAGACGCAAAGAAGATAGGGTTGTTTCGTGCACGTGTGCGAGTATTTGCCAGCTTACGCCGGCGCAGTGCCGGCGACAAACTTGGTGTGCGTGGCCGCAACAACGAGATTGCCTCTCTTGCCTTGTACAATCTTGAAGATGTTGACTTTGGTAAATGCTAGGCTTCCGCCAACCTTCTCGGCAATCCCCTCAATCTCGATCTCCTCGCCAACTTTTCGCGCCCGACTGGTAGGTGACGTGAATGTCGACGCTGACGCCGCTTTTCTCGCGCAGGTCCAGGTCGAGATGGCCATGCCGCCGGCCCAGTCGACGATCGTGGCGCTCACGCTGCCGTGCAAGGATTTGCCGGAGTTCATGTGAACTTCGGACAGGGTGAGTCGAGCGAGGACCAGGCCTTTGGTGGCGTGGGTGATGCGGACGGAGAGAGAAGGATGTTGTAGATTGGAGAGGTGGGGAGGCGGGTTAGCACGAGGTGCTCGATGTGAGCGTGCTCGGGGATTTGGCGGCCATGGTTGAGAGTTGGGTGGTTCAACGATCTGATAAGGGAGCTAGATGGGATGTCAGTTGGATCATGTAAGTGTATGCAAGCGGCCATGGACGGCAAGCGAAGAAGAAAGAACAACATTGTTCTTGTCAACTGCGAACTGCCTGCCTGTGGTGGTGTCTTGCAAGTGGGATGTACCTTGGGAGGAGAGGCGGCGAGATGCAGAATTTAAGCGGTTGTGTAGCGCAAGGGATCTTCCCAAGCACAGACGGCCGGTTCACAGCAGAGCTGACACACGGACCGCTGACGTGTAGGGCAAAGTCAATGTGACACGAGATAAACAGGCCCGAGGTCACATGTTTATTGCAGTCGCCGGACCATGAGTCCACAGCGTCTACCATTGCCACTGTTATGTGCCAAACACGTTCACTTCCAAACGAGCTAGACACTACCGCCGACACCCTCTGCTCCCTACGCTGCGTGTCCGTGTGCAACCGTTGTAGTAGCTGCTGCTGCTATATCGAGACCGTGTTATCTTCCCCCGAGGCAACGTCAAGTTGGTCGTCTCCCACGCTTGGCCTCGTCCATCCGCCGCAACCTCCCCTGGCTGATCCAACGAGCAGAACGCTCTGCTGGTCGCCTCGAAGACCAGCCTGTCAGGAATCCCGCTGCATCCGTGTCAGGCCAATGGGCACAACAGAAACCCAGACCCGATATGTCTGCTCCGCCGGATGAACAGTCCTCTTCCTACTTGTCCTCGCTGTCGAAGCTCTCACCCTGGCCTCGTAGCCCTGCTATTCCGCCTAGCAAAGGTAAAGATGGCGAGCCTGAGCCTGCACCCCTGCTACACCAGCAGAAAGGTGCTGACCACAGAGTCTTGGGCACTCGGCACAAGCTGAGCCAACGGAAATACCCAAAGGACTGCCCGCCTATGAAAGTGCAGTGGTTCCACGCCGTCGATGTGCCCAAGCGACGGCCCAATCCCGCCGGCGAAAAGAAAGAAGTCGAAAAGAAGCCGGTTGCTCCGAAGAAATATGCTGCATTCTCCAAGACAGACTCGAAAGCTATCGAGGCGGCTTTCCAGAAGCTGGGAGACGAGGAAGAGGCTGCGGAGATGGGACGGAAAGAGCTCAGCGAAGGTCTTGGGATCAAGGATTCAAAGCCACACGACAAGCCGAGTACGACCATAAAGGATAAGCCCAAACATGAATCGGTCAAAGTGCCGGTCAACGAGGATTACCTGTTTGACGTTGATGTCGAGCAACGAGAACTCGGGCCTGCGTATTGGCTGGGCCCCGTGTACGATGTTCGCCGTGGTACTTGGTTCTACCAGGAGGGCGCTGTGCAGAGACCTTGTGACGAAAACCTGGCAGCACAGTTAGAAGAAGGCTACTTGAAGGTCAAAGCGTGGCGCATTCCGAAGTCGAATGCAACTACGCAGAAGCAACGATCCGTCTCTCAACCCAGAGCACGTCCCACCTCATGGCCAGCAGACGAGGACGAAGCCAAGAGTCCAGTGTCCGGTGCCTTGGCTCAGAAGGTCAGTGACCCTGACTTGCGAGTAGAAGCAGCCAAGAAAGCAGCAGAGGGTGGCGAGACCAGTCCGGAGCAACCTGCCAATACCTACCGCTTGTTCGGCGCACACATGAGCTCTGTCGTCACATACCAAGACGCCAACACAGCATGGCTCCTCACAGACGACTTCATGTCTCGGATGAACTACACTATGTACCAGCGATTTGCTGGCGGAGGCCATTTTGCTGGCGTGAAGATGACTCGTGGGTATGTGCCAACTGGCAAAAAGCCAGAAGTCAAGGAAGATAAGGCTGCAGACAATACGAAACAAGCCGGGAGCAAAGACAAACCACAAGAAGCGAAAACTGGGTTGTCCGCAGAGAATGCGGAAGATGAAGCAGAATTGCCGATGGATGCACGCCGCCGCACCTTGGAGAGACAGGTTAGTTACCTGCTCGAGGATTCGCAAGATCCTGCCAAGCAAGATGAGGAGAGGCGTAAACGGGACGAGCGTGAGATCGAGGACGACTACAAAGAGACCGATGGTGATGAACAAGGTCGTGAGATCGAGCATCTCATTTTGGTCACCCACGGCATCGGTCAGCGCCTTGGCCTGCGACTTGACAGCGTCAACTTTGTGCACGATGTCAACACGCTGCGCAAGACTCTGAAGGCTGTATACGCCGAGTCTCCCGACTTGCGTGCTCTGAATGCTGAGCTCGATAACCATGCAAAATCGAACTGTCGTGTGCAGGTTCTACCCATTTGCTGGCGTCACCTGCTAGACTTCCCCAAGCACAGCTTAAAGCAGAACCGAGCGGAGCACGACCTTGGAGACTCAGGTTATGGCGACGATGATCAGTATCCAAACTTGAACGACATCACAGTTGAGGGAGTGCCGGCTGTTCGAAATTTGATCACTGACTTGGCACTGGACATCTTGCTGTACCAGTCGCCAGCTTACAAAGACCACATCTCTCGCATCGTGCTAGAAGAGTGCAATCGCATCTATCACCTCTTCATGGCGAGAAACCCAACTTTCGATGGAAAGGTCAGTATGATCGGGCACTCACTTGGCTCAGCCATCATGTTCGACATTCTCTGCGAGCAAGAGCGTAAGCAAGTCCGTCCCAGGAAAGACAAGCACCCTATGAAACTGGACTTCAACGTCGAAGACTTCTATGCTCTTGGATCGCCCATCGGCCTGTTTCAGATGCTGCACGGCCGCGCTATCGTGGGCAGAGAGCAGGAAACTCGCCCACGCAACATCAGCGGAGCCACAGACGACCCTATGCTTGACTCTGCACCCCTTGGCTCTGGCAAAAGAAATACACCGAATCTGGACGACCTTGTTGGCGAGATGCCTGTTTCTAGTCCGAAATGCGCCCAAGTCTTCAACATCTTCCATCCCACGGACCCAATCAGCTACCGAATGGAGCCGCTCATCTCCTCGATGATGTCGACTCTGAAACCCCAGCCATTGCCATACACCAAACGAGGAATCTTCGGCGCGCCCGTCGGGCAAGGCCTAACAGGTATCAGCAATCGCGTAGGACAGAGCGTGAGCAGTCTCTGGTCAAGCATGAGTTCTGGTCTCGCATCCTCGCTACTGACTCGTGGTCTGGGCTACACCGGCGACGAACCCACCAGGACTACCGCCGCCACAGACAAAGGCAAGAGCTCAGCACCACTAAGCATGATCACCGGCTCCAGCGGCGGCACACAGTCCAGCCAAAGCACCGCCCCTATGCCCGCCGAAGGCACCAAAATCGCCAAAGCGGACGAAGCAAAACAAGCCAAGCTCGCCACCGACGCTCTGGCCGCGGGCGAAAAGGGCCAACACCCACCCACCCTCATCGACCAGGAACTCGAAACTCTCTACTCCGGGTTTGAAAAGCACCGCAACAGCACCAGCAAGAATCCGGAATCCCACAGCCGCGAATCCTCGCACACGAACCCGGACGAGCTGCACGAGGCTGAAGAGCGAGGCAAGAAGCTCCGTCGGGAAGAGGCCAAGGTCCGCAGATTGAACTCGAACGGAAGGGTGGATTATGCCATCCAGGAGGGAGCGTTCGATATCAATTTGCTGGCGGCTATCGCGAGCCATTTGAGCTATTGGGCGGACGAGGACGTTAGCCATTTTATGATTAGTCAGTTGCTGAGTCGGCACCGGGTCGTCAAGACGAAGAGGAAGGGGAGTGGGAGTGCGGAGGAGAAGAGTCAATGAGGCTAGCTCTTGCTTTGCGAAACCTCTCGCCTGAAGCTAGCTGCTCTACTCTGCTTTGCTCTGCTCTGTTTGTTCTACACGATAGATTCATTTCCCTGGTTCGATGTCTGGGAGGATAGGAACATTCTATACTCAATCTATTCCAGCTTGTATTGAAAGGAGAATCGTAGCCGTACCCCTTCGATCCGTCATAGGAGAGAGATGACGATGGTCTCAATAATGTCAAATCCAGTCATCATGTCGCCAGCTGGGTGCAACTACGCTCAACGAAGCTGTACTAGCGTTTCCCGAATTGCACTCATCCATGACACTTCCAGTGATGTTTCGGGAATCAGTCACGTGTCTTGCAATTGTAAACCAGACAGAAGACGAGTGTGATCCCAAAGAACCCGAAAAAAAGGAAGGAAAGTATGAGTTCGAATTTTGCAACTTGTTTCGAAATCCTATAGCATTGGTATCATCAAGAAGCGTTCTCAATCCTCTCATCATCGTACAAGGAAAAAACACCACAGTAACGACTGGTCATTAGTAATAAGCACCTTTGCCCTCCTCCCACTTTCCCAACGCCCTACCCTCCTCTCTCTTCTCCACACTGCCAGGCTCAATGAACTTCTCACCCGCGATCCCGCCCATGCTATCTCTGAAACCTCCACTCTTCCTGCGATCGGAATAAGGAGTGTTGTCAATAGCTCCCACGGCGCCGATCCACTCCCACACTCTGCCGACGTCGCCCGTACGGCCTTCACGCACCATCGGACGCACGTTTGAGTTCGACTCGACTTTCTTCTGCACTTTCTGCCAAAGCTTGGCGCGGCGCGAAGAGCTGAACTCATCTCGCAAGACATCGTCGCGCAGCTGCGCCATGCTGATATAGCTCTCCGTCCAGGCTCCCGGGTCCATGGCATGTAGGCTGGCTTGCTCGTTGAGTTTCTGCAAAGCGAGGCCGGCGAGTTGTTTGGCTTTGACCTCCGTGTCTCGGGAGTCGGTGATACGGTGGCGTGTGTAGAGAGCGGAGGTGGAAAGTAGCGAAAGGCCTACAAGTTGCCAAAGATACTGTCTAAGTGTGCCCAGGAGGGATCTTCGGATTGCGCAGGTGAGGGGGATGCGGGCGAGGCTGTTACTGCGGAGGGTGAAGCCGGTGATGCTGGAATGGCGGAGGCGCTGTTAGTTCGACTGGTCAATGAGAGATCAAAATCAAAAGGCAAGATATTGCGAGGCGGTAAAAAGGGGAGGGACTTTTTGACTTACCCGTCGGTTCCAGTGGTGAATTCGTCGGCGTTTTGCACTTCTCCGAGCGCGCTGGCCCAGAGGTCTTCAAACTCTTGATCGGACATGCCCTTCTTAGGTGAGATCATCGAGCTGATAGCTTTCTTGAGTTCGGGCTCCTTCACAACGGGCTGTGATGATTCGCCGCACTCATACTTTGCGTTCTGCTCTCGAAGCTTTTCGACAGCGCGTGCCTTGATTGCTTGTACCTTTCTTTCGCGAGCACTGTCTGCTCGCAGCAGAGGTAGAGGGATGGCGCCACCGAGGGAAAGCGGGTGCGGCGTAAGAACGAAGCCTGATTCACACTCAGTCTGGAGATTTTCGTGGCAGTATGCGTGAGGTGGACAGGGTTCGCACGTCGGACGCAGGACATCTGCCCATTCCGGAATCTGAGTACCAGCGATTTCCGTGCTTGGCTCACCAATGCCACAGTAGCCGACTTGCAGCTTCTCCCCTCTGTAAAGTGTGGCAAATGCAGCGAGCAAGGTAGTCAGTAACGCTGCAGGTCCAAACTTGGCAGCATGGCTGCCGGGAGCTCTGGGTTTGCGTCGCGCGGGAACAAGGTCACCTGCTTGCTCTGATTGCACAAGTGCTTGTTCCTCTTCTGGTGTGAATTCCTCATCTGGTTGTACGTCATCAAAGTGTTCAATCTTTGATTTGCGAACGGCAGGTGGGTCGAAGGTCCTCCTAGTCGGCACGACAACGCCATCGGTCTGTTCACGCAGCGGGCGATGTTCCTCTGTCCTACGCCTGTTCTCTCTACTGCGAGTCCTTGATGCTGGCCTGGCTGTGCCGTATGTTGTACGCCTGCGATCTGTAGTGCGGGGCGCAGGAGGTGAACCACCAGATTGGAAGACGTTCTGGTTCGAGAAAGGGCTGCCGTCGTCGTTGGTGCGAGCGTCTCTCTTAGAGACGGGTGTCGCGACGTGGGCGGCGGACTTTCTGCTGGCAGGGCGTTTAGGCTCAGGCTCGGAGGGCTCCGGTTCTTCGACGGGCTCCATGGCGCGTGGGTGCTTAGCCGACACACGTCTAGGTGTCACGCCTTGTGGTGGTGCAGTTGTCTGCCTGGAAGCCCTGGGCGTAGGCTCGACCTCATACGCCTCTTCAGTCCTTGCGCGAGTGGAGCGTCTTGAAGACCTTGCGACACTGCGCGGAGGCTCAGGAATGTCCTCATCGTCCTCATCGGCCATGCTTGAGCTCTGCGAAGGGATGTTCTCGATGCCATGGCTGGTGCGCCTCACACGCGCGTTGGCAGCACGAAGGCGACGGGCTTGCGGTAGGACCTCTTGGTTGAAAATGTCGATGAGCTGTGTCTTCTTGGACGAAGCTGGATAGTTGACACCATGCGCGACAAGGATGGAGCGCAGACGCGGCATGGTGAGGGTGCTAGGGTCAAAGCCCTCTTCCAGATAGACCTGGTCTTCCATCTTGGTGATGCCGGTGATGAGGGTGGGCGTGAAGGTATGCGTATGGGTGAGGTGTATTTCACAGCACTCGCATGTGCGTGGAAGGGTATGAATGCAGCGCAAAGGCGACAAGTGTCTTGTGCGCAGAGCTTGGTGTCTTGCCGTGGCAGCTGCAGGTGAAAAAGCGCCGGCCAGTCGTTCGCGCACTGTTTACCTCACTCTGCACGTTGCCGCCTGACAACCAGCAGCAGCCGGGAAGTGGCCCAAGCTCAACCTTCCTTTGCGATAAGATAAGAGACGTCACTAAAAATTGTGAGGGGTCTGGACGAGTGAAGCTTGGGCGTGTGAATAGATCTGCTGTTTTACCGAATGTTGCTTTTTAAACATCATTGAGAAAGAAACAGCATCTAAATAAAACCCCACAATCTTTGCCCATCATGGCTACCTCCACCTGCGCCAAATGCCACGACCCTCTCATTCACACTCTCGACGACTCCGACAACGAAGACAACCAGCAAAACCCCACCACCGTCCCCGACGATGTTGAACTGCCCTGCCACGACCACTTCCACTGGGAATGCCTTCTCGACGCCTACGAGGTCTCTCATTGCCCCGCCTGCAACGCCGACATACCTCGCATCCCGCTTCCAGCAGTAGCAACAGCGAGGCCCAGCCACGCATCCTAGTCAACATGAACAACGAAGGCGGCCCGCAAAACCAGATTGACATCTTCCCATCCTGCAAGAAGAAACCTGCGCGCTTACCCCGAAGAGCGCAAATCGCGTGCCTTCCTCGAATTCTGCCGCGAAGGCGACCACAAAGCTATCGTCGACCTGCTTCAATCTGGCGACGATGACGACGACGAGGATTCAGACGAAGACATGGAAATCGACACCCCTTCCTCCGGTCCGTCAAAGTCTCCAGCCGAGATCTTGCGCTACCAAGACCCGCTCAACAACATGCAATCTGGCTTGCACGCTGCCGCAGCGAATGGACATCGCGAAGTGGCGTGGCTGCTTCTGCTACTGGCTAGCCAGCTGCCGCAGCTGGAGTTCCCGCCATTGATCTTCCAGGAAGCGGCTGCGATGGGCGTTATGAGGGATGAGCAGGAGGGCTTGGTGGATTAGGAGTTTGAAGGATGGGATGGGGAGGTCGGCGGAAGATGTTGCAGTGCAGGAGGGTGGGGTTGTGTGGAATGGGTGGATCGGGAATGGGAGGTTGACTGTTTGAGGTGGAGATGAGAAGCGAGGCTTTTGAAATCTGTTGTGTGCTGTGTGTTACTTTGGCGAGCTCGATGTTCGATGATACCCTGAAGAAAGCTTTGCTTGGGACCTATTTGTTGATGGAAGCCACAGATTTCTTACTTTCAATCAGTGACACAGGGTGCTACGGAGTTGATAGACCGTCCGCGACCCAGTGTGCGCGAGTAAAAAAGTATTTGCTGCTTGTTTGTTATGCTGAACATGATTTCCTATGATACAATAGTAGTGCTGCCGCTGTTGCTGTTGCTATTGCTGAAGATCTCAATTCAAGCACGCAACGGTGACAGAATTCTGCATCCTCTTCCCGCAACTCGTGTATCCAAGTATTGCAGGCATGAAGTTGACATCAACTGGACTCGACCCTTGATCACTCGTAAGCTGAGGTTCACCGCCTTGCTGCTGCAGCGCGCTGGCATCTGCTGACCCATTCGCCGTTCCAGATGCAGCTCCAAGAGCAGACGTCGCATCTACGCTCATGTTCTGCCCAGGGGACTGCCATGCCCTGTGAGAGCCCAGTAGCAAGCCGTCATTTCCACGCCGCCCATGACTGTATCTTGCGGTAATGGAAGCGCCCATTCCGTTCACGCCAGCGCGGCCATGGCGACCTCTGGTGTGGCGAGTAACAAGCAGTAGATCGGGCCTTGCAGACTCTCGCCGTCAAAGAGAGCGAAATTCTGGATCGGTTGCTCGCGCTTGCCGAGCACGTTTGATAACGTCTTCGGCCAGTCTGCCACCGACGCGGCTGTGGTGATGATCTCCGCGCCGATGTTCTGCAGGAAAGAGCGAAGGATCTTTCTCCGTTGAGCGTCTCAGGCGGGAGCTGCAGTTCGCGGGACTTGGTTGTCGCCAGTAAGCTGAAGTTGGAGAGATCTTGGGAATCGTGGTGGGAAGACGAGAGTATGTGCGCTGGAACTCGAAGAGGGCGCGGAGGCAGGGGAGGAGAGGAGATACGGATTTGAGCTTGCGTCTGTTGCTCAGAATATCGGGTGCCAGAGGCGATGAGTTGCTGAGGATGAGGGGACAGTAAGTCTCGCGCTTGGTGACGATCTCGGTTGTTTTGCCGTTGGGCTCCTGCTTTGTGGTGGACGAAAGGACAGCACGAGTGATGGTTTCTGGTGCCAGCTGAGTGGCGACATTGGACTTTTCGCGCTCAATGATGAAGTCATGTTGGACGAGATCTGCGAAGATGCAACCGTAGACTCCGTGGACAGAGGCGGCATAGAATGGTCTGCCAGCGAAACGAGCGGCAGTGTTGATGATGCTGAGCACATTGAAGTCGTGGTCGCAAGCGATGACTACAGAGTATGGCTCGTAGTGGGTCTGGTCCTTGGAGAGCAGGTCGGCGAGCTTGCCACCAGAAGCGACGTTAACGCGCGGGTTCAGCTCTTGAATGCGTGGAATGGCAGAGTCGGCACGCTATGAAATTGTCAGTTCCCAGTTCGATTGACATATACTTCACTTCACACCGCAGACACATACCGACTTGCCGATGTCCTCATCGCGTAGGAAATAGCACGAGCCCAGGTCTTCCTCAGTTACTGGCTCGTCGTCCACGATGGTCAATGAACTGATGCCAGCGAGAGTAAGATTCTTTGCAATCTCAGTGCCCAGAGCACGTAGCGAGACCAGGAGAATGTGAGCATTACGGATGCGCTCTTGCGCCTGAGCACCCCAAAGCCGGATCTGTCGGTCGTAGAGGGCGAAATCATCTGCGCTCAAACCTGGTGCAACAAAAGTAGTCTCTGCTGTTGCGCCATTGGTGGTCCGGCGTGTTCTCGATCATATTGCCGTTAGACGCGCTCTGGTTGGTCGGTGGCGCCGCCATCTTTGGTTGGTCGCGTTCAGAGCAGTGGGTGATGGCTAACGTGTTGTCGAAAAAAAATGCTATGCGAGTCTTGAAAATTGGAGACACGTGACTGTAAGTGAGGCTTAGTTGAGGAATGAATCAAGTAAATGCATGCGCAAAACTGGAGTTTATGCTTCTCTTTCCGCCAGGCTGGGAGGGCGAGTTCACTTTGCCCTTTGCCCTGACGATCACTTCTCGGAAAGTTCCGCTGTCGCAGTCCAGCATCATCATCGGCGGCGGCATGTGATTGAGCACCCCACTTCATCATCACCCATTCTCACCCTCACACCGCAACACGACCGACACCCGTTCTTGCTACGTTCATGCATCGTCGATAACATCCGCCTTGTATACTCCCTCCATGACATCCGCCACGAGCACGTGACCCCACACACTGCGATCCGCGATCCAAGGCCTGCAGGCCTCTGCGACACGCCCTCGGTCCGAAATGCCTGACTCTCGCCCACTATCTTCGCTCTTGGTATGCATAGGGCGTCATTCCGTTTCTCCCAGTGCATGCGCTGACGATTGCAAAGCCGTTCACCTTTGACGATCCGCCTGCAACCTCGGATGCGACCTCACCATTTCCCGACCGTCACTTACTACTTAGCCGAGCACTTCGCAATACTAGCGACCTTGCCCACGAAGTCTCCCGAGATGGCAGCTCTGGATACAGCCCTGCCGTAAACTCGCGTCGCAACACCAGCATAGGGTTGCTCCGTCGGGCTCGCCGCCGCCATTTGAGAGCTCCACCACAGCATGAGGATGATGCAAATGAAGGCCCAGAGGAACTATCACAAGGTCGGTCCGCCAAACGAAGGAGGCTGAACGCCGACTCGCCGTCACCTGCAAAGAAGCCGCACAAGTATGGGTACTACGGTCAGGTTGAAACGGGGAGGCTGAGATTGGAGATCATCAGTAACGATGGAGGAGAGCGCAAGGACCCAGGAAATCCAGGCATATTCCTCGGCGCAGACCAACATGCTCAAGATGGACAAAAAGTGTATTTTGTTCCGAGAGAAACCAGCGGGGTATTCTGTTACGACATTCAGACGACACGCTTTTGCGTGGAAAGGCTCCAATCGCGGGTCCAGAACATGGATTCACTGCGCCGTAAGTGGAATTACCCCTTACGCATAAAGGCGCACAGACTGACTGTCAACAGCGTACGAGAAGGTGTAGTCTATCTGGCTATGGACCTCAAGGATCTCAGGACATATCAGGACCCACCACATTATGCGCGCCGAAGTGGCGTTCACGAGCAACCATACAATCGATACCGTGGAATCCAAGCGTCACCAGAGCAACTCAGCTTTTCAGACGCCTTGAGAGATCCTGAGATTGCAAGGGCCGCCGACAGAGGCTTTTCACCATTCCCTCGAGACGAGACTGAGGACTTCCAAGCAGACGAAGACTCCTACCGTACCACCGACTATCGCGAGCGAACAGACCCCGAAGCACATTGCGACATTCCATCTCCCCCAGAAGAAACATATCAGACCACTTCTCCCGACAGCAGCATTCCTTTTACTCTTCTAAGTGACGAAGAATCAGGACCTGAAGACACTTCGCCACAGGAGGTTCTGGACTACCGCATGCAGCGTCTGCGGCGCCCTCGGCGAAACCATCACGATATGGACGACTGGGAGCCAGCTGATCCTACCTGGAGCTACTCGCGCGCCGACGGCACAGTAGTTCACCGCAATGCACCACGAGGGGAAAGTCCTTGGTCGCTCCCGACAGCCAGACTGGAAGCACTAATGGCTCGTGGCGCGTCCTTACCTCAGTCCTTCACCCGAAGAGCCTGATCAGGGCGGTCTCCGGCGCACGAAGTCCGCACAGCCCGCCGCGGAAGATCCGAACGTCGAAGCCGCCAGGTTCAGCATCAAGCGAGGCAAATCACGGGTGACAGTCAAGTTTGACCCACCCGTGAGTGCTCGCTACATGCTGTTGAAATTGTGGGCTGGCAAGGGAAACGTAGATGTACAGAGCGTGATCGTGAAGGGCTATGCTGGGCCAAGGTTCTTCCCTGCGGTCGAAATGCGGTAGCCCGCGTTGAAACATGTCACGGTCTGTTGGAGAGCGTGAGGGACGAATGTTGAACGAAACATCCTCTTGTGAGTGCTACGATACAATACCATGATTGGCCATATGGTAGTGCGGCGATGCACAATAGATGCTCATGGCTGTTGGCTGCAGGAGTGTCGTACAAGTTGTCAGATGTGTATACTGAATTTACGCCTTGGTGCCAAAGTCCAGAGTTGCACATCAACGTATCATCAAAGCATCTCAATGCACAATAAGCACATACGACCATAGGTCAGTGAAAACTGGGCATCCCGTCCGCTCTGCCATACATAAGCACTGAACCGGGCGATTAGTACTAGAGTGGGTGACCATCTGGGAATCCCGCCTGTTGTATGTTTTATTTTGCAACCCGCGTGTGCCGAACGTGTCGTCTTTTCGATTTGCTGCTGACAAGATGTTTGTGTGCGTGGATATTTCCCTTTTGGAAGCACGTTCAGCCACCAGATCTCTCCATCAGTTGCTTGAACCATCCGTCTTCCGTGTTCATCAAGACTTCCGGCTTACCCATTTCCACGACCCGTCCAGCATCTAGTACGACAATCTGATCGTAGTCCAGCAGCGTCCTGAGTCGATGCGCCACGGTTATGACTGTGCTCTCTCTGAAAGCTCTGTGTACGACACTGAGAATATGGCGTTCGGTACTCTCCTCCAGAGACGCGGTGATTTCGTCCATCACAAGAACCTTCGAAGGACATAGCAGCGCTCGAGCGACTGCTAAGAGTTGTCTCTGACCGTGTGAGAGCGAGAGATCGGCCACCGTTGCGTCCAAGCCGTTTGGGCCGAGCACAACAGACTGCAGCCCAACCTCTTCTAGTGCTGTGACGATTTGGGCATCAGAGTGCTTTGATCTTGGGTCCAGATTAGAGCGGATGCTTCCAGGAAGGAGATGACCTCTTGAGGCAGAGCTGTGATGTTGCTGCGCACGTCTTGGGTAGACATCTGCTTTAGGTTTTGCCCATCTATAGATATTGTTCCGGCCGATGTATCCAGTAGGCGGAGCAAGCTTAAGAGGAATGAAGATTTGCCGCTGCCGCTCCTGCACAGATGCCGACTTTACTGCCAGCTGGAATGGATAGCGAGATGTCTTTCAAGATGGTGTCGTTCGGATCAAAGGCTATGGATACTCCTGATACCTTGACCTCACCAGCGTGCGGCCAGTTCTCTGGAGGTCTGGAAATTTGCTGGTCGGGGCGATCTTCAGACGCCGTGTCGGCTTCGAAGTTCTTGATTCGAGCGATTGCTCCAAGCGACGTCTCCATCGTAGTCCAAGCCGTGATTAGCGCGGTGATGGTCTGATTGAAACCAAGCACATTGATCAGTGCCACACCTATAGAACCTGCCGATGATGTTTCCCGCAGTCCCATGGCCAGAGCAACGATGACGACCGCGATTGCCGCTGTCAATAGATCCAACACAACGTTCAGCCAGCGCTGTATACAGAACATTAGGTAATAACCCTTTGTGAGTTGTCCAGTAGCTTGAAGTTCTTGTCAATGGCATGTCGTTGCCATCCGAAGGCCCGTATGGTAGAGCAGCCAGACACGGTCTCTTGACAGTGGGGTTATCAGAGGAGCGAGTGCTTCGAGATCCATATACCGTATCTGGCGGCTTGTTCGTAGGTAGGCTTTCTGGATGACGTACACTACCAACAGGATCAACGGCAACATCGATGCTGCGTACTTCGAGCCAGCTGCTATTAGAGCCAGTGAGGCTATGCATGTCGCGCCATAGCCTAAGGTCTGCATGACTGACCCTGCTAAGTCAATCTCGATGAGTGTCATATCGCTCGAGAATCTAGGATGGTGATCAGAGGTGAATCAGCAGCAGAATATTGAAGCACCCGTGAACGTACCTGTTCAAAATCACACCAGAGTTAGTCTCCACAAAGAACCGGTACGGAGCTCTCATGACCGCATGTAGCAATAGCTTATGGAGCTTGCCAGAGCTCCTAGGGACTGTCCAAACTAGGAAAGCCCAAATCTGTGCACCGTCGGACAAGAGTGCAGTGCACGCCAACATTACGTAGATGCCAATCCATGTTCCACGAGATAGGTCGAGATTATGCTCTGTCCACCACTGCACCCAGATATCACCGAATTTCAGACCGAATGCAGTGATCAACGTGGTGACGAGCAGGATGGTTCCGTACAGCCAACCAATCGATCGCATGTAATACCAATAGACAGCAATGTCGCCGGTCCTTCTCGCAAGGTCATGCTGACTGTCATCTGTGACGGAAGGCGCAGCTTGAGGACTGGATCCAAGCATTAGCTCTCTTCCTATGTTTCTCTTCGAGGCTGACTGGAGTTTGCGGTCACAACCTGTTCATAGCCCTTGGATTGCCCAAGGGTCTCAGGGCGACCTTGTGCAACGAATTGACCGTCCGCGCTGAGGATCACGATGTGATCAGCTTGACTGATATGCCTTTTGTCGTTCGTAACGAGTAAAGTTGTGATGCCGTGCAATTTGCATAGACCCAGTGGACCAAAAACTTCAGAGAAGACGTGGTTCAAAGTATTTGCATCAAGCCCACTGAGTGCATCGTCGACCACTAGAGGCGAACGACGTGAATACAGAGCTCTCGCCAGCGCTAGCCTTTGCTGCTGCCCGCCACTCAGTGAGACGCCATTGGAGCCGATTGTGGTCTGCATACCATCGCGGAAAGACAAAAGATCTGTATGGAGAGCACATGCTTTGATTACAGTTGAAAGCCAGAGCTCGTCGAAGGTGTTTGATCCTACAATGAGCGAGGCGATAGTGCCAGATGGCAGCCACGGTGTTTGAGCACAATATGCAGATATAGTGGGCCGGGAACCATGACTCCCAGATGATAGAGCTACGTCGCCCACCAGAGCGCGAAGCAGGGTGGTCTTCCCGCATCCCACAGGGCCGATAACCAACGTAAGTGAAGAGTCTGGAGCCTCCAAGGTGATGTCACGGAGAACCACCTTTCTGTCTGCACCAAAGCACACAGAAGCATTTGTGAGCCCAACCAGTGGTTTGTCGATTGAATGTGTGCGATCTTCGCCGGCAGCATTAGCCCGCTCCGCGAGCTCAATGGCACCGTCGTTCTCAACAACTCCGACATGAGCTCTATATCCCGACGGAGACTCTACTCCAGCTTGGGCGCCTGATGTGTGCAATTCGTCCAGCTGGAGGAAAGCTTGTATACGATCAACGCTCGCGAGAGCCGTCTGAAACAGCGGCACGGCGTGGATGAGATTGCCAACGGGACCGGTCAAGAGCATTACCAGAGAAAGCGTCGCGAATGCACGAGTTGGATCCAAAGACTGGCTACTGTGTAATAGAGTGAACACCTGAGCATTGTTCGTCAGCATGAAATATCTAGTGCAAACAGTCGCAGCGTGGCACACACCATCAAGGTCAGCGGTGGCGCAAGTGCATCAGGCACAGCGCTGAAAACATTACGATAGGTTGCGAACTTTCGATAGTCAGCGTAGTCAGCCAACTCCTTCACGCGCAGGGCTTGTATGCGATCGATCAGGTAGTCGGTCCAGCCGAGCATTTTCCAGCCTTTTGGACAATCAAGCACAGACGAAGTGAATGCGATGCGATCAGACACCGCAC
Source organism: Cladosporium cladosporioides (assembly GCA_002901145.1). NCBI lineage: Eukaryota > Fungi > Ascomycota > Dothideomycetes > Cladosporiales > Cladosporiaceae > Cladosporium > Cladosporium cladosporioides. Next base: position 1,692,505 of record NOXB01000004.1, read on the forward strand.
TCAGCCACTTCTTTTGGTACTGCGACTGGTCAGTGATTCCAGCGGTCGACTCAGTGGATCAGGCACACTTACTTTAATGCCGTTGTTGCTGGTCATGAATGACAAGCACGATATGCTCACAGAGAGCGCGACCGGAGCTACGCAAGAGAGACCGACTTGGCGGTAGAGGAGGAAGATGGCTACGGCGATCTCCACTGGGGTGGCAAAGAGATCGTCAATGCTCTGCAAGGAAGTCGTGATCCTTTGTACGTCCGTGTTGATACTAAATATACAGAACTCGTCAGATGGCGGACAGCTTCCTGTACAATCTCGGTACATTGCAGCGGAGAGACTCACAGCGTGACTGCAGCATTGTCAGCGAGCGTTTCTGAAGGCAAGACAAGCATCTTCCGGTATATCGATGCGACGAGTAAGCCTCGCAGCTGGGTCTGGAAGCGTTGTAGCTGACGCTTGTAGGTCACATTGGATAAGGCAAGTCCACAATACACCAGACCGGTTGCGGCTATGAGCCCACGACCAGCGATGGTACTCTCCTGTGACACATTTTCAGCCATCACGCTGGTGATGCTGCTGATCAATAATGGTTGCAACAATCTGAACGCGCTCAAGAACAGTCGGGGGATCATGAATGCTATCACCGAAATTCTGCAGTGTACTATAAGAGCCCGAAGTAAAGCTCTTCCGGATTGGTTTTTGAATCGCAGCCATATCGTCAGAAATCGCTTGTCAAGATGCTTTGAGGATAGGCCACTGTCGATCGGCGGGAGGTCCTCAAAAGTGATTCGACTTTTGAACCCAAGCAAGAATGTCTGGTTCAGCCACCATAACAATGTGCGATCATAGATGCTCACAAGCATCTCTGGAGCATTGACACGGTACGACGGAAGTAAGAATCGCTTCTTCGTGCATGCTTCAAGACACAATGTGATCGCTTTGACGGCCATGCTGATGCTGAAGACACTGGGCAAACTTGTAGGACCCGGACGCAGCCAGAGTGTACGAGCCTGCGGCATGTCGAGCAGCAGAGAGAAAAACATGTATGTGTTGATCATCGCGCTAGGCCTGACAGAGTGATTATCCTCGATTCCAGACAGCAAGACTAGGGTCAGGGCTCCGAGAGTCGAAAGGGTGGCGGCAGGGACTGACGCTGAAGTCTGTTGCAATGGTGTTGATGCCCATAAGCTGAGTGTGATAATCTGTGTGACTGCTAGGAGTGTAAGAGCTGCCAGCTTGATTAAGGTCATACGAGAGCGCATGCTCTTTAGAGTCTGTTTCCGCAGAAACCATATCCTGGGAGGTACTGACAGCACGAGGAGGGCAGACGGCACGGCTTGCAACACAGTCTGCTCGAACAATAAGGTGAAGTCAAAGTCCCGACACTCATGGATCTGTGGCCCAAAGGCGTCGTCGGCGCCAGAGGCGCACTCCATGATATAAGTTGACCTCCGAGGTGAGTGTTGTTGGCATAACACCCATTGATTGTATCAAGGATAAAGGAACAGGATCGTGTTCAAGGAGGATCAGAGGACGTAACAGATACCCTAAGCGAACCGCACTGATATTACTGGCGGATTCTACGGAACATGGACTGGACAGGCCATGATCATCCTGCGCTTGCGGAAGCACCTAGGTAGTCAGGGTGTTATCGCGCATCACGACGCTCGGTTGGGTTGCAACGCCGCTCGCGTGCATCAAGTGGCCGGGACTTCGGCATGCTCTAACAATGCCGAACGGGCGTCAAGGGGTCGCTCTATACGATGTTCATCCCAACATTCTTATGTCGTATGTTATTGATATCCGTTCCACCGAATGGGGTTGGACCATGTGATACCACATCAGGCTATTTGTCTGTAAAGAACAGGATTTCGCAGCTGTTGACGGTCTCTGATTACAAGTACGCAGCTATCAGCATTACCGTTTCATGGTCTCTGTAGGATGGGATCCTCAGTCCGTGATACAGATCTTATTCCCTAAGCGTTGTCGCCTGCTTTCGCGTCAAGTATCATTCTTACTACTTTCACGTGCCCTCCTCTTGATGCTGCATATAGTGCGTTCCCAAGCTCTCCTGCTTCAGCATTAACGTCTGCGCCTGCATCCAGCAGCATCTGCACTACATTCTCATGGCCCTCTGACGATGCCGCCTGTAGCGCATTCCAATACCTTCCTCCCTGGGCATTAGCGTCTGCTCCCGCATCCAGCAGCATCTGCACTACCTTCTCGTGACCTCCTGCTGCTGCCTCTTGCAGCTGGATGTTGATGTCTGCTCCTGAGTCGATGAGCATCTGCACCAACTTCTCGTGTCCCCTTCCTGATGCCACTAGATAGCGCAGTCTCAGAACGTCCTACTTGAGCATTGACTTCTACTCCCGCGTCTATTAATACCTGTACTACCTTCTCATATCCTCCTCTACATGCCGCAAGCAGCGCGTTTTCATAGGATCCTCCCTGGCTATTGATGTCTGCTCCTGCGTCTATGAGCATCTGCACTACCTTTTCGTGGCCTCCTGCTGATGCCAAATTAAGTGCGTTGTCGGCTCCTAGGTCCATTAGCATCTATACTACATTCTCGTGGCCTTTTTCTAATGCCGCTTGTAGCGCGTTACCAAACTCACCTCCTTCGGCATTAACGTCTGCTCCCGCATCTAGTAGCATCTGCACAACCTTCTCGTAACCTCCTATGCACGCTGTCGTAAGCGCAGTGCCGTACCGAGAGTCCCAGTCGTTGACCTCCTCCCTGGGTACAGACATCAGAAGATGCTTCGACAGATGCGCTAAGCCATTTTTGACTGCCCAGCGCCACGGATCAATGAGCAGCGCGCTTGGCGATAGCGCCCATTTGCATCTGGACATCACTTCTGTGATCGTCTCTTCGACGTTGGGGACATTCATGTCGTTGAAGAACATCCTTAGCACCTCCCAGCTTGAATTCACAATCGCAGCAACTAACGGTGTTTGGTACCTTTGCTTCACATCATGCGATAGGGGATCAGTGGGCTGAATCATCAGCCTCGCGAGATTTCTTTCAGCGCAAAGGTAGCATAAGCTGGGTATGTTGCTGTAAACACTGGGCTTATTCTTCTGGAACGAGTTCAGTCGATCCAACCAGTTTGCGATTACGAGCTCGTTGGTCAGAAAGTCACGTTGACAAATTTCGACTGCTGCTCCGTTGGCATGATGCAGGATATACGTGGTAGCGTATTCAGCAAAAGGATATCGAGCCATTAATGATCTGCGCTCGTCTCCAGTCAGTAGCTCCTTCTTGTTCCTACGCTGTTCAAGTTGCTTGGGTAAGTCGAATGCCGATCCACGTAAACAACATTGCTTGAGCTCCTCATGTGCCAGGCTTTGGAGTGAGTCGCGATTGTCACAGATCTCCTCAAGACCACCTTGGTGAACCAGGAAATCACGCACCGATTCGTGGATGAATTGCGCTGTAATCATTTTGCCTTTTGTCAGCTCTGCTAGTCCCTTGGAAGAACTTAGCAGGAACGTCTCCATGCGATGGTCGGTGACCCCTTCGGCCCACTCGAGACGACCATCGACACCAGCCATCATCGCAAAGTACCACTCCTTAAGAGTCATCGGTCGCCAAGCGTACAATATCCATCGCAAACAGAGCAGGAACTCATCCTTGTGCTTATCATCTCGGAGAATGATTGTCTTGAACAGATCTGGTAACTCTTTCGGCATCTTGCGGGCGTTGACTGCATGGCATGGAACCTGGCTCGTCCAACATCATCTTGTAGGATTTTGACGACCAGAACCACCCAAAGGAAGATTCCATTCGATTTGGTGACGATATCGCGCTGCATCTGTGCCAGCTCTTCACCCTCGAGATCAAGCTTTTCGACATATGTGCTTAGATCGTGCCTGTGCTCATCCACTTCTTCAAGCACTAGTTGCAGTTTGGTCGGCACTTTGAAAATGGGATAGTGGCGGCTGGCGAAGCAAACATAGAGCTTCGCATCCTGCAACCCATCAAGGAATTCGATCAGCTCCAGGACGTCACCTTCTCGACACTCATCTAGCGCATCGATGAAAAGCCAGATCTGTCTGTCAAGGTCAAGGATCGCAGAGGCGAGGACGTCTTGTAGTTGCGGTAGATCGAAAAACGTGTCCAGTACATCCAGCTGACGCGCGAGCTCTGGAACCAGATCCACAAGCTGCACTAACAGCGAACGGTATAGTCCCAGGAATGACTTCTCGAGCTGCGAACCGCGAGCATTGAAGTAGAAATAAAGCCCAATGGCATCGGACTTCTTCAGCCGTCGAGTGACGTACTGATCCAGGTACTTGATCAGGACCGACTTCCCAGCTCCAGGCTTGCCCTTGATCCAAAAGAATTTGTGCTCCAGCTTCAACCATCTGGCGCAAGCGGGATGGCTGAGGATCCATTTGCACGTCTTCGCCAAAGCCACTTTGACAGTTTTGCGTCTTGTCTCGAGAGCGTCGAACCTTAGGATCTCCAGCACTGCTGCTCGGTGATCGGGGTTCGTTGCCGCACCGCGAGGCTGTAGTGCAATTGTCCCATGTCGATGCGAGATAGCATCAAGTAGTCGTTGCCAAGCGGAATCACCTCCCTCACCATATCGAGGATCAAGAGACACCTCGCAGATTCCAAGCATGCAATATGCCTTGTCTTCAGGTCTTTTGGCGACGCGCTTGTTGACCCAGCTGAGCCTCGTCGCGTGGTCAGGCAGTGAATCCCCAAGGTTGATGCCAGTGATGGTCTTGAGCGCCGGCAATAGATCTTCTCTGCTGCCAAGATAGCCATCTATTACATGAAATTCGACTCTCTTAGATGCCACAAGCTCTTGCAACGTCCACCCTCTTGTGAACCATCTGCAATCCTTCAGACTGTCTCGCCAGTCTGTGTCCAGCTTCCTCTTTTTTGACAAGTCTGACAGGTAGACAAAGCAGACACTTGCCTCGCAGTACCACCGCCACATAGATCTGATGGCATAGCCAATCTCCGCATCATTCCGCTTGTCGATGCAGCAGGTGTCGATCCAGAAGTACTCAAGGTTTGCGGCCTTTGTCCAGTCTCTACAGAACTCTAACTTGAGCAACGATTTTGTTGTGCCACCCGTTAAGTCTTGGTACGTCACCTCCTCTTCATTCCGCTCGCTCCAGGTGTGCGAGAGGATAGCGTATGGAGGCGGTTTGTCGTCAAAGTCGCAGAACTCAAATTTGCTGTTTAGCAATCGCATATTGTCGAGATATGCTGCCGGCGTCTATCGGACGGCGTCTTTGGTGGTGCCGGTCCCGCGTGGATCCTGGCCGTGGAAGTCGTCTATTGATGTTGCGCTAGTATGGCACCTAAGTCGGTCTGTCAGAAGAGAACGCATACCTCTTGAACAACTCGCATGTTGGATGTTGTAAGACAACAAAGCAGAACATGAGTAGAGAAGAATCCAAAGGCAAGGCTGAGCTCCGCGCATTGCTGCGGTGCATATGCAGCTAGTTGCTGCGCCCACCCGGAAGCGGCATGAGGCGCACGAGTCTTCTGCTCATCATTCGACGCGGTATTAGGAGACCTTGTGTGTTCTGCGCACATGGACAGTAGTGATCTGCAGAATGACACGAGTGATAACAGCGGACGGTGATAGTGTGAAATAACTCCCCTGCAAATATTTGGACCGGCGTGGCATTTTCGCAATGCCTGAATGTAAGATGTTCTCAGAATCTCGCAACCGGTATTTGTGCCTGTCCACTCATTGCATCAAGGCAAACAAGTAAGCACGCCACGCAGCCTGTTCAACACAGTCTGCTGCTCAGCCGCCGTAGCATCACCCTTAGAGCTCGCTTTGCCAACACTGACACTAACATAACAGCCACTCGTCCCAACAACACTGCTCTCCGTAGGTAGACGTCCGCCATTGCTGCAAGTCACGACATCTTTTGGTGTCAAGATGGGCACTGCAGGGTAGATTCTCGAAAGGACGAAGCGGAAGTCTTTGGCGGAAGAGCAGGAAGTGCTGCTGGAAGCTGGGAAGTTCACGTTCAAGTAGACATTGCTCGGCAAGAAAGGCGCAGGGCCAGCTGTGAGTACGGCGGATGTGAGTTGAGAGGCAAGCTGGGCGTATACGGTGCTGTAGGCAGGGGTGCGAGCGTTCCAGGCGGTGGGAAAGCCGGAAACTCCGGAGAAGGCGATTCCAGGGATGCCTGTTCGCAAGTATGCATAAGTCATAGTGTTCTCTTGTCTTCGTGGATGAAATAGACGTACCTTCTTTCACTGCTTCGGTAGCGGCACCAACTGTTCCAGACGCCAGAACAACAATACCCAAGTTCGAGCCGACATTAGGGCCAGTTACGGCAATATCAGGCTTACCGCCGAAGAACTTGGGCGACAGTGTCTGGATACCATACTTAATGGCTGTCACGGGGTACGAGTTGACATACTGCATTTGCCACCTGTCAGTACTTGCTGGTTGGCTTTTCAACCGAGACACTTGCATTCAACCTGGTGTCTGAGACATTGAAACCTGTAGCCGGGGAGCCCGCCGGGCATGAGTTGAATTCACAACCATCACTACCAACAGTCGTTGGGGCCGAGTCCGAAGATGAAGTGCCAGACTGGTTTTCGGCGGGAGACGACAAAATCGTGGAAAAGCCAGCCGTTGTCAACGTCTTCACAAGTGTCCGGACATTCTGCTCAGCCCAGCCGTCGTCATTCGAGACGACAACGTTGAAGGCGTTCGCAAGGATGGGTGATACTGCGAGGAGCAAGGCGGTGCAGCGCATGGTGAAGATGAATGAGGCGATCGAGGTACCGAGAGAACGACGATGTTTGGTGATAGTTGTTGATTGTTTATATATGCGATGGTATCATGCAATCTACCTACATACACGCATAAATTGATTACTCGTGCATCTCGTAGAAAGCGAAGTGGTTGTTGAGACGATGACCAGCCGTGCACGTGTTTGTTGTGTGCTTTCGTAGTGGATTTGCGCCGTACACGCGGTCGAGTAGGGCATGCAACTAGATGTTTGACTTTGTGGTTTTGAGGTGTTTAGCACCCTCTCCTGCCCTTCTAGGCATGGGGAGTCAATCTCGCTTCCAAAGCGAGGGCGCCTAAAGTATCAAATGATCGATGTAAGATCGAAGATGATCGTTGACGAGAAGTTGCCGTTTTGTTCCTCTCCATTTCTCCACCCGATTCAACTCCACACAAAGCGACCCCACCACCAACGCCCGGCGTCATGCGTGCCGATTGCGGGCAGCTTCACGCAGGCAGCTCCCTTGAACTGCACATACACACGACATATACATATTAGAACTCGATTGCGCGACTCGAAAGAGGAGCCTTTGGATCTGTATCAACACCCCTTCGCTGCCCATCAAAATGGCCCCCTCCTCAACCCTCGTCAACAAGATCAAGGTCCAACTGAAGCTCAGCGTGTCGCGACTACGTATGGTGCAACAAAAGGACACGGCAGTCGCAAAGCAAACACGCCGCACCATGGCACAGCTACTCGAGCAAGGAAAGGAAGAGTCAGCGCGCATACGCGTCGAGAACATCATCCGCTCAGACATGAACACTGAGCTGCTTGAGATTCTGGAACTCTACTGCGAGCTGCTGAGCGCACGCGCCGGGTTACTGGAAGCGAAGGAGTGCGACCCTGGGCTTGAAGAGGCGGTTAAGAGCATCATATACGCGGCGCCGAGGGTCGAGGGAGTGAAAGAGCTGAGCATGGTGAGGCAATTATTGGCGGAGAAGTACGGGAAGGAGTTCACGCTGGAAGCTGTGGAGAATAGTGATGGAAAGGTATCGCAAAGGGTGTTGGACCGAACGAAAGTAGAACCACCTCCTAAGGAGCTTGTTGAAGCATATTTATCGGCTATCGCGGATGCATATGGCATAGATTGGCCGCCTGGAACTTTTGCCAAACGCCAGGCGGAGGCTGAAGCAGAAGAGCAGGATGAGGATGATGACGATGAGGGCGGCGCAAAGGAGCGGCCTTTAGAGGCACCACTAGGCGCAGAGGATCTCAGCAAAGCAACGCCGCCACGAGATATGGGACCGAAGAGCCCGGTCTCAGTGATGCCGCCATCGCCCAGTACGGACAACGTAAGACCCAAAATCAGCGGCGCGCCAGATCTGAAGCCGCCAAAGAAGATGCAGGATGCCAGCAAGAAGGTCGGCGGAGCAAAGTCGGACGGGCCAGGCGGCAAGATCCCAGATGTCGATGAGCTCACGAAACGATTTGCTCAGCTAAAGCGATGAGCACTTCCGGTGTAGACAAAGTACAAACGAACTTATGACTCTCGTGATGGTGCCAGATGTTGAGCTCATGCTGTTTACTTCTTCATCTCACAATTTCCTGGTTACCGATTCGCTGCGCGCATGTAACAGATCGGAGTTGAACGCGATTCCAGAAGGCTGAGATCACTTGGCTATGATGACTGTCGTAAAGAGAGCGGGAGTCTCATTGAGGAACCACTATGCCGTAATTCGTGATATCGTCGTTCAGCCCTGTAAGTGGTAAGGTCAGCATGGAGAGTTTCTTTGCCAATTTGACGAGCGAGAGTGCCTCACATTGTTCACTATCAACCGCCTCATCGTCCTCGTTGAGTTCGATGAATCTTAGCTCGTCCGCATCGTAAGTAGTGGTTTGCTGATCCCACGGCGACATGAAATCCAATGACATCGGCAACGAGGGTAAGAAAGAGTCCGAGGACGATCCCAATACCCACATCGGCAGATCTGCGAACATTGGGGCCTTGCCACGCGATAATGCAGTGTCTAGCGAGAGGGATAGGCGGAGGTAGAAGAGTGGGTTTTCGGCGAAGATGTCAGACCAGCCTGCGAGGCGGGAGGGCGCTTGACTCGATTGTCTGCGATTTTCAGCTTAGTCGTTACATCGAGACGATCGCGCATATGAGACATACCTTGTCACCACAAGATCGTTGATCTCAGGTTCTGCGACGTGCAAAACGGTGTCGATAGCTGTCGAGACACATTCAGCATGGTCGTGTTGAGCACGGAAGAGGGTCATGGTGCGATTATAGTAATCGAGTCGTTGTTGATGAGCTTGCTTCTGCGTAGACGAAGAGAGGCGGAAGTTGACCATCTCCAGCAGAAAGGGTAAGGCGGCGCATGGTGGTCTTTGCGGAGCTGTCAGTAAACGCTTGCAAACCAAACGATAAGTTGACGAGTAAAAGGCAACTACTTACGCGCTCGTGGGTAAGTGATGTACAAGACCTTTGTCACTCAAGTCTGTGATCATTTCCGTAACTCTCGCAATATTGTCTTGCAGGTCAGTGCATAATCGACTGATACGATATCCGTAGTCGTTGAGCTGATCGTGATATCTCTGGAGGATCGATACTTGGTAGTTGCACAGAGCGATCCGAGCAGAGCTGTACCCGTTAGCGATCATCTCTGACTAAATGGGCGACTGATCTGACATACTAGTAATATATCATCGTCATGTGAGCGAACAGGGTCAATGAGGGATTTGAGTCCTCGTTCTCATCAGCATTTGCAATTGTGGTCAGAGTAAGCCTGAAACGTCGCGCCCACACGGAGAGCTCAGTCTTCGCTTTCTGGACTGCCGTCATCGAAGATAAAAGCGATGCCACTGTTGTTTCGTACGGTCGTGTCGAGTTCTCGTCGCGATAAGCGACATCTGTTATGGGCATAATTGCCACCGCCAGTGCGCACTGCGCAACGACAATCTTGCTCAAAATGTTCTTCGATGCGGTGTCGTACACGTCAGATTTGTCGCATTCTCCTGCCAGGTCCTCCTCGTTAAGTTCTGTTTGGTCGAAGTCGAAGTCTTCTAGGCCGATTTGATTCTTACGCCGGACGCCCAAGACTATCATTGCGTCGCGAATCATACATGACCACCACAGACGCTTCAATCGCAGCCGATGATCTGTATTCTTTTCGTTGTAGTAACGATTCGCGCCGGCAGCTTTACAATGTGTAATGGCTTTAGATAACCATACTGAGTTGTGTTTCTGTTCGGACATGGTAGCGTGTAGAGACAGAAGCAGTGACGCTTGGGCGAGCGCTATGTTGTCATGCTCCAGCCCGTGTCCCAAAAGCAACTGTTCGGGTCAGCATAGCTTCTATATTGAGACGCCAGGGACTCACCTCAGTTCGACGACGAAACTCCGCTCGTGCGTGTTTCAGATTCCCAAAGCCACAGGCCTCTATTACAGAGCTAGGCACAAACTGGGAGATGATTAGCGGGCAACTTAAACAGATACTCCAAAGTCGACCTTACCCTTGACGACGCGAATAGTATTGCTTGAAACAACACAAGTGAACAAGTCAAAGGCTCGGTTCCTGCGTGTGGTCGGCGAGAGTACATCGACCAGAACACTCCTTCATCGAGGATCGGTAGACAAGGATGCACATATAGGAAGTACTGCCGTACAAACTCGTCTAATACTTCATTACTTGGGACTGATAGGCACAGCCCTTGTTCCAGAGCGCGGATCTGTGTTGGGGACAGATGGCTCATGTCTGGGATCTGCAGATATTTGAAGTAAGAATGGCACGTATACTTGTGATGGTTCGAGTCGTCTTGAGTCTGACCAATGATGTTAGTTTTATGTCTGGATTGATAGACCACTTTCGCTGAGTACGATCTATTTGGGATGCTCACAACATTCTGGGATCTCGGCGAATGATGTCGTTATCGGCACCTCCGTTGTTGCTGCTGGGTTACCACCAGGTGTACTGTTCTGGGCTTGTGGTGTTCCATGTGGTCGCACAGCCGCCCTCGGGGAAGGAGTAACTGAAGATTCCCTATTGTGAACCTTACTTTTTCTTCCCCTACTCGGATGTCAGTTCGGTTCATGTGCTTATGTTGAGGATCGCTTATTGATCTTCAATTGATCCTGTATGAAGTCGTAGGCCGAAGTGACCATACACGAGAGATACCCATACCTTTTCAAGGGCGCCCTCAATATACATTGTCGCCCATCCAGATGACAGTTTGTGCATGGCTGGCCATGAGAGTTGAGGTCACACCGTACCTTCCGCTTGTGGCAGCACTCGCATGAGTTTCCCAGCCTCCGGCGGACGGGTTGCGTAGCATCTCCCATCTCATCACACCAGAATCAGACGAAAGGTATTAATGTGGCTAGAGTGCAAGATTTCTCATCGTAAACATGTTCTCGCAGATGATGATGGGCGTGAAGGCAAGACCAGATCAGATGTTCGGCACTTCCATCCCGACTGGCGGGGCACAAGCGGCTTCGTTTGTCGCCACCATTTGACTTCTTGTAGCCAGCAGACACTCCCTAACTTCTCCACAAACATTGAAAACGTAATCAGTCATCGAAATGCTGGATCCGGCCTCGCAAGATATATAGCAAAACGTAGTCGACTATGCCACATACAGGCTGAGGACTTCCCGCGAGGAAAAGCACGATAGGTAGGCCGGGACGCGGATCGGTTTCTGTACGCGATTGAGATACAAAAGAGAGAAGCATGAATGCAAAGTACTTCTTATTCTCTACATTGCGGTCCTGGAGTGCTCTCAGGAGATCAAAGTCTGTCTTGGGGTTCGGCATTATTTCTTGTCAACACTTTCCGCCGTGCCGACTTCAACTGCACGCTCCTCAGCCCCTAGCTCGACCGGCTCTTGCTGCGGCAACTCGAATACATCTTGGCCTTGCTTCTCGTACACCGCTCTGGTATCACTCTCACACGCGGCCGACTGCGCTTGTAGCTCATGGGCTTCATGAACCTTGTCATCCAAACGCTTAAACCTAGACCTTCTGCGCCTGTATAGCAAATATGATCCGGCTGCAGCTAGAACAAGACCTGCGACGGATCCTACCAAGATACCTGCAATACTTCCGCCAGACAACTCGATCGAGCCCTCGGTCACAGAGGTGGCGCCGCTTGGTCCAGAGATGCTGGCTCCTGGACTCGCAATCGCGCTAGTCGCACTCCCGTTCACGCTTCCAGTCGTGGTGGCCTGGCTGCTGCAAGCCCTGATACCGTGAACGGATTTGAGAACGTCCCCAGCTGAGCACGAATTGTGTAATTCACGTCTTTTGCGAGGCATGATGTTACACCCTCTCTGTACCAATCTGGCACTTGCGACCAGGCTTGCGAAGCGCAAAGCTCCTGCTCGTCGAAACACATGAGATCCTCAGCGTAGTATGTGCACTCGCATGGTCCTGGCCACTTTGTCAAAGAGCCATACGACTTGGTGCACTCGGTACGGAGCGAGTCGATCCGCGAGGCACACGATTGAAACGTGCTTTGGACGGATGGGCATGCGCCTGTGTATGTTTCCGGCATCGTCGCGAGATGAGCGAACGAATTCTGACGACGTGGAAGCGGTGCAAGCCCGGAAATTAATTCATGCTGAAGCTTTTGTTGGGTAACGCTGAAGAGCAGTGCTTAGCTCCCACTATACGTACCAGATGCAGAGCAACCATGTCACCCATGGCCAGCGTTGTCGCGATGCATGACTTGCCAAGAGATCAGACCACCCTGCGCTATGCAGCTGCATGAGGTCAATAGTTGTAGATAGATGTTCGTGCGATGTGTCAAGAGGCCGTTGCCTGCATGGATCAAGGCGACGAGTTGATATCAAAATTTATGTTCCTCGACGGAAACTTGACAACGTATTCCAGAATGCTTGATGTATTTCGGAAATTGCAGTACAGCTTCTGGAGCGAGCAATTTCACCAGAAGGAAAGTGTTGTGTGTAGGCCTTTCGTTCGCATTCGTTTGACAATCAATAAGGATCTGATGTTCGCATCGTACATGTAGTTAGTTGGGAGATACAGAACATGCCCAGCAAGTCGTTACGGTCTCCGCAGATCATCTGTCGTTAAGTGTGGAAGTACATGTCCTCGAGGCGACCTTACTTGCAGTCGCCAACATAGACAGCACAGCGCCAATGATCTTGTCTTAGATCCAACGACATTCAATGTTGAATGTTCAAACAATGTTGTCATTCACTTCATTTTGGGCTAAACGGGTTAGGGTTGACACCGACCTGGTCTCACATCTCGTGCAGTACATGACAGTAGAAGATCTCCGGGTTCTAGATAACGGTGTCCCTCCTATAGCTTGTACATGTAAAGCAGGCGTGTGACCTTTGCCTGGAGTTGCAAGATGACAGTACATGTAGCTCAGCCTCATCGGTGGCTGGCCTCGTTATCCGCAGAGATCCGGACATCAAGTGGCAGTCGTGGTGTGACCATACGAGAACCTGCATGCATGTGTTCATCCTTGCCCAATGCCCTGAAGACAAGAAATGCGCATCATCCTTAAGAGCGATCTTCATCGTCTTCACCGAATCATCAATTGACCGACACACTGTGCACTGGCTCCTCACTCCGAACCGACAGCGGTATAGCAGCTTGCTGTGATGATGATTGGATGAACGGCGCCACCCATCTCACCGTTATGCGAGCTGAGCTGCATAGAAGCATGAGACTTTCGCCTGCAGGTCTTGGCTTCGCCAGCTGCGAGACATCCGATAGAACGGGTGGTCAGCGCAGTTCGGACATCGAAAAAGTGAGTTTCCAACACTGTTGATCGACGACGATACCGCTTTACATTGATGTCGCGAGCGATTATCCCCTGGAGTTGATTCTGTACAGGTGGTCCTCTCGATCGAAACGCGCATTACTGTAGAACAACGATCAACCTTGTGCATTTGCCGTTACTTACCAGCCATCGTGATATTTTGTATACCGGTGGCTGAACAGTTCCGCGTCTAAGGCTCGTCGCCCACGTTGTCAGCCACCGCTGATCGTATTAAGAAGTACAGGTACCTGAAAAGACTGCACGCGCGCATGTTTCTTCAAAGGCGCGCTGGGACATCTATCCTCCAAGCATACTTGAAGAATTCAACATCGTCATCAAGACATCCATTCGACTCGCAACAAGTTTGCATTGAAAACGACGTCACTCATCTCGCAAGCGATGTTCGGCGGTACATTATTGATATTATGGAGCAGGTGTCTAACACCTCCCACCCAACCACCAACTTGCGTACCCCGGTACTTCAGTGGTACTTCTGCATGTCACCGTCAGCCGTGCCGGGCGGCTTCAGGGCGCAATCCTGATTTAGGAAGACCACCCATGTTGAACAATGAGATTATCATACCACATGGCGCTGACGCACCTGCATTGTCGAAGCCAAAGAGCAGAAGGTGTGGGTGCCTTACCAGCCATTGCAAAATTATATAGGTCTCGTGGTTGCTGTTTTGCGCGCCAGATGGCTGGTCAGATTTGATTTCCTCGTCTCCTTGCCGTCTTGCGACATCACGAGTCGAGTTGTCTGATTCACATACCAGCCTGGCGATATTCACCTCCTTGAAGACGGATTGTCTCAATGGATCATCGCAGACCTGCTTTGCGCCTTCCGCAGCTCAGATTGCGGACAACCTCAAACCAGACACATCTTGAAGACGCAGGATGCACACCCACCACGATCGATCAAGCTGATGGGCAAAGCCAAAGGGTACCAAAAAGTCCACTGAACCTCTTCGTGCACACATCGCAGGACGGTCGCAGTATAACTACACTGCCATACTCACCTCCCAATCTCTCACCCGTGAGCTCGCATGGCGCTTTGAACTCACCAGTCGGTTCGACTGCATCGTCAGTGGGATCTTACAGTATCGCGAGGAGCTCGTTGCCGAAAACGCCACCGGCTTTGCGGCGCAAGATCTCGCCAACAGAGACGTCTTTGCGAGAGATTCGCGCAAAGCAGCAGCGGTTGCAGACGAAGCAGTCGGAAGATCAGCTGCGACAGGTTTATGAACGGCAGACGATGGAATACTTGTATGGCGACTTTGCCAGTTTGGATACTTTGCGAGAGTGATTGACTAATGGGTGGTGGCTGGGACCCATTGCGGTTGGAAGGGAGCACAGGACCGGCTGGCGCGTGGAGTATGTTCTCGGTTGTTTGCATACGCAATATTTTTGGGACGACTGTATATATTACGACGACGAGATGAATAGGCGTGCTGGACCACCTAGACGCTGGACGACTGAGTGGAGCGCCGATGGCTGGTGGACAGGATGGATAGCATTACGACCCCAAGCATGTATGAGAAGAAATGATATGACATAGGCGTGGCCTGCTTAAAATGGATGAACGAGAATTTGCTGCCAGTGATATATGATACAATTGCCGTTGGGAGGAAGACAAAAGCATCCTGGTCGCATATGCACGTGCGTTTGGCAGATGCGAGCAGCACGCGGTCGCACTTTCCCGCGTGATTGGCCAAGACACGAGCAGCAACGCCAGGCTGGGTGGAGCTCTACGCATTGGCCGACTCGCAGTAGGGCCAGCCAGCCATCACCAGCATCACCGAAGAAGCAAGCACTTCTTCATGCTCGCTTAATCTTTGTCCTGCTGCAGAGCGTGCTTGTGAAGAATACTGCCGCGCCGTCTCCCTTCCTTGTACAGACCTCCCATTGCTCTGCGTGCTCTCATACTAATCCAGCATCTCTTTCACTCCTTCGGTGGAGCAGCGTTGGCACTATGAAGTATGCAATGCCCCGCAGCCAATGCCCAATGGCATACCACATGTGCTGTGCTAACACCACGCGTGCAGGTTCGGTCAGCAGCTTCGCAGCTCCCTCATCAAAGACTGGTACTACTACTACATTTCCTACGACGAGCTCAAGAAGAGCCTGGAGCAGGGCGCCGGCAAGCCCAAGCAAGAATGGAGCGAGGAGGATGAGCAGCGCTTTGTCAACCAGTTGGAGCAAGAGCTTGACAAGGTCTTCACTTTCCAGAAGGTGAAGAGCCAGGAGATCGTGCGCAGAATCACCGCCAGCGAGAAAGAAGTCGGCGAGGCCATTGCGAGAACAGAAGCTGCCAATCGCGATGAGACTTTCCGACCAGACGCACCTACGGAGGACGAATACTTGCTGTTGGAGGAGGATCTTTCGGACATTATTGCGGATGTGCACGACTTGGCCAAGTTCACGCAGCTCAATTACACTGGCTTCCAGAAAGATCATCAAGAAGCACGACAAGCAGACAAACTGGCACCTCAAGCCTGTCTTTGCCGCAAGACTCCGCGCAAGGCCTTTCTTCAAGGACGACTACGATGTTACCGTCATCAACCTCTCGAAGCTCTACGACCAAGTGCGAACTCGCGGTAACCCGGTCACTGGCGACTCCGGCGCAGGCGGCAAGCAGCAGAACTTCATTCGTCAGACCACAAAGTACTGGGTGCACCCAGACAACATCACCGAGCTTAAGCTCATTATCCTGAAGCACTTGCCCGTTCTTGTATTCAACCCAAACAAAGAATTTGAAAAGAAGGACTCTGCCATTTCGTCCATCTACTATGACAACCCAGACACCTGGGAGCTGTACGAGGGTCGTTTGAAGAAGACCGAAGGAGCCGAGGCTCACCGTCTTCGTTGGTATGGTGGTATGGAGACAGACACTATCTTCCTTGAGCGCAAGACCCACCGTGAAGACTGGACTGGCGAGAAATCTGTCAAGGCTCGTTTCTCCCTGAAAGAGAAGAACGTCAACGCTTTCTTGCGTGGAGACATGACGACAGAACAAGTATTCGAAAAAGCACGCAGACAAGGCACAAAGAGCAAAAAGGAGCTCGACGATCTTGAGCAACTCGCCAAAGAGATCCAATTCCGCATGATTGATCGCAAATTAGTGCCTGTCTGCCGCTCTTTCTACAACCGCACTGCTTTCCAGCTGCCAGGCGATGCACGTGTCCGTATCTCGCTCGATACCGAGCTGACTATGGTGCGCGAGGATAACCTTGACGGAAAGAGGCGATGCGGCGACAACTGGCGCCGAACGGACATTGGTGTCGACTGGCCGTTCAGCCAACTTCCCAAGGGAGACATTGAGCACTTCCCGTACGGTGTGCTTGAGGTCAAGCTCCAGACTGCAGCTGGCCAAGATCCTCCTGCCTGGATTCGTGAGCTTACTGCTTCTCATCTGGTTGAAGCTGTGCCCAAGTTCTCCAAGTTCATTCACGGCACAGCATCCATGTTCCAGTCTCGCATTAACTTGCTGCCGTTCTGGTTCCCTCAGATGGACGTCGATATTCGCAAGCCAGTCACTCACCGCTTTGGTATTGAGCGTCCTGGTCACAGCACTGACGCTAGCACAAGCGCTGGCGCTCTGGAAGACGACGATTCTGAGGACGAGCTCGATGTGGAGGTACCTGATGGCGAGGCTGTGAACGACGACGATGAGAACACCCGACGTCTTCGCGCTGCCCGTGATGCCCTCGAGCAGCACGAGCAAGATCGCCACTTTGCTAATGGCACCGACCCCAATACTATGGATGAGGAAGAACGTACGGCTCACCGCCCACTTGGAGCCGCCGAGGAAGACTACCCTATCTACGATTCGGATGATGAGGACGATGATCTCGAGGAAGCTAAGCGCATCGGCGGTTGGCACTACCGCTTAAAACTTGCACAGTACTATGCCAGCGCTGCAGGTGACAAGCTTCTTGACGCACTCTCGGCATCAAAACCTGTTCCTAAACCTACACAAATCCCCGCGAAGTCAGGAGGCCTGGGTGTGCCAGACGCCAACACTGTGAGCGAGAAGCGCTTCAAGGCACCCAAGGGCAAGAAAATCCACGTGCCAGTCCGTGTTGAGCCCAAGGTGTCATTCGCGGCGGAGCGCACATTCCTCTCATGGGTAAGTTCATATGACCCTATCTGATCTTGATGCACCAGCTAACCAATTCTCTCAGCTTGAGTTCTCCATCATCCTCGGCTCCATCGCCGCAACTCTTCTTAACTTCGGCGACACCGTCTCGCTCGCCTCCGCCTGGGCATTCACCTTTGTCGCATGTCTGGCACTCTTCTACTCAATGGGCATCTATCTCTGGCGTGTCGACAAGATCAAGAGGCGCGTGGCTGTCAGCTATCACGACAAGTGGGGTCCTTCAGTGCTTTGCTTTGCGCTTGTCGTTGCTGTTGCTATCAGCTTTGGTTATCGCATTGCGAAGGGTAGCGAGGGAGGGCTCAAAGGTGATATGAAGGGAAAGTGGTAGGTTGTGTTGAATGCTCAAATCTATCTGTCTGAAGAGTTGAGATGAGATGATGTACAGTTTATGTATATAGCCCAGAGTTGTATCAAGCCGCGAGGCTATTGTCAAACAAGTCGTGACTCTTGGAGTATGACAGGCAGGTATGAAAGCGGGTATCGACGCTATAATTGGACACTTGAACAGTGTTTCAAATTAGACATCCGTTTAGTGAATCCGCTCACGAGCGCCCAACTCTTGTTACTATCACAGCTCACCTCAACTTGATCAACTCGCAATCTTGGAACAATTCGCAAAGGCCTTTGCCTATCAATTCAGATCGACTCTGAGACCCAGGAGGATCAAGACTGGAGCCAGCAGCACAAACAGCACGCCCGCCTGCTGGGACTGATCACCTGCCCCCAAACAGTATCACCAACGTACAGTCGCGATGACGTGGGAATGGATAACAGGAGCTTCGCAACTCCTGCCCTGATACTTCGACATGCTTTGCGACTTCGAGAGGAGTCGTAGCCTGCACCCCAGCCACATCCTCCTGTGCTTCTGGGCCGAAGGATGAACAATGACGATTTGGAAATCTAGCCGCGAACACCGCATGGCGAGAAATCGAAAGACACGGCTGTATTGACCATTGCATCATTCCCAGGTCCTATCGCGCCAGACAGCGGTCCGATTAGAGCTGATGACGCTGGTGTAGAGCAGCTGGACATGAGGTGCTCTGCGATGTCGAAAAAAACGTCCCGTGTCTGTCCTCGGCACATCCCAGCTCTCGACTGCCAGAAGCGTGTCGAACTCGAGCTGCGCTTTGCCGCAAGCATACCTGCAGGATTGAACAACCTTGCGTGGATCTTTGCGCGGTTGCTCGCTACGATCCGGAGCGAGTCGAAGCCCTCGTTCTCGAGACTCTCTGGATCGACGCGAAGATCATGGGCATTGAGTTGCGAGTTCACGTGGGACAACGTGCGATAGCGAGGACGTGCGAATGAGGCGAGATCACCGTTCAGTAACGGCCAGAAAGCTTGTCGTTGAACAGACATACGCGGGAACTTGGGTGATGTTCGCGTCGATCCGGAGATTTTCGAAAGCGAGACTTTGTTACTGCCCATTGGGTTACAACTTCAAGGGGCAACGTGCAATTCACGAAACCTGCCATTCGTCGACGTTCTTGCGGCTGCGCGTGTGTGACGGAACAGAAGGCCTTCGTCATGGAACAGCGGCACCGTTTGCTCAAGCCACCATTGCTTCCTCGTCTTGTCCTCGCCGTGTGTGGAGCTGATACTTCGCATTGTACAGCTGTACTACAATGCTGCGATGACACACTGGCAGCATTGAGAACTCAAACCCACGAGAGAATTGCCGCGATTGCAAAGCGCCTCAGCTTTCCGTCTTCGACGTCCACATTACTCGACAAATTGTGGCTTGTGGCGTCAGCAAAGTAGGGCACGAGCTGCCTCACAACTGTCGGAACTCGGCAGTACCTTGCTGTTGGGCGTGGTGGCGCTCTGTTGTAGCTGCAGATACGACATGCAAGATGATGGTGGAATCCTGCAAAACCGCCAACATTGAACTATACTTGCATGGCGCCTCCTGCCGTCAGCCCTGACGTAGAGTACGAAGGGACTTCCATGTGTGGAGGAATGGGGTTCGTGAGTCGAACCAGTAGGCTGATCTGCGCATTGTCCCAATGCGGACAAGTCGAGAATACCAGCACTCCGTTTTCATGCACGCTGCCGTCAGATCCACAGGTTTCCGGAGGCGCACTCCGGGTACTGTACACAACCCCAACGTCGCCGACATTCCTGTCCCTGGATTCTTGTTTGACTACATGTTGTAAATGCGTCCGACAAATATGAAGCCTGGGGATGCCAGTTCGCCTGAGCATCCATCGTGGTATCGCAGACCGTGCGGTCTGAGCATCAACACGGTCGCAGCAAGTGAAACCGTGGACCCTTCCGACCTCTCTGCAAGCCGTGACGATGCCGAAACGAGACTCTCCGCGAACGTTTCTTAGTCGTATAGTCTGATGAAGCATTAGACTTCCATTTCCTGCAGTAGCGGTGGATCTAAAGATCAACGTCATGGTCAAGGTTTCTCCAGCTGCGAGGTTTCACTGCCGACATCCGGCATCTACAAGAAGCGAGCGGTGCACGCTGCATGCTGGGTACTGAAAGTGGACTACTACGCATATCGGTTGTTTCGGAACAATACTATCGCCTAGTCGTATATTTCAGAAAGTTGTCTGCATGTTCGACGAATTGGTCCTTCACCACAGCATCGACGCGCTGACGGCGAGAACAACAGATCTGCGGCTATAACAGCACCCCTCGTTTGTCTATCCCTACAGTAGAAGCCATGGCGCAGATCTAAAGCTTGTCGAATGCTTCGCTCAGCTTGGTATGAAAGTTGCCGCGCTTGTCCGCTTCTGCTAAAGCTTCATACTCACCATTGGACGCCACACTTCAGCCACCTACCTCTTGCTACCGACTTCTTGTGTTACTTCCAATCGTTTCTATGCCTCAATGCAGCCACGATCTGCGGATTCCAGAGCCGCATCTGCAGAGGGGTTGTGTCAAGCTTTCTGCGACTCGGCGTTTTCTGGGCATTCCATGAGATCTGTGTCTCAAGGCCTCTTCAAGCTCACACGTGGTGATTGTCACGATCGACACTGCGACATCGATCATCACCGTGGTATACACGTGCGTTGACACAACTGCCCCCCAATATTCGTGCTCTCATCAATATTGGACCCTCTCGTTGCGAAGGTTTGCGGTCAGCACCGTGTGTGGCACTTCTGCAAGCCTCGACTATTGCTAGTACGGTGCTGTGGGAAGTTACTGAAGCTCGGACGTCATTCAAGGGTCTTCTCACAACTATACCGCGAGAATACCATCAATGTACGCATCCACAGTCAACGTCGGTGGCTTTCGCAAACTGCCGGGCGCATGCGTGTGCAAGACTGACACCAACATGCCCACTACGTCGCTGCTGCTCGAGCAGAACGGCGCCAGGGCCGTGGACTCGAATATATAGACCACCGTCCAAACCCGTCAACAAGAACCATCATCAGCACAATCAATCAGCACAACAACAGCAACAGCAAACAACAACCCAGTCGAAAGACACCCAGCAGCAGCAAGAGGCCTCAATTCCCTCGCCTTGCACATCTTGTCCAAATATCATATCTGCCACTCTCAATCAATCAACCAGAACATTTATCTCAATCAACCATCAAGATGCAGTTCACCCCGGCCATCGCTTCCGCCATCCTGCTCTTCTGCAGCGCAACTCTTGCTGCTCCCGTTCCCCAACTCGCAGGCGAGGGCGCCGCTGCCAACTCCATCCTCTCTAGCACCGATAATGGTGTTGGATATGGCATTGAGAATGCAGAAGACAACACTGCCGCCCTGATCACCAGCACCAAGAGTGGTGTCCCAGCAGTTCCTGCTACTAAGGCTCGCCGCCAGCTTGCTGGCGAAGGCGCTGCCGCCGATTCCATTCTCACCGATACCGACAACGGCGTCGGATACGGCGTCGAGAACGCGGAAGACAACACCGCCAACTTGATCACCAGTGTCAAGGGTGGTTCCACTACTACCGGTGGCAGCTCTGGCTCGTCCAACCCGCCCCCGCCACCGCCGCCTCACAAGTTCCGTCGTCAGCTCGCCGGCGAGGGTGCCGCTGCTGACTCTATCCTCACTGACACCGACAACGGCGTCGGATACGGTGTCGAGAACGCGGAAGACAACACCGCCAACCTCATCACCAGTGTCAAGGGCGGCTCAACCACCACTGGTGGTGGCTCTGGCTCCAACCCACCCCCGCCTCCCCCACCACACAAGTTTCGCCGCCAGGGTGATAAGATCTCCAACGGCCTGAAGGCTATCGGCAATGCCGCTGGTGTTGGTGTCGCAACCGACCCCGTTGGCAATGCCGGCGACTCCCTCGACGGTACGCTGACCAGCGGTGCCGCGAACGCTGGCGCCTCAATCGGCAGCACCGAAGAAACCACCCTCGAGAACGCAGGCTCCGCCGTCCCCAAGTTCCGCCGCCAGGGTGACAAGATCTCCAACGGTCTCAAAGCCATTGGCAATGCTGCAGGTGTTGGCGCTGTAACTGATCCTGTCGGCAACGCTGGCGACTCTGCCGATGGCACGCTCACGAGCGGTGCTGCTAACGCCGGTGCCCAGATCGGTAGCACTGAGGAGACGACTCTGGAAAATTCTGGATCTGCCGTGCCCAAGTTCCGCCGCCAGGGCGACAAGATCTCCAACGGTCTGAAGGCAATCGGCACTGCCGCAGGTGTTGGTGCAGTGACCGATCCTGTCGGCAATGAGGGCGATTCCCTCGATGGAACCCTCACTAGCGATGCTGCCAATGCCGGCGCCCAGATTGGAAGCACCGAGGAGACTACTTTGGAGAACGCTGGATCTGCCGTCCCGAAGATGTAAAAGAGCTGGGTGCCTTGAGACTGGGTTCTGATTGTCTGCTTTTTCTACTATGATATGCTGCTAATGATTGACGATTGGCGAGGAGTTTCTGCTTTAACGGAGAATGAGTTACGATTAGCGTCTGCTTTTGCCCTGGCGAATGGTACTTTGAGCGCTGCCTTTTCATTCAATACTGTACTTAGTCGGAGTTAAAAGCCTGTATGAGCGTTACCTCAATACTACCTTTCAATTGTGCACAACATTGAATCCCTTCCACCCATCCAGAGTAGCTCTGCACTGCTTCTCATACGCTTCAATACCCATAAGACTACAATTTCAAGTCAGCAAAACGCCCGAGCAATCAGTGGATCCGACGCCCTATCACTTACTATAACATTGGCTCCGCCTTCTTCCCCGGAATGTTAGAACCATTCCACCAAGAGCTCGTCTTCGACATGAGCAAAATGGAGCAACGGCTTCAATGCCATTTTTCCACTCTACTTCTGCTTCGTGCGTTGCTTCGATAGACTTCGCGCCTTCCTTTTCGAGCTTGGCGATCATGTCTGCGACGGTCTCGACTTGCGCTTCGATTGTGGTCGTGCCGTTGGAGAATGCCGAGGGAGACTGGGGAGAGTAGGACCTGGATAAAATTAGTGAAGTCGACCAACTGACTGCGTAATATGTCATTTTGCCCACATGAAAACGTTCGGGAAGCCAGCGATAGTCAGTCCCTAAGTAAGTGAAGATGCCGTCTTGCCACAGCTCGCGCAGGTCTTGACCGTCTTTGGACTTCAGTCCCATGTTTGTCAAAGAGCCAGTGAAGCTGTCGAAGCCGGTGGCCAGCACGACGACGTCGAAGTCGTGAAGTTCTCCATCGTTCATCCGCATGCCTGCCTCTTCGAAGGTTTTGAGGGGATTCGCATTCAAGTCCACGATTTTCACGTTGTCTTGGTCCAGGATCTCGTAGTAGTCATGTTCCAAGGGGACTCTCTTGGTGCCGAAGGGGTAGGGTGGATTCTCCGGAGTCATGATCGCTTGTTTCTTCGGGTCTCTTAATCTACTCCTGACCTTCTTCGCCCAGTAATCATATACTAGGCGGTTCGCCTCGGGATTGACAGCAGAATCGTTGTACCCTAGCAAGAGGAGAGTGAAGCTGCCTCGGTCCCACAGGCTTATCCCAGAACTTCAGACGCTCCTCTTCTGTGCACTCGAGTGTGGGTTTGTCGCTACCCTTAGCTGTAGGGCCGGCAAGAGAGAGCCTCCTTGCGCGAATAGGAGTAGGGTAAAGGCCTTCCATTCGCGTTGCTCTTCCTCGGATAGGTTACGCTGTCCTATTGCGCAACAGTAACTCGGTCGCCGCAGGAAGACCGTCAATTCGCTGGCTACTTTGCCGAGCTCCTTGCGTGAGCTGGACGGCTGTTGCTCCCGCGCCAATGATGGCAACCCTCTTGCCCGTGCAGTCAAGATCCTCGGGCCAGTCACCACTGTGAACTAAGCGACCCTTGAAGTCTTTCAAGCCCGGCAGATCGGGTGTATATTTTGCGGTGCAACGATCCAGAAGCAAGGACAAGTATTTGCAGTTGGCGACATGTCCCTCAGCAGTCTTGACTGTCCACCTGCCGGTAGATTCATCCCAAGAAGAGTCGATAACTTGGGCATTGAACGTGACATCCTTGCGGAGACCCAAGACCTTATCAGCGTGCGCAAAGTATCGCCTAATCTCTTCACCACCTGCGAAGCGTTCCGAGAAGTTGAAATCGGCGTACACTTCTGGGATATTGAGTTGATACCAAGGTGCTTCGGAGTCGACACGGGCGCCGGGATATCTATTCCAGAACCAGGTGCCGCCGAAGTCTGCGGCCTTCTCGAAGCATTTCACGTTCAGTCCTAGCTTGCGGAATCGATGGATCGCTGTCACGCCTGAGAAGCCTGCACCAATGACGAGAACGTCGCAGTGCTGTACATGTGGTTCGTCGCCGTTCGTTTGACTTTGCGGCGTCGTGGTCTCTTCAGTGTTGCGTAATCGCTCTATGTGGCTTGTGGCTTTGAAGTCTCCATTGACAAGCTCAACACCAGGTGCAACATCTAGCATGTCGCCCTCAAGGCTTGATAGCGGGTCTGCGGTAGCCATCGTGATTGTTGTGGCGAGAGATTTTAAGAACGGTTCAGGAGTGTATGTTAGAATCTAGACAGAATTGATCTAGAGGGCCACGGCCGAAGGCAGGGTATCATATCTAGCATGGCGGCAATCATGCTACTTCCTCGGGCCAAGCAACTGCGTACGGATATCTCCTTGGTTGTTTCGGTCGTCTCCACAGACCAGATAAATTGCGGCTGAGTGCTGACCGTAACAGGGGTACGACTGGTTTTTGATTCGGCGACACTCAAAAGATGGAGGCCTCGCCATACCCGACAGAGACCTAGCTTGTGTAGCAGCTTCCATCGTTGAGAGCGTATGGAAACGATACTCGGACAGGGAGGATCCTAGTCAGCGTTCTGCCGCCTGAGCTCGGTAAATCTACTTCACCCCTACTCCATTAGGTCGTAGCCCGTACCTTTGCCCCGCAGAAGGATAGGCTAACAACATGCCCTATTTTACTTCTACTGTGCACGAGTCTTGAACACCCGCGCTCCCTGTACTGCTGACTCGTATAGCGAGAAAGTTCGGAAGGACAGCCCAGGCCGGTCAAGCGGAAGGGCGATGGCGTTTCTTGAACATGGATGCTGGTAGGATCTCAGATCAATTCGTGATCCATGATCGACGTGTGCGATAACGTGACCATGGCTTTGACACGCCGCTGCATAGCTAAGTGGACGAACTATTTGCCTCCGTATGCTGCAGTCCGTGAACCAAGTGAAATGATCATTTGTCTGTTCTGCCGGGAATGCTAGGTCTCCGAGCATCACGGTATCTGTCGGACCGAGACAGAGCGTGTATGTCCACTGTGTTCGTTGCATGGCCATCAGAACGTGAGCGTCGAGCTAAGACCCGACTCTATCAGGCGTATTATGAACAGGAGGCAGCGGGATCATGGGCATATAGCATCTGACCATAGTGTATTCCACAGAACTGTAGTTGGCGAGCACATGTTACGTCCAAGGGTCGAGCGCAATCCAACACGCTTGCCGCACGGACGACAACTTGTGTACAATGTGACGCGCTTGCCTCGCTTTCGGATTCAGCGATATAGAAGACTGACAACGAGCTCGTGTTCACTTCCATATGCTGATAGGCATCGTCCGGAGCACACCCTCACATCCCCTCCATATCGCCTCTTGCCAGGAAAGGCAATGACAGCGAGCGTGGCTCCAAAACGGCGGTCGAATAACGTCATGACCTGAGAGAATGCAGTGTATGAGTGTCTGTAGACGCAGGAGGGCCCATTTGTTCCTCCGACATCCTTCTCTATCTTTCCAGAAAAACCACCTCCACCATACCATGGCAGCTAATATTACAGTCGCTCCCAAAGTCTCACGGAACCCGGCCAGCTCACCATCGAACGATCACCACATTGGCCATCCACCGACCGCTTTCCGGAACCCATGGCCGTCAGCGGGCGAGAAGGCTGGCATAAGTGCACTCTTATCTGCGCGATTCGGATCTGACAGGAACTTTGTGCCAGTACCGCAGGGACCTAATGGTACCCGATCAGAAGAGCTGGTAAAGGTGGTCAAGCCAGACTTTGGAGCGGACAAGAAAGACAAGTTGCGGGCGACGTGGTTGGGCCACGCCTCAGTGCTCGTGGAGTTTCCAGCAGCTATTGGAGCGCAAAGAGGCATACGCATTCTCTTCGACCCAGTGTTCAGCGAGCGGACCAGTCCCACTAAACATTTTGGACCAAAACGGTACAGTCCTACGCCTTGCACACTCGACGACCTGCCAGACGTGGATGTGATCTGCATA
The DNA here is from genome assembly GCA_002901145.1 of Cladosporium cladosporioides. Taxonomy (NCBI): domain Eukaryota; kingdom Fungi; phylum Ascomycota; class Dothideomycetes; order Cladosporiales; family Cladosporiaceae; genus Cladosporium; species Cladosporium cladosporioides. Next base: position 1,718,828 of record NOXB01000004.1, read on the forward strand.
TCGCACAATCACTACGATCATCTTGACTACGATACTGTCAGCCATCTGCAAAGGAAGAGCAAAGGTCGAATCCACTTCTTCGCTCCTTTGGGCAATAAGAGCTGGTTCACACAGCACGTTCGTTGCGATGACGACAAAGTCACCGAACTCGATTGGTGGGACAGCTGCAACGTAGTGGTTGATGGAATTGGTAGCATCAACTTGACATGCACTCCAGCACAGCACACTTCTGGGCGCACACCCTTTGATGCTGGACGAACTCTTTGGAGCTCATGGGCAGCTACAAGTGAAACGAAGAAGTTCTACTTCGCAGGCGACACCGCATACCAGGCCGTAAACACTCCTGCGCCATGCCCTACTTTCAAGGAAGTTGGCGACGTTCTGGGTCCTTTCGACATGGCATTCCTTCCCATAGGCCTCTATTCGCCGGAACATCTTCTCGGTAAAGTGCATGTCACGCCAGAGCAGAGCTTGAGCATACATTATGATGTGAAGAGCAGACTTAGCATCGGCATGCATTATGGCACGTTCAGAGGAGGCATCAGTGGGCAGTATGAAGATGTTCGCGAGCCTCCTCGACGCTGGCGCGAAGCTGCTACCAAGAACGGTATCTGGTGTGGAGGCGGTATCGAGGGTGACGGCAGCTCTGCTGACAGTATCACTGGAGGTGCTGGTCTTTGCAATCTTGGAGAAACTATCACCGTGTAATCTGACCTATGCTGGGACAAAACTGCGATCTCTTCACCTGTCTAGCACGATTTGTCCTCGCGAATGTCCTCGCGAATGTCTTCTTTCGTTGCTGGCAGAGATTGTCCTGCACGAATCGTCCTCGCGAATGTCCTCTTCTGTGGCTGGGCGAGACAGCCGCCGTGTATTCTGACCTCTACAACGTCAATTCTGCGCAGTCCTCCTCATCCAGCAAGAAATCTTTTCACGAATGTCCTCTTTTGTGGTCTGTTCTTTCTGAGGCTGTCCTCACCATGGCCATGTCCTCCACGTCCTCTCTCGTTTCCAGAACCTATAAGTAAAGCCGTTTTCTTCCATGTCTTATCCCATCGCTCTCACAAAATACCAGTACAGATACCCGTACAACAAATCACAGCTGATTACCACCCCTGCTTACTAAGAACAACCAAAGTCATTTACCATGGCTGGCCACAACACTACCCCGTACTATCTCCAAGGCAACGTCCGCCTCTCGCTCTCAGCTTACCTTACTGAGCGCCGCGAGGCTAACGCTCGGCCGTGCTGCGCTGCCTATGTTGCTGGCGGAGGCCACGATTTGACCTGCAGCCGCTCGGGCCACGCTGTCTACATCGACTACAGCCAGTCTGCTGTCCCGACTCCGCGTACCAGCAGGACCGTCCAGCCGCAACAGCGTACTGCCGACTCAGATGACGAGTCTGCTGTTTCGACTCTACGCAACAGCACATCTACCCTGTATAATGCCAGCTCTTCAGACGAAGAAGAGTCAAATTTGGACTCGAACGATCAACTGCTCTTCACTCTGCCTGAAGATGTCGCCAACGTAGTTGAAACGCCACGATCCGTCTCAAATGCGGCTCTACTGCTCCCGCCGCCAGCTTACAGCGCAATCCCTCGCGCGAGTGAACACAGGCCGTTCCGCGAGTACCCTCCGTCCTACGACGAGATCATCCGTGCCGACCGCTTCCAATGCGTCAGATGGATGCCTGTTCTCGGACGCCTTGCGCGCCCTGAAACCCGAGCTCTGAACGAAGCAGAGCTCGCTCAGGTGGGCATCTTCATCGGGCACTCCACTAGCCCGCCCTTCCTTCATCAGGCGCCTCGCCAGGACGCTCGCATCGCTGTCCGCAGGCGACCGGACCTGGATCCTGGTCGTGATCATCGCGGCCGCTTTCATCTTGGGCCTTGTCTTGGCTAAGACTACCTGAAGTAAGTACAATCGCACAGAGTCTGCCCTTCAGCGCATGACTCTAATGCCGATTTCAGCAATTTCTTCAATTTCGAACAATCTACCAGCACCACATGGCTTGCATCTTTAGGTCAGAGCTACAAGCACTCTTTTCAGTTACACTCAAGAATGATTATTCCCCAGCACAACATCACCCGCCACAACGTTGTTCAACGCAACATTGTTCAGCACATCATCACCCAGCACACTACCGCCCAACGCGAACACTTCCCGGCGCGCACGACTTTTCTTCTGTCCACCGATACCCACGCACATGTACTCCAGAGAGCACATTTTCCTTTGATACCAAATTGTCACATTGATGTTACGGCCTATGATTCCTGCGTTTGGTTCATGCGTCTGATTTGGGCTATACCTCCATAAAGCATATAGAAATTAGAATAAAAAGGTTTCAAAATGTGTCCTGATAGTCTGAACGTGATAGGAAAATTCTCAATGTATCATCTCTGTCAAAATGTCCTGCACAGCGCCGACCTTATACAGTCGAAGACAAAGGCCGAAAAGAAGAAAAGAAAAGGAATCTTCAAAAAACGCAATCAAAAACCCAATCAACCCAGCCAAGCCCAGCCCCCAGCCCAGCAACACCTAATTGTTAAATCCCATAGCCTTAACCATAGCAGCCTTGCACTCCTCCGACGCGTCATCAAGCAAACTCTTCAACATACAAGTATTCTGGCCCGACGCCTCCTTCGCGCAAGCATCCCTGTGCTTGGTCTTGTCGCTCTTCCAAAGCCCCTTGCACTTCTCCTTCATGTGCATGTCATCGACCAGATCGCGGCGCTGCGCTTTCGAATCAAGCTCGCGAGTGCGAAGCGTCTTCTCCTCGTCCTCAACATCGACGGCGCGTTTGTGGTCGTCTTGGACCGAGTCCCCGACCGGCGGAGGTGGCGGCTTCCACGCCGGCGGCTTGTAGTAGGGGTTGTCGCTGTTTTGGGCGTAGCCGTAGACGCACTCTGGGTTGGAGTCGCAGCCGATCTTGGGCTCAGGGGCGAAGAGGCAGCATTTCTCGAGCGGTGACTTTACTACCACGGTGGCGGTTGACGTGGGAGGAGGGGCGTGGGTGTTGTGGCGAGTTTGATGGTGAGGGTGATGGCTTCGGGGAGGGGGTTCTTCATCGCTTCGCTGACCGGATCGCGGAGCTGGGCTGTGGCGAGAGAGGCCAGGTTGGTCGCCAGGAGGAGAGGCGTGAGTTTCATTGTGGGCGAGTGTAGTTGTGGTTTGAGTCGTTGATGTTGACGTCGAGAAAGTGGGTGTCTGATCTCCTTTGGTATAAGAGTGATTGATAGCCTTTTGTACGGTAGCAGAGAGGAATGGTTCGAGTTGATGGGAGGGATGTATGCGCTCTTAAATTGATTTTAGGGGCACTGGATGAGTTGCTGACCTATGGATGTGATGTTGTAGCTTTAAGCTTTTTCTTCTGTTGCGGTATCGTCCCAACCAGGAAAAGACGATTATATTGACTACGACTATACTTACTGATCCGACGCCTTTCTCTGGGGTTCAAACTCTAATAGTAGTCTGTCAGCATCGTTCAACAGGTTGCCCCAGAGTCTCCTTGAGCTCAAATCCAGACCAAGGATCAAACGATCTGGAGTCTTTTGTACCAAGTGATGGGAACTTGCATCTTGCGCGACGGAGAGAGTTGAATAGTATTTCCAATTGTTTCGATTGTTCCAACCGAGAAGAACTCCAGCGCTATGCATACCTGGGCTCGGAGAGCCCAAAACCAAATTTCCCTACTTCCCCTTTGTCATTCAATTAATTTTAAGGTTTTCATCAGTCATGAGATCTATTCGCCCATTCATTCGTTAACAACCACCTCACAAACCAGAATCAATCTGCTCAACCACATTCTGACCCGTGTAAGCGGACCAGTCTCTACACGTCTGCGCCACTGTGGAAGGCAGCTTGATCTTCTGAATCTCCTTCGGGTAGGAGATGGCGTTGACGTACAAGCCGCCGGACATGTGCCATGCGACGTGGCAGTGGAAAGGCCAGACGCCAGGGTTGTCGGCTTCGATTTGCATGACCATGTACGAGGGTGTACCATCTGGCTTGGAGTTGTGGAGGATGTGTACGTCGCGGCGCTGTGGATTTTGCGGGTTCACGATGCTGCCGTCCCAGGTGCCGTAGCCTTCGGCCAGGATGTGCATGTTGTGGCCGTGGTAGTGGAAGCTGGAATGAAATGTCAGCTTTTGTAAAATATCATTTGAGAAAGCAGGGATATACTTACGGGTGGGAGCCGGCGAAGGCGTGGTTGTACACCACGATGCGGATGCTTGAGTTGTCGCCGAAGTTGATCACGTTGTACTCAGGCTTGAACTGGTCGAGTCTTCCAAGGTTGGCCTCGAGCAAGATCGGATCGTTGTAGTTGGCGCGGAAGGTCTGGTTGTTGACGAACCAAAGGTTGTGCGTGCCGTTAGATTGGAAGGTGATGTCAAGTTCCTTGGTGACAGGAGGCTTGGGATCGGGAGTGATTCTGAAGTACGGGACGGATGCGCTGAGTGGATCATTGCCGCAGTTGTTGATAGCAGACTCAGGAACAGCAGATTGGTGGTGGGTACAGCAGTGGTGTTCGCGTTCTCATAGTAGATAGCGGCCACGGCCTCGGGAGAAATGCCGTCGAGCAAGTTGCAGCCGCCAGAGAAGGCACTCTTTCCAAGAGTTGAGCGCATCCAGACTGCATCAGTGGACTTTCCACTAGCCTTGACAATGATGTCAGTCCTTTGACCGATGCCAAGAGTGACCACCTCCACGTCGTAAGGAACCACGGGAACGAAGTCGTTCGCAATGATGGTCATTTTGTGGTTGTCAATGGAAAACTTCTGCATTCCTTCGGCGCCAGAGTTGATCAGACGAATGCGATAAGTCTTGCCAGACTCGAACTTGAACTTGGAAACACCAGCATTCGGTGTGCAAGTAGTGTCGTTGCTCTGGCAAGGGTAGTTCATCTTTCCGTTGATCAAGTTGTTGTTGCTCATGGGTGGCAGCTTGCCTTCAGAGGCAGGAGCCATGACATCTTTGACGATGTCATAGTAGTCGGCGTGGTACCAATCGGAAAGCATCACAGGTCCAAGGTCAACATCATACTCAGCATTGTCGGGGACCGTGGATGATCATTGGACCGAAAAGTCCACCGGCAGCCTGCGCGCTGTAGTGGGAGTGGTACCAAGATGTGCCGTAGAGATCAGCTCGGAATCTGTATGTGAATGAAGACCCGGGCGCAATAGGGCACTGCATGACTGAGGGTACGCCATCGAGCCACTGGGTCTCTTTCTGCAGAAGACCGTGCCAGTGAACTGCGGTTCCCTCGTTCATGGCATTGTGTACGGTGACTGAGATCCAATCGCCCCAGTTGGCTTCAATGGTAGGGCCAGGGAACGCATCGTTGATAACAATCGCACTGCGGTTGACACCATCGGGGCTAATAATCTTCTTGCTAATGGTGAAGTCGTAAGATCGAGTCATGCCAGTGTGGGGAGGGTCTTTGTAGGGATCTGTGTTTTCACACGTTCTGGGACCCCAAGGCCTTCCCTGAGGCAGTGGAGTGCCATCGCCACTGATCCAAGGAGGAAGTCTTGGTGCACCCGGGGTACCGAGCTCAGACTTGCCATTGGTGGCATGTTGTGGCAGTCGTGGTTTGAGGCTTGAGCCCCATGGCAGCCAAGCCGAACCATGGCGATATGCAGATGCGCGGGCGCCGCCATATGGCTCTGGAGGTGGGATGACTTGCGTCACTATATGGTGTTAGCGACGATCAGTCAACCGAGAAACCATCTTTGGTTTCCAGTGATGAGAATGACGACGAGAAGGGAATGCTTACCATATTCGTCTGATGCAGGAGTGTTGGCGATCTCTTCAGTTGAGGAACTGTAAGAGAAGGTTGATGCCGTTGAGTTATCAACAGATGATGTCGAGTTGTCGAGTGCTAATACAGGCGATGCAAAGGCAGCTGCAACCAGGGCAGCTGCTGTGAAGAAACGGCCAGCCAGACTTCGGCCAGGAGGATAGGAAACAACTACCAAAAAGATTAAGAAACGCTCAAGGGAAAACAAGAGACGAGCTGTGGTCCTTTGAGTCGATGATGAACGAATTCACTGATTTGGAGATGTTTTTGGTTGAACCAACACAAAGACATGACGCGTCCATGATCTTATACTAGTCGACGGATTCCTGATGGCAGAGCGATCCCAACAACAACCATCATCAGATCTTTCCTCACCTAGGCTATGCCGGACATACGAGCATCCATCAGGTCGCAAGATGCCAAGCTCGCTCGCACCACCAGAGGAGCCGAGCGCGGACCAAATTGGGAGTGAAAGCAGACTGGCAAACCGGATGAGATCGCAGAGCTCGTACACCAGTATCCTCGAGCACACCGGGAACGCCAGGGCTAACAGGCAGTGCAGCGAGATAGCGCTCGCTACCATCGCTTGCATGCACTTGGCAGCGACAAGCCTCGATGCTGATGGGAGGCGAGCGATGGGATCAGCCTCACTAGCCTCCACAACGAGAGATGGCCCCAAAGGAAGCGTGCGGCGGCGGAAGTCTGCGTGTAATGGACCAATACCATGGGAGCGACGAGCGGCCCGCAGGTGTCATCAGCGTAAGGCTGCCAGGGGCCCGTAAGCACGAAGTTCGGTGGCTGCATGCGAAGGCAGAAGATAGAAACCTCTGCGGCTGTACCGCCCGTCCATGACCGCATGAAGTGAGGTCGGCGGAGCTGCAGCATGCATGAGGCAGGGCTCGTCAATATTCTCCGATTGCACATATGCGCGCGCAAGACAGGTACGGTTGTGATCAAGGCATGGTCGCACGACGCATCGTGTCTCAGATCTCTGGAGGTAACATCGTACCCTTGTTCCCGGCGCCGACAGATTGGAGCGCGCACAAGAATCGCGTGGGCGAAGGCTTGTGCTGTGCTATCCTGTGTTGTGGTTCTGATGATGCCAAATATAGCAACAGCAGCAACGTGGGGAAAGTCTTGGAGGATCTGCAGCGATGCAATTTACGCGCGCGTGGTCTTGCCCTGCTAGCAGTCACATCCTCCACCTCCAGCCGCGCCCACCGCCAACTTAAGCTATCGCTAGATGCTTGGATGGAGATATATCGACGGCGTGCTATCAAGCGAGGCGAGCGACGCTATTGCCTGACAGCAGCGTGTCATTGGAGGCGCTTCCGGTGCTCTTCGTTCGGCCTGGGAGGGCTGTCGATACCACTATATGCAACGCTGTCTATTCGTCTACCAGCCGTGCGCGGTGATCGCCGACTAAAAGATGGTGTAGGCGAGCACTTGCGAACATCCGCAATCGCTAAATGAACGACGTCACGCTATACAGATTTCTGGAGTTGAGGGGCCGACAAACATGAAGAGTCGCAATTTCGAATGAGCGTTTGCAGATTGTCATTTCGACTGATAGCGGGTGCATGACATGGACTTCACGGCTGCGGCACATTGGACGTCTTTGACTTTCTGGGCACCATCTCGTATCCGTTTTGCGCTCTCTGATTTGACTAATCGCTGACCGGTCATTCGAGCTGGTGGGCCTTGTCCTTCACAGCGAGAGACGCGATGCGACTTGAGATGCGCCACCTCGATTCGCGCTCTCCTCTCCAAGCCCACATCGTCCAAGCCTGACATGGAGAAACTACTGGCATGGCTGTGGACCTCTCCCTCGTGGCAGCGTGGACATGACCGAAGGCATGCGCGCCATTGAGCCAGGCTGCACGGAAATCCGTCGACGATCCACCATCCAGATGCCATGCTAATGACTCCGTGTGCTGGCCCGCAGCATCCACAGCCAAGCATCCGTACCGCCACAAAAAACATGTCATTTGACCCAGCTGAACAGGCCATCACTAGCACAGCACAACGCCCACCGCTTCTCCCCTCCCAATCTGGCTTGTAGGATGGAAGCCAAGTGAGGGCTCTCGCCATGTTATGTAACACAGACGGGTATAGGTCCGCTGGCCTTGTCCTTATTACTGCTACCAACTTGTCGGACCCTCCTAACAATATATCGATTTAGTCATCTCGTACTCCAGTGTCAGCCCGGTCGACACCCAATCATCCACATGCACAATCGCCTAACTGAATGTCAGCCTTGCTAGTTCCAGGCTTTCAATCGCCCAAGTCCGGAAAAGGGGAGCTGGTGGCCTCGTGAACAATCTTGGTGCTGCAGCAACATCTTCTCACGCACCGAATCAATATCATGATCTGATATCCTCGGCTACCTTCTCAACAGGGACATTTGACGCGCTGGCAGTCTTTGCCTCTACTCTGACCACCACAAGCAGAATACTGCATTCGCAGAGCCCGTCGCACTAATCTTGTGACGAGTTCGGCTGTAAAAAATCACTTCAAAGTTGAGACTGGTGGAAGATCGAGGCCGATTGGTGTCAACTTGTGATGATAGCTGCCATCTGCGTCTCGTTTCTCATGCCGGTCACACGTCGCTATGTCGAGAGGGATTGGGATTACGAACCTAAGCTCAAGGTACGCTCTACACGCGCCATCCACGTCAGTCTACGTACAGTACAACATCATGGCAGACTCTGAGATTACACTGAAATGGCCATAGCGATCAATGACACGAAGCATGTAGGTGTACATCTGCATTAGACAGCAGCGAGTGATTTTTATATATACGTACAGCAGAATTCCACAGGGTTTTAGACGCACTTCCTCAAGCAGAAGTATCCTCCGCCTCCGTCGCAGTGCCACTCTCCGTCTTCCTCTTCTTGACATACTTTCCTCTCGCCTCCACACCTCCTACAAGAGGAATCACCTTCCTGGCCGTAAGCACAAAACCCTCACTACCACCCTTGCTCGTCATGAGCGGGTGCGTCCTGCCCGGCAAGACTTGATGCGCCCGCACGCGACTCGTTTGAATCGTCGGCGCGAGCAGCAAGCGCGGATCGACAGGGAAGTCCTCTTTATCGGGCACTTCATCCGGGTTCTGTGCGAGCGCAGCGAGGTACGCCGCCCGGCGCTCTTTTGAGTACAAATCGACGACTTTGACCAGCGGCTCGACGGTCGGCGAGTAGACGACGACGTGGCCGCCGCCGCGGACCAGCGGCACGACGTGCGGGAAGATGGTCGTGGGGTCCATGTGCGAGGCGACGACGAGGCCGTCGAAGCCGCCAGCGCGCGTCTCGTCGACGATGGTCTTGCAGCGTTCCCAGCGTCTGCGCTTCTTGAAGTAGGTGCCGCGCTTGCCGGATTTCCAGGTTTGAGTGGTTTCTTGATCGGCGTAGTCGGGTTCGCGGTAGGTGGGGTCTTCTTCTGGGTGGAGGAGTTGGAGCCATGAGAGGGTTTTGAGGTGGTGGTGGAGGGGGTGGTCGGGTGTGGGGCTGTTGCCGTCGTAGTCGAAGTATTTTAGCAGGCTTATGTTGGGTTGGACGGCGGCGTGGAGGACGGTGATGGTGTTTGAGGTTGCTGGTACTGGGAAGTCGTGGTGGACAATAGGAGCTGAGGGTTTGGTTTCTTCGGGGTGGCCGTTTTCCATGGGCACATCAGCAGGCTCTGCAGGGCCGTTCTCTGTGGTTTCTTGGGTTGTCGTGGTCTTTGAAGGGGCGTTTTCGTCCTTGCGCAAGAGATTCATCTTCTCCGCTATGGCTCCCGTTATCAACCCAGCGGTCTCGTCGATCACTAGCCATCTGCCACCAGGCGCCTTGTGTTCTGCATTGTCGCCGTACTCAACAGCCTCGCTAAAATGGGCATTACTCCATGCCGTAACCAGACCCAACGTCTCTTCCCTGATCTCCATTATCCGGCTGGGCTCCTTCTCGCTGATGTAGTCGATGAGGTAGCCAAGCTCCATCGGCAGGACTGTGAAGCGCTTCATGTATTTCTTTGTTTTACGCAGGGTGTATTTTGCTTTCGCAAAGGCAGTCTTCTCCGACAAGCCTGTGTGGTTGGCCAGGATTTGCTCAATGATCTCTTTGCCGCCCGAGCTCTTCTTCAGTTCCTCGATCTCGACGTGCGTCAGTGCCTGGCGACTCGCGTCGTCGATGGTGAGTCTGTTGTTCTTCATGATCACAGTTCCATCGTCGGCAATGATGTCGAAGCTGTCCGTCGTGCCGTTTGTTGCGTCCTGAGGAGCAGGATCTCCTATTCTCTGCAGCAGCAGTCTCTTCGGCCACGATGTCGGCATTGAGCTCGCTGGTTGGGACGGGACGTAGACGGCTGTATAGTTCTCCAGTTTGCTTCTCAAGCACCTCGTAGGTAGAATAGAGTGGTCGACCGAGCAGGAAATTGGAGGGGAACGAGCCGTACTTGCTGATTTCGATGATCCTGCGCCATTCTCAGCTTGGCTTCGCAGGAGTCATGGAGTGCAGCCATGCGGCGGCGACAATGTGTGACCTACGTGTTTGGCTTAACTTCGACTGCCCGCATCATGTCGTTTGCCAGGCGCAAGAAGACCCATGCATTGGGACGGATGCCATTGCTTGACGCCATGACTGAGAGAGTATACTTGACCGCCCGCGATTATGCTGCAGACCAGACGGATCTGCTTAACGTGCAGTGAGAACGATATGCGACAAACGTGACAACAGCAGCAAGATTATTATTGTTGCGATGGCGAAAAGCAGCTTTCACATGCTCGGCGGGTGCATCGGACCGAACCTTGTGCAACGCCGATCACGCAGAAAATGCTACGCTCTCGATGTGGGGATATGACTGGTGAGCAGTACGCGGGCCGGGGCCATTGGACTGCAACTAGCACGACCCTCGCTCGATGATATAGACTGGACTCGGAGCAGACGACGCTTCTGTCCCTTCCTCCCGGCCAACGGCTCTCTGGTCTGTCAACCGACTCCGTCGACAACATGATTTCCATCAAGGTCCCGTGCTCCTCGGCCAACATTGGCCCTGGCTTCGACTGCATTGGTCTGGCTCTGTCCGTCTGGCTCGAGCTGCAGGTCAGTCTGAACGACGACGCTTCCAAGGAGGCACCGCACAACTGCCGCATCACCTACGAGGGCCAGGGCAAGGAGGATGTGTCCACCGACCCCGAACGCAACTTGATCACACAGACTGCACTGTATGTGCTCCGTTGCCACGACCAGCGGGCATTCCCTGCAAACACTCACGTGCACATTGTCAACCCAATCCCTCTCGGTCGTGGTCTTGGCTCCTCTGGTGCGGCAGTCGTCGCTGGTGTCGCTCTTGGTAGCGCTGTCGGCAAACTCGATCTGTCCAAGGACCGCATGCTCGACTTCTGCTTGATGATCGAGAGGCACCCCGACAACGTGGCAGCCGCTCTCTACGGTGGCTTCGTCGGCAGCTACCTCAAGGAGCTCGATGCTGAGGACATGAAGCGCAAGGAGATTCCTTTGGCTGAAGTTCTTCCCGCACCACAGGGTGGCGTCGACACTGGCCTCAAGCCTCCAGTCCCACCCCAGAACATCGGCAAGCACATCCGTTTCCCTTGGGCAAAGGAGATCAAGTGCATTGCTATCATTCCGCAGTTTGAAGTCAGCACAGCAAGCGCGAGAAGCGTCCTGCCAACTACCTACGAGAAGCAGGACGTTATCTACAACCTGCAGCGTGTCGCACTTCTGACCACCGCTCTTGGCCAGTCTCCTCCCCAGGCCGACATGATCTACGACGGCATGCAAGACCGTGTCCACCAACCATACCGCAAGAGCCTCATCCCTGGCCTCACCGAGATCTTGCAATCAGTTACTCCTTCATCTCACCCCGGCCTCCTCGGTATCTGTCTTTCAGGTGCTGGACCCACTATTCTGGCTCTTGCCACCGAGAACTTCGACAGCATTGCCAAGCACCTCATCGAGCAATTCAAAAAGGAGAACATCACTTGCGACTGGAAGCTCCTCGAGCCTGCGAACGATGGTCTCGTCATCAGCGACGATTCAAACACCAAGCCCGTCGCTGGCATGACCTATGCCGACGCTGGTGTCTCCATCGACTCCGGCAACGAGCTCGTCCAAAGCATCAAGGCCGCCGTCAGTCGACTCGCCGTCCCGGTGCTGACGCAGACATCGGTGGTTTCGGCGGTGCCTTCGACTTCGAAGCCGCCGGCTACACCGGAGCACCCACTCTCATCCAGGCCATTGACGGCGTAGGCACCAAGCTCAAGATCGCCTTCGAGATGGACGACTTCAGCACCGTCGGCATCGACCTCGTCGCCATGAACGTCAACGACCTCGTCGTCCAGGGCGCCGAGCCCCTCACCTTCATGGACTACTACGCCTGCTCCTCCCTCTCCGTCCCCGACGCCGTGCGCTTCGTCGAAGGCGTCGCCCGCGGCTGTATCGACGCCGGCTGCGCGCTCGTCGGTGGCGAAACCGCCGAGATGCCCGGCATGTACCAGGGCAAGGAGTTCGACGCCGCCGGCGCCGCCACCGGCGCTCTCAAGAAGGGGCCGCAAAGTGCTCCCTCTCACCAAGGAAATGCAGGCAGGCAACGTCCTGCTCGGCCTCGGCAGCAACGGCGCGCACTCCAACGGCTACTCTCTCGTGCGCAAGATCGTCGAGCGCGCCGGCCTCTCGTACACCGACAACGCCCTGGGACACTTCCAAAGACCGTCGGCGAATCCCTCCTGACCCCGACCAAAATCTACGTCAAGCCCTTGCTCGCCGCCGTCGACAAGGACCTTCTCCTCGGCATGTCGCACATCACCGGCGGCGGCCTGGAAGACAACATCCCTCGCATGCTGCCCAAGCACCTCGGCGCCGAAGTCGACTGCAGCTCCTGGCCCGTGCCGGAGGTTCTCAGGTGGCTGAAGAAGGCCGGTGGCGTCAACGAGCGTGAGTTCGCGCGCACGTGGAACACTGGTCTTGGCATGGTGATTGTGGTTTGAGGAGAGCAAGGTTGCAGAGGCGACGGAGGTGCTGGAGAAGGCGGGCGAGAAGGTGTACAAGGTCGGCAAAGTGATTGCTAAGGGCGATGCGGAGGTTGTGCTTAAGAACACTGAGGCTTGGAACTAAGATGTTTCTTCGAGCTTTTGGTTTTTTTTATGGGTATTGAGTGATGCATTTTTTGAGTGGTGGTGCTTAGAGAAAGAATTATTCGCAAAAGAAATTGGGAAAAAGTATGGTGGTTCATTGGAACAAAAACAAAACAAAAGATTTTACGCATAGTTATGGGTAGACAGATGTCACGAAAGACGAATTGCAGAAATATTACATGGATCCAACGGTCACATTCCTATTGAGCCTTTCCTGCTGCAGTGTTCCAATCAAGTCGTTTTAGAGATTATGGCAAAGGTATTGGAGATCACGCAGATCTGTCGGCAGAAGCTGCTTGCCTAGAATTATAAGAATATGATAGGATATCTATCACGCGTCCTCCTCGTCCTCGCCCTCGTCTTCGTCCCCGGAAGACTCCATCGTCAAAGGCGGCATCTCAAAGTCGCTATTGTCGTCATCCTCTTCTGCAGCTGCAACGGGTGCAGGCTGAGCAGGCAATGTGACGGTCTGCTGCGCCTTCTTCGCGGAGCGCGTAACCACTGTTGTAGGCACAGGCGCGCTCGCAGTCACAGGATCGGGACCTGGCAGGTCTTGCTGCGAGACTTGGGCGACCGCTTCTGCCACTGGAGAAGCACGGAGGCGTTTGGCTGGGGTTTCTGGCTCGGGTGCGACGAGGGCAGCACGCTTTGCGCTGGTTGTTTCGTTTGAGGATGCGGTTGCGGTCTCGATATCGGTGGGCTCGGCGGCTTCCGTTTGTGCGTCGGTAGTAGTGATTTCGCTGCGTCCGTTGCCTAGTTGCTCGTCTAGAGCACTCAACAAGTCTGTCTCGGGTAAAGCGCCTCCATCGACGTCCATATCGTCGGCACCATCAGCTTCTTCTTCCTCTTCATCGTCTTCCTCTTGCGCGCCGCCGCGATTTCCGGTCCAGATAACAGGCATTCTTGGCCTGACGATCGCCTCTACTTCAGCATCACCAGGGAACAGTCTGGCTAGGAAAGGCAGTAGGCTTGTTTGTGCCGACGTGCCAGACGGGTTGATGGGAGGGTTCAAGACGCTTGCCACCAGAGCTTGCTTGTGTTTGCTCAGGACGGCAGTGCGATCGATGGACGCACGGAGCTTGCGTGGGACGGCTTGCGGGCTGAGCTTTGACGGGATCAAGGGCAGAAGGGCAGAAGCTGCCTGCTGCAATGCGCTCGGCTGAGCGCTGTTCACAGTCATGGGCTTCACGTTCGAGGACGTGACTTGGGCGCCTGTGGGCTTGACACCGTTTGCGGAAACGGTCAAGCGACTTTGGTCCTCCTCGGGAAGCATATCATGGCAGCATGCTGCGATCAGTGGTGTAATATCTGCAACCTCGTCCTTGCCGAAGGTGTGTCCGACGAAAGTCAAGAATTGGCCAAGAGTGGCGTAGGCATTGGCTCTGAACTTCTCATCCGCTCGCTCAGCCTTGAAGACCCAGGCCAATTGCTCAGTCAAGCTGGGGAGCATGGACAGTAGCCCAGTACCGAAGCGCTGCAGGATAGAGGCGAGAAGCTGGAAAGTGGCGACGTGAATGCGAGGCAAAAGACCGTACAGAGCGTCTCTCTCATCGCGGGAGACTTGGTGATTGGGCTTCACGAATTCCTGCCTGCCCGTGGACAGGTACGGTCACACTCAACAAGCGCGTGGTGAGATCAGCCAGCAGACCAATACGGATGGGTGCTGAAAGTGCGGTCGAATTTCAATGTGCGCCTGCACAAGTCCAAGGAGTGCAATGACTCTCTCGCTACCTTCGTAGATACCAGTCCAGGCACCCAGACCTACAGCATCCGGGCTTTCAGACTCAACGTTGCCGGCGAGGAGCTGTTGAGTGGGCGCAGATAGTTCAACACCAGCGACAGATCGCCAGTCTTCAACTACAGATCTGAACACGCGATCGCATGTGGCATGTGTGGCAGTGATAGTTGTCTTCAGAGTATCGTCCCATTTGGTCGCTGCTCCCTGCTTCGGTGCACAGTTGTGCAGCAGAACTAATAGCTTCTGAGCAGTCTGGATGTGAATGTCAAGATAATGGTGAGCTGAGCTGGACCTGGCAGTCGACGAGATGATTCGGTTCAAGACGTCACGAATCTGCTTCTCGGCCGATCGGAAGGTAGTGGGATGTTTGGGCAGAAGCGTGGATGAGCCCTCAAGAACAGTCTGCAGCTCGCTGTTAGAGCAGCGCTTGTTATCGACGTTGCTCAAGCAGGTGGTGATAAAAGTGGGCAATGAAGGCGTGGTAATCTCTCTGATCAGGTTGGGGTGCTCCCAAGTAAGCATAAAGATGCGGACCAGAGTGATGACGGCGAGAGAACGAGTTGTCGGCGGATCAGGCTTCTTGAGGAAGGCGAGAAGAGTCTTGACCCATGGACTCGTCTTGCTAAGGACTTCCAGGCCTCCGGCCTCAATTGTGGCTTTGATCAGGACCACGGCAGACCATCTGCCCTCAACGGTGCGATCCTGGAGCAGTGTTGAGAGCTGTGTCTTGAAGCGATGCACAGTAACACCATCTTCCGAGTTCTGCTTGCTGGACGGTGCAGTAGAGGAGAGAATCTCCCTGCATGCCCATAGGGAACTGGAGACTTGTGCAGCAACGCGAGGAAGCTGATGCACTGGAGTCGAAGAGATGCGGAACGTGAGTTGCTTAAGCAGAGCAGCTCCTTGAGGGCTGGGCTTGGAAGCCATCTTGCTATTCGTCTGCTTTTCTGTTCAAGAAAGCAAAAGATCGCTGCTGTCGAAATACTACATGTATTGCATGTTGTTCAGCCTCTAACAATTCTACCAATCCCATGCGCCTCGGAACTTTTTCTCGCCGACTGCCACGAGCGCGGCAACCCTAATCCAATCTGCCGCCTGTCTAGCGCTAGGGTCCGCATGCGCCAGTGACGTGCGCTCTCAGGGCCATGCTCCAGTCTCAGTGCTGTCAACATGTTCGTGTGTTTCACTTACTTTCTGACTACTTTAGCCGGCTTTACATATCCGCGACACGTGAAATCCTCCCAGGCAGGACGATGAGGCTGTTTTAGGAAATATACAACCACGTCTACGCCTACTCTCCCTGCTCCTCCTCCTCCGCCTCCGCAATGAGCCTCGGTACCTCAACCGTCGCGAACCCTGAGAAAGGCGCGCGGTACTTGGCCCAACTGGATCAAGCTCTCTGCAATGCTTCCTGGTCAGAGATTCCTGAACTCGCGCGCAAGGTTGAGAAGCATGCACCTACTAGAAGATGTCTCACACTCGCCGCTCGCTCAGAAGCCCAGATAGCTTCTGCCTCGCATCGCCCAACTTCTGCCTCCTCGAACCCTACCGGTCTCCATGGATTGAGCGAATTGATACCGCGCCTGGAAGAAGCTATCGTGGTCGGCAACAGTATCGAGGAAGATGCGTTCATTGCTAGCGTGGGCTTGGCTGAGATACACTGGCTCAGGGAGGATCAGGAGACTGCCTTGAAGCTGCTACCAGACTTCACACCAGAGTCAAACACGCATAGCAGCCTGCCGTCTGCTCTAGGGTGGATGGAGGTATGCGCGTTAAGACTGCATATATCAAAGCTGCGTCGCTTGAAAGCCAGGGCAAAGAGCAAGAAGCACGAAAGCTATACTCAGATGCGATCGCAAAGACGCCAGGAGCTAGATCGGCAGAATTGAGGAAATGGACAGAACGTCTTCTCGCAAGAGCATGTATGCACTTCAATGGCCACACATCTTCAGGCTCGATATCAGCTTCAACCGATGCACTGCGAGCATTTACTGCCTGGAATGATTTCTGGCAGCGCTCTCCACCCAACACAACGACATCAGGAGATAATGCTTCCAGGATCGATATCCCTAGACGTCAAGTGTGGCATGCATATTACGACCTTCTCTCTAAGATTCTGCAAAGTGGATTTACTTATTACGTAGCATCGGACACGCGCATCCATATGGGGACGTTGCAGACCTTCCCGGAAGCTTTCCGGTCTCCCTCGAAACAGACCCAACGAGCGGATCTGAAGCGTGTGGAGGCTACATACGAGTCACTGCTTATTCAAGAATCGCAGTTCCCGAAAGCAAGCGAGACAAACGTTGAAGTTGAAGAATGGATCGCGCAAGCAATGAGAAACTGGAGGATCTTCTGTGGCTTCGCATGGACTGACGCTGAGCTTGGAAAAGGAGGCAAAGAAAGCGTAAGTCGCACCATGCTGGATATCTTGTATCGGGCGGCGACGAAAACTTTCCACTCCACTGCTGTGCTCCGGGGACTGTTCACCGTGCATGCTTCTTTGGGCGAATTTGACCTTGCCATACATGCCTTTGACAGCTATGTCGATATAATTGACAAGGGCAGGGCTCGAGCAGAGAAGACTGGCCAACGTGATGTCGGCATCGATGATGACGACACAGCTTTACTCACTGGCGTAGAGGCTGTACGTGTGCTATGTCGCTATGGTGATCGTTCCCAGGCCGAGAAAGCCGTTGCTGTCGGCAAGAAGTTACAGCGATGGCTGGGAGAGGGACGGCCGCACTCATCCGACCAGATCGCTGCCCCTACCGGCGAGCAGAAAGCTATAGCGAATCACCAGACAGCTCAGCTCAGGTCATCGACACTTGCCGCCGCGTACAGAGCGATTGGAATGAGTCAAGCGCAATGGGCTCGCCTGACCTATGATACCGATGCGCGTCCCGCTCTGCAGGCGGAGGCACTTAAGCAATTGAGGCGAGCTGAGGCGCAAGATCCAAACAACATTGAGACATGCTACGCTCTGGCATCCTTGCTTGCGGAGACTCATGAAGTTGCTGCCGCCATTCTGTCCATTAGGCGAATTTTGGCAGCGAAGCCTAAGGAAGAGCTCAATGAGGAAGAGAACCACTACAACAGGCAACGAAAGCTTGTTCCTTTGTGGCATCTGTTAGCACTCTGCTTGAGCGCCAAAGACCAGCACGAGGCTGCTTACAAGATGTGCGAAGCTGCTCTCGAGCAATTTGGTGACAAGACGATACTCTTTGGTGATGCCGCTGGTAATATTGAGAAGCAATCAGATTCAAAGCAACCTTTAAATGGTCTGGTAGATCAAATGGAGGGTTTTGAGAAAGAAGCCATTCTGCAAATCAAAATGACACAGCTCACCATCACTGAGCTCATGGACGGTGCGACTGCTGCTGTGGATGTGACAGACGAGCTGCTCAGCTTATACGCGAGACTTTTTGGAAAGCCCGAACAGACGAAAGCGGCAAAGCCATTACCTGCAGCACCATCCGCTGCCCCCTCAAGGACTGGAGGAACTTTGCGAAGCATAGCTGGCAGTATCAGGCCCAAGTCGAACAGGAACAGTGTTGAGAGAACACGTCCACGCAACATGTCACATGGCGCAACCCTAGAGCCCCCAGTCCCGAATGGACAACCTAGCACAACGAGCGACCAAGATTTAGGACCACCCATCGCGATTACAGTCACCAATGAAAATGGCGCACCAGCGGACCAAGGACGAGGCCGCCAGGGCCACCGACACTTACCTTTCGCGCTTCGGTCCAGCACTTCAAAAGGCAGATCCCGTTCGAGAAGCCTTGGAGGAAAGTCGAAGCCCATGCCCAACGAGAACGATCAGCCTCCACTCCCACCACCCAAAGACATTTCTGTGTCTGGCATGACTACCAACGATGTTGCCAAATCCACTCCTGTGGAAACGGCAATCAGTAACAGCAACGAGAAGGATCCACAGCAGCAGCCCCAACCAGTGGCCCACAACATCGCTCCAACTGACTGGCCAGCACCTGTGGGTCACAGTGACCAGCCTCCAGAGCAAGACGTTCGTCTGCCAGCACCCCATCCTGCCTCGAGCATGACGCCAACGCCTAGCTTCTCTGTCGTGCAGCAGCAGAAACACAAAGTTAGCGTCTTGGTCAAGGTATGGCTCTTCATTGCTGAGCTCTACATCCGGGCGGAGTCACTAGACGACGCGTCTGGCGCCATTCAAGAAGCTCACAAGCTTGTCGATTCTTTCGAAGCTGATGTCGCTGCGGTTGAGTCTAGTGCGAGGGCATTCTACTTCAAGACCTGGGGTGGAGGACAGAGCGTTGACGAGTTGTGGGCGGATATCCTGTCTAGTGTAAGTTCATCTTAGTTCCTACTGAAAATGCGTATTTGCTAACTATGACACAGAAAGGTGACCTAGCGTCAGCCCGTGGCCTTCCGTTCGAAGCATCATCACACTACGAAGACTCGCTGTCTTATTTCCCGGATCATCCGGCGTCAATCATCTCGCTCTCATCCCAGCTGCTGGATATATACACTGAGGCTATGCCTGCCGAGCCACCACAGCCACTCCTCCCCACACAGCATACCACTGCAGGTTCCGGCGCCAACGCTCTCGCGACCACGTCCCTGCCGAGCCAATTTTCGTCTATCACGGCGCCAGCATCAATAACGGAGCAGACCCCGGCTACCTACGCGTCCCCTGCTAAAGAGCCTGCACCAGCCGAGCTCAACAGACTCGCGGCGAGAGAACGAGCGTACATGCTGCTTTCTGGCTTGACGCGTCTCGGTTCAGGATGGGATGATTCAGAAGCGTGGTTGCAACTGGCAAGAGCGCATGAACTCAGCGGTCAAGTCGGCAAAGCTAAGGAGGCGCTATGGTGGGTTGTGGAATTGGAAGAGACGAGGCCGGTGCGCGGTTGGAGGGATGCCGCTGTGGGTGGTCTTGCTCTTTAGAGCGGCCTCGCAGTGGTGCTGAGAGATGGCTGGTATTGTGTATTATGTATATAAATCTGTTCGGTTGCGGACACAAAGGTAGACATAATTGATACCCTGTGCGTGCAATTTTCTCCGTGTGCGGATTTTTCAAGGACCATAAGATCACGAATATTGCATGATGGGTCTTGAATTGCAATGTCTATCTAGTAGTCGTGGTAAAATGGCCCAAAACCACAGTGGCTATCCCAAAAAAATGTTCATAACACTTGTCGTCCCTTGTAAATGGCCGCCAGAACGCTTCATATCACAATGCAATGCCGCTGTCCCACCAACCTCGCCCAGACCGCCATTCAACCAACCCGCCATACCAACACCACCACCCCTCGCCTTTCGGACCCAAGCCAAGGCCTCTAAAAATGCTGATTGGTACAGGCTCAAAGAGCCAGATACCCCCGCGAGCGAAATCGTCCACGAGCAACGGCGCCGTAAAGTACATCCATCCTGCCACAATGGCCAGATTTGCAGCTCGTCGAAGCCTCTTAGGCACACGTTGAGTCACACCAGCGGACTTCAGGAGCTGCACCAGAGCCGTCTGCACAGTCACTGCCAAAGCTTGCAGCATGAAGAACAGCATCGGCCCAGACAAGGGAAACGTCTCGCCGAGCTGCGTGTGGCTGCCCGAAGCATGCAGCACGCCGGACAGGAAGAACGCGATCCACGTGCTCACCAATTTGCCAGCGACGGATCGCTGTTTGAGTCCCAAAGAAGCCACAGCCAGTCGCCCGGCTGCTGGAACGCAAACCGGAACGTCTGATGCCACCACGCGCCCACCAGCCCGCAATCCCGCTGTCCAGAACGTGCTCAAAATCGCCAAACATGTCCGCCGGGTTCATCCAGGCTTCGCCGCGCAGGCCGACGATCTTCGGTCCGAGGACGCCGACGAAGAAGACCGGGCCGGCTTTGAATATCGCCCAGAGAGCGAGGTTGATAGCGCACAGGCAGATGAGGAGGCGGTAGGACTTCGTCAGGACGAAAGAGTCGCGGATGAATGAGGGCAGGAAAGAGGGTGGGGGTAGGCTCATGTCGCCGTACCACATGTAGCGGTCGTGGATTCCAATGGTCTTGACGCCGTCTAGCACGACGTAGCCTATGGCGAGGTTTCGGAGGCAGGCTTTGAGCAGGGCGCTGCGGTCGCTGAAGCGCCGGATGCCGGTCTTGCTGGTTTGCACGGGTTCGGAGTGTTCAGTGGCAGACTGGTCGCCATCCAGTTGCTTTTGCATCCAGGTAGGTGGGGGTGGAATGCCGGATGATTGCCAGGTCCAACCTACGCCGCGGAAGCTGCAGAAAGCGTCGCAGACCCAGTCGAGACGTTCGATGAGAGGGCCTATAGGATACGGCTGCCAGATGAGAGGGCCGTATCGATGCGTTGGACCTTTAGTTGGGGTGTCTTCGGTGCTTGCTGCTTGGTTTCGATGTCTGAGATTAGAGTCTGACTCGCCACCATTCATCTTCGCCGATCCATTGAGCAAAACTCCATTCGCATGGCCATTACTCTTATGAGCAACCTCTCGCTTGCCAAACCTCGCATCCTCAGCCCTCTCAATCCGCTTGAAATCTCTCTGGCAATCATTAAAAATCATAATGGCCGCCGACCACAACATGCCAAAACTCGACATGATGCCCACTCCAAACGCAGCCGCGGGGTTCCTCGCCCGATTCGTCGCCATCGTCCAGACCTGATAGCAGCACATGGTTCGCGAAAGCGGCGTAGCTTCCCATTCTGCGCGTCCGCGAACCTCGATAGTCAATCATTAGAGATGACAGTACGAGGAGTGCGCCGAGCGCCGCCCAGGGGTAGAGGAAAGGATGTGCATCGCCGGACTCGATCAGGTTGTAGTAGCGGTTGTCGTAGAACGCTATCACGTCGCGGTGGGAGGCGAGGTCTTTGGGTAGAGGCAGATGGGCTTGCATGTGGGCGAGGGTTTTGGATTTAATTGCTGATGGGACGGCCATTTTTGAGTGAGTGGCGACCCAAGCAACAGTGTAACAATGTTTGTGTATTATGCCGATATCATGGTCGTGGAAGGTGTATTATCAAGGATGGCGAGATGGCTTCAAGGCGGTATATGATCACAAGCAAAAGAAACCACCTTTCTTGGTCTCGCCATCGTCATGCGATCTCAGCCAACGGTGTCACACTAGTTTCCTGAACGTGACGTCTTCCAGACGCTTTTGCGGCGCTTGCTGAGAAACAAGCATTCCGCTCTCGGCGCGGTGCGCTGGTGATCTCACCGCTAACCTGTTCGAGCTAATGCAGATCTACAGTACGATCCCAAGGGTCTGAGATCCTTGGTGTAGTAGAGTGATAACAGAGAACAAAGGAAAGCTTGCGAGGCACGGACAAGTAATCGAGTCTGTCAGGGACTTGAAGCGTTTCGAGGTTCAGGTACTGCACTGACTGCGGCATGGTACTAGAAACTCGGTCGCCCGTAGAAGATTGAAATTGATCACATTGCGTTACTGTACAGTGTTGATATATGCTACGAACTTATTTCTCCTTCTTTGAGAGGCCTCCATTTGCCTTCTCATACGCAGGCTTCAGCTTGAGTCCCACTGGGTTCTTGAGAGCTCCGAGCACAAGAGCACACACACCAAACATGCCAGCGGCACCGGTGAAGTATGCCATGTCGCGTCCCGTCCACCAGTACAATGTGCAGAACAGCAAAGGTCCAACAGCACGTCCAACTTGACCAAAGCTACGGTGATTTCCAAGCTTCTCGCCGCGCTCGTTGCTTGATGCGAAGCTGGACAAGCTGTTCAGTCCGGTCACGACAGTGCTGCTGGTGACTGCGAGCAAGGTTGCGGCGATGTAGAGACCGCGCTCATTTTCGACTTTAGCCAGGATTATGAAAGCGCCGGCGCAGCTCAGCACGCCGAGTTGCACGATCTTCAATGGGTTCATGCGTCTGACGACTGCACCTTGGAGGATGCTTGCCACGAGGCCAATGAAGCCCAGCAGTTTTCCGGATTCCTTGGAACCATATCCAAAAAGATCGTAGGTCATGAAGGGCAGCGAGAATTCCATGCCGCTGAAAAAGAGGATGAAGCTGAAATGGATGAGGTTGAGCAGAGCGTGCGAGTTTGTGCGCTTCGTGACCTCTGCAGCTGGCTTCTCTTGCTTGACTGCGCCGATTAACAGCGGACTGGCCAGGGGCGTGGGTCTCTGGCAGGGCAACGTATAGGTAGAGGGTCTCCACGACGATCAGGAAAAGCGAGAATCCAGCGGCTGTCGCGAATGGGTTGGCGGCAACAATAGTGACTTGCGATAGTGCGGCTCCAAGCGCTGGTCCGAATGTGAAAGCGATGCTGAAGCAGGCTCCCACCATGGCCATAGTCTTGCCACGGTCCTCGTCGCTGCTAATATCCGTTGCGATGGCCATCGCAAGTTGTATGTTGCCCTCGCTCAATCCTCCTACTACCCGACTGGCCAAGAATGTTCTGAAATCTGTTGCTGCGCACCAAAGGGCCACTGAAGCGATGTTGCCGACCATGGACCACAGCAAGGCTGTGCGACGGCCATAGCGATCTGATAAAGTTCCGATGATAGGGGATGCGACAGCCTGGCAGAGCGAGAATATTGAGCCTAGTGCGCCACCAAGAAGGACGATATCGTAGCGGTCGTTGATCGGCTTGCTGAAGCTGTTTTTGTACGCGTTCAGACCAGAGAAGATCTGAGAGAAGGGTCTGGGAGGACTGTGTTTCTACGTTGCGGTAGAACTCGAGCAGCTTCGGGAAAAGGGGAAGTATGAAGGTGAAGGATATCTGTGGAAAGTCAGCTCATAGAACATGAGTGCTGCGTGTGTAACTGCTAGTACATACCAGATCTAAAAGGAGTGAAACGAACAACACCTTCAGCACTTTCTTGCGCTTCTCAGGCGACACGGGAGCTTTGGCGGCCATTCTGAGAGACGCTGTGATATTTCGTGCAACCGACCAGCGTTTGACAAGAAAAATAAAAGTGTACGAAAGAGAGAGATGCAGTCAATACATACACAGGAAGACAGCTGGCTGATCTCACCTCAGCTTGGTCCAGGTCCCAAGAAACTGATTCAATTACTCTCAAACGGCATACGGCATGACGAATGAGGGCAGCTTGTTCACCACCAAGCTTTGATCTCCAAGACCCCGCCTTTGCGGATGCAGCGAAGCCGACCGACGATCGACTCGTCGAGATGCTGTGCTGCCTCTTCGAGACTACCACGCGACCGGAATGCTGTATTAGTCTTTGTGATGTGGCCGCCTCAGAACCAAAGGATCCAAATGCGTGCCTGATCAGCGGCAGTACTCCCTCGGTCCAGCCTGCGCCGAGGCTCAGACCTTCGTCGAGTGCCTTGATCGAGTACCAAGGTACATGTACTCGCGCACATGGTGACCATGCTCGTCATGCCATCGTCGCTGCTGGTTGTGCTGCAAGCTAAAGCAGGGGGTTTTAGGGAACTCCTTGAAGCCGGAAGGCCATGTCAAATGGTTGAGACTCAGGATATATATCAGCAGCTGTGATATTGACCGCAAATTCCGCAAATTGACCCGGCGAGGCTGGCGTGACTATCTTCGGACGCGTGCCGCCGTGCAGCGATCTAGACTAAAGAGAGGGACGCAATATGGCACTTGACGGCCCATGTTTCAGGCAGAGTATATCGATGGGAAACGGCTACACGATAAGAGAGCCGCCATAATGATCATACTGGCACATAGCAACTAAAATAGGTGATCTATCATACTGTCATAGAGAGTATTATTAACTGCGGATAGCTGGAGGCAGTTGGGCAGGCGAAAGCTAGTGGCGCTTTTAGCAGGCCGCTGCAGCCTTTCAGTCGCTCTCTTGCAAGTGCTCGTGGCTTCGTACTACGCAGACCTACGGAGGAACAACCGAGTGCATAAGCCACACTTCATACAACACCATCTGTATTTGCCTATCGCCCGCTTATAAGACGCCATCACCCTGGATGATGCGCATGTCTACGCATCCTGGGCGGTTCACTCCAGGCGTGGCTTGCAGGACCGATCAATGCCGGACAGTGCCTTGCAGGCTAGGACCGCGCAACAAGCCACCCTCACTCACGCCTCATGCAAGCTATTTCAGTCTAGGGCAACAAGGCTCTTCCCCCGATATCTGGACTCCGCATGCGCGCGATCTAGTCCCAGAGATCTGGTCTTACTAGTGCATCCGGACCGGGCAGGCGTGAACGGCCTGGTAACGCATCGGCTGTGGCGTTGAACTAGGCCTAGCAGCACGGAACATTGCGACATCCAGACGAATCACCCAGTACAGCGTCCAGCGCCACCTCGCCCGCTACCGTGATACAAGCTAGAGAGCTATCATATCGACCGATTATATGGATGGGTGAGGGGTCGAAGGTTGGCGCGCGCGCCCTCGTGTCTGTCGCATGGCTGCGTTCGCAGGTTTGACATTTCAAATGATGTACTTCGTTATAATATGCGACGATCACCCCGAGAACGTGGGAGCGATCTTCGTCCTGCATCTTTGCTGACCCTCACGGCCCACTTTACAAGCAGACTGCGTGGTGCTACGCACTAGGTAGCACACTCGTCGCGATGCAGATCAATCCGCTGGGACGGAATTGGGGGCTCATCGTCAACTGGGACGGTCTTGGTAGACGAATCTTTGCCACCAACAACTTCGAAGGAGTGACTAACAATTCGCAGGCAAAGTGTATGCGAGCATCATAATCGCCTGGTCGGCTGCTCTGCTTATTGGCATAACTTGTCTGGTCTGGCACCGGCGGTCACCTTTCGTTCGCATTCGCAACTTGAAGATCGCCATCACATCGACGTTCTTCTTGCACATTTATCTCGTCAAGATCCTACTCGCATACACCACCAATGGCCACTTCCTATGTAGTGCCGAGTTCTGGATCATGAGCATATATCTGCCGTTCGGCATCGCTCTGTTCCAGGCGAACGTGACGCAGCTGCGTAGTGTCGCTGAACAACAGGAACTCTTGCTTGTGCGCCAGAGCTCGTTCAATGGAACGCCTGAGCTGTCTGGCCAAAGCTGGCTGCGTCGCGTGTCAAATCGCTACAGTCGACTTACGCAGGCGCAGAAAAGCTACATTTTCATCGCGATCGGCATGGTCATTCAAGTGAGTTGCCTCTAGTTGGGATGTCCGTCTCTAATCGAGCGTACGCTAAATTTTCCACAGCTTATCATCACATCTGCCATATACGCTGGCTCGCCAACTCTGCAAGGCGACTGGTCTAGCTATGGTCACATTCCGTTCAATAAAGGACAGATGAAATGCAGAAAGACATTGGAGTGGGTTCCCTCAGCTTTCTGGCAACTCTTCTGGACCTGGATCTATGGACCTTACGAGCTGTACAGAATCAGGAACATCCGCGATGCTCACAGATGGCGCCTACAGACCATCTTGTGCATCGTCTCCGGACTTCCTGGATCCCCACTCTGGATCGCAGCTGTGTTTTCAAAATCCTTCAAACCTGTGAACCCATGGTTTGTGCCGCCTATGTGGCTAGCACCAGGCATCATTGTGATGCAATTCGCGACAATCTTCTTCCCCATATTCGAGATCTTTGAGCAACGTACTTCAATGCGCAAGAGAACGGACTCCTTCAGCAGCTGCGATAGTACGTTAGCTGGATCATTCATCTCCGAGAAGATCAATCAGCCCCGGCCTCAAAGCTCAGCGACTGATCTTCTCGACGACATCAACGCCACAGTCGGTCGTCTCTATTCGATTGGAGCTCTCGAACGGGCCCTGTTGCTCAACCCTGAGCCATTGCTGCAGTACGCTGCAAGAAGGGATTTCACCGCCGAACATCGTCTTCCTGACACAGGTCAGAGACTGGCGACAAGCCTGGCAATCCGCCCCTAGGAACCCAAGCACCGATCGTCACCGAGGACGCCAGATCCGCCTCTTCCGAATGGCCATCGACATTTACGCCAGCTCTGTGGACGAAAAGACCGCAGACTTCCCCATCAACATTTCGGGCCACATTCGACGAGACCTGTCAGCAGTCCTTAGCCCAAATGTCCTCAACGGTCTCAGTGGTTTCGCCACGCGCAAAGCATCGAGCGCTTCGTACGGACCCGAGCTCCACGCCGTCCCCAGCATGGCCCCAGTAGCTCCTTGGAGCGATAACAAACACGGTTCAACAATCACCACAACCATCTCAACGTCGCCGACGTACGCGCCCTCTCCACCAAATAGCGTTCTCCGCTCCATGTCGTCGGGCACCACGCTCGCTTCAAAGAAGACGGCCACGACCGAGTGCAAGCCCTACCGTCTCGAAGACCGGCCTGATATCTCGCCGGGAAGCAACGGGCGTGGCCTCGATCTCCCGGGCTTTGACGAGCACGTCTTCGACGACGCCGAAGCCAGCATCAAGATCCTCGTCCTCACCAACACGTGGAGGAAGTTTGTGGACATGATGGACCGGGACCGCGAGGCGAGTTTCGATTCTTGAGAGAGAACAGTTGGAGGTATAGAAAGTGAAACAGTCACATTTTTTGGCCTCGCGGCTATTCTTTTCCTCGGCTCTGCCTGCGTTGTCCTCACCCGATCTTGGGTTGCATCATACTTTCCTGCTACCACGGCGTTTGTGCTCCTGGGTTGCTTTACGCATGAGGTGCTGATGGATCTGTCTCGCCTTGTAAGATTGGATTGTGGCCGGAAAGGCAGTGATTTTTTCTTTTTCTTTTTTGTTCTTTAGATAGAGTAAGATACCATACCATATAGCAACCAGAGTACCCACATAAGCTGGTTCATTTCAGCTCTGGATTTACCTGTCAGGTTCATATTGTGAGAAATGTATAATCGTCGATCGCAGGCTACATGTAGAGGTTGAACGTTGTGTCTTCATGCCGTTGTCAATACACGCGCGTCATGGATTGGCACAAGCATGTTTCGATGCGATGATTTGTAGCTACCGAGCTCATGAGATATCGTCGTTATCACCCGGCCAAACACGCATGCCTCACAACAGTATTACGATACGTGGACACATGTGTTGTGCATTTAATTGCACCTTTTTTCTTTTTTTTTCGATGAACAGTTTCGTCCCCAGGGTTGGAGTTGTGGTGACTGTCACGCACTGGTCCTTTGATCCTTTTTCTCCCTGGGTTACATGTACATGTAGATCGATTTCAGTGGCTTGATATGACTGCGTGTACATTTCCGTGTAATTGTTTCATGTCTTCGAGCATGAACTAGGAGGTACGGTGTGCATACGTGTGGTGGTAACGCAGTTTTGAAATCCACCAGGACCTCAAACGTTGTTGATGGTCATGCCTTCAATCTCAAAGGGTCCGGTAGTTTCCAAGTTCTCTGCAACCGCCATACATGTACACATTGATGAGCCGAATCGTGTAACCGGCAAGAGCTCTAACATGTCACACCGGATATTCGCTCAGGTGTCTGAGGGACTTTCACAGCCATTATGCCATTTGTTATCGCGCGGAAGCGGATGTCGCAAATTGGGTTTGCCCAAGGTCTAGCGCAGCATGCACGGTCTCGTCATGGTCGACTCGTTACCAAGCATGCAAGCATGCCGCCTGCGCCCTGATATCAGGCATCGCCTAACAGTCCGAGCTCTTCGCGCTACCATGCGCCTCGGATGTCACTATCACTGCTCTCGGTCATATTTTCCATCCACTCAGTAATCCGTGTAACGCCGGTGTTCTCGTTGTGCGCACTGGAGCCATGAGGAGGAGCTAAGCAGTGCAGCTCTCACTCGACGCGCATACGAATCGCACATACCAAGCAGGACCCAGGACTAAAGAGCCGGCTCGCCAGGCCTGACGCCGCCATGTACATACCTGCTTCCTTCAACGCTGCGGATGCGCCGGACTTTCACATATATAATGACGCTGTACGAAGTAATTCTTTCGGATTTGGAGCTGGGAAGGACCTGACTTCGCACGACTGGTCCAGTCTAATCGGCATTGTCACGGCCATCGTGGGCAATGTCCTCATCTCTTTCGCACTGAACACACAGCGATATGCGCACTTGCGACTGAGCCAAGAGAAGTCCGACCATGCTGAGAGGCGCAGGTCGCAACGGAAGAGTGGGAAGAAAGAAACTGGTGGTGTACGGAATTACGGCACACAGCAGGAGGAGATCGCGGAAGAACGCGCCAGAGAAAATGCGCGCTATGGACCGGCGAATGGTCAACTGGAGCTAGAGGAAGAGGAGGCACACGAAGGCGACCCTCTCATACCTGAGATTGGCAGCAGGACGACAAGTGAAACGACTATCAATTCTTCCCTGCCGGACGGGGACGATGAGAAGGGCGATGCTGAGGCCAAGAATAAGAGCTACTTGCAATCGCCTATATGGTGGCTCGGAATCGCCATGATGGTGCTGGGAGAGGCTGGCAATTTCCTGGCCTATGGCTTTGCACCAGCGTCCATTGTGTCGCCGCTGGGTGTGGTGGCATTGATCTCAAATTGTCTGATCGCACCACTTCTACTGCACGAGAAGTTCCGCTGGAGAGACGCAGTAGGCGTGGTAATTGCTGTTGGAGGTTGTGTGACGGTCGTGCTGTCCGCCAGCGACAGCAACCCACGACTGGATCCGGACATCATCTGGGACCTCATCACCACATGGGAGTTCGAGACCTATCTGGGCGTCACCGTGGGACTTATCATTCTGCTGGTCTTTGCGAGCAACAAGTATGGACACAAGAGCATTCTGATCGACATTGGGCTTGTTGGCCTTTTCGGTGGCTATACTGCTCTCTCCACCAAGGGTATTGCATCTTTGCTCTCGAACAAGATTTGGAAAGTGATCACATTCCCGATAAGCTACCTACTGTTGGCGGTGCTAGTCTTTACTGCTGTCATGCAGATCAAATACATCAACAGGGCATTGCAGAGATTCAACGCCACGATGGTCATCCCGACTCAGTTTGTCATGTTCACCCTCTCGGTCATCATCGGCAGTGCCATCCTGTACCGCGACTTCGAACGTGAGAGCCCTGAGGATGCTGGCAAGTTTGTTGGTGGTTGTGCTCTCACTTTCTTAGGAGTCTGGTGCATCACCTCTGGCCGGTCTGACGACGGTGATGGCGACGAGGAGAACGATGTAGGAGATGAGGCTGAGGAGGAAGATGCTGTCGATCTTGTTGACCACGAAGACATGCCCGACAAGCAACGACGAGGATCCACCAAGGCTTCGTCAAAGAGTGTTCCTTCAAAGGGTGCGCGCGTCCACAGCTTCAGCTCTGTCAACATACCGCCTTCTCTTGTGATCACCCATGATTTCCAGCCTTCCACACCCAAAAAACCATCCGGCCTTCCTTTTGACGCCTACAGTATCAACCCAGGACTTTCAGATCGCAGCGCCATCCACGCCTCCACAGCCGAAGACCTCGCTGCCACTGACCCCGATCCTACCAAACGGTCGCCAATGCACGCCACAACATCTGCTCCAGTCGTCCCAACCCTCTCCCCATACCGCCCAGAAACACCACGAACAACAACCACTCCCGCTCTCGAACCGCCTCGGACTCCACAGAGTCGCGGTGACCAAACTCTCGACCCTAACTCCTCCCCTGCCCGCGCGCCCTCCTAGCCCCGCAATTCCATCACCACCTCCTGCCCGACCTCGGCCCTCTCACCTCCCCACTCTCCTCCAGCCTGAGCGCCATTGTCGCCGACTCCCTCCGACGAGGCGTCGATAACAACCCATATCAGCGCTCCGTCCGACCTATCCGCCGGAACACTACTTCTCGCGGCCACACAACGTCCTCGCCGAGCCTTCCACCCCTGGAGGCGGACGGAAGCGTCACTCTATTGCGTCGGGCTCGCTTGAGCAGGACGAGGTAGAAGAGCAGGTCGGTTTGCTTAGGGCGCAGCAGCAGGTAGCATGCGGAGCCAACGCGATTCTCTGCGCGCGAGGAGCTTGAGCGCTACGCTGGGAGATTTGTTCACGAGAGGCAGCGGTACTGGTACTGGTACCAGTAGTGGCAATGGCAAGCAGCGGGAAGAAAGGTGATGTCGATCTGGACGGATTGATGGCCGCACCCGGTCAAACTGTCTGTATCTATCGAACTTCATGAGATCACGATCTTGCGCTGCTGCGAGCAGCGTTTTGATGCGGACTGCCAGGTATGCTCGTATAGACATATCCTGGCCAGCCCGCATCAAATTTGCCACTGCTCTCAATTCTTCTCTCCCGATGGAATGAATTGGCTGATGAATTCGGGCGCTAATCAGATTGGGGAAAATTGCGTTTTGAATTTTACTCCCGTGCAAGCTTGCATAGCGATGGCGTTTTGTCCTTTTTTTTTCGAAAGAGGAAAGATGCAAGGGGGTTTCCCAATGGGATCAATCTAGTCTGTTGGCAAGGGGACGCAAGGAAAGAAGGAAGGGGAAGAAAAAGGCCTAAGCCGATTTTTCTTCTTCCTTTTAACATTTTTTCCAAGTTTCGCGATCTCTTTATCAGAAAGCTTCATGTCATATAGTAGCTTATAATGAAAAACATACCTGAGCCATGACCCAACCCAGAGAACTTCCGTTTTTTTTTGTTAACTGCTGTTCTGAGGTAGATATTCAGTTTTCACAATTTTTGATCACCTCAGCTTTCTCTTCCTTTGGAAGGAACAAACGTTTATCTGAAGAACGTTTATGCCACACATTTCACTAAGTCACTGCCGCTGCTGCTGCTTGCAAGTTTCAGTAATTATCCAAATTGTCATTGTTGACCACCGCTAGAGAAGCTAGAATAGCTGTTTTGCTAGAGAGCGAATTCTACCCCCATCGAGGTCGGGCAAAAGCTCCAGGACCAAAAACCCATGGGAAAAACAATACCATTCGCGCCGCTTTTCGCCCGGAACGCCATGCAAGTATGGGCCAATCGCAATCAGAAAAAAAACCCCCCAAGAAAGTCAAAACGAGAGTAAGAGCAGGCGTGAGGCGAGAGCAACACTCGCGCCGACGGCGCAGCGCGGCGCAGCGCATCGAAATGCAACTTGGCACGACATCACATCACGACACAGTCCCGCTCTTCATGCCCACTCTTGCCGTGAGAATGTGAGTGCCCATGCCCAAGGCCATGCTTCTTTTTCCCTTCTTTGTCTTTCTTCCCTCGAAGGCTGCCGGTCATGATGCCTGGTGGAGGTGATGGTTTTGGAGGCGCAGCAACCGGTGCGGCAGGTTCTTTGCTTCCAGAAGCAGGATCTTGATGACCGTCTTCTGATGCCGGCACGCTTGGGACGTAGGAGGGCGGTGGCACTGCGTCGGCGTCGCTGCGGCTTTCTGTTGAGTCTGTTGGTGCGACGAGCTCGGAGGACTGGGTGGCTGAGAGGGGAGAGTTGCCGTTGCTGTTGGAGCCGTTGCCGCTGGGAGCAGCTGGGACGTTGGTGTTGTTGTTCTCTGATCGTGACATGCGCAGACTAAGCTTTGACATGTTGAGACTGAAGCGGGACGCATCTTTGTCCTTCTCCTTTTCTGCAGGCCCAGTTGACGTCGGCCGTGAGCGCGTGTTTTTGCTTGCGCGCCGAGTGCCGAGATTCTTTGCCACGGATAGGAAGGCATTGCCTCTCTCTTCGACGGGGGTAGCGGGTACAGACGCAGATGCTGTGGTGCCTACGCTGGCACCTGATACCGAGCCGCCGAAATTTGACCCCTCGAATGCAATGCTGCTCCGTCGTTGTTCACGAGACAACGGCCGCGTGAGTTCAGAGTCCTGCCGACGTCGAGACTGTTGCGAGTGGAAGAGACTCCGAAGTCTGCAGTCTCTGTCGACCGTGGGAAGGCGTTTTGCAAGGCGGCGTCATCCTCAAGGAATTCGTCGATGAGAGCAGACTTCTCGAATGGCATTGCGTCAGACTGTGACCGGGATGTAGCTTCCGCATAGCTTGGGAGATCGTGTATTGCATGTCCATCTTCTCCGATGGGCTGGACTTGGTAGAACAGAAGATAAGGTGTTTCCTCTCGAAGGGCATCGTGAATGTTGACATAGCTCACGCGTTCCCGGGCAAGATCGTCGAGCGCATCCAGGGATCATCGAAGTCGGCAGCACTGCTGTCGCTTTCGTGGCGGTCGCTCGTAGAGTGTCTCGATGCATTTGGAGCACTACCTCTG
The DNA here is from genome assembly GCA_002901145.1 of Cladosporium cladosporioides. Lineage (NCBI taxonomy): Eukaryota > Fungi > Ascomycota > Dothideomycetes > Cladosporiales > Cladosporiaceae > Cladosporium > Cladosporium cladosporioides. Next base: position 1,751,534 of record NOXB01000004.1, read on the forward strand.
CTTAGGCAGATGTAGTGTCCTGAATGGACGGACACACCACGATGGCATATCACTGATTGCAGCACAAGCCTGAAGTTGCCAACGAGCGGGCCTTCGTCTTGCATGCTGTCATCGCTGACGAAATTTGGCACGGCGATTTCAAGTGGAATGTCGACAAAAGTGTCGCGCTTTGAGCAGCACCCTCGTGTATGAGTATCTTTTAGTGCACGCCTAAGACGGGTCGCTTCGTTGAGAAGTGAGCCGCGACTTGAGCATCAGAAGTCGGCATATGGTCTGTGTACCATGGCAATAATTTGAAAAATTGCCAGGCTGGCATAAGCACCTCGGTACGTGTGCTCATACGACGAAGTTTCTCGCCTTCGGGAACCTTTGTATCGTCAGGCACAGCCTTCTGTGGATCCACACCCCTATGGTGACCTTCCGTTGGCTGAATATGCTGTCTGCACGTTTCCTCCCGCTGCCAGGTCTCAATTTGTCTGCAGGACTTTTAAGCTGTGAAGGAGCCTCTGCAATGGGCGTCGATACAGATGGTGTGTCGGGAACTTCAGCCACTTCAACATGCAGTCCACTTTCGGGCTTCTCTTCGTTGTAGAATGCCTTCAGCTCATCCTCTATCTTTGTTCCTTGCAACGTGTTGCGTCGTTGTTGCTCCATGTGCCGTTTGACCTCTATCCTGTTGTTGAAATAGTGCTCCAGACAATCCTCTAATGTGATGACAGTACTGCCTTCCTGTGGCTCCTCGGGAATGGCGACTTCAAGTAGCCGCTCATTGACAAATTTGTGGTCATCTGCTGGATCCTCTTTTCCGGTGTGATATAAGTCCATCTTCAACGTGAGTAATGGAAGCTCGAGCTGACCAGTAATGAAGCCAAAAGCCTCCGAAGGGTCTTGTTGCCTGAGATTTGCCGCATCTTTCCAGCCGCACTCAGCGAGCGCATCTTGCAGGTGTCTGGTCACATCGGTCGTGATCAGTCTTCCAGATCGGAGCAAGTTGACCCATAACCTCAAGAAACCAGCTAATTTCCGGCGTTGTGGATCCTCGAAGCTCTCGTACAGCATCGCTTCAAAGCTGTCCAGTCGAGCGAACATGCCAAATAATAAAGCATCCAGAAAGCATGTGACGCCGGAACGATTCTCAGCGCCTAATAATTTTGTGTTTGGATCGAATGGTCGCACTATGCCTTCGTATGTCTCCTCCAACAGCATCAGCAGTCTGAAGGCAGCATCCGCATCACCTTTTGACGAAGGCGCTCGCAGGGCGTACTCCACATTGTCTTCGCATATGTTCTCGATGCCATAGTTATGCAGGCGGGCGACTATAGCCTTGACCTTTTTCTCTTCTTCTTTGTCGAGCTTCTTGCGATCCTTCTCCTCGGAGTGAACACACCTCCAAAGTGATCGGGTTTGACGACAGTCTAAAGCAGCAGATGTCAGCATATGGTGTCCTAAGATTTGCGCAGGTAACAGGACGAGCAATGCGCTTCTGAGATATTTGCTACAACGACGACTGAGTCGACGGCGCACTGAGTCGCTGGCACTAGCAATGTTGAATATGCTTGCGACAGAAGATTGCCGCCGCAGACGCTTCTGGCCAGCAAGCAGCGGTTCACACTCGCTAAAGTCGTGGTTCGCGACTGGGTGTGGGCGTTGCACGGCCGGGGTCCCCAGAAGCCGACTTTACTCAGGAACGGCCTCATGATGGAGGCGCAAGGTGTTGAGAGAGGGAGATATGCATACTCTTTCAGGCGGGTGGCCTTTGGGTGCGGCGTGCTTCTTCTCCCGCCGGCTCAAGAAACGGTGGACCCCGCTCATGTCGTGCGGATGGTGCAAGGGTCTGTGTCACTCTTACTCCATGCAGGTGCAGTATGTTTCGAAGGCAGGCGCTGTGCAGGATAGTTGCAGCGGTCGTCAAGGCGGTATGAATTGCAGCGTCTGCCTTGCAGGTAGAGGGCGGATGTTGGTGTATCTAGGCAGCTGAATACTATCACCTGCGAGGCCGTGTCGGCTGCGGTGACGTTAGGGCGCAGTGGGCGGCAGGCCAGGACAGCAAGCAGAGGTCAGCGTGGAGCGTGTCGTTGCTTTTGGCTTTGTCGATCGGTTTGGTGGGCATGAGGGAGGTCGGTATGCATGGCGGAGGCGCGATGCAGCAGGGCGTACGTATGGCAGACTACGAGCGGCATTGGCATTTGCTTCTGCTGTTCCTTCGGGAGGCGCCATACGCCTTGGATAGACGACCCTCTTTTGGACCCTGGCGCTGCCCATCGACTCTCTGCCGCATCGCCTGGAGCACCCTCAGCGCGCCTAGCCTTTAGCCTTTGGGCCTAATCAAAATTCAGTGAGCTGTCGCCCGGATCTTAATCAAACCTTGTGCCGTCTTGAAGAACAGCTTCGGCCTTGCTGCAAGCTGCTCGTGCTCGTATTGCCGGGAATGCCATTTCTCAGATCGACATGGAGATTGGGACATCTGCAGCCGAATGTCGAGATGTGCATGGTGCTTGTGCTGCACAATGCAATATTGCGCACCGTTGTATACATGGCAGCCTCATGTTCCATCATAGTACAATAGTACATCACTCAAGTCTCTGCCATTTTCATTATTTTATGTAGACCTTATGTATGCTGGTGCGTGATTGGCTGTAATAATAGCATAGCATGGAAGCCCGATTTGGCACTTCCGCCCGCCGACATCTTGCGAAGCGCATCGAGCAGCATCGCCAAAGCGGACGGCAGCAGCGAGAGCAATTGCACACCACACAGCATCAGCATTGCCATGGCCTTACAGGAGGTGACCGCTTCATTCCTGAGGCGACTGCGCACACAAAACACCGCTCTATCACAGGCCGCCTCCCTGCAGTGCCGCAGATATGCATCAACCGATTCCCCAGTCGCACGCGAGATCCAGGACCTCGAAGACACAGATTTCGTGAAAGCATCAGAACCAGACACCAAATACGACCCTCTGCACCGATCGCGCAGTTTCGCAGGCACTCCGCCGTCCAGCAGGTGTGTTCGAGCACTTTCTCCAGCCATTGCGATCCCTCCCTAATATTTTATTCCAGATACAAGTTCCGCCCTCCCAAGTACTACCGCGGTCCTCTACACCCTCACCAACCTCCCAAAGCCTCCGATGCCTCCTCGCGCGAGTTCATTCCCGGTCCCTTCTCCCTCCCACGCCTGCAACAAACCTACGACTCCACCCTCGAATCCGATCTCATGACTTTGGCCTACGTCCACCACCCACCAGGCTACTCCGCACCAAAAAAGGCGAGCGCCTGCGATCATGGCAGGGCGCATCACCATACTTCAAGAACCGTCCCTTGCGTGGACCCAGAGGTGGAGATGTTCTGAGACTTTTGAGAGACCCCATCACTTTCCGCAATGTGCCCAAGATTGAGCGCGTGACAGTACACAGCTTCGTGAAAGAGGCTACCAATGATTCCGCACACCTTCACATTGCCGGTATGGTCATGCAGTCAATCACCAACGTTCGCGCAACTGCGCATCAGGTCAAGAAATCTGTTGCTGGATTCGGCGTCAGAGCAGGTCAGCACTTGTCCGTCACTTGCGAGTTGACAGGAGAGGATATGCACCACTTCCTGGGCAAGTGTGTGGACGTCGTTATGCCGAAGATCAAGGAGTGGAAGGGTGTCAAGGGCAGCTCCGGTGACAACTCTGGTAACATTGCCTTTGGTTTCACAGGCGAGGAGGTTGCTATGTTCCCCGAGGTTGAGGTCAACTACGACATGTAAGTCGGGTTTCTGGCCATGATTTTTTGATCATGAAAATGCTGACATTCCACCAGGTACCCACCCAAGATGATTCCCGGTTGCCACGTTATCGTCCACACTAGTGCCTCCACCGACCAAGACGCTCGTCTCCTGCTGACCTCGATCGGCATTCCCTTCTACGGAAAGTTCATCAACTAGAGGACCACTTGACTTTAAATTCGCGACTTAGGAAGTTCCCTTGCGATCCTGAAAGAGGAGGCACGGATCTTATACAGCAAGATCTGGCCAGGATCAAAGACCAAATTTTGGCACGAGAGCGCCATGTACCAAAAAGGGCTGTAGAAAAAACGCATGTGTACCATTAAATTCAAGAAACTGTTCATATTCCTCCATTTCTGTCTGCAGTACTTGCACAAGTCTTTTAATCAACAAGATATCATCCAACGCTCGAAAAAATCGAAACCCCAAAAGAATCCGGCGTTTCGACTGCCGACTTGTACTCGAGCCATTCCGACCGAAAAGTCCTCGTAGAAATCTCACCAGCAGACCCTCTCCAACCATTCCTCACAACAAAGCTCACCAACCCTCTCACTCCACCAACCCAACCATCCCCTTCGACGCCCTCCACAACTCCTCCTCAACCTCCTCATTAAACGCCCACTCCGCATATCCCTCATCATCCGTAGCAAACGGATCCGCGCCCTTGAACGGCCCTTGCGCCGCACAATCAGCCAAGTACAACCCTCCCTTGCCTTCGAACTCTTTCCCAACAGCAGCATAAACGCTCGTAGCCGCACCCTGAGCCTGGCTCTTCATATAATTGCCCATAGCAGGGTTCTGCGCCCACTGCTCCTTCTCCTCGTCCGAGATGTGGACTTGCAGGCCCGTGTCAATCCCGCCGGGGTGCAGGCTGAGGCCGTGCAGGTTCTGGGAGCCGTAGTGGCGGGTGATGGCGTTGGCGAGGTGGATGTTGGCTGTTTTGGATTGCCCGTAGGCGACCCAGGGGATGTAGGCGTTGGGTTCGCTGAAGTTGTAGTCGTGCGGCCGGGTTGGGGCGATTCGGTGGCCGAGGGAGGAGACGGAGATGACCCGAGATGGAGAGGAGGGGGTTGCTTGGGCGAGGAGGAGGGGGAGGATGAGGTGGAAGAGGAGGAAGTGGGAGAGGTGGTTTGTGGCGAATTGCAGTTCGAAGCCGTCTGTGGTTTTGGAGAAGGGGGTGGCCATTACGCTGGCATGAACGGAATGGTTAGGATTTATGTTCTTCTTCTTGGTCGTGACAATCCCGCGTGGATACGATTGCTGACTTACCCAGCATTAAAGACAGCAACGTTCAGCTTCCCAGTCAATTTCGTAATCTCCTCGGCGCCCTTCCTGACGCTCGCCAGCGAGGCCATATCCATGAGTACGAGATCGATCTTTCCCTCAGAGGGAGTCTCGCGTTCAATTTGCTCGACGACGGCTTTGCCTTTCTCCATATTACGCACAGTTCCAATTACGTGTGCTCCAGTAGCGTGAAGAGCTCTCAGGGTTTCGATGCCGATGCCAGAAGAGACGCCGGTGACGAGGAAGACTTTGTCGGTCAGTTTGCCGGTCAGGCCTTCGTCTTCGATGATTTGCATCGCGGTTGGGCGGGCATCGCCTGGGCCCTTGGGAGAGGCGTGGGCGGCGGCGTAGCGGGACATGGTGATGTTGGAGGAGTAACGACGGAAGTGGTGATGGTGTTTTGTTTGTGAAGCTGGGCGAGATTTCCGAGGGTTGAGACAGTTCTGAGGATATGTGAGGCTTTTGTATCTTTCGAGATGCCTAGCAGTAGCGATTGATGGTTTGTATGTCTGGCGCTCACTTCTCGGTCCTATCTGCACGTAAGACCTTACCTCCGATGAGCCCTATTGTGCCACGTGATATCATACTTTGGTTACATGACTGCCTGTTGGTCTTCTTACTAAGCTTGTAGTTGTGGTGTGACATGTTCTGACCAAGGTCAATGCTGCACGGAGGTAAGGATCGGATATGACACGCATAGAGGTGCTCGTGCATATGAAAGCATGCTAGTGTTGTGGAAAGTACTTTGTCAGACGTGCATACATCTACGGTAGTTTGTAGATTCGTTGACGTCAGACGTCAAGAAAGCAATACAGACTTCGCAATTGATCAGCGTCTTTTTCGTTTCTCTCGATCATTTCAACGATTCATAGGGCAGTGGTAGGTTCCATTGACGGCGTCGGGATGTTGCAACCCTCCGCTGCGATCCACTGCCAAGCATCAGGCCGGACTTCGTCGAGATCAAATCCGGACCAAGGGACCTTCGAGAACACCATCTCACCTCAATGATCCTTCACCAAATCAATCATTGAGACATCTTCGTCTCGAGAATACCATGTCAAGTCACTCGTTTCGCCATGAACTTCTCCTTCAAGCGCAAGAACTCGTTCGCCGCCTCAGCACCACCCCACTTCCACAGCGTGCCTTTCTTCCCAGCTTCCAAGACAAACTTCTCGACCCGATTGAGGTAACCCGGTGCCGAACTCGTCAAGTCCTCGTTCGTGACATGCGGGCTGGACTGCTCGTCGAGCATTGTCTTCACCCACTGTAAGATGGTCGAGCAGCGTAATACGTGTCCACCAAAAGCCAATGTGTGGCCGGCAGAGGGAAGACGGAAGACGAAGTGGACCGTTCCTGCTGGGAAAAAGACTGTCTGTCCTGGTTTCAGGACCACGTAGCGGAAGCGGTCACCAGGTACGCTTGCCGGATCCGTAATCCAAGTCTTCCGTTCTTCAGCAGTTGGGTACGACAGCCACCCAAAGCCGATCCTGCCTTGGTTTGCGGTAATGTAAGTGCTGTAGCCATGGCTGTCCTGGTGCGGTTCGGTGAGAGCGCCTGACTCCGCCAGCAGAGCCCACTTCTCCACCTCCTTGTAACCTTTTGGATAGCTGCGACGTCCAGCGGCGGATCCAGTGGCGTGCTCAAGTTTGATCTTTGTCAGAAGTCGAGTATCCTCGCCAGCAAGGAATGCAGGACGCAGACCATCCTCAACATGGGTTGCAAGTTCCAAGCAGTTCCAAGGCATGCCCTTCGTCTTGCCTTCAAGGAGACGCTTCTTGACAGTACCAATCTTCACCTCGCGGGCAAAATGCTTTTCGCTAGCGATCTTGACGCTCGGATCTTGGACGAAGACCTTGGAATTGTCGTCGTAGTATTCGTTGAGAAAATCTTCCACTGACTGAAGCGATAGAGGCTGCTGGCCTTCTGTGAGTATTGGCCCATCATGGAAAACACCAGGCTTGAACTTTGCAGCAGCCTCGGCGCCTGAGAGGAAGAGCATCTCTTCGTCGTTCGCTGGCGCTGCGTTTGAGAGGAGGTAATGCATGCGTTCGTTCTGTCGATCGCCGAAGCACTTGATTAGGCTGATCATCTTTCCACGCAGGTCTTGGATCACTTGATGTGCGAAGTCGCGATTGTCTTCCATATCATCGGATGTCATTGTTGGCTACCGTAATTCTCGGCATTCGTGATTGCCTTGACACAAGTTGCTGTGTTTTCGTCCTGAAATACTTTGAGACGCTTGGTAGGTCTTGGTCCTGCCTCGTCTTCGGCAGAACGTTTGGTCACACCAGCTTCCTGAGGGAGCAGCCATGGAAGTTTGCGTTGCGGCTTCATGATAGAAGTGGCTTTTGCTGTTTTGGTTTGTGTCGATTGTGCGTGGGTTGGCTGGAATTGCTGTTTTTCGTTGGCTGTCACTGACTTCCGACACCTTCCTTTGATCCGATCTGCCAACGTTGGGAGTAGCGGTTGGTGATTTTCCTTGTCGCCTGTATCGCGCGGTGGGCTTGACGTATCCATGGTCAGATCTACGACTGGAGGCGCGACTCCTGCGTTCGACACTTCGGGTGCCATAGTGAAGTTTGTCGTGCCAGTTAAGCAAGGCTGTATGCGAGGCTTCGCTTCGCCGTCCACGCAAGGAGTGTTTGTAGCCAGTGTAATATGCTGAGCAGTGAAGCCGATCTGGTACCAGTCACGTTTTGTTTGAGCCGGATGTCGTGTGGTCGAGATATATGAATGTACTGATTTGCAGCAGTTGTGGTGGTGTGAAGCTGATTGCTGGGTGTTTTGATGCGAAGCGTTTGCGACCCAAGCAGCGCGCCTTCCTCGTCTGTTGCTTGCCAGCCACCCTTTTTCCCACTGCCCACCAAACGACAATAGCAATCTTTCCGCTATTGTTCGACTTGACCCGTTGACGAATGCCGCTTCAAAGCGGCCACCTTCCTGGTAAAAAGCGGTTTGTAATCTCTTGAAGGCAGCATCTTCACACCTTTGTTCAAGTCAGAAGACCATCCAACCATGAGTGCCAAAAATAGCATTTTTACACGCACGCATACCGTAGCTTTCCTGCGACCGTCATAGTCGCATTGGAATATCGCATGCGATCATAGTGAATTACATCACGCACACAGGCACGCCAGGCGTGCGCTTCATTGGAGAGGCTTCAATGGCTACATATCGAACCTCTACCGCTTGTCTGCCTTGATGGATCAAGTCGTATGCGACCTAAAGATTTCACATCCACAGTCACAGGGACATCGTCTGCGCGTATCAACGAAAGGTTTCCAAAGCTATCTCTCGAGCCGGTACCGCTCTTCTGCCTTGCTGTGATAGTCATGGCACAAAGACCCGCTCACCTGAGGTCGAGCAGATCACAGAGCCTGTGTGATTTCTCCAAACTCATTTCCTTGAATCGCAACAAAACATCGCCCGGGTGTACCAAGGGTGATTGTTCCACGTCCTTGCTCTGGTAGCAAGGTGCTTTGGCGGAACGCACTCTCGGGTTCTACCCGCCACATCATGGATCGTAAAATAAGCAACGCTTTTGAAAGAGCCCTTTTCTGGACTCTAAGATACACTTTTGCTGCTCGGAAAACCGTCTCTGGTCGCCAGACTGTCTTAGTAGGTAAGAAAGCTGCGAGACCCTTGCGTCTCGCCAAGACTCGTTGGAGAAGACAACGTCGGTGACTTCAATCATCTCCAGTGAGGTCTTTGTGCTCCTTGTGGGTCTCATCGCGAATTATCTTGGGATACTTGCGGCGGACACGGATAATTTCGATGTCCTCGTCCTCATTGTTTGCCTGCTCATGCTTGACAGAGCCGATGTGGTCCCCAGAAGATTCTTCTTTGGTTCCGATGGGTGAAGCAAGCTCAGGCTTGACTGAATCAACGCCGCCCGTGCGCGATTGGCCCCCAAAGTCAGGATCCGGAGACTCAGATTTCTTGATGCTCTTAGTTTCCTGATTGTCTTCGCCCTGAGAAGGTGTGTCGTGAGCTGGTGTCGGCAGCTGTTCTGCCCGATCTGAGATGCTGGGAGATTCCGCCGGCGGGGATGGGCTCGTGGCGCGAAGGTGTAGTCTGAGGTTGAGCAAGCCGCCGAGTCGCGGGATGTCGGCTTGCTTATCTTTGCGGATTGCGGGTTCGACAGAATCGCCATGGATGTTCACGTTCACATTGTTCACATTGTAGTTCTCCTCAATCGGGTCGATGTTTTCCTCGCTGGGCAGGGCTGATTCTTCGCCCGTAGCTCTCTCAGCACTTCCCCTGGCCGAATTGCCGTCTTCGCTTTGTCTCACGAAAAGTGACCTGTTAATAGTTAGTTCTGGGCCAAAGAAGGTGAAGCGCACAAGTTCAACATACTCTCCACCGTCATCCTCATCGTCGTCTTCATCACTGGAGCTGGATTCTCCAGAGCCGGATGCGGAGACATCTCTGCCCGCGTTACTCGGAGAGGTATCGTTCGAAAGCCTTGGAGTCTGAACGCTCGCCTCTTGATCATGCGCTCGCTTTCGTTTTCCGAGGCCGCTACCTGGACTGGATGATCCGGTGCTGGAATCGGGCGACTGCGAAGGCGTGTCGTTTGATCTACGAGGCCCGGCAGTATCGTCGCTGTCGTCATCGTCATCGTCATCGTCACCGTCACTGTGGTCCGTCGTCACTGTGGTCGTCATCGTCTTCGTCGTCGTGGTTGTTACCGCCCACCGCCGTCACCATCGTCTCCTCCATCTTCATCCCCGCCGCCCGCCTGACCAGCGTTCTTGTTACTTGTCCTCTTACGGAATTCGCCATCTCCAGGTCTGGGCCCTGTCACAAGACACTTGCGAATGTCAAGCTGTTTGGTCTTCGTCCTCTTCGATGTCGTTGTACGAAAATAAGTCCGCCAGACCTTGTTGCCCGACGGTCTGACGGGCCGTGCAGTCCATATGCGGATTGGTCTGAAGGCGATACCTCCGCCACTGCTGATAATTTCATGGAGAGATGGCCTTTTATGCCTGGTGGGCTGATGAAGAACCCTACGCATCGATCGGCACAGCGACTCCGTGTAGTTGCCAGGTCCGTTGATTGTTTGTCCGTTGATGTTGGTCATCTGTCCACCACTGATAGAGAACTCAGTCATGTGTGCCTTGCGCATCCAAGAGTCCGGAAAAACGGTCGGTACACGGCAATCAAGGATGAAATGAAGATCGGCTGTCGACGGGTGCTCGCGCCTGAAGTACGAAGTCGTTGGCGTTGATGCGAGTCGGGCCAGGGCCCCGGAAAGTCCTGCGAGTATACAGGTTAGCCATTGGTCTGGATGAAGCAAGTCGATGTTTTGCGCATATCACATACCAGGTGTAGTTCGCCATCTCTCCACCAGCTCTTCCGTGAAAGTAGAACATGAGATAATCTTCAGGACCGTATTTTGCGAACTCCTGCGTGAAGTAGGCCTTGAAATCTCTGGCACTTTGTCCAGGCTGCCAGCGGACGCTGTGAATGATACAGTCCTTGATGTTTCTGCCGAAGGCGCCAGCCACCAAGTTACAGCAATAAGCGTGCTGAACATCGTCAGGGCTGCCACCAGCTGCAGCAGCTGGGTTGCGATCGACGTCGTCGAGTATGAAGAGGTGCTTGCTCCGATAGCTGCCTGTGTCGCTCTGTCGCATGTTATCCTTATGGTTCGTCCATTTTGGCACTCTGGCGCCATAGGCATTGCCTGGGTACTTTTTTCCGCTCATGTTGGATGTAGTTGTGGTCGGGATTGGTTGTGTAGCCGATAGTACGCGTGGAAGAAGGTGTATTGTTGAGGAAGGTAGGAGGAGGTGGTGTAGTGTCGTAACAGTACAATGCGGCGAGGGGAGCAGGCCTTATATGTTGCTCAGGAAGGAAGACAGCAGAAGCACGTGAGTGCTGACTGATCCGGCCAGCTGACCAAGATGCTTGTGATCGCTTGAAGTGATGGAGCAAATGAAGCCACCATTGCTGGTCCGCTGTAGTGATGGCTGCAGCTCATTGCAGCACAATTGAAGTGAACTGCGCGCAGTACAAGCACGTGATCCGGTCTTGTTTCAAGCTGAGGACACAACATTGTAGCTGCAGCACGATTGAAGCTCATGTTGACGTAAGTCAAGTGAGCTGCGTGTAGCACAACCTTGTTATTCAGTTCTGTTACCCTCTGAGGTTGCGACAGTGAAGATGGAGCACAACTCAAGCTCATAACGGAGCAAGCTAAGCGAGCCGTGCGCAGTACAAGCCGGTTCTCACCTGTATCCAGCTGAGCCAAGTGAGCTCGGCGTAGACCAAGCTCGTGATGTCCATCGCCTTCTCAGGTGTGAGAGATTAGCGCGAGCAAGGTGAAGGTGAATCTTAGCCTGTACATGCACGTGATCGAGGCATCGAACGCTCAGAAGCGCCAATCTGACTTGAGTAATGACTCAGCACCCTGTGATGGCAGTAAGCGTCTGAAAACAAATGGCAACAAAGTGAAGGAGGGGACTGAGGCAACCTCTACGAGGTAGGCTCATTGTCATGTGCGATGAGATGATTTGCAAGTGACCAAAGTCAGACCCTGGAAACGAGCCCTAGGAAACAGATTTCATGCATGTGATCTGCCATGCTACTTTCAAGAACAGAATGCTCACCACGCTGTAAAGACGCTCAAATATCCGGCAAAGGCAGTACTCTCTCCTGCACCCTCTTCACCGTATCCACAAACTTCGCCCTCTCCTCCTCGTTCTTGAACTCAAACCTCACACCCGTGACATTCCTCTCCGGTCCCTTCTTGTTCTTGTTAGAATCAGAGAACTTCAAACTAGAAGTGTCGCTCATATTACTATTCGAGCGATTGCCTCCGTTAGTCGTGCTTCTCTTGACTTCCGGAGGTCGGAGGACTCTGATGTCGATGCCTTTGAGTTTGGCGAATTTGTTCTGCTCGTCTTTGACCCGGACCTGCTGCCGCGAGGAGTTCATCCACCATTTTGCGTAGCCTTGGCCGAAGTTGCCGCTCATGTGTAAGAGGGCCATGACGCCGCCGCTGCCGCCAGGCGTGTTGACGCCGTCGTCTTCCCATAAGCGCAGGACTTCAATGTTGGCGAAATTGCTCTTCGAAAGCGAAGGCGCCTTTGAAGCCTTCGTGCAGAACAGTGGTTTTGGTTGTTCGGAACGAGCCCAGGAGTTGGCGGCCGAAGATTGCAGACTGGAACTCGTTGGCGTGCTTTTCGGTCTCGAAGATGTAGTTGATCCACTTTGTCCGGATGTCTTTTTTGTTCTGGGTCGCCCCAATGCTCTGCGTGAGTCGAAGAAGTATCTCACGGTCTGCTGGTGGAATCGAGACTTTGTTGGGCTCGAAGAAGGAGCAGTAAGGGACTGTTTCGATATGGTCGGGAAGTTTCTGCTGGCAGCGCACGTTGCCGTCATCGGAAATGGTCCAGATCGAAGCAACGACTCGTGTGCCACCGTTCTCACGGTTCTCTCGCTTGCGTATGACGTACACTCGAGCTTTTTGCAGACAGGGACCATTTCTGTGTCAAATCGTGGATCTTCTTCATCTGGGTTCTTTTGTGCGAATTCTGCAAGAGTGCACCGCACATCGCAAAGTATCGCTGCGTTGCGGAACAGTGCTTTTTCGAAAGCAGGCGAGGTTGAGGGAGAAGCTGAATATGCCTTTTCGGGGCCGATATTGGGTGAGCTGGCAATAGAAGAGTGTTTGCTAGCTTGCGTAGAGAAAGTTGAGCGTGTAGTCCGGCGGCTAGGAACACTGCTCGACGAGAAGTGACGATCTAGGCCTGGCGTACTTGCCGCGAACATGGAGGACGGGGTAGCCGGAGGCTGTTCGATGGTACTCCTCAACCGCGGAGATAATGCAGGCGGCGGTAATTGTTGATCCATCGCTTTCGAATCCACCCTGTATTTCCCTCCATTTGACATGGGTGACATGCTGTCGTTATAGATTTCTCGGTTGCCACCTGCTTGGGCATCCTCGTCCTCTTCTGGCTGCCTAGCTAGAAGATTTGGTAAAGTTGTAGATTCTCGTCGAGGCATATTTGACATCCGGTGCCGGGGTGACCATTCTGAGGAACTGCTGAGACTTGGGCTTGGGATCACTGGTTGTTGTGACAGTCTTGCCTGCAAATCTGTCGCCAATGATCACCTCGCTTGTTGGCGGTGCACCGCTCTCAAAATCCCAGTCGATAATATGTTTCGCAGGGCCATTCTCTTGGCGGGAAGCGCCATTCTCGTAGCATGCCGAAGTTTCCCTCCATTGTTGAGTAGAATTGATCGTGTCATAAGCGGTAAATCGTGAGAGATCTGCCGGGTGATTCGCCGTTCCAGGAAGTAAGGGTCGGACCTTGAAGTGGAAGCCTCGATCAAACGTGTGCCATGAGTCGTAGAGTCTAAGGTTGACACTGTATTGTCGGATGCAGAGCTGTTGAGTCGTTCGTGCGTACTATGTGGCGCCAACGCTGGTGTTGCGCTGACAATTGCCATGATGATACGATGAACATCATCGATCTTGTGATTGCGGTCGTGGATACTTGCAACATTCTCTGCCATTGGCATGACGACTCTCTCAAGCCTTGCCAAGGACCTAGATTGCAAAGCTTGCATAGTCAGGTGATAGTGCTTGTGTGCATATGAAGCATGTCGCGCAGAGCCATAATGTCGCCACCCTCAGTCCATTTGTTGTCTTTAATTCGCCAGGACGAGATCGGACCAAGCACGTTCTTCTGCGGCTTGATGATCCTGTACCTAGCCACGAAGCTTTCCAGGTCGCTGAGAGTCTGCTGGGCGCTCTCCAGGATGGTAGCTATGGCTGCTTTGGTGGAGTCTTCGGCTTTTGTCGATTATGCTACCGTCAGTGTTAAGCGTTTCGGCCACGAGTTGAAGAGCCTCGCTCAATCCGTCCGCCTCTCGTTCGACTTCAGCAAATTCGGTAGGTTGCACTCTTTTTGCCTTTCGTAAATGCTCGGCCGACCCTCCATGCTGTTTGCGAGAGCATCAAGATGTCGCCAATTGAAGGAGTCATAGCCATGGTGCCGGTAGGTGTTGAGCCGCTGCGCGGCTTCTATCCAGAGGTGGCAGCAGCGGGGTGTTTCTAAGCCGGTATGGCGATTCTGAGATTTCCGGTATTGATCGATGCTCAGAGTCGTCTCAAGTATATCTTTACACCTTCCAGGCAGACAGCATTCGCTTGTCAAGTATGAATGTGGCTAGAGAGGTCAGTCGCAGGCTGTGCAAAGCATAGCAAGATGCAGATATCTGTCAGCAAGGCGACGAGACGCCCTAGGGGTCTCGCATCACGTCGCTTCAACAGAGGCGTTCCCATGCAACGCCAAGCGAGGCGTAGGGCAAGGCCAAGTGAAGGTTGCACGGGAGGTACCAGAACAGTGCCTTGGGCCATGCCCCGCAAGCCGCCATCAAGCGAGAAGATTGCACGTTTGGCCCTGCAGGTCCGGACGATGGATGAATGAGAGCCGATAGCCAGCAGCGTGTGCGTGTGTGCGAGCTGAGCCCACATGGTCGTCGAGAGCGCGTGGGCGCATGCTGCAACACCATTGGCCTGGGCGTCTGGGGGCCGGCTGTCAACGAAGCTGGCAACACCACCACCTCATCCGTATTGGGGGCGATTTAATCGCGAAGGAGCATCGTCACGCCTCACCCAGTGCGCAATCAAACCTTGAGGCCTCGAAGGAGTTGTCTGCCATGTGCCTCTTCACGACAGACTTGCCGATCGTTTGCACGTGCCTGTTGAGGACAGCCGATCGTCGCGAATCCCCACAGCATTTTCCGTCAAGCATGGCCGAGCTCTGGCTTGAATCCGGTCAAGCGCATGGCCATATGCTTCTTCCAGATCGACGGAAAGCAGGAACACACGGCCTATGTTTGCCGATCAACCGTCTCACACGTGGCGACGTGGTATGGACCAAAGGGACCGGAGTGATCAAGGCGTTTAATAAGCCGTGAGAATATTTGAATGAAAACAGCCCGAATGCCGGTGCCATCTATAGCACAGGGTTAGGGTCCCAATCAAGGTACATGTACATGCACACATGCAGCACATGTATACGCGTACACACACTCAAAATCGAAACAGCATTTGGTCGGCGTTGAAAAGAAACTTTGGCAGAAGGAAAAAGGCATATTTTAGATTCGAAGCTCAAAAGTTCAAGTTGCACCGGACACTTCCAACACGGCAAGAGACGTCCATGGCCTGATACTCCTCAACACAAGTACATACATGTATGTATGGCACTACACGTTTTACTGACACTGATACTTCCAGGGCGAGAAGAGTACAAGGTATACTCAAAGTTAATTCCAGATGAGAGCAATCAATTTCAACACTAATGCTTGCGGGTACCGCATTATCGGATCCCTTCATCTTTCGAACTCCTGGCAGCTCGCTAGCTCTCGAAAGATAAACGCATCCAACCCATCCTCAACTCCCTCCTCTCTACTGCTTAATAGCAGCAACCTCACCCACAGCCTCAAAACTCCCCATAATAGCCGACAGACTCTGACAATTCCCCGCAAACCCAGCATTGAAACTCATCCCCACGCAGCCCTCGACCATATCGCAAGCGTCCGCGCAACCATCGAACGTGCGCGTGAAAGTCCTCGCGTTGATATCGTTCGGGTCCGCTTCAGCCTCAGCTTCTCTCGAACCGAGCAAAGCAGCTTCTTCGAGATCCCTGCCCTCTTCCCTTCTGCCTTCTGCGAGATCACGTTTGCCGCTGGTCGTAATGATGTTTCCGATGAAGCGCGTGTCGCACAGCACGCCGTAGGAATTGCCCATGGAGTCTGTGCATGTCTTGCCGGAGAGGGAGGGACATATGGTGTCTGAGCAGGCGGTGTCGGGCCTGGGACGGAGGGCTGGAAGGTGGGTGCGAGCCAGGCTGTTGTTGCTGTTGTGACGGTGCTGGATGGTGAAATTAGGATGAGTAGGGTTCTTGTTGGTGAATCGTTGTTCGGGCTTACTAGACGTAGGTGTACGAGACGGGTGCGAGGGCACCATTGCCTCCGCCGCTGGGCGGAGGGGTGTAGGCACTTTGAGGCGGGAATCGAGATGGATTCTGGTATCTGGTTGTCAGGCAAAAGATTCGTGCTGATTTGTTGAACAGGTGAGAAACATGCCAGTTTGAGCCTGCACGAGCGAGGCGAACAGCACTACACCGAAAGCCAAAAGTGGCGACATGTTGTGAACGACGATGGGGAGAGCTGAGTATATGCTTTGTTGCAACTGTCGTTACCGTTGAAAGAAACAACTTGTCATTACGCAGAATATGCTCGAAGGAAGTCCATCAGAATGATATCCGCGCCGAATGTTTGGATTCGTCCAAAGCGCGCTGGAATGCAGACACGCGATCCCACGTGCTCGACGAAATCTACAACCCATCATCTGGGGACCACACAGCGCGCATCCACCTCGTATCCAAGGGCGCGCCTTCCTCGTAGAATCTCAGATCAGTCGATAATCGAATCCTGCCAAGCGGATCCTCGTTCTTCGCAGCGCCATGAAGAAGATACGGGTTATGGAAAACCACATCACCCGCTTCGTAATTCCCGACCAGCCACTTGCGGGTATTGCGACCAGTATAGTGTGCAGTTTCAAGATCTCTGGTGAGTTCCTCGATATTGTGTGTGAGCTGGCCGTCTCGCTGCATGTTCATGTTGAACCCTGAGATGCGTTCTTCGGCGGGCAGCTCCATGTTTCTTCATGAACTCCGCTTCCATTTCGCGGCCGATGTCGTCGGAGTGCTCGAGATAGACGAGACCGCCGCCAGTGGCTGGGCAGTCTCCGATTGGTACCCAGGCGGTCAGGAATTCTGCTTCGCCCGCGCGAAGGAAGAGTCTGTCGTAGTGGACGCCTGTTGATAGGCCATTGGGGACGTTGTGGCGAAGTAATGTCCGCTTTACGAGGACGTCGTCTTCCAGCCCATGAAGTCCCGCACGAATTGTCTTAGCTCTGGGTGTTCCAGAAAGGCGAGGTAGAAAGGGTGCTTGTGGACCTCGACGAGCTTGTTGACCCTGTCAATGTCTTCGGGTAAATCTCTGCCGCCGACGCCGTTGTGGACGATGGGATCTTGCGTTGTATCGAAGATGCCATCGCGAGGTGATGTGCCAGGCTTGAGAATGCCTGTAGGAGCCATGTATTCGAAGTAAGATTGTCGCATGTCCAAGACATCTTCTCTGGGCATGACGTTTTTCACCCAGATGTAACCGTCCTCCTCAAAGCGACGACGCATTTCAGAGACGGGAGTATCAATGGGAGTCTCTTTCATCCAACCAACATTAGCGTCTTGCAAGTAGGCGCCATAGTTGGAGCGTAGCTTGGGGAGTTGGTCTTGCTCGTAGACCAACTCGTGCGCAGGGCGTGGGGCAGATTGGACAGCAGCCATATTTCCTTGTCTCACGGATGATTTGAAGAGTTCGGAATCAGGTTGGTAAAGCTTGCTTCAAGCTATAAATATAGCATTCTCGACGAACATAACTCTCCGTGAACCACATCATCCGTGTGCTGCACACGTGTGCCTGTGTTGGTGGGATGTAACGTCAGGACCTCAGCCGTGTATCCTAATTTAGTGTGAGAGGCAACTTGCTCCGCGCCGCAGGGACTTGACCTCAAGCTTCATGTTCTTCGTTCTTTTGGAAGAGGGTCAGCGATGTAGTGATTGGTCACTCCAGATATTGCCCCAATAATACTCCACGATTCTTGAACTCTGTTTCGCGGGATTACTTGCCTCTCTTGAAGTAGCTGGGAATCTTTCTGGCAGAGGGTCAGAATGTTGCATAGATGATCAAATCGGTTGGAATAATGCTGGTGTAAAGGCGTCGCGCCACACATCTGTGCTTGGCAACATGATCAGTGGTAGAAACGTTCAGTCTCGCAACCCGCGCAAATGAGCAGTAGCCAAGTCGCGCAGCTGCACGCAGAGCTGGCGCATGGCCATCCATAGCCTACGTTTCCGATCAAGTCGAACAACTCCTCCAACACTCCCAAACCTCTCATCCTCCAAAATCCCTAAATGGTTGCCCCTTCACCTTTCCTTTCGAGTCGAACCGCACACCCTCCTCCCCAAGTAGCTCCCTCTTCCTACTCGCATGCTTGCCATTCTCTCCCCACTCTCCTCCAAACCCACCTATCGACCCATCCGAGCTCAAGATGCGATGACACGGCACTTCCGGCGCGAACGGATTGTTCCTCATAGCGTTGCCAACGGCTCGCGCGCAGGTTTTGTGCGACGTAGCCGTGATGTAGTCGGACATGGCTTGATAAGTGCTCCAGCGACCGCGGGGATGAGGCACAGGAGGGTGAGGGTTTGTTTCCTGAAAGGGGTAAGGGTGGTTGATGATTGTATGCGGGAGATTTGCGAGGACATGTCTATGTCGTGCGGATCTTTGGTGGATGGGTCGTTCTTGAGATCATCTGTGCTTTCCTCTTCTTGCTTCACCCTTTTCGAAGGTGATGGCGACTCAGGCGTGGGCGCGAAATACTTCGAGATCGACTCGTCTGCTTTCCTCTTCTTCCCTTCTTTCACCCCAGCATCACCGCTCGTCTTAAGCTTCCCGGCAGGCTGCTTCTTCTCCTTCTTCCCTCTCAACCTCAAACTCACGCCATCAAGTTCCACAGATCAGCATCTCCATTCGCCACTCTCTCACCCAGCTCCAACGCGTCGCGCAGCTGGTCGACAGTCATGTTGCGCACAGCAGGCGACTTGATAGCTTCAGTCCAAGGTTTGTCGCCAACGGCATTGTCGAGGATAATGCGCGCGAAGCAGTGGTCCAAGTGGACCGGCCAGTGTTTCTGTGCTGGATCACGGGCTACAGCGAGGGCTGGGAGATGGGATTTGTACAGGTGGGTCCAGCGCGAACGCAGAGCTTCGATGTCGTCTTTTTGCTCGGAAGGTGACATTTCTTGTTTGACGGAAGACCAGATTTGTCTTAGGAATTAGAAGAGGATGTCGTTGGCTATATGTGCATGTTGCGTTCAAATGTTGTTTGACGACGATGACGTCGATACAGTTCAAGTTGATGGATGCGTCCAAGAAGGGTCTGGTATTGCCTCAGCGCATGGGCCTTGGGCCTTCGAAGTGAAGCTTAAAACCGTAACGTAAGCTAGGTAAATCAACCAAACTGCGAGAGTGATACTACATCGCGACATGAACAAGTCTCTAGGCTTCTCGGTACACAAAACCGGGACGAAGGAAAGAAAGTGTTCAACGTGATCACACCGACCAGTAACAAAGCCAGCCAAAGATTCGCTTAAACGACTGGAAATACCATATCTTTCGTTCTCTTTTTTTAATTCAATCCTAACATCGCCAAAAACAGCCCGACAAAACCTGGCGCCGAAAATCAAGGTATCATCAAAGAGCTCTTCCATCAAAAAGAAAAGAAGAAGAAAAATAGCAAAACGCAATCTACACGGGGAGATTGGTCTAATGGAGGTCCAGTACGTCTTTCCATTCGACAAAGTCCTTCCGATGAATAATCACGTTTGCCAGAATAGCTCTCTCCTATATCGTTTCCATCCTCGCTTTGATCGAGCTTAAAAGTAAGCGCGGCCGTGTGTATCATTTTGAGCTACGTAGAAGCAAAACCCCAGAAAAAAAGCGTCATCGTCAACCCATCCTCAGCGCTTTTGATCTCCAAACCATTTAACCTGCGGGTATTACATGTGGTCGTCACATGTCCGCCGAAGGCCTCCTCATCATATTACCCGTGCCTCTTCATCGCATTTAGTGGCTACCGCCCTTCCTGAATCGCAACAGCTCGCTGAGGCTAGCAATGCTGCAGCCATGCTGCAAGAAGTCGTGCCTGCAAAGCTCCTCCGCTGTGGCACGGCTCTTGACATCGACACACAGGCAGACGCTCAGGAAAGCCTTGAGCTCCTTGGAGAGCTTCTCTGGCTTCTTAAGTCTTGGTGTGCCGTTTGTGGCAATGAGGTACAGAGCCTTGAGGGGCTCTTCGTTGAGGTATGGCGGCTCGGACTCAATCATTTCGATCGCCATGATGCCTAGAGACCAGATGTCGACCTTTGAGCCGTACTCCTTCTGCTTGACAACTTCGGGTGCCATCCAGTAGGGTGTGCCGACCATAGTGGCGCGCTTGGAACGTTGCTCGGTGAGTTTGGCGCAGAAGCCGAAATCAGTGATCTTGACGTTGCCGCGGGATGAGAGCAGAACGTTGTCGGACTTAATGTCACGGTGGATAATGTTTTGGTCGTGCAAGTGCATGAGACCCTTGCAGGTCTGGGAGGATTGTTAGTATAGCATTGTGCACGATTCAAGCTGCGAAAACATACCTCGAAGCAAATCGTCGCAATTTGATCTTCGGTGATTGAAGCGTTGTTGTCAATGACGTCTGTCAAGGCACCACCCTCCATGAACTCCATCACCACCCATAGCTCGTAAGTATCCTCTTGTAGGAAAGCGTCAAGGAAGTTGACAATGTTCTCATGTCTGCTCTCCTTCATGACGATGATTTCGTTCACGATGAGCTCCTTTCGGGGCTGGCTTCGCAAGTCCATCTGCTTAATAGCGACCTGTGCCCTAGGACCGTTCGTGCGAAGGATATCTTGAGCAATGCGGCTGGGGGCGCTTTCACGGATACGGGCAACATACACAGATCCAGAAGCACCTTGACCAATCTTCTTCTGCTTGTTGTAGCTTTCCAGAGGGTTGGAAAGATTGACCACTGAACGCAGGCGCTCCATGACCTGGGTATCAGACATCGCGCTCATACGAGTCTCCTTAGCCTTGTCAGTCGGCTCCTTCTTGGTCAGAGCCGCCTCAGTCTGTTTGTGGTGATCCTTGGGCGCGCCCGTGGGCTGCTTCGTAGCCACATTGAGAGGCTTGACTTGGTTAGTCGACTGCTGTTTCTGGTGGCTGCCAGCACCTGAAGGCTTGCGAGCAAGCGGTGCTCCTTGTCCATTGCAGGAGATGGCTGCTTGTAGGGCGAAGAGCCATTCGCACCTGCCGACTTTTGAGGTGATTGGCCAGGTGGTGCTGGAGCAGGCCTCTGTGCTTGGAGAGTTCGGACAGGCAGAGCACCGTTCTTGCTCGCTGTGGGTGCAGGAGGCGCAGGCCTTGTCGCGTTATATCTATTTGGGTCGTGAGAATCGCTGTAACCTCCACCGATCTCCTGCTTCGCCAGAGGCACGCGGGTCTTTGGTAGCGAGTCGTTGTACTCTCGGTCTTCCTGTTCCTGTCGAGCTCGTCGTTCGCGCTCCTCATCAGCACGCCGACGCTCTGACTCGGCGTATCGTCTCTCGTCCTCTTGCTTTCTTCGGTGCTCGGACTCGGCTCGTTGTTGATCCTGGTTATACTGAGGCGCGGTATCCGCTCGCTTTGGAGCTCCATACCCATTGTCGTATTGAGATCCAGGTGTACCTGTTCTTGCGGGACCATAGCTGTCTTGTCTCTGGAAGCCTGGTGCCTGTTGTCGAGGCGGCGCGATGCTAGTTCCTGCCGCGTATCCTAGTTGCTTCTCTCGTCCACTGTCCACTGGAGGTGTGGGTGTCAATGAAGGGTAGCTCTGCGGGTCCTGGGCTCTAGGAGCAAGTTTGTCGCTGTAGAACTGCAAGACTTCCATGACGGCTTGTGGGTTCTTTGCCATATCGTCTTTCGTCAATGCTGAACCCTTCAAGAGTCGTTCCCATTCCACGGGCAATCCCACGAAACCACCAGTTACAGGATCAAAGCCGACGTGCACGCGATGAGAAAAGCCAGTAGGATGCGATACACCGCCCATGCTGGGACAGCGGTCGTAAATGTTATCCATCCAGCCATATACATCGTTGTCCGTCTCGAATTTGAGGATCCATTGCTTGCTGCCATCCCTGGTCAACTCTATGCTGAATGGGTAGTTGTCTGAGCGCGTCACACCCGTTACGTCACGGAGATAGATCGTCAATGACACTTTTGTGGTGGTGTTGGATTTGTAGAAATCAAGTTGCTTCTCTCGTAGAATGAGAAAGCGCTCGTTCCAGAACTGTTTCATAAACCCAGCACCCTCTTCCTTGACTTTGGCAAATCCATCCTTAATAATTGGATTATCGCCTCCCAAACTCGTGTCAGAACGGCTGAAACCAGGAGGACCTGATTTGAGATTGGGGTTGCCAGGAGTCATGTACACATTTGGTGTGAGAGAGACCTTGGGCTGGCGATCGGTTGGTGGACGAGGCGCTTCACGAGTTGCTAGGAACTGGTCCGGCCGATAGATACTGAAGGAGAGGCGGGTCAGCAAATGTATAGTTCAATATAGACATCCCGCCTGTCGAACAGCACAGGTTTAGCGTGCACTAGGTACGTTGCGCGAGCACACAGCGCATCAACGAGGCATACACCTGCGGACTGGCAATCGCAGGTGTCCGATTCTCCCTCACGATGCGACATACGTATTCTGCTGAGGCTGCGCCATGGCTGTAAGCACACGCGCGAACGTGCGCGGTAGTGGGCGTGTGGATGATAGGGTGCGAGCGAGCGACTCCTGGAGTGTCGGCGGAAAGCCGCGTAGAGGTATGCGCTCGCTCCCGCGTGCCCAACGTGAACGTTAAGGCGCGGTCGTCTTGAGCGGCGTGCGATGTTTCTCGGAGTACAACTGGTGGTAAGAGAGGGCGGCAGCGACAGCGGGACACAGGGTGTAGGCGTAGCGGGAGGCGGTTGTGAGACAGGGATCCGTGGGCAGCGGAGATCGAGGGGCTTCCTTGGTCGAGGGGTGGTGTTGGTAGTAGTGGGCAGCTAGCGAGCAGTCTTCCGGCGGGGCGGTGAGCGACAATAGCAGCAACGCCGGGCGCAATGTCAATGTCGAGAGCACACAGGGGCGGCGAGCGAGGAAAACGAAAATGGACGAGACGGGAGGAGTGGTGAGTAGTGCAGCTATGGCTAGTCTTCTATCGTAGTCCGCGACTAAGGTGCAGTTAGTGGGTTGGGCGTGAAGGATGAAAGCATGTGGCCCGCGGCAGACGGCGACGCCAGGCGTTTCATCTTACCACCAAAACCCGTCATCCAGGAGTTCTGCATCTGCCCTCCTGCGCCGCGCTAGCAATCATGACACTCCTATTCTGGCCCTACCACTGTAGCTATACACATTTGAGTTCACGGGGAGCACCGGCCTTTGCTGCTGTGCTACAATAGTGTGCGCAAACATCGGCCCATTGTCTCGAACGCCAACGTTCGTCTCAACACTCAGCCTCGCCACTGCCCTTGGCGTGTCAACAGACGAAAGATATCCGAAATGCCACCCACTCATGATGCCGTCATATGTCCTGGAATGCCGTCTACTTTACGAGGAAGCGATCTGGCCACAAACACTGAGGCTCCACCGTCTCGTCAAGTACAACAAATCTGTCAGAGCGCGCCAACCTGTTGTTCACTCTCATATGACCAGGAAATATCCGCCGAAGTGGCAACTGTTTTTTGTGGGAAGACTGCGCACAAGCGATCCCTGCATACCTCAAGCGTCTTTTGTGACACGTCATGTCGCCAATCCCTGAAAGGCGCGTCGTGAACAGCATGTCCAATATATATTGTAGGCCGCGGAAAAGCAGACCGCGAAGACACAGGTAATGCAAGCGCGGTAAAGACATTGGCGCTGACCTCATGGTATAGCTAGACAGTGACGATGGTGTATGCTTGTCTCCTGTGCAGTCACATCCTTTATTACATGGAGGGCTGTACAGGCCCTGCATCATCATAATCGCAATTCTTCGCGAGGCAGGGACTTCATCCTTCTTCAACCTGCGCAATCCGAGAGCTCCATCTAGGAACACGCATATCCATCGTTGTCCATCACACTGTTGCTCACTTCTTGACACCTTTTCCGATTCTCCTCGCTACTCGAATACAGCTCCTCAGCTGCATAGTCATGCCAGGGTTTGCCGGATTCGGACCCACATTTGGAGGAGGCTTCGCTCAGCGTGGCAGAAGAGAATGTGTACACGGTGGCGGAGGAGGTTTTGTGGTGCAGCATGGCGGAGGAGGCTTCGCCCACCATGGCGGCGGCGCCTTCATCGACCATGGTCCTGTGATGTACGGTCCACCCATTGCTTACGGCTTCCATGGCGGACACAGGTCTCTAGATTTCTACAGCGGCTGGTTCGGTTTCCATGAGGCATGGATCGAATATATGGACTGGATCGACCATTCCGATTACCTGGTCTGGCATGGCTGGCAACAGGTGCTTTCCTCATCAACCATCAGCATAAGCGGACAACGCAGCCTGCTCGAAGGCATGCTCCAACAGCAACACGGCGATATGAGCAGGCGGGAATTAAGGGAGCTGACTGACCGAATCCTGGAGATGAACAAAGAACTTGGAGCTGGTGATGACGGGCGGGTGAGTGAGGTACGGAGACTACCACTACGACAAACGACCACGACTAGTACAAATATAACACAGCAACAAAGATACGACACTGCGAACGACTTTCTGCAACTCCTGACCTCCTCAGGTGGCATGGGATTCTCGTTGGAACAAGCGCAACAGAAAGCCGATGACATTCGCCACGGCAGGCAAGATACTTTTGTACGGACCCATCTTGAGAGTCAAGCAGCAAAATCAGAGTCGTCACAACAGACGATTCAAGCGCCGCCTCAGCAGATGCAGATTCAATCTTCGCAACCTACACCACAATTACTGCCGCAGCCGCCTGTTCCACAACTGCAACCACAGCCGTACACGCCGCAATCCCAAGGAAGATCTCTCGTCACCCAGGATCAGTATACGTCACAGCAGGCAATGCTGCCTCCATCTCAGCAGGTGCAAGCTATGCAATCGGCCTACTCTCCGCTGCCTCAGGTGCAGCCTGAATCCCAACAACAGCTTTATGCAGCGCACCAAAGTCAGCAAGTTGTTCAATCGCCTGCGCCGCAAATACACCAGTACATGGCCTCCCATGAGACACAGACAATGCAATCAGTTCCATTGCAGTCACAGATACAGGGTGGAGGAATCATAAGTCAACAGCGGGCTAATACACAATCCCAAGCACCAGTCCCTGACTTCAACGCGAACCTGAACAATACGGCGACCACAGGCACGAGCACTACTACGACAACCACCACGGATACCATGACTTCTGCTATGCAAGGAATGCATCTCGGGACGCCCAATCAACCCCAGCTTCAGAGTCCGGTTCCTCAATATCAATATGGACCACCTCAAATCCAGTACCAGGTCCAGAGCCCAACGCCGCAATATCAGCAGCACACTCAGCAATCTCAAGCTCGAATTGAAGACTCTCAACCGCAGCAACAACCTCAGCTGACATACCCCGGTTTTGGTGGCCAACAGCCTCAGCAGGTAGCTGCTTTCAACCAATGGCGGCCTAGCAATGCGGCGCAAGTGCAGACGCCTGCAGCTCCCGTGGAAACCAGTGGACAGGCACAATCTCCGTACCCAATGTTGAGCCAAACCACGCCACAGCAGCGGCAGCAACTGCAGCAGCCTTCTCAACTACCCTATCAGCAGGCGCCGCAGCAGATGGCCCAGCAGATCGCCCCAATGCAATCACAACAACAGCATGCATCCACGCCGAGTCAACTGATGGTGCAGCAACCCGCTCAGGCAACCTATCAAAGCGTTCAGCAGCAGGGCACACAACTCTCCCGGCCCAGGCTGCATCACGAGACCTACAAATGAAATGGTGTCAGTCGAACGGGTGACACACGTTGGAGCATCAGTGGCAATTCTACCGACGTTAGTGGAACAACGCGAGACAATGGGTCCGGACAGGGTCGATTGGTTAAGATCGAGGGAAGACGTTGTCGATTGAAGCGCTGCGGTTTTTGAGACAGAACTTGGAGGCAATCACGGTCAACCCAGCTTGCGTTGAAGATCATAGCCGAACCGTATTAGCCCAACGGGGCTCAAGGTTTCCGATGTATCGTACATGCTTCGCCTAGGAAATAGCTACAAAAATTCGATATTCGCAGGCTGACATTTGTTCCAATCACACCCATCTCTTTCCTCCTTTGCCGGGTATCGGTACAAGCACCCTCCGAAAATTGACCTAAGTTTACAAACGGCGACAAAAGAAAAATTGCGAAGGCGATAAGAGAGAGTCGCTCAGTCCTGCCTCATGTGGCTGGGCAGGTTCCAGCCGGCATAGTCCAAGTGCACGAAAGCTCTGTCAACATTCGGCACAGACTCGATTACGTACTGCAAGCTCTCGCCCAAATCGTGGCTGTCGCGGAGACTGGTACCTTCGTCGAGCACAATGTCGACTTCGACGTTGAGCTTGTCGCCGCTGTGGTAAGCCTGCAAGCCTTGGATTGCTTTGATAGTCTTCGCGAAGCGCATGGTGAGGTAGAGCAAGATATTGCGCTCGTCTGCTGTGGCAGCCGCACCGGTCAGGTTGCGAATGTGTTCGGAAGAGGTCTGCGACCAGTTGATGATGACGTAGCACGAGAGCAGGACACCTCCCAGTGAGTCGAGCCACCAAACCTTGGCGTAGTAGCCTACGAGCGGGAAGATGATGGAGAAGATGTTGAAGACGACGTCGGTCATGGCGTCTTGCGCGAGAGCTTGCACCGAGCTGTTGGGGATCAGGCGGCACCAGAGCCAGCAGGCGAATTTGATTACGACTGTCGCGCCCATGATTGCGATGGCGGGGACGGTGAGTTGCACGATCGCGTGGTCGGGGCCGGTCAGGCGTTGGAAACCTTCGAGCGCGACTTGGAAGAAGGAAGTGACCATGATGACGGAGAAGACTAAAATGCCCACTGGTTCGAGCGGCGGCGACCAATCGGATAGGCGTATTGATCGTGGCGAGAGATGAGATAGGTCGTGACCCAGACGATGGCGGTGGAGAGGAAGTCTAGCGCTGCGTCTACAAGGGAAGCCAGAACGGAGACGGAGCTGGACAAAGCAACGACCACGATTTTCATCAGAAGCAGAACGGTATTGGCGATGAGATTAACGTAGATAGCAATGGTGACAATGCGAGACTGAGAGTCGGCTTCTTCCTCGGGCTCGAAGTCTGGTGGTAAGATTTTCGTTGTCTCGGAAGACTCGCCTTCTTCATCGTGAATAGACTCCGCAGAAAGCAATGGTGTGTTCTCGTCGTTGGGCTTCACGCGGTAGATATCCTTGGTACGAATGACCCGATGAGTAGGCTTATTTCCATTTGCCGCTGAGCCCTCATTCGGCGGAGAGCCGGTCGGTGTCGTCTCCTCGGTGTCTGCCTCCGCAATGGTATCAGGGACATCTGGCGCATGCGAACCTCCCTTGTACCAGTCTTTAACACCTTGTGCATGATGGTATTCCTGGATGAGATTGTGTGGGAGACTGCTATCCAAAAGCCGATCGATGTAGAGATAGTGTTGGATCAAGTGGTTGCAGCGTTCGTAGTACGCACGAATAGGCTTTTTCATCTGCTTCAACTCTTCCTCTGGCTTGTAGTATTGTTCCCAGCGGTATCTCGGGTTACTATATCCGATCAATCGCATGCTGCGCATCTGCGGCGTCATAAGCAGACGAGCGCGACTATCCTCCATGGGCTCGCTATCGCTGTCACCCCACATAGGCGTGAACGACGAGCCTCTCCTCAAGCCGCCAGATTCAAGATCGCCGTCGGCGCTGTTGCGGCGGCCATTGTCGTCGGAAAAGCTGCTTGGCCGTCTGCGAAACGACTTCTTGTCGGTGTTGCTGTTTGAGCGTGCTGAAAGAATGCCTGGCAAGGCTTGTCCGCGAGTGGACATGGCGCTATCTTCGCCCGAGAGTGGCAGGAAACCCTTCAAGCCTGGTATGCGATAGCTGCGCGGCGATTCGCGTTCGTGAGAGGACTCTATGTCGCTCATGGCATATGGTGACACGAGTATCGCGTTGCAGATATGCCTGACTTCTGCTGTATATGCGATACACCGTGTGCTAAGTGTAAAAGTGAAGGCAGAGGAAGAAGAAAGCTACAGCTCAAGGCCTAGAAACCTTGGAACGGCATTGCGTGAAGCTTCCCCCACACAAATGTCCGTACGTTCGCACATGCACCCTCTGCCGAACTTCTCACGCGCCGAGTACCAGTCCGGCGCATCCCAGAGGTACACTAAGTGGAGATCAATTGATCAATCAGATAATCGCTATCAGATGATCAGACCCTCCGTCCGTCATAGCTCTCCTGAGCTCGCTTATAACCCTCAACGCCTTCAAAGTCCGTCCCCTCATTGCCGTCGGTATTACTTGGACATAAAATCAGACCAGACCGAAGCAGCGGCCGTTCGCTCCAGATGCAGTTCAATGGTCTTGCAAGCACGCTAACGTGACTTATGCCCTGCCTCTATATGCAAGACGACGCCTTAACATGATTGAAAGCATGTCGAGGCGGCTAATTATGCAGTCAGATTTGTGTTTGTGCCACGCTGAAGCTGAGCCATATCACCTGAGAGGCCAACCTCGTGTTGGCAAATCTAGGCAATCGACCATGTGTTCAACCACTTCGCAGCATTTGACATCAAAGGCGATATAGACGTCGTGTTGGACTAATCAGCCTCGAGTCTATGAGAGCAAGAGCCCAGATCAGAGTAGCTTGCCGCCAAAGTGCGACATCGCAACTATGACATCGCGACAGAACTTTCCCAGGGATCCGGATTCTCCCCAGCAGGCACCAGGAAGACGAAACCATACTGGTGCTCATGAGCGGCATCAGGCTCGAGCCAGCGACGATACGAGTAGGCAGAAAATGCCAGACCACATGCGAGACGAAAGCCCTGGACATCACTACGAACACGTGAACGTACAAGATTATGCCCGAGTACACTTCGGTGACACACATATCAAGCAGCAGCACTTTTATACAGAGGAAGACGACGAAGCGAAGACACGAAGGCAGCGTGACCAATTGGTACAGGATCTTGGATTCAACATGATGGAAACCCGGTTAGCAACCATCGGTGCAGCGCACGCATACACCTGTCACTGGATATTGAGCAACGAAAAATATCTCAGATGGCGGAACCCTCGCCTCCGATCATCACACCATGGGTTCCTCTGGATCAAAGGCAAGCCTGGTGCTGGGAAATCGACACTAATAAAATATGCTTTGAGGTACATGCAAAGTCATTCAAGGGACGACAGCACAATTCTTTCTTTCTTTTTCAATGCGCGTGGCCATGACTTGGAAAAGACGACTGAGGGTATGTACAGATCGATTTTATCTCAGCTCTTTGCACAACTGCCGCAACATCTTCCCGAGCCAACTCCTAGATACCCTCCAGAATGGAACAATTCCGGCTGGCCATCAGAAGTGCTACAAGACTGGCTTCGCAAAGCTATCCTCGAGCACGGTGTCGAACGCAAATTCATCTGCTACGTCGATGCACTTGACGAGTGCGAAGAGGACGCCATCAGACAGGCAATCGGGAATTTCGAAGCGCTTGCAAGATCGGCGAGTACTCGAGGCATCGACTTTGCTATTTGTTTCGCCAGCCGGCATTATCCAAATATCACGATCAAATACAACGAAACAATAAACCTTGACGTCGAGAAAGAGCACCAGAAGGATATCGCGCTTTTTGTCAGGAATGGACTAAGAGGCGAGCGCGCGCTCCGACACGAACTTGGTCGTGAAATATCGCAGAGGTGCTCTGGGGTTTTCCTGTGGGCTGCGCTCGTCGTTCAAATAGTCAACCAAAAGACAGACCACGGTGCGACCCGCTTGCAGCTGCTTGACGAGCTAAGCAAAGTACCTAGCGGCATCAAAGCCTTACTAAACACTTTGCTGCAAGGTTCTGACTCAACTGCTCTAACTTTGCTACAATTGGTTCTTTTTTCTGTGCGGACCTTGACCGTTCCAGAGCTCTACTATGCTTTGAAGACCGTTACTGACTACCAGGAGCTGGATAGGCCGTCGTCTCAGGCGACCACGGACGAACAAATGCGCTCATTCGTCCTGACCATGTCAAGAGGTCTCGTCGAGTTCACGAAAGACGAGAACTCCACTGACAGTTGCGCTGCCTACCACCGGCACTCTCATCGCGAAGAGGGTCGTGCTGGGGTCCAGTTCATCCACGAAACAGTCAGAGAATATCTACTCAACGGCGGTCTGGTGGCGTTGGATCCCGGGCTCCTGGGAAAGGTTGAAAGCGCAAGCCATGCCAGACTCGGGCGATTATGTCAAAGTCATATTGGGGCTCTCATATCTTCTAAACCCCAGAAACACACGTTCCTCATGTACTCGATGGATCATATGCTCGCTCACATGGAGCGTGCTTATCTGGGACAAGCGATTCGTTTAAGCGACATAGATGCTATACCACAGAGCATCTGGCTTGCGATCAGACGCTATGTCGATCGTGATGACAACACGACGCATGCTCCCAATTCCTTGTACATCATGGTCCGAGCTCGATGCGAAACGCTTGCCATAGCTTTCCTTCAGCGTCAACTTGCCAGTAATGGCTGTACACGGCCGACACACGGCTCGACCGTCCAAGACAGTCCTTCCGTGAACGTCAATGCCATGTGCGGTACTAGCTGGCGTGCCAGTGTGCTCCTAGCGGCCCTCAACAACTCTTCGACGCAGATTGTTGAACTGATTTTGATGTGCGAAGCAAACCCTAACCTTGCGATACTGACAGACTGGACGCCGATATCGGTGGCAATTGGTTTGACGAAAGCTGAGCAAAAAGATGATCACGTTCAACTACTGTTACAGCATGGTGCTGACCCGGATTTTCCTATAATTTCGCCTCCCTTTTCGCCTCCACGCACTGCATTGGCAGTAGCCATCAGACGAGGCAGTAAGCGACTGGTTGAGTTGCTTCTGTCGTTCGGAGCCAGTCCTAATGGCACAGGTTTGGTAACACATCTCTGCTTGGCTGTAGTCTGGAGTCAGCCTGCTGTTGTTCGAGCCCTGCTGGCCGCGGGAGCACGTGTGAATGACCGCGACGACTGCGGCCGCACCGCGTTGCACGAAGTCATTTCGCGCAAGGGAAGAAGGTCACGGCATGTGCGAGCTTCGATTGCTTGTATACTGTTAGATGCCGGAGCAGATGTCAATGCTATGGACTACCTCGCCGAGACTCCTGTGACTCTGGCGTTCCGCCGTGGTAGATTTGGGCTCGTCAAATTATTCTTTGACCGCGGCGCAGATCCGAATCTCCCACATCATAGCGATATCTTTCGTGATCTTCGGGTCGGTGGAAACAATTACTCAGTTGTTCATGTGGTGGAGGATGATTCTTCGGACGATAGCCTCACTTTCGGCTGGGATGAAGACTGATTCATCATGAAACCTTGAACTTACACTTGAATTGTTAGTCGGAGCCTCCAACAGCTTCCTACAAATTCTCGTGAGGCTCATCAACGCACTGCGATCTTCTCTGAGACTCTGACTCTGGGCAATCACGTCACACCAAGTGTAGCATTTCTTGTCACTCGCGGAACTCACCTTACCAGAGCACTCATGGCGCTTGCTGTTCCCACTCCAATTCGGCTGTTTGTAGGCTCGGGGAGCACTCGTGATGTTGTCACTGGTCGCATGAGGGTCCATTGGCTTTGTGTGAAACGCACGCGGCAAACTTGTATTCGCATTACTAGCATCCATATCTATAGAGATAACCTATAGAGCCAGCGCAAGTCCTCCCACAGCCATAAGAGCCCCAGCCAAAGGTCCGCTAGTCACCATCGCCGCACCAGCCTTGCTCGCAGAACTTCCATGAAGACTCGTGGCAGCCGCTTGTGCCAGACTGCTGTAACTCGTAGCAGAGATAGGAATGGTGGTGCTGCACGTCAACGACGCGGTTCCCGAAGCTGATCCCGACGCGCTGACCGACGCCGCGCCGACACAGCAGTATGGGCTTTGGCCGTTGCCCGTGTTTTCGACTTGGCCGGGACAGCAGTAGTGGCTGCTGCCCTGCGTGTAGGTGACTTGGTTGTTTGGGCAGGTAGCGGTAGCTCTCTGGGTCTTGGTTTTGGTCTTGATCCTCTTTGTGGTCTTGGGCTGATGATGCATGTGTTAGCTTGACACACGACATTGATGGCAGTCATCGCCATCACATCTACCTCGGGAATGGGGTCCGCGAGTGTGGAAGGAAGTGTAGCGAGGATCGCTGCCAATGTGATGCCGTAGGTGAGCTTCATTGTGAGGTTTTGGATCTTTGAGTCGCGGATGGATGTGTTTTTGGTACTTGAGGTTGTGGGAACTTGTTCGACTGGGTGATTGATGAGTGTTTCTAGTGGTACAAGAGCTGCACGGCGAGCACCTTATATATCTATCGGTGCTACATAGCCATCAAACAAAATTGGCTTGAGGTCATGATTCAGCTTCGTAAATGACCTAAGCACGCATACAAAGTCAGCGATATGCCAAGCAGCGCTGCGCAGCGATTTGAGTTCAATGGAGTCGACATGTTTGGTCGGAAAAGTTGGAACAGGATGCTGCGGCAGCAAGTCTCACCCTATCATTCTCGCGAAGGATTGATAAAGTGCGCCACAGCCTACCTCCAGCCTCCAATCAGCCCTGAACCGAAGGGTCGGAGACATCGCAGCTGAGAAACCCTAAACTTAGCTGTCATGATCACCAGAGGGCAAGACGACTGGAAAGCTTAGCGAGCATAGCCCTAAGTGAAGATCGACCTCACGTCTAATCGCATCTTCATCAAAGTACGGTTGTTTGAGACTGTCCGAGTTGCCCTTCGATTTTTCCTACTAGACTGAGATTGCATGAGGGCATTCCGAAGGAGAGAAGTAATCATGCTTTCCCAAAACGCTGGATCACAACGCTGGATCACTACGCGAAATTAAGGCCAGCAACGACTGCGGTCTGCGCATAAAGCGATCTTCGAGTCACGGGCTGTGTAGCTGCTATGCTGTTTCGGGTAATTATCTCGAGGTGTAGTTGAAGGAACGGTTGTCGGTGTTGATCTTCGACGCTGGTCTTGAGTTGCCATTGCTTGACCATCGCAAACTCTAATGTTCCTGTTGACGTCAGAGTCGATATCGATCGACGAATGTTGATACCACGACTGCGGAGGCCGAAAGCGTGTCTGTCGCGTGCTGGAGGCCTGAATAATAGCTAGCGTAGATGCTCGATCTACAGACTAAAGTGCACGTTCCATGAGACGCTCAGCAATCACACCGCCATCGACCCACAACAAGCGAACATCTAAAGAGGCTTGGGCTACACAGTAATGGCTAATAGCATTGGTGAAAAGAACTCAGGCAAGCAAGGGAACAAATTTGATTCCGTTGATTATCTACTCGGTCTCGAGATAAGAAAGCTTTACGAAGCGGTCACGCTAACATCCTCCAACATCCTACGGATTCTCCCAACATCCGCAACATCAATCCTCTACTTCTTGAGGGTCAAAAGACCAGGCCTGTAGGGAAGCTTGTCGTAGTCAGCGTTCTGGTTGGGGTTGCGGCCCTGGTAGAGAAGCTGAAGGTTACAAGGGTCGACGGTGAAGGTCTGATCGTTGGTGGTGCGGATGAGTTCACCGTGGCTGATGTCGTTGGTCCAGGAAGCACCGCTGTTGGCCTTGCCGGCGAAGGGAGCGCTCTCAGAACCAGCCTGAACAGTCCAGGAACCACCAAGGCTGGCGGCAGTGTAAGAGCGGAAGAAGCGGCCGTTGTTGCCCTGGGCCTCGATGATCATCAAGTACTTCTGGTTGCCGGAGCCGCCCTTGATAGTGTAGACCTGCACGGCCTCGAAGACGTTCTTCGCAGTGTCGCTAATGATGGTGGTGGCGGTAGGGAAGTTGCCAGGGAAGTTGCCCTGGGGCATGCTGGAGCGGTAGATCTTGCCGTTGTCGCCGCAGAAGAAGAGGTACATGTTGGTACCGTCGCCGATCAGAGTCTGATCAATGGGACCAGTGCTGGACTCAGTCTTGAGAGAGTGCCAGAGTAAAGAGGCTTGGCCGCCGACCAGCCGTTGGCGTTGGTCGGGTTGCTGGAAGTCTTGTAGCTGAAGGCAGTGGCACCCACTGGTAGGCGAGGATCCAGGTGCTCTTCGGGGCGAAGTAGAAGAGCGTAGGGGCAACAGCGGCCTGGCTCATGCCGGTTTGAGCGACGTTGGCCATCTGCGACCAGTCGCTGAACGGAGCGAACGCCATGGAGCCGTTAGCTGCTTCCGGTGTCATGGTTGGTCGCGTAAACGAGGTTCTGGCCGTTGTAGGGAGCGACAGTGAAGTCCTTGAGGTTGACCCATCCATTCTTAGGCTGGGCCAGGACACCGTAGAAAGACCAGCTGTACTTGGAAGGGAGGGCGCACTGAGCTGCGACGCTAGTCACAGACGCCAGCAGGGCGACACCTGAAGTGAAGTGCATAGTAAATAAGGCTGAAGGATTGTATGGAGATGGAGAAAGGGCCAAGGCTTGGTTGTTTCACTCAGAGAATGCTGGGAACGCACCACATTCTATACTCACTTCACCTCCATGGTCCTGGGTGTCAGCAGGTCGCTTAACACTTGAGGCAGTGGCAACGTGCGCTGAATACAGTTGGACTAGGAGATCATCGTCGTCTCAGGTATACGTCGAATTAGCCATCTCTGGATTCGGCGCACGCGTCTTGCCTCGCTGTGCTACACGGTCGATCGGCAACCAGCATTATCCGGGGGTAGTGGACCTTCGGCTAATTTGGTGATATGAAACGGCCAGCAAATTCTCTATTCATCCAGAGCAGAGTTCTTTACACGAGCAACCCCGCTGTGCTGGTCACCGTAATGCCACGAATGGTATCCATTTTCTATGCGAAGCTGCTCTGCCAATGCGTACTTACGTAGTCGGACGGAGAATTTCTATTAGATTGTACCGGGTGCTGCATGCTTTCGGCTATGCACGTGGTTCCTGTCAGAACTAGTACGGAGTGGGTATCTCCATTTG
The DNA here is from genome assembly GCA_002901145.1 of Cladosporium cladosporioides. Classification (NCBI taxonomy): domain Eukaryota; kingdom Fungi; phylum Ascomycota; class Dothideomycetes; order Cladosporiales; family Cladosporiaceae; genus Cladosporium; species Cladosporium cladosporioides. The sequence goes on from NOXB01000004.1 coordinate 1,786,375, forward strand.
CATGCAATTACTGCGCCAGGGTGTCACTGCAGAGAATTAGATGACAATCTGATATCAAGGAGGAAAGATGTGCTGCTAGAGGACGCCACAGCAGTGGCGAGACCAAAGGAGACGCAGTCCGAAGTTAGAGAGCACGTTTCAACTCGCGCCACCAGCACACTTGCCGAGGCTGTGTTGCAATCATAGTCCGTAGTTCCTCCGACATGTATAGTGAGCAACAAATAGTGGTTGCATCAGCCATCTGTCAAATAGTGAGCTAAGAATGGACCAAGACTAGCATTCACCCAAGACATGATCACACGACGGTCAGCTGTAGTGGAGGAGGCGGAGGCAAGCCTACCTACGGAGCAAGAGGCATCGGTTGCAGCGGCTAATTGGCCAGATCGCTGCTAGTAGTAATCTCGAAGTATGTAAACGAGAGCATATTAAACACCCTTCCAATTCTTGCAATGACCCGATACCGATTGCCTCATATGACTTCAATTGCGTGGCATTGGACTGACCTTCAGGTTTTTGCACCAGTAGAATCTCACTCTAGGCTGGACGAAGCGGACTCAGACATCAATTTGCGATCGATCACCTTGTCTGGCTCATGTTCAGTGTCGACAACGACGCATCACCCGGGTATGAGATGCCTTGGGCCATGCCTCGGTGAGCAGTCTATCTCCGTATGCTGGAGTCCTGAAGCAAAGTCGTTTGCCTTCTTGCGCTTCGAACTCCGGGGCTTGTTGACTTTTACCACGTTTTGGGATCATTGATGGCCTGTCTGTCCACGCGTGTATTGCACTCGCGATACTCGACACACCGCTCGAGCATTGCGAGCTTGATGCTCGGGGTCTGGCCAAAGCAAAGGACTCAGGAGTCGGGAAATCGGCTTGAGAAACTGTCTCCATGGTAAGGTCCGTGTCTGGTTCGCAAGCTCAGACTATAAAATCCTGAGCTAGAAATCCAAGGAAGCAGCCTTGTAAGAAGAACGCCGTCTGAGTGACGGTGTGGGTACTACAATCTCAAGATGTTATTTGTTACGAGCGATTGAAGTTGCCTTGGAAAAAATGGTATGCAAACTTGTGATGCGTTGGTGTTCCTGCAGCCACAAACAACATCGCAACTAACCACAACTCGTATTGATGCAAATGGAATTGCAGAAGATATTGTTTCAAAAGAGACGGACCACACTCGCTGTAAAGAATCCTACGATCCTGAGCGGACACTAACGTTTCGCTGAGCCACAAAATTAGGGCTTGTCCGCAAGAGAAGCAGAATCCGACAACTTGGGCTCTTTTCGAAAGTTGACGACCGTTTCTCTGACAATTCTGGAACGAAAATGCGGTTCGCGATGACATCCGCGGCCGCCAGCCTGCATCATCTGGCGGGCACTGCAAGCTTAGTTTGACATTTTGAGCATACACGAATTCAGCGGCCTGATTCCCTTCTCTTCCCCCCGATGGAGCAGCCTCACTTCGTGGACAATGAACCCTCCAGTTCAACACGCGTGTCTCCCTCCTGTTCTTGCTCGCATCAACTGCGATGCTGTCTCCGCCAATATGAATGTTACAATTGCGATTCTCCGTGGATCCTCCATACATATACATGTATCATTGATGGCACGCACACAGATGGGTGACGTCATGTGACACCGCTGGGAAAGCCGATCTCAACTCGCTGTCTCGCTGTCCTTGCCTGATCTCCGGGAAAATGTGCGCAATGTTCATAACGAACCACAACTGAGTGTACCACAAACACTCCAGTCCGCTATCGTTCAGGTATTGTTGGCCGCAGATCCCCTAGTATCTCTGATCCAGATCGGATACATGTATCGAGGTAGCAGGAAGGCATTCATGGCACCGCGATCTTCAACAACGAAGCCATGTCGAACGCGTAGAGAAGTCTGGATGAGTGAAAAAGGACAAGCTTTCGAATGACCATTCGGCAAGATGAAATCTTGAGTAGGGAGGAAAAAATCTTGCCAGGCGCTTACACGTGGTAACTCACAATACACTATACAGTTCTCGAAGCAAGTCAAGCGAGCAGCACTCGACAAGTACTCCTTTGAGCTCATCTTACCTGTCTGATTGTGCCGATATGCAGACGTGCAGGCTCACAGTTGCATGTGGCTATTGGGGTTTTCTGACCAAGTTGGGAAGGCCTTCACATCAGCCCGGCTGGACCCTGGCCAAACGAACCCTACCCCACAACTCTGTACCACAGAGTACCAGAGCCTCGCGATGTCATACGCTTCTAATCGGTTCATCCACCTCGATTGGAGACAATGGACCAATGTAGCTTCTGCTTCCGTCTTATCGGACGGATAATCAAGGTTAAGATGACTGGCTCATAACTTTATAGACTTGCTTCCTTCTCACTATCTTCTCCGAACATGCTCTTACCACTTCTTGGTGACAACACTGATCTCGGCCTTCAACATTTCCCATCTCCACGGGGCCACTACTCTCTAGCATCTTTAGCCCAGAGACTGGATCCTAGATCATCCTCACATTCTGCCGCTTCGTCCGGCATTCACAACATCGAGTCAGAAGGCAGACACAGACAGCCCAACATGACAACTTCACAGCGGGTTGTCATTATCGGAGCTGGCATCGTCGGAACCAATTTGGCCGATGAGCTGGTTTCGCGAGGATGGAACAACATCACAGTCGTTGAACAGGGCCCGTTGGGCATGCCTGGTGGTTCCACATCGCATGCTCCGGGCCTGGTGTTCCAGACAAACTCCTCGAAGACCATGACACAACTAGCACAATACACTGTGCAAAAGCTTCTGTCGATCAAGAAAGACGGTCAAAGCTGCTTCAACCAAGTCGGCGGATTGGAGGTGGCAACAACACCCGAGAGAATGCAGGAGCTCAAGCGCAAACAAGGTTGGGCATACTCATGGGGCATTGAGACCCGTCTGGTGGCGCCAGAGGAGTGCGTGGCGATGTACCCTCTTCTGAAGAAAGAGAAAGTTCTCGGTGGACTTCATATCCCGACAGATGGGCTCGCTTTGGCTGCCAGAGCTGTACAACTCCTGATCGAGCGTACCAAAAAGGCTGGTGTCAAGTACATCGATTTGACTCCGGTCACGGCGATCGAAAAAGACAACGACCATGTCACTGGTGTGACAACACCTCAGGGCACGATCCCTGCCGACATTGTTGTCTGCTGTGCGGGCTTCTGGGGAGTCGAAGTCGGAGCAATGGCTGGTCTGCCGGTGCCTCTTCTGCCACTCGCGCACCAGTACGTCAAGACAGCACCGATCCCGGCTTTGAAAGCTCGCAACAACCCACCCAACGGCGCTACCCTGCCAATTCTGCGCCACCAAGATCAAGATCTTTACTACCGCGAACACGGCGATCGTTACGGCATTGGCTATTATGGACATCGCCCCATGCCTGTCAACGCTGGCTCACTGGGCCTGACCCCTAAGGATGTCACCGAGAAGAACATGCCGTCTCGCCAGGATTTTACTCCGAAGACTTCGATCCCGCTTGGAAAGAATCACAAGACCTTCTGCCTGTGATGCAGGAATCTACGATCGATGACGGCTTCAACGGAATCTTCTCTTTCACGCCTGATGGTGGCCCGATTGTCGGCCAATCGCCTACGCTTGATGGCTTCTACGTTGCAGAAGCAGTTTGGGTCACCCACTCCGCCGGCGTTGCCCGCGCCCTTGCACAACAATTGAGTGGAGAGCGCTCGAAGATCGACATGTCGGAGTGCGACATCTCACGTTTCGACGAGGTGCAACTCGCTCCCGAATACGTCAACGAGACTGGCCAACAAAATTTCGTGGAAGTCTACGATATCATCCACCCACTTGACCCTAAGCAATCGCCCCGCAATCTCCGAGTCACACCATTCTGGTCCCGACAGCAAGAGCTTGGAGCATACTGGCTGGAGTCCCGGGCGTGGGAAAGGCCGCACTGGTACGAGGCGAACGCGGCGCTGATACAAGATCTACCCGCCGAGTGGCAACCGGTCGACCGTGATGACTGGTCGAACAAGCATTATTCCAATATCGCTGCGGTAGAAGCATGGAAGACAAGGACAGCTGTGGCCATGTATGACATGACGCCCTTGCGACGCTTCGAGCTCTCTGGCCCTGGAGCTGTTGATGTACTGCAGCGACTCTGCACCAGTGACATCTGCAAGGAACCGGGCACAGTCACGTACACCTTGATGCTTGATGAACATGGCTACATTCGCAGCGATGTCATTGTCGCAAGATTGGAGAAGAACCTTTTCCAGGTGGGGGTGTTCAGCTCTGATAGCCTGACACATCTCACTGTCGAAGCACGCCGACTCAGCCAACGCTTCCCTGCACGATGGTCGCAAGTCCGCGATATCACTGGAGGAACCTGCAGTATCGGACTCTGGGGACCTCTCGCACGGAACGTGGTAAGCCAAATCGCTTCAGAAGACTTCTCCGAATCAGCGTTCGGCCACCACCGCGTCAAGCGCGCATTCCTTTCTGGTATCCCCGTCACTGCCATCAGCCTATCGCACGTTGGTGAGTCTGGTTGGGAAATCTACACGACTGCTGAGAACGGACAGAGACTCTGGGACGTCCTTTGGAAAGCAGGACAACCACACGGCATTATCGCAGCTGGTCGCGCCGCTCTCAACTCTCTTCGTCTCGAAGCCGGAAACCTTGATTGCGGTACTGACTTCACACCCGAGCACAACCCTTACGAGGCTGGTCTTGATCACCTTATCTCCCACAGCAAGCAAGGCTATGTCGGTCAGTCAGCCGTTCTGAAGCACTTCTCTACCACGAAACGCATTCGCACACTGGTCGTAGACGATCCGACTTCGGTGATCTTAGGCAAGGAACCCGTGTTCTATCAAGGCCGACCAGTAAGCTACGTCACGAGCTCGGCCTTTGGTTACACTGTCGGCAAGCCGATTGCTTACAGCTACCTCCCCGCTGGTATTCCTGAAGGCGATGTTGTGGAGGTGGAGTACTTTGGCAAGAAGATTTCAGCTACCATTGGGCCAACGCCGTTGCTCTCGGGATCGAAGAAGACGGAGGTGAAGCGGAGACAGAATGTCGTGCCTGAGATCAGGGCCCGTCTGTAATGAATTTCACGATGGTACACTGACGAGTGGTTACGGCGTTCGATTTAAACTTGCATATATTGGTCATGAACACTTCTAAGACATTTCCTGTTACCAATTCATCACGTTTATTCTTTAGCTCTCGAATGTGAAAGCGATTGTTCTGACGTTATGCTGTCGTTATCGTGCGGAGCACAGACTTGCGAGCTTGGGACGAACTCCCAATATAAGCACTGGTATTTTTGCAACATGAACCACTATAGTCTCAGAACCTGGCTTTTGTAAGGAACATACGAAAGGTAATAGACGAACGAAAACGCCAGTCGAAGGACTCAAATGTGTGAAGTATCACTGTAGACTCTCAGATCATTCACGACACTTACCATTGACGCAAGTTGGTAGTCATCATTGGGCTTTGAGAATCTCACGTCGCTATCATTGACACCATTACCGCTAGAAGGACTACCACCTCACAGAAACTTCAATATGTACAGAATTACTCTCAACGACGTTGTACGACAGTCTTAGATTGTCTCTGAGACTCGCAGGGCCATTTTTTCTCGCCATATACTGGAAGCATAAATGTAGAGCGGGTTAGGGTTGGTGCACAATCGTGCTTGCATACATGTAATATCGTTTTTGTACTTGTATCTTAGCGGAGAGGTCGGCAGTGTGCTCCAAAGATCACGAGATTGTGCGAATCACTTGGAATCATTGCGCCACTCAAATGTGTCAATCGGGATGTAGAGCAGTTAGCACACTCTGTTGAGGCTTGAGCCATGAGAGATCAGAGCGTCGCGACCAATCATACCTGTTTGGATGGGAGCCAAGGATCATTTCTCTGACTCGATCGACATGACCTGATAACGAATTCGTTTGATATCAAAAGACGATAACGCATCGTCGTCGATCACAAGCACTGGATCACTCGTTTCGAAATAGGGTTTCAAAGATATGGAGTACTGGGGTGAAGATGGAAATAGCTGCGGGGTATGCCCGTGTGAATGCTGATCATAAGGTTCGTGCTGAAACCTTGAAGTCGAATTCCTTCCCGAAAGGGTTTCAACTTCCTCCCAACGTCTAGACTAACACACCACACCCCATCGTGGACCAGATCTTGACAACGTGCGACTCAGTACCACGAATCCGCCATGCATGTCCCCAGGATCTCTATCTGCCGTCAGGGAGGTCCAACTACGGAACGCGAACCCTGTTGTTACTCCGTACGATGATACGCGCGGCGTACTTCCTCCTGGCATGCTCACTACACGCATCGCGTTGAATATCCTGCTATGGGCTATGCAGCGATGAGATGCAATCGATCGATACTGCCTCATAAAGCTGGAAGAACGTTGTCTCCGTAATACTTAGACGATGTCGATGCGATGGTATACACGAGTAAACAGCCCTAGCGGTCCGACTCGCACACTCTGTGGTGGCGATAACAAACCAAGCGTGGCAGAAGGATGCAGGCTGTCGCTAATGCCCAAAGCTACTCGCCTGGATTCATCGCCTGCTCCTACGAACCGAGCATGGAACGCCCGTAGATTCTGCGCCCGCCACCAATATGCCGCTTGTCTCAAGCGACAAGTCCGCCTACGCGATAGGTTCGCAAAAAAGTGTCAGCCCTGACGGTGTAATATCTCTCAGCAATCATCTGACGCTGCAAAGTTTTCGTTATCTCTGTCCTTTGCGGTGTATGCCTAGTAGGGAGGTGTCTTATCGTGGATCTCCTGATCGCTCAACCGTTGTTTGGCCGCCCTTGTGAGCATCAAGAGGAAGCCCCGAACATCAAGTCCTGTTGTGATAACAGGCAGACCATCAGTAGGTCCGCGAAAGTGACCTGATCATGGTGTAAATGGGACAAGGAACTTTGTTGTAAGTGTGCGTGTATCGATGGGCTCGTGATATCGATCGCCTCACGATCATGCAAGCATAAGCCACATTGGGTATCATGGACATAGTTGAGGGAGTCACGGCTCACTCGGGACGCAACAAGCAAAGTCTCATGACGTTTATCTATCGTAAGGGTTTCGTGCGGCGCTTCCAGACGGATCCCTACCCAGCCAGACCTGCTTATGATGACGCGCTAACCCCATAGTCACGGTCCATATGAGCACAAACAACCAAGTTGTACAATACCATAAGAACGACCGCAAGAATGGCTTTCTGTGTACTGCTACTTCCTCTCTCAACAAGCTTTTCCAACAACAAAGCATCTTCAGCCTTACAGCAAACACCACACAACCACAAGTCTTCCTTCCTCAATTACATGGGCATGGGTGGCTCTCCACCAAAGGAGACCAAGGACTCAGCAGTCCGTGCTCTGCCTGGTGAATGGTACACCTCTCAGGAAATGTACGAACTTGAGAGGCGTGCAATCTTCTCGCGCAAGTGGCAGCTCATCACACACACCACCCGCCTCCAGAAGCCTGGCGACTACCTCAAGTTCAACGTTGCCGAGTACGAATTCATCCTGACCCGTGACCGGGAAAACAACATCAACGGCTTCCACAACGTCTGTCGCCACCGTGCATTCCCAGTCGTCACTGAGAAGGAGGGCACCGCCAGAATCTTCTCTTGCAAGTACCATGGCTGGTCATATGGCCTCAACGGCAAGCTCGCAAAAGCACCTGGCTACCAAGAACTCTCCGGTTTCGACAAGGAGAAGAACGGTCTTCTGCCCATCCACGTTCGCGTTGACAAGAACAACTTCATCTGGGTGAACCTCGATGGCAAGCAGACCCCTGAGCTCTCCTGGGAAGAGGAGCTTGACAACGTCGACGCACAAGAGCGTTACGGCCAATACAACTTCGCGGACTACGAGTTCGACCACTTCTGGGAGATGGAGGGCGCCTACAACTGGAAGATCCTTGCCGATAACTACAACGAATGCTACCACTGCGCTACCACCCACCCCGACATTCCCGCCCTTGCGGATCTCAAGTCTTACAACGTCAAGACCAAAGCGATGAACATTGTTCACGATGCCGCCACAACCGACGAGCAGCGCGCAAACGGCTTGACTGTTTCCAGCACGTACTACTTCCCCAACGTCTCTACCAACATTTCGTAAGTCGCACCATCCGCAGCATCTTCTATCAACAAAGCTAACGTTCATCACAGCCCTCACTTCTTCATGATCCAGCGCTTCGTGCCCAACGGCCCCGTCAGCTCTTCCATGCAATACCAAGTCTTCCGCAACAAGAACTCCAGCGAAGAAGACTTCCAGCTCGTCAACCAGATCTACAAGCGCATCATGTCCGAAGACAAGTACCTGTGCGAGTACGCCCAGAAGAACATCAACGCTGGTGTCTTCGTCAACGGCGAAATGCACCCGCGTCTCGAGAAGGGCCCGCTCTACTTCCAGAAGCTGTGCCGCGAGACTGTCACAGACCACCACGCCCGCGAAAAGGCCGCGAAGAAGGAGATCTGGCCGGCCAAGCAGCAATTGCCTAACCAGGCTAACTCGGCTGTGAGTAAGAAGGATATCGACTTCTGCGCTGGTCTTACTTGCCCAGCGACGCAGGAGGGTTTGGCTTGGTGAGCGATTTGATTGTAAGTTTTTCTTTTTAGCATTTATGATATCGCGGCTTGATGGGTAATCGCTGCAGCATTTTGGGCAAGGCGTTTCGGAGAACTTGATGAGGATCTTTCTGTAGCCTCCTTTCTGAATGGAGTACGAGCTTGAAGAAGGTTCTTGGTGCAGCGAGTAGAATGACAGAGCGTAGATAACGTTTATGACATCTTTTGATACTCTTTACTCTGCTCCTTCGTCTCTATTCGATGTCGCACTTCACCTTGTTCTGACATTGGTCGCAGTACCCGTTGCAAAGCTTCCGCCTCCTGCAACTGGCCACTCGTTCTCTTTCAACCAGAAAGCCTCATGCGCCGGATTCCCACGAACAGCTCCACCGAGATCGAGCGGATCAGCGAAAGTCTCCCACCTCGATCTTGTATCGACCCAGCCAGGACCCATGCGCTCCGTGACGGCATCGAAATCGAGGAAGCGGTTGTGACTGCTGGGTAGCAATCTGCCTGGATGCACAATGTTGACCCAGAAAGTATAGAGTACCATTGGTGCGCCCTCAAAGGCGTACAAGTACCACTCGTTGCGCACCACGAAGCGGCACAAGCTATTGCAATCGCTGGCAGTGTACACGGCAAAGGTTTCGATGGCGCGGAAAATACAGCGGAACAAGACGAGCATCGACGTTCCGTAGAGCATGATACATGTATTCCGGATGTTGGGCGTGAGCATGTGATGTCTGACACAGCGACGGTGGATTAAAGCTACGAGGCTGACGAATATTAGCTCCACTGCGCCTTGCAAGACGAGAGATACACCGAGGAGCGTGCCGCCAGTCTTGATCTTCGAGGGGTTGTAGATAGATGCTGTTGCGAACATTGAGGCGCCAGCTCCTGTGAGGCTTTCCACTGCGGCCCCAATATAGATGAAAACGACCACCACGCGGCCAGGATGAAGTGGAGCGTGCATCGGAAGATATCTCATCAGACGGCCAAGGATGTTGTATTCTGCGGCTGAATAGATGGGTGGACCGGCGAGGATGAAGACCGTCTGACAGATGTAAAGGGTCGTGTGCGCCGGATGGTACGAGGAGACACATCGAAGGATCCAGCCGATGCAAAAGACTAGGCCACCCCAGGTCATGAAATAGGTGACTTTCCAGAATTTGTAGCGGCTGTGGACACTGTTAGTGTCATGTAAATATTTGTCGAGAACTAATATTACTTACTAATTCTGGTAGACATGCAGAACCAAGGACAATCCGATCAAAGCTGCGAAGACGGCTGGGAGCACGTGACTCGGCTTGTAAGCGTAAAGCGAAACATGTTGTGTCGTAGCATCGGCGCCGGACATCTTGGAGACCTTTCGACTCAATATATAGATGAGCGGTGTTTGAAAGAACCCAGGCGGTTCAGCATGACATTTCTATTTCGCATCAACAACCGGCTGATCTATATAATCGTGCTCGGTCATTTCCTTGTAAACCTCACACAGCTCCGCCTTGTAGACTTACTGCTGACAGCGGCGAATGATACCGATTGTGGAATGGTGGCAAGGCTAGGCACGGTCACTCCGAAAATGCTGCCTGGCGTTCGAGCATAACATCCATGTCGCGGAGCACTAAGCCACCGTCGCAAGCGAAGACAGAAGCTTGTCCACTCTTGTATGGGATTAAGGTGTACGCATGAATCATTGCAATGCTCTCGCATTGAAGCTAAGAGCTCACATTACCAGTCAAAGCGGAGCGAAATGTGGCACAGTCTGCGAGACTTGTCAAGGCCATTGTCGATTGCTGGGGCAGATATTGATAGGGATGGTCACCAGAGCAAGGTAAGGTATGAATGCGATGAGATGGCGCAGCAACAAACGAGCGGCGCGTGATGCCTGATGGGGTTTGGCGCGAAAGCCTACCGGCAAATATCTACAGCCCTACTGTGCTGTCTTTGCGCGGAAGTCGGCAGAGGTGAGTTGATGGAGGTGATGTCTTGCATTGACACTTAGGGATCATTCATCAGTGAGTAGCTCACCTGCCTGCAGACCATTCTGTCGTAGATGTGGAGCCTCCTGATGTCGACAGCGCGAGCGCCGTGTGGCCAAGCATAAATTTCAATACATTACAGGTGAATTTCTCATTAGTCTGCATATGACATCTCCAGCAAAGTGTCTTGCAAAACGCTGTCGCGTATTCTTGTCCTGCTACGTGTTCAAACACCACATGGTCACTCGTCTTGTCGTTTTATATCGTTTGATCTCCGCTCATCAACAGTCGCACCAGCTATACCCGCTCAAAAGTCCGCGAAAGAGCAACGTGTAATCAGAATTGCGGTCGAAGAAGAAGAAGTTCGTCTCGGGACCGGAGTCCATGTTTCCTTGCCTCAATGGCAGAGTCATTCATTGTAACTGTTTCTGTCAGTGGCAGCATGGACATGGTCTCTCACGGCTCCCGATAGCACAAATTCTTTCTGGGCCTTGGGCCGTTTGATTGATGAAGAGCAGAAGAGAGGACCAGCGTCATCGACTGCGTCAGTTGGCCGCGCGCTGAGTGCCCGTAGGAACGTGCGATACGTGTTGTTGCGCATTGTTGGTGAGCCGGATGGGCTTCAGGTAACGCTTAGCCAGTAGGGATCTCCCAGTGAGCTTAAGTAAGGACACACTGAATCAGGAGGCCCATAGAAGTTTGCACGTGCTAACATGGACAAGCTCTCTGGGTATCTCAGTGGCATTCATCCATTACAGGCCTAGACCTGCTGATAGCAGTGTTGGCACGAGAATCCATGAACATAGAAGTGGACACCTCCTTGCCCAAAGACGCTCGAATCGAACTTGTGACAAGTAGCAGCACTTGGATTGACTGTTGCTTCAAAACCATAGTATATCGCTCAGTTCGCTGGAGCGTCCTTCCAAGACCGAGACCAAACCATGAGAGATCGAGATTAATCTGAACATTCTGCCAGAACGACTTCCATGACACTATCGTAACCCTGCGGATGTTTCCAGATCCCTTGCATCTTGAGCCCAACGGAAGCGAACAACTCTCTGAACTCTGCCTCCGTACGTTCTCGACTTGCAAGACTGGTCATGATACCCAGATCGAGGCTAGTGGTAAGCCAATGTGTACCTTGGTCTGGAAGGACAAGCTCGTTGACCAATATCTTCGACTTGTTTCCCATCGCAGGCATGATCTGTCGTAGGATCTGCTGGCATGTCTCGTCAGAGTAATCGTGCAGAATCTGGTGCATGAAGTATGCGTGCGCTCCTGTCGTACTTGTCAGCTGGATTCATTGGCAAGGTCCGAATACGTTTAAAGGTGGCGCACCCTTGATGGGCTGCGGAGTGTAAAAGTCATGCTCTACCAACTCGATACCATCAGATCTGTCGGCAACCTGCTTGATCATATATGGCAGTTCCTCGAGGACCAGTCTGCCCTTCAACTCAGGATGTCTTGCTCTGAAGCCGAGTAGGTCGTGGCCTGCTCCACCACCGACGTCAACGACAAGCACTTCATCCTCCGTAGCACTACTCAGTCGCTCTTTGACCGGGTAAGCGCCATCTTCTGCCCACATGGTCTTCCCAGAGGCCTGTACAGTCATCATGGCTCCGAACGCTCACCGACATCGGGATGCTGGGCAAGGTACTCGAAAAGAGTAGTGTTCGGAGCATTCCAGGTATATGACGCAGGTGTCTCTCGTAAGTCATTTGGGTGTTGCCAACCTCGATCCGCAAGCCATCGAGGAGTGTTTCCCCATACCTTCCAGTAGTCGTCGTATCTGCAAGGGCATCAGCACTGACAGTGTGAAGATTATACCGATCCCGAACAGCATTTACGTACATAAACTTGAAGGCATTGACCATCGGGTTAGACGCTAGCTCGCGAGAGTACTTGGAGTGCACATATTGGTCACTACCGACCTCGCGCACGCTTGACATAGCTGCCAAGTGGCGCATGACTTTTGCTGTGAGAAGGAGTTTGCATTAGCACAATCTATGATCATCCAGAATCAGCTGAGCGAGCACCAGCATACCAACAAGTACCGGGTCTGCACTCTTAGGAGCTGCCAGCTGTGCGCTGCTCTTCGGCGAGCTCTCATCTTCGGAGAGAGTGTTGTAAATGTCCAGATCAAGAGCGACACGAAGAGCGATTGCGTGTGTAGGCTTGCGAACAGTCAGATCGTGTTATCATCCGACGAATCTATCACTTACCTCTGCCCAGTTAAGTCTCAACCAAGTCTCACCTGGCTCCTCCAACTCAACAGTCAATTCCTGGCACAACTGCAGAAGGTTGCGCCTAGCATCTGAGTCGCCTGCCTCATATGCCTGGCCTGCTGTGGAAAGCTTTTGCAGGAGACTCCTTGCCGTGTCAGTGACCATGTCTAAATCTTTCGCGCGGATGTGACAATAATTGCGTGGTCACTCACGAATGCTGTTGCCAGAAGCTTATGGCGACATCCAAACTTATAGATGCGGTCTCCAGCCCTTCGGCCGCTAAAGATCGCTTGCGCGGTGGAGAGTTGATGGTAGTCTTGAGCTGAGGGTGAAATGTCGCTACTGCCGAGGTGCATTCATGACAAGGGCATGTATGCATGCTGGACCCACAATGTTTGCGGCTGAAGCGAGAGACTAGCACGGCGATATGGACGCCATAGCCGTACTCTCCTTGGCTTTTACCGCTATCATAACCCTCATGTTGGGTCGTACTATCTCTGTTCGCAAATTTGGATTACTACTACTGTCGAGGAGCTTGTGTGCTGTTGGACAGACATGTTGCGGTGGCGTTAGCGTACCTCACATCATGTCACCGTTCTACGATTACAACAAGTAGAGTCCACTCAATAGCATTGCTTTGCAAAATTAACATGATACAATCGCACTACTAATTTGGACCGATCTCTGCGATGCCGTTCGCAAGTTGGCTTGAGCCCAAGCCTGTATGATCCGATTCAACCGACTCTCAATCCAATTCGATGCCTTTGTGTTCTCCATGCATTCGTTGAGTCCACATTTCAGCAGACGATCTGAAGACTCCTTCGTCCAGTACAACCTCA